>CM076582.1:620597600-621197600 GCA_034641835.2 Pinus albicaulis
AACCGATATTTAATTTGCAGAAAGTAAACTAATACTAAACCATACACTCATGCTTCAATCCCTCGCCATCAGTCCAGCTGTGGCTTTCGGAGGCAACCGAAGATTTCATGCATGATTTAATATATCTAAATTTGCAGAAAAGAAACTAATACTAAACTACACATTTCATAATGAAGTCCCTCACCATCAGTCCAGCTGTGGCTTTCGGAGGCAACTGAAGACGCTATGAGCATCTTAATATATCTAAATTTGCAGAAAAGAAACTAATACTAAACTACACATTTCATAATGCAGTCCCTCACCATCAGTCCAGCTGTGGCTTTCGGAGGCAACTGAAGACGCTATGAGCAGCTTAATATATCTAAATTTAACTACTGAATCAGATAAGCAAAACTGAAATGTACAAAGCAAGACTGAAGTTAAACAAAAGCTATGAAAAGCAAACTAGCAGCAGAACAATGTTAGTTTCATGTCATTAGTCAAAAAGCTATAAAAATGCCCGGGCTGTCTATCTAAACCTGCAATCAAGAAAACTGATCAGTGATTAACAATCATAAAAACATGAAAGACAGAAATGAAATGGAAATTATGGAAATGTATAAACAGAAATGAAACAACTGCAAAGTATGAACATATGGATGGATTATGATACAATGATTTTTAAAGAAATGAAATGAGAAATATACACTAATACACAAAACCTTAGCTGAGCAGGGGCCCTCTACACAGCCTTGGTAACGATCCTCAAACACGAATTAAGTTGAAAAACAGAGTCTTCTCATATTAACAAGCAGTTCATTACAAAATGGTAGTGTTACGGCTCAAGGGCTGCGTAATCACTACAAAGAAAACTAACAGATAACAGAGTACATTCACGAACATCAACTATCAACTAACAACTAACTTTATGTGCGTATGCAAACGCTCTATATATAACAATAAACTGTAACTGTCTCCTAAAGTTCATGATGGTAGAGAGCACGTAGACCACTACGTCCACGGATATAGGAGTATGGCCGTGTTGGAAAGTGAATCTACGGAAGGTGGATGCTTGAATTCGACTCCAGAGCTCTGCACAGATGTCGATTTAACCTCCGCAGGCTTAGAAACGGCCGTATGGATCTTTATGTGCCACGAAACAGAGTCCGACCGACATGAAACTCCATGGTTGACTTCCATGTGGACGCCTTTGACCGCGGCTTCTTTGGACGAGTTTTCTTGAACCAATAGGACACGAACCATGTCCACGTCATTCCTAGCCTGCCCACGTGGCTCGTTTCCCTTGTAGACACCTGTAGCATAGAGTTCCACAAAATAGCTGCGGAAAGTTGCAGCAGCTGCGGAAAGTGGCAAGATTCCGCAGCTGAATGAACAAAATCTAGATCAAATAGAAAACACAAAAATATAATTAAAAACCATGTTAGATACCCTTTTTCACATGATATTGACAATTTGGGAGGTTTAGGTGAGTGAAAAAGGTATGAAAAAGTGTATGGAAAAGATGCAAATTTGGGACTCAACATACCCCCACTGTGAAGGTGTTGCATGTCCTCATGCAACCAAAATTTTGATACTCTTTGTTCAGTTCATGTGCCTTGATACTTCAGCTAGCACATCCAACCCCCTTCTTTTCTTCTTTGGTACTGCCATCATTCTGGGTTTCTTCATTAAGCACCTAAATTTGATATTCACAAGTGCTCTGCTCAATTTCTGGCATTTCCTTTTTAATTTCTTATTCTTCTTTTGCCAAATTCCCAAATGTAACATAGTATTGTCATGGATGATCTTGTCCAGTTTGCCTTGTTCTTTCAGCGTTTCATTTTCATTTTTGATATGCCGATTCAAAAGCTCCAGCTCAAAAATTTCCTGTTTTAATGACTGAACTAAATCATCCTGCAATGTATGAGGCTGAATGGAAGAGGTACTTGGACCTGTGGCTGCCTTTTCCAAGGATTCTATATAGTCATATACCTCCCGCTGCTTGGGGTCTACTTCCGGTGTCATTTTCATTGGGCTGTCCCCAAAATGCTGTAAAGGAGAATTATGTTCAAAATCTGGCCGAGGAGGGCTTACATCAATATTTTGCTGAGAATAAGATGGAGTATGCTCATTGTCTGATTGGGAATGAAAGGAATCAAGTTCACTAACTGACTGAAATGGACTATGGTCAGTTGGAGACTGTTCAGATGTCTCCTCACCCAAATCAATGAAATGAGGACCCTTAATTTGTGTTTTTCTCAATTTTCCCTTAAGCCCGCTGCTTCTCCTCACATGCTGTGGTATACTGTCCTTTTGTTCTTGTTTTCCTGTCTGTTCCTTCTTGGATATAGATGACTGTTTTTGAAGATAAACTAATCTTTCAGATAGTATTTGATGATCTTCTTCTTCAGAAGAAGGAGTTTTATGGACAGCCTCAATAATTTCTTTCCCTTTTGGTATTATTGGCTTCTTAGCCTTGATTTCCTTCTTCTTCCTTTTTACCAATCTCTTTTCCCTATCAGTTCTTTCCATAGTAATAGTAGGAGTGTTTTGGATTTCCTCAATTGTTCTTTTCCTCCTACTTCTTTTTGCTGTGCTAGCTGCGGGAATTTCTTTAGCAGGAGTAATTTGGGTTTCAACATTCATTCTTTTTCTTCTACTCCTTCTAATTGAACTACCTTCAGGAATTTCCTGAGGTTCTTCAAAGAAGTTTCTAACTAGGAATTATTCCCATGTATCTTTTCTTTCCTTTAGCTCCTTTTCAATCAGAATTTTTATAAGGCCGTGGTGATAAAGATGAGGCTCTACATCTCCTAAGTGTTTTTGAACAGTCACAACCATTTTCTTTAAGCTATTGAATAGAAAATAAGGGAGATTGAGAGTTTGGTTTTCAAGAAAATTCATCAATAGCCTAGTATGGTACATGTACATAGACCCAAAACGGCCTTCACATGTAATAAATTTCTGAACAATTAGTAGTAAAGTGGCCCATTCTTCTTTTATTGCATGCACAGGAATTCCTCTTTTGAAAACAGTGATATCCATACCTTGATTTCGTAGGATTGCTCTCCATGCCTCATCACTGATACTTTTATTTTTGAACCAACGTTCTCCCTCCTGAAGAAGCTCTGTGGCTGTTGCTATTGATGCTTCATTGACCAAAAACTTGAGGTCTCCAACTTCTGCTTCCGAGCCATCAAATGACCTTGCAAACGCTTTCGTAACTTATTTGTGGTAACCTCTGAATTTCTGAATAAAACGCAGCCATTTAGCTTTCTTCAATATCTCTTTTGCTTGCGGATATCCCTCTATAAACTTTGGTCCTTCCGGCTCTGCCCTTAGCAACTTACCCATTTCACTTTTCTGTGCTTCACTAATTTGCCTCTGTGAGGGTTTAAGTGGAAATGGAACGAATGAATACACAGGATCGAGCACAATGACTGTGGGAATGTATCATAGAATGGAAATGAGCACCATAAACGGAATGGAGTAAGACTGTGGGTAGATATACGGGAGTGAGAATGAGCAAAAGGAACGAAATGGAGTGAAACAAAGAGTGAGAATGAGTAGAGTGGGGTTTTGTAAACACGACAGAGACACGACAAAGAGGTTAACAAAGTATAATACATTCGGCCGCGTTTTGAATTTTGGTGGCTGTGTAATAAATATAAACACGTTTCAATCAACGGTTATGAAGTTATGCGGCTTGTAAGAGTCCTTTGTCAACTCAAATACGTCTCATTATCTCCGGTGGGATATTGGAACATGAGTGAGAATCGGAATTTCAATGATGAAACCGTTTATGAATGAATGCAAGAGGATAACATGGAGATTGTGACCGGTTACGAAACTGTCAATATAATAATTGCGCGTAATGGGTAGAGCTCATGATTTAAAATTATATAAAAATGTGTTTTTCAATACTATTTGAAATAAACTTTATTCATACCTTTGGAATCCTTGCTTTTGCCCTTGGTCTTCAACTGATTGATCTCCATTGGTGTCTTGAATGTTCCATTGATCCTCTCTCCTGCATTTTATTTCATAATTATGAAAATAACAACTGACTGTACATTCTATTTGAAAACAGAGTAGTAGCTGCGGAATCTGCTTCTGGCTGCGGAAACTGGAGTCAGCTGCGGAAACAGATGTCAGCTGCGGAAACTGACACAGCTATTACTTGGTTGAATAGAAATGAAAAAATGACAGATGACCAGGTGGAAATGGTCATAAAAAAGATTTTTATTGATGGAATGGATGAAATGAAGTGGAGTGAAGTGAAATGAAATGAAATGAAATGGAATGAAGTGGAATGAAATGGAGTGGGTGGTGAAATGAAATGAAATGAAAGACAGATTTTTTTGGAAAATATAGAGTGTCAGGTGTCCCTGATTTTCACCCCATATTTTCTGTATAAGACTGCCAATCAATGATTGGTTTTCAGGCTTATACCATTTTTTTTCTTTTTTCTTTTTTTTTTTTTTAACTTGAAAAAACAAAAGCTAGGCTGGTGGAGAAGAAGAATTCTTCTGTACCAGCCTGATTGCAGAACTTTCTTGAAACAACTTGAAAAAATCCTCTTTAGAGAGTGGCTTATGATAAACTTTCAATCTATGGCCATTCACAATAAGAGGAGTTTGAAACTCATCAATGGTCTTGATTCTTACAGCTCCATTGCTAAAGATTTTGTCAATCTCATATGGCCCAAGCCAATGAGTCTGAAATTTCCTTTGAAAATCTTTAAACTTGGAGTCAAATAACAATGCCCAATCTCCTTCTTGAAACTTCTTCTCTTTGATATATTTGTCATGCCATTTAGTTCTTTGATATTGAACTAGATCAGTTCTTAGAATTGCTTCTTGTCTGATCTCATCTAGCTCATTCAACCGCTCCATTCTATGCTTTTGGGCTTCTGATAAGTCCATCCCCAACTGAACTGCTATCTTGAAGGTCTTGACTTGGAACTCAATGGGGAGCAAGACTTTTTTCCCATAAACAAGTTCATAGGGAGAATGTCCTGTTGTATTCCTCCATGTAGTTCTGTAGGCCCACAAGGCTTCTGGAAGCCTTTCTGCCCAATCTCTTCTATCTAGATGAACATTTCTGGTGATGATACTTTCAAGAACTTTGTTTGTGGACTCCACTTGACCATTTGCTTGTGGATGGTAAAGAGTAGATCTTCTGTGCTTGATTTTGTATTCTTCCATCAACTTCTCCACCAAGTTGGATGTGAATTGGCTTCCTTGATCTGTCACAATTTCTCTTGGAACACCAAAGTGAGTAAAAATATCCTCATAAAGAAAATGAACAACCGAATTTTCAGTAGCAGATACTAATGCTTTGGCTTCTACCCATTTAGTAACATAATCAGTACAAACCAATATATACTTCTTTTGCTTAGATGGTGGATTAATAGGTCCAATGAAATCTAAAGCCCATTTTTCAAAGGGTTCAATGAGTACCCGTGTTTGCAATGGAATTTCATTTGAAAGGGTAGGTTTCCCTACTCTTTGGCAGCTATCACACCTTTTGACATATTGTTTTGCATCTTTGAAGAGAGAAGGCCAATAATATCCCAAGGAAAGGATTTTATAGGCCGTCCTTTTGCCCGCAAAGTGTCCGCCGCATGGTTCATCATGACATGCCTTAAGAATATCAGGCATTTCATCTTCCCTGACACATCTTCTGATCACAAGATCTGGCCCTGTTTTAAACAATTCGTTAGAAATCCATGAATATTTTGAACTCTCCCGAATAATCTTTCGTTTTTCTCTTGGAAATAAATGTGAAGGTAGTTTCCCTGTAACCAAATAGTTAGCAATATCTGCATACCAAGGGGTCTTAATAGTTACTGCAAACAAGTATTCATCGGGAAATTTATCTTCTACAGGAGAATCTTCTTTAGTATTCTGAATCCTAGACAAGAAATCAGCTACTGTATTCTGTTTTCCTGGTCTATCCAACACAGGAATATTGAATTCTTGCAAAAGTAAAAGCCATCTTGTCACTCTGCCATTAGTAACAGGTTTGTTCATTAAATATCTAATTGCAGAATGGTCAGTATGAATAAAAGTTTCATAGCCTGTTATGTAATGTCTAAACTTATTAATTGCATGAACAACAGCTAAAAACTCTTTTTCAGTCACAGTATAGTTCAACTCCGTGGGAGTCAAATTTTTACCGGTGTAATAAATGGCATAAGGAACTAAATCTTTTTGACCCAACACAGCTCCTAGAGCTGTATCTGAAGCATCCGTAGAAATATGAAAAGGGAGTTTCGTAGAATTCAGTGAATAAGTGATTTATTCACTGAAGATTAACCTGGTCATATATCAATTTCGAATTGCATACATAACACATAACCTTCTTCTACAATTAATTGTCACATGCGGAAATAACAGAAGCAATCTCACATCAAATCAATCACACATTAACTCAGTATGTATGGGGAAAGCCTATAGCTGAAAACCCCGCAGCTATTGTGTATATTATAATGGAGAAATCATGTAACAATCATAGTACAAAAACTCTTCACAAGCTCTCATGCACTACCTCCCATGCTACACACTATCAAGCTAGATCTAGCAAATCACTTGCTCCAATCCTTAGCCACTTGATACCCAACCTTGATTGCGTATTTTAATGCTAGGTGATGGCCTCCTTATATAGATAAACCACCAGCCTAAACTTTGCAATACTCATAGCTTACTCCACCTATCTATGTGTTGCAAATAGCAACAGTATAGTTACAACTGATAGCTAACTCTACCCTTTCATCTATCTCTTTCACCGGTCTTCACTGAACTGATCATGCACTGTAGTGAACTGAAGTGTTCTTGAGTTGACTAATGAGTTAATATTTAGTAAATTAAATATTATTTAATTTACTCCACTAATATCTAGTTGATTAGTTAGTTAACTAATCTCAACTAGTTCAATCAAATAAATAGAACACAACTCCACTATTTGTCCCGTTAACTCCTCCAAAACTTCTGCCACTGAAGTCTAACTGAAGCCAACCATGCAAGATGCCATCAAACCCTAGGAACCACGTGACTCCTTGTGTCAGTTGCATGAGCCACCTCCATGACTCAAACTGAAGTGCGCCAAGAGAGTAAACTGTTGTTTATAGTCAAAATATTATTAAGGGTAAATAATATTTGACTTCCATATTTTTAGGAGATCGGTCTAAAAATAGCCTGGGTCCTAAAAATAAGGGTCTCATCTATTTTTACCGACATGTCGCATACTTTAAGAATCTCCAAGTAGAATTCCCAAATTATGCTCCGTATGTCTAAAATAGACATAGTCTAAAAATAGACTTTGCGCCAGAATTTGCCTGCGGGCCCACTTAGTGAAGGCGACTTCATTTCACTAAGCTCCATCATCTTGCTGCATTCTCAATACTCCCTCTCAGCAAGATATGGATTATCTGCAACCCCTATCCTGCCTCTGTGGAATTCGAACTTGCTCCTGGTGAGCGCCTTCGTCAGGATGTCGGCATCCTGATCCTCCGTGGGAACATATGAAAGCATCATGATCCTCCGCTGAACACAATCTCTGATGTGATGGTACCTGATGTCGATATGTTTGGACCTATCATGAAAAACTGGATTAGCCGAGAGCTTGATGCAGCTCTGGTTATCACAGTAGATCACTGTAGGCTCCAAATGCAACCTAAACAAACCTGCGAGGATCTTCCTCATCCAAATAGCCTCACATGCAGCCAAACTTGCTGCCATGTACTCGGCCTCTGCTGAACTGAGTGCCACGGATCTCTGCTTCCTGCTGTACCAGGAAACTGCTGTCGACCCAATGCTGAAAACTCCTCCAGAAGTGCTCTTCCGGTCCGTTGGACTCCCTGCCCAATCTGCATCAGTGAAGCCAGAAAGCTTCACTCCATCCTCCTGTCTGTACCATAGACCATATCCCGATGTGCCTCTGATATAGCGCAATACATGCTTGCCCGCCTTCCAAAAGAGCTTGGTAGGCTTAACCATAGCTTGCGAAAGCTGGTTAACAGCATAGCATATATCGGGTCGAGTATTGACCAAATACATCAACGACCCCACCAACTGTCGATAGACAGTGGCATCCACTACCTCCTCCGAAGTAGCATCTCCCTTCCTCCAACCTCCAGGAAGAGGGGTATCAACAGGCTTGCAGCCTCGCATGTTGAACCTCTCCAGAATCTCCCGGGCATACTTGCCCTGAGAAACAAACAGTCCTCCGCTGCGCTGCCAAATCTCCAATCCCAGGAAATAATGAAGGATGCCCGGGTCCTTCATCTCAAACTCTCGTGCAAGATCCTCCTTGCATGAAAGTATCAACTGCTCGTCGCCAGTCAAAATCAGATCATCTACATACAGTACGATGATCAACACCTTCCCCTCCACCACAATCTGGTACAGGTTTGGATCCGCCTCACTCTTGGAGAATCCAAGCCCGGTGAAGTAGCTGTCTATCCGAGTGTACCAAGCACGAGGTGCTTGCTTCAGCCCATACAGTGCTCTCTTGAGTCGGCACACATGCGACTCACTGCTGAAGATCTCAAAACCTTCAGGCTGCTCTATGTACACCTCTTCCTCAAGAACTCCATTGAGGAACGCAGTCTTCACATCCATCTGATGAATGTGCCACCCCATCTGCGCTGAGAGAGCAAGGATCGTCCGTATGGAAGAGTACCTTGCCACAGGTGCAAAAGTCTCCTCATAGTCAATCCCCTCGATCTGTGAGAAGCCACGGGCGACAAATCTTGCCTTGTACTTCTCCACACTCCCGTCAGCCGCCTGCTTCACCTTGTAGATCCATCGCGAACCTACAACTGACTTCCCAACCGGTCTTGGGACAATCTCCCATGCACTGTTCCTGATGATCGAATCATATTCTTCGATCATGGCATCAACCCATGCGGGTTCCTCCACAGCTTCCTCAAAAGAGGATGGCTCTGTCACAACACATTGACTCATAAGAGCCATGTATCCAGTGTACCGATCCGGTGACTGTCTCTGTCTGCGCTGTGCTGTAGGTGGTCCTGCAACCTTCTCTGCATCCCGAGCCAGTCGCTCAGCTTCTGTAGTGCGCATGCGCCCTCTGATGGTTGGCGCTGCCTGGGTGGTTTCTTCCACCTCCCGAACCTCCTCTTGTGGCTGATCCACATCCGGAAGCTCCTCCTTAGGAACTAACAGCTCCTCATCTGCATGCAAGTGTAGCTCCCTCTCAAGCGAACACTGCATGGCTTTCTCCTCCCGAAATTTTATATCCCGTCGCACAACAGTATTGCGACTGTCTGACAAATACACCCGATAGTTGTGAGGTGTATCAGTGTACCCCACAAATATTCCAACCTCAGCAGTTGGATCCAGCTTCCTTCTCGCATCCTTCGTCACATGCATGTAGACAGGAGAACCAAAATCCGCAAATGGGAAATATCAGGCCTCTTGCCAGAATAAGCCTCCTTCGGTGTACTCATGCCAAGAACCTTGTGAGGACAACGGTTCTGCACATACACTGGTGTATTGCATGCCTCAGCCCACAAGTGAAGGGGTAGGCCCTGATCATGCAACATCGCCCGTGCAGCACCCACGATCGTTCTGTTCTTCCGCTCAGCCACCCCGTTCTGCCGTGGGTTATGGGGTGCGATGAGCTCTCTCCGAATCCCTTCTGCGCTGCAGAACTCCTTGAATTCAGCCGAGATGAATTCACCACCGTTATCACTCCTTAGAGCAATCACCTTCTTCCCTGACTCCTTCTCGACCAGTGCTTTAAACTCATAGAACTTCGCGAATGTATCGCTCTTCTTCTGCATGAAGAAGATCCAGCACTTTCGAGAGAAATCATCAACAAAGATCACATAATACTTGTGCTTTGCTGTCAAAGCAACTGAGAAAGGACCACACACGTCCGTGTGAACTCTCTCAAGGATCGTCGTGGCGCGACTATCCTTCTCGTGAAAGGTGGCTTTCACATACTTCCCTAAAGTACACCCCTTGCACTGATCTGACTGCGCAAGGGTGCCCTTAGGAAGTCCAGTAGAAATCTGCTGCAGAATCTTCAAAGCTCCATGGTGAAGATGGCCCAATCTCCTGTGCCATAATTCGCCCTCATCATCCCGGCTCACCACATCTCCAGCCTTGCATGCCATAGCTGCGCAGTCATCTACCTGCAACTGATAAAGGTTCTGAGTTCGAACCCCTATCTTCCGGGTCTCTCCAGTAGTCTTACTGCGCAGGAAGGCTTTTCCTTCGCCGAAGACCACATCATACCCCTTATCCTCCAACATCGCTACTGAAATCAGGTTCTTCTTCAATCCAGGTACATGCATGACATCCTTTAAGACAAAGGGTTTACTAGACTCCCTCTGAAAGGATACGGTACCGATACCAGTCGCACTGTATCTACCGTCATCGCCCATCTCGATGTGCATACCCAAATCCTTGTCCTCCAGATCTGAGAACAACTCCCGATCTCCCGTCATATGAAATGACGCACCGCTGTCCAAGAACCACACCGATCCAAGCATACTTGAAACTAAGCATGCAATCAGTGAAACTTTGACAGCCACCCCCACACTTCCCAGCTCATCTCTGCACTGAGTGAACTTCGTGAGGTATTCGGCGATGCTGTCGCCCTTCTCCATCTTGATGTTCCTGAGCTTGTCTTTGAGTGCCAGCTTCCTTTGGTCACTCTTACTCTGGAATAGATCCGTCAAAGCTTTCCACATTAAATGTGGAGTAGCCTTTCCATGCAGGCTGGATACAATATGATCCTTGACGCCCTCCAACAGGATCCTTCGACATTTCGCGATCTTCTTTTGCCATGCATCGACCAGAGCTGCATCAGTTGGCTTTGGGACATCCGCATCCACGAACTCCTTCAGACCATTATCTTCTAACACTGCTTCCATTCGATCTTTCCATGCAATATAGTTCGAACTGCCTTCAAGAGCATATTCGAGTCGCAATCCATTGAAAGAAGACATCTTTCAACACCGGCACCAAGAAGAACAACCTTCTGCAAAATTCGAATTCCAAGCTCCAAGCTCTATCGCTTCCGATCTATACTTGAAAAAAAATTATTTCCAAATCAGAGATTGACTGCAAAGGGCATTCACCAGATCTTTCACCTTACAAAGAAGGATGAATATTCCGAAGGCTACCTGGCCCGCATGCAGACTCTGTCCGAGGAAATAAGTTTGCAATCACCGTAATAGATCTCGACAATTAATCTCGCTCCGATACCATGTAGAAATTAGCTGAATAAATCACTTATTCACTGAAGATTAACCCGGTCATATATCAATTTCGAATTGCATACATAACACATAACCTTCTTCTACAATTAATTGTCACATGCGGAAATAACAGAAGCAATCTCACATCAATTCAATCACACATTAACTCAGTATGTATGGGGGAAAGCCTATAGCTGAAAACCCCGGAGCTATTGTGTATATTATAATGGAGAAATCAAGTAACCAAACAAGTACAAAAACTCTTCACAAGCTCTCATGCACTACCTCCCATGCTACACACTATCAAGCTAGATCTAGCAAATCACTTGCTCCAATCCTTAGCCACTTGATAGCCAACCTTGATGGCGTATTTTAATGCTAGGTGATGCCCTCCTTATATGGGACATAAACCATCAAATTCTTCAAACTTTGCAATACTCACAGCTTACTCATCGTATCTGTTGTAAGTAAAGAAAATTAAAAGATAGTTACAACTGATAGCTAACTCTACCCTTTCATCTATCTCTTTCTAATCGGTTCACCGAACTCGATCATGCACTCAGTGAACTCGAAGTGTTCTGAGTTTGATTACGAGTTAATATTTAGTAAATTAAATATTATTTAATTTACTCCACTCATATCTAGTTGATTAGCTAGTTAACTAATCTCAACTAGTTCAACCGAAATAAATAACACAACTCCACTATTTGTCCCGTTTACTCCTCCAAAAACTTCCTCGCCACCGAAGTCTAACCGAAGTGTAAACCATGCAAGATGCCATCAAACCCTAGGAACCACGTGATTCCTCTGTCAGTTGCATGAGCCACTTCCATGACTCGAACTGAAGTGCTCCAAGAGAGTAAACTGCTGTTTATAGTCTAAATATTATTAAGGGTAAATAATATTTGACTTCCATATTTTTAGGAGAGGCAGTCTAAAAATAGCCTGTGACCTAAAAATATGAATCTCATCTATTTTTACCAACATGTCGCATACTTATAAATAGCATCCTGCAACTCATAGACCATGATCCATATGTCTAAAAATAGACATAGTCTAAAAATAGACTTTGCGCCAAAAATAGCCTGCGGGCCCACTTAGTGAAGGCGACTTCATTTCTCTAAGCTCCATCATCTTGTTGCATTTTCACCGCCTTCCCCCAATTTGGTCCTCTCAAGATAGGTGCTTCAGATATTCTTGTTTTCAAAGTTTCAAAAGCTGATTGACAATCGGGATCCCATTTAAATTCACAGTCTTTTGTAAGCAATTTGAAGAGTGGAGATGCTATTTTAGTGAAGTTTTCTATAAATCTTCTATAGTAACCAGTAAATCCTAGAAAACTTCTAACATCTCTTCGACAATTTGGAATAGGCAACTTGGAGATGACTTCAACTTTTGATCTATCAACCTTAATCCCATCTCCTGAAATATGATGTCCTAAAACAATCCCTTCAGTAAACATCATAAAGCATTTTTCATGGCTTAATGAAAGGTTTGTTTCTTTACATCTTATAAGAATTTTTTTCAAATTTTCTAATGCCTCTTCAAATGAATTACCATAAACCGTAAAATCATCCATATAAACCTCTACACAATCATGAATTAGATCAGAAAAAATTCCTAGTACTGCTCTTTGGAATGTTGCTGGTGCATTACATAACCCAAAAGGAAGCACTCGGTAGGCAAAAGTTCCCCATGGACAAGTAAATGTGGTCTTATCTTGATCTTCAGGTGCTACCTGAATTTGATTATAGCCACTAAATCCATCCAAAAATGAAAAGTACTTTTTACCTGCTAATGTATCTAATACCTGATCAATAAAAGGCAAAGGAAAGTGATCCTTCAAAGTTGCTTTGTTCAATTCCCTGTAATCAATGAATACCCTCCATTTACCATTCTTTTTAGGTACTATAACCAAATAAGAAACCCATCGGCTATCCGAAATTGGATAAATGAAGTTTTCATTGAGAAGTTTTTGGAGCTCTTCTTTCACTATCTCCCTAAGATTTGGATTCATCCTTCTTTGAGGTTGTCTGATTGGTCTACTGTTTTCCTCAATATAGATATGATGGATGCAAGTCTTAGGATCAATACCCTTCATGTCAGTATACTCCCATGCAAATGCAGTAGAATGTTTTTGTAAGATTCTGGTTAGTTCTTCTTGTTGTGATTTCTCCAAATGTTTGTTGATATTCAATGTCTTTTCTGGAAAAATCTCAATAGCAGAATTACCAAATTCTTCCATAGAGTAAAGAGACATTTGTCTTGATGATAAATATTCTATGTCAGATTCCAACTGAAATTGTGTGGGGTCATATTCTGAAGTTATTTCAAAATTTTCTAATGTGTTCAGAATTTGACTATCCTCACTAATCTCAGAAATGGTAAAGACAGGTTGTATAGTGTTCTCATCATCGACCCATTCATTGTCTCCTATTTCGGTAATTGCTCTTGCGGGAGGATACAAATTGAATTTCTTTGTCGAATTACCATTAGAAATGTACATGTCTCCAGATCTACAACTAATAAAAGCATCAGCTGTGGCCAGCCAAGGTCTTCCTAAGATAATTGGATGTCCTCCTAGATTACTTTTTGGAGTCAAAATCATAAAGTCTACTGGATATTCCCAAGAATCTAAGGAGACTGAAATATCTTCTAATACACCATCTGGTTTAATAACCGATCGATCTGCAAGTTGCAACAAAGTAGGTGTAAAAAGAAGGTTAGGAAGTTTTAACTGTTCCATAGTCTGTCTACTCATAATGTTGATAGCAGCCCCTAAGTCAATCAATGTGTTTGGAATTTATATTCCATTTATATGTGTCTTGACAATTGGACTTCCTGGATCTACATACTTCTGCATAGTAATTTTTCCCATCATAATGTCTGCAATCTTTCCTACCAGGTGGATTCTTCTTGTGTCTTTTAGTTTCCTTCCTGGTCTTTTAAAACTCAACTCCTTTATGGTTTTTGCTAGAATAGGAATTTCTCGAATGGCTTGTAGCAAGGGAATCTTGATACAAACATTCTTCAATTCATCTAGAAAGTCATAGTTAGGCAACAAGATTTTTTTTTCCACCCCCTTGTCAATTTGTAGTCTTTCCGGAAAAGGAGGTGTAGATGAAGATACAGGTTGCTCAACTATAGGAGTTGTGGATGTTAGCTTTTCTTTTTCTTTTTGAATTTTTGAATTTTAAAGAGATTCTTCCTCAAAACCCTTATTGACTTGAAGAGAGTCCTCTTCAGAGGTATCTTGCTCTTGAATGTCTATAGAAGGTTTTTCTAAAACTCTACCAGATCTGAGTTGTACATCGTTGAGAGGAACAATCATATAGGTAGGAAATTGTTGTCCTTCTACCATATAAGTAGTCTGAGGATTCTTATTGTTAGGATTTGGCAGTGGCTGAGCTGGAAGTTGATTTGTCTTCTGTTGGTATGGGAGCATGAGTTGAGAATTTGTATTTTGTTGAGAAGGTTGTTGTTGTGGAAATGGCAATGAAAGTTGTGGATTTGGGCTTGGAAGTTGTGGAGCTTGTTGATTTTGAAAAGATGGAGGATATTGATAAAATTGAGCAAATCTCCCATAAGGATTTTGCATCCCTTGTACCCATGGCTGATATGAATTCTGATGTTGGGGCCAAGGTTGTTTCCAAGGATTCCAATTTGGTGGGGTTTGAAGATTCATAGGGTTATTAAACCCTTGAGATTGTTGTCCCTGCCAAGGTCTCCTTGCGACAAAACAGAGAGATTCTATTGAATTTGGATCTTCTTGAAAAACGGCTTTGAGTCCAGGGATTGAAGGACAATCCTTGATTTCATGATTTTCTGAGCAAATCATACATGTTTCTACAACTTTTGCATCCAAGGGACATTCCCTTAAAGCATGTTTTTTTCTACATTTCGGACAAAAGATGGCTAAAGCATCTGTTTCTGCTTTCTGCTTGTTTTGGATTTTAAGGGTGTCTAGTTGTTCACTAAGACCCCCTAAGATATCAGTTTTAAACTCATCAAGCATATTACCAATCTCTGCCCTACTTACTGATCCAGTTGCAGATTTGCTAGCCCTAATAAGAGAAGAATCCCTAGGCCCTTTTCCAGTTTTAGATCTTCCCCTTGAGAATTGGATACATAGTTCTGTTATATCATGAAATGGGAGTTGAGAAATTTCTCCTTTCCCCATCATGTTTAAAATGTCTATCCATTCATCTCTAATGGCTTTTAATAGGAGGGCTTTCAAGGTTTCATTATCTAAGTTGCTCATCTTCGCTCTTTTCAAGTTGTATTGAAATCTTTCAATTAAGTCTTCCAAATTTTCATCTTCTTTTTGCATCATTTTGAATACCTCATCCTTGTGATTGGTAGGCATACAATAGTCCAAGTATCTATCCAAAAATGTTTGTTTCATGTCATTCCAAGTCCTGATAGATTGAGTGGCTAATCCCATGAACCATTTCAAAGCAGATCCCTTCAATGTTGAAGGAAACAGTTTGAGTTTTTGAGAATCTTCCATATAGTCATAAGTTCGGCACACTACTTCAAACTCAAAAAGAAATGTTTCAGGATCTTCACTTCGCAATCCATAAAATTTAGGGAGAACAGATGGTGAGATATTTTTCATTGTTGCATGAGTTTCCTCATCAAATATAGGGAATCCAAGCAAATTGTCCCTATTTCTACCATCATTTCCTTCACCATTGTTATCTCCATTATCTCCTCCTCTTCTACCTCCACCTCTATTTATTACGTCCTCTGCCATGATAGTTTCTTTAGAGTCCTTATAGTCCTCTAGTTCTTCTACCAAGGAAGGATGAGAGAAAGTCTCTTTGTTTTCTAAGTGAGTTTTAGTAGGTGGTATAGGAGAATCCTCTAATTCAACTGTTCCTTGACTTCCAAAAATCTTAAGGCTAGGGGTAGATGGTGGTGAATCTGGTCTATGCCTTGAAGAAGATGGAGTTGTGAAAATCGAACTCTTGGCTTTAGCTATAAACCTTCCCCTAGAATCTCTTGCTCTATGCATGTCATTTTTATTTTTTATTTTTTAAAAGTTGGGCTAATAATTCTCTTTCTGATCTTCCAGATCACACTAGGTGCAAGAAGAGAGCATACTTAAGAAATTACTAAACCAATAACTCTCTTTTCTGATCCTCCAGATCACACTAGGTGCAAGAGGAGAGCATACTTCAAGAAGTTATCAAGTTTTCCTTTCTTTTATGATTTTATGTTTTTTTTTTTTTAAGAAATTGGCTACCTAGTTACACTTCCCCGGCAACGGCGCCAAAATGTTTGGTCAATTTAGTGTGTCCTAAATTGCTGCATTTAATTTGTCAATCCGGGAATCGTAAGCCGATGAAGTGCGGCGCACTATATGTGCAAGATAACCTATTTCTTAACTTTTTGTCGTTTTTGGTTTTTCTAAGGTGAAATGGAAATTCTAAAATGAAAACAAGTTTGGTTATATTTGTTCAAGGAAGTGATATCTCCTATAATGATTTACCAACTTGAAACTTTAAAAGAAAATTGAAAATTACAATACACTCATGATTCAATCCCTCACCATCAGTCCAGCTGTGGCTTTCGGAGGCAACTGAAGATGTCATGCATGATTTAATATATCTAAATTTGCGGAAAAGAAACTAATACTAAACTACACATTTCATAATACAATCCCTCACCATCAGTCCAGCTGTGGCTTTCGGAGGCAACTGAAGATGCTATGAGCAGCTTAATATATCTAAATTTGCAGAAAAGAAACTAATACTAAACTACACATTTCATAATGCAGTCCCTCACCATCAGTCCAGCTGTGGCTTTCGGAGGCAACTGAAGATGCTATGAGCAGCTTAATATATCTAAACTTACCTACTAAAGCAGATTAAGCAAAGCTAAATGTACAAAGCAAAGTCGAAGTTAAACAAAAGCTAGAAAATCAAACTAAACGACGAGAACAATGTTAGTTTCACTGTCATTAGTCAAAATGCTATGAAAATGCCATTTTGTCTATCTAAAACTACTTGTCAAAGAAAAGCGTCGGTGATTAACAATCATAAAACATGAAGAACGAAATGAAATGGAAATTATGGAAATGTATAAACGAATTGGAAACAAGCGCAAAGTATGAACATATGGATGGATTATGATACAATGACTTTTAAAGAAATGAAATGAGAAATATACACTAATACACAAAACCTTAGCTGAGCAGGGGCCCTCTACACAGCCTTGGTAACGATCCTCAAACACGGATTAAGTTGAAAAGCAGAGTCTTCTCATATTAAAAAGCAGTTCATTACAGAATGGTAGTGTTACGGCACAAGTGCAGCGTAATCACTACAGAACAGACTAAAAGATAACAGAGTACATTCACTAACATCAACTATCAACTAACTTTTTGTGCGTATGCAAACGCTCTATATATAACAATAAACTGTAACTGTCTCCTAAAGTTCATGATGGCAGAGAGCA
The DNA here is from genome assembly GCA_034641835.2 of Pinus albicaulis. Taxonomy (NCBI): domain Eukaryota; kingdom Viridiplantae; phylum Streptophyta; class Pinopsida; order Pinales; family Pinaceae; genus Pinus; species Pinus albicaulis. The sequence goes on from CM076582.1 coordinate 620,615,275, forward strand.
CGTAGACCACTACATCCACGGATATAGGAGTATGGCCGTGTTGGAAAGTGAATCTACGGAAGGTGGATGCTTGAATTCGACTCCAGAGCTCTGCACAGATGTCGATTTAACCTCCGCAGGCTTAGAAACGGCCGTATGGATCTTTATATGCCACAAAACAGAGTCCGGCCGACATGAAACTCCATGGTTGACTTCCATGTGGACGCCTTTGACCGCGGCTTCTTTGGACGAGTTTGCTTGAACCAATAGGACACGAACCATGTCCACGTCATTCCTAGCATGCCCATGTGGCTCGTTTCCCTTGTAGACACCTGTAGCATAGAGTTCCACAAAATAGCTGCGGAAAGTTGCAGCAGCTGCGGAAAGTGGCAAGATTCCGCAGCTAAATGAACAAAATCTAGATCAAATAGAAAACACAAAAATATAATTAAAAACCATGTTAGATGCCCTTTTGCACATGATATTGACAATTTGGGAGGTTTAGGTGAGTGAAAAAGGTATGGAAAAGTGTATGGAAAAGATGCAAATTTGGGACTCAACAGAGTGCAAACCTGTAAGTACACCAATGGTAACCGGATGTAATCTCAGTTCTCATGATGATTCTCCCACAGTGAATCAACCAGAATACAGATCTATGATAGGAAGTCTACTTTATCTCACTGGGACTAGAACAGACATTATGCATGAAGTTGGGATTGTTGGACGATTCCAAGCTAATCCAAAAGAGTCTCACCTTCAGGCTGTCAAAAGAATATTCAAATATCTACAAGGAACTCAAGACTTTGGATTATGGTATCCAAAGAATGCTGATCTCACTCTTCATTCTTACACTGATGTAGCTTGGGCTGGAAATGTTGATGATTGGAAAAACACTAGTGGTGGTGCATTCTACATGGGGCCCCGGTTAGTATCTTGGTTCAGCAAGAAGAAAAGCTCTATTGCCTTATCTACAACAGAAGTAGAATATGTGGCTGCCGCATCATGTTGCACTCAACTTCTTTGGATGATGCAAACCTTACAAGACTTTCAAATCCAATTTTCACCTCCTGTATCCATTATGTGTGATAACACAAGTGCCATCAGTATCTCAAAGAATCTTGTTATGCATTCCAAGACTAAGCACATTCCCATCAAGTATCACTTCTTACGTGGAAAAGTGCTTGAACAAAAGGTGAAGTTGGAATATGTGCCCTCCAAAGAACAAGTTTCTGATATATTTACCAAACCTTTACCTAGGGAAGCGTTCGAATATATCAGACAGAAGCTGGGAGTAGTCTTTGCCATGCAGAAGATCAGATCTACTTAAATACAGAAGATTAAATTGGATACGCGAATTTCCTGAAGGATAGTTGCGTATGGGTATTTGCTGACAAATTTTTTTCTGGGTCAGCATTCTTTAGCACAACTGCGGTGTTGTTAGGTATATCTGGATGCATAGGTTAAGGGGGAGCATTGGTCATGTGGAAAGAATGAATTGTTGGCATTCTAATTATGTTTGAAGATGCAACATGATCTCAGGGGGAGCATGGTATTGTCGGTACAAAGGATCTTGATCTATCCTTTGCCCTTGATGTCAAAGGGGAAGAATATTGCTAAATGTATTTCTGGTCATGGTTGCCATCAAGTCCAAAGGGGGAGATTGTTGGAAATATGTTTCTTGTATCCTATTATATTGAATTGATTGTCCTTGATGGAAACTCTTTGAAAAAGGATGCAGATAATGACTGTATGAAATGGAAACTCTCTGACAAACGATGTAGATAATGACTGTATGAAGAACTCGGAAAACCCTCAGTAGTTCTATACAAGCAGAATATAAGACTGAATGTGTTTAGTATGACATGAATAATGTTGACCAAAATTATATGAGAAGGAGATTTTATTTTAGTGAGAAACTGTATGGCTCTTTAGCAGGTGTTGTGGTGTGCAATTACCTGTGCACAGATCACATATGTGAGTCGATTAGGGTTTGTAAACAGATCTTGAACAAACCATGTGGCAAGGGTTCGAAATTAAAGATTAAATGTATAAATTGAAGGAATTAATGGTTGCGGATATATGATGGTTTTGAATGCGATGGATCGTAGTACAGTGATTAGCTTGCGGAATCAAGAACTTGAATGTGCAGTTAGAAGCGGAACTGTGACAGGGTAGAACTCCGAACATGCAATGGAAGGATGATATATTATATATCATAGCAGAATTGAAGACAGAATGACATTGTGTTGTGTCAAGGTCGGAAGGCAGCAACCAGTGTAAAGAATGTGTGTTAAAAGACTCAAACGAAATTGTGAACAAAGCGTTAAACTTAGCGATGGAATTGTAATAAAAATAAAAACATTAAAGCGCAACTTAATTATAATAATACATTGAAGAGTGGGCGGAACCTTATGAGCAGAGTGAACAGTAAAGGGGGTTTCCGGTTTTTATCGCACCGCTTTCGACGGGCAAGCAGTATTCAAGAGGTTGGGAGCGATTCCATAGAACGAGCAACACGCGTCCCTGAACGAATTTGCAAAACTGCCTTCACTGCGCTCCATTGCATGTTAACGATCGACCAAGGAAGCCACACGATATTTTTGTGTGCCATCGATCTGGAGGGGAGCCATCAGACGGTGGTCGTATGAGGAAGGTGCACGATGGATAAACATCACTGCGCACCATCGCACGTTAATGATCGACCAAGGAAGCCACGCGATATTGTTGTGCGCCGTCGATCTGGAGGGGAGCCATCGGACGGTGGCCGTATAAGGAAGGTGCATGATGGATAACCACGGTACGATGTAGGTATGTGATTGGGCCATTGATTATATATGTGGGCCCGGTTATAAATTATATTAATTGGGACCTTTTAAACTAAGGTTTGCGGGTTATTAAAGGATTTTGAATATGTGAAGTTGGCGAAATATGAAACATGTGATGTAATGAACGTAGGTTAATATATGCGCCTTGGGGAATTCATAACTAAAGGAGGAATTGGATTAATATCTCAATCTCAGATTGAGATATTAAAAATTCTTAGATTAATTATTTAATTGCCAAACCAATAGAACAGTGTGATTTTCTCGAGATGTGAAGACCCCGTTGGATTATCTATTTTGATCTCGTCCAGGAATACCTTTAGCGGTTGAGTGGTTTTGACTCATGGTATTGATAAGGACCAAAACTGTATAAGGAGAAGAGGATCATAATACAATGTGTGCACGTGGAGGGGTTGATAAGGAATAAATCTCTTTAAGAGATATCTACATGATTGAACTATGTTTTTGATAGATCTGACTCTATGATGCACCTATGGATATCATCTAGAAATGATGAATCTCTACGATGATCTGCAAAATAAATGATGAAGACCTGACGGAAGTCTGATGAAGAAATTTGAAGAAATCTGGTGGATCTAAGGGTTGAAGCCTTCTGTATGAAAGTGGAAGTTTCCTGCCAGTAGAAGCTGGTGTTAAAATCAGGGGGTTGGAGCTCCCTTCCAGTAGTGGCTGGAGAAAGAGAGAAGGTTGTAGCCTTCTATAGGTGGGTGCCTGCGTGCTGGTATGAGTCTGCGCCAGTATAAAATTGCAATAAGTTTTCTTTATAATAAATATTGAAGACAGAGACGACAGCAGCGGTGGTTTTCTCCCAAATTGGGTTTCCACCTTAAATAATGGTGTTCATGTGTGTTTCTTATGTGTGATGATTTATTCTGTTATTACTGCACATGCTTACTGCTTACTAAACATCTGATGAATGAATGATGCAATGATCTAAGTTAAGAATTAAATGCATAATAAGATCTTTGGACATACGCAAGTTTTCTTAAGAATATCCGTGTGTATACGTGAGTTGGGTTTAGTAAAGTAGCATATGGGTTTAAGAGAAAGAAAAAGTGAAAAGTTTTCAGTGAGCCCTAAATACTAATTCACCCCCCCCCCCCCTCTCAGTATTTTTCCCAACATTTCTTGCCATCCATCCCCTCCATTCCATACTCTCAACTTGCTGTGTTTTCTCCCCTATTTTGTAGCTCATGTCTCCTTACTCGTTCTTGTGTGAGACTAGGGTTTCCTCTAAAAAACAAGATAAAAAATGTCATAGACTAGTGAAAAGGAGAAATTCAGAGGAGAGATATCAAGATATGAGCCTATTCATATGAAGGAGTTCAATGCATCATATTTTATAAGGAAGACATTTGAAGAAGTAGGTTTCCTAGGGTTTTGTAAGAAAGTGAAGGAGGTGGGTTATAAACATGACTTAACAAGTTTATTTTCTATCAATTTTAGAAGAGATCAAGTCACAATTGCAGGGGTAAACTTCATGGTGTCAACAGAGATTATATATTCAGCTACTACAATCCCTAGTGAAGGAGATATTTGGTTCAAGGGGATGAATTTAGACATTGAACACTATAAGTATTTCTTGAAACCATAGTACAAAGACTCCCCTTCTTATATATTTCATAGCAGGCAACTGTTGGACAAGTAGCCCCCCTTGATGAGAACTATCATGAAATAATTCACTTGTGAGGGTAGGTTCAATAGGTTGTATCAGTACCACTTCATGTTGTTGATGCATTTTACTTCCGAAATGTCCCTCAAATTACCTTACTACTGTTGAGGTATAAAAGGTATCTTTTTAACACCTATTTATCTCACATTAATTATCAATCTAGAAACAAATTTTTGTTTCAAGAGTGTACTTTGTTTGAGACTGCAATTGAGCTAAGAGTAATGCTATGAAAGATGTAGTACACTGTTCTAAATACAAGATTAAATGGATGCTTGAAAAAGAAATCTAATTACAATAACATGAACTCAAATGCTCTTAAAATCTATCTATTCACTCAACAACCATCAATCGAGGATACAGTAGCAATAACTCATTCCTCTAGAAATTGATGCAATTGAACTCAAACCGAAACAAGAAAATCAATCTGAGAACGTGGAAGCAATAACCAATATTCTCTACAGTTGACAGTCTTGCGTTAAAGAAATTAAGGAGAAATAGCAATTAAACTAAAGCTGCTATTGAAAGTAAACTAAGAAAGCTTTTCGAAAGAAAACTCTTTGCAATTTGTTAAATAATGAATTGGAAATGAACAGTACACTGAAATCGAACAGAAATGTAAATGAATAACCAACTGAAACTAGAAGAATCGAACAACAAATATTAACTAATGAATCTGAACAGCAGATCTTTAACTTAATGAAATCAAACAACAATTCTATTAAACACCAAAACCTTGTCGACAACAAACATTGTTAAATAATAATCGACATGAACAACAATCCAACGGAACAACAATTAATTGGAACAGGACATCTAATGCTGAACAAAAATGCTCTGTAAGGTTTAACAAGATGATTAATACAAGAATTAAAGTCCGTACTAAAACGAAACAACAATGTGATTCATTAACATAACGAAATCAATCAATAATTCAACGAAAAACTAATTAACCTGCAAATGTAATGAGAACAACCACAAACTATCACACGACAATAATTTAAAGGTAATGATACAACCAGCAGATCGATCCACCAGGGTTGGGCCCTCAACCACTGGTGAAACACCGCTAGAATTTACTCCAGTGTTAAGAAATTAAACGACAACGAACTCCTGTATTAATCAGGCATGAATAATGTTTACAAATAGTTCGTACTCTCTTAACAAGAGTTGATGCACAATTTTGAAAATTACAACAAGGAAATTCTCTCCAATGGCAATACATGCTTCCCCTTTTATAATCTGAAAGAGGAGAAATTAAATAGTAAATATGATCTCTCATAACAAAATTGGATTGTCCCTAACCAATTTATCAACAAGAAAATATGTTTCCATCAATATTTCCACAAGAGCAAGTCGAATTTGGATTTGCAGCTAAGATAATTTGGAGGATGGTCGCAACAGTAAATCTGAGAAAATCATGCTCAAAGAACCTTGTGTTTCTCTCAATACAGGCCTAACTTGGGAAAAACTTTTCTTTTCTAAAGTTAATTTGGTCCGTTCTAGACAAAACCCATGTTCCAGATTTTCCAGATTCTTCTCCATTTGCCCAAAATCTCAACTGCAAAACTGTCACTTCTTATTCCAGCGAATTTCTGAGTTGGAATATTTGATGATGATCTGGAGATCAAATATACAATCTGGAAAATATCTTGGAGGCTAAAATGGTGAGTGATGTTACAAAATATATTAATAAACCATCATTGATAAAATTATGCATAATAATCATCAATTTATTAAAAATAAAGGAGAAGAAATAATATTTATCCATAAGAGCATAAATAATTATAAAATGGATTTATATGATAAATTATGATAAATTACATAATAAAGAAGAGTAGAAATGGATGAAATAAGTGTTAAAAAGTGGTCGTATTCTCGGCCCAACATACCCCCAAACTGAATATATTGCATGTCCTCATGCAACTCAAAACTGAATATATTGCATGTCCTCATGCAACCCAAAAACAAAACCCATGTGTTAACCAAGCAAAGAAAATTTGTTCATCCCAACTCATGAAATGGATGGAACAAATGAATTTTTCCTCAAATAATGAATATTCAATTTTAGCAATCTTGATGAAGGCGTAACAATTTTTACAGTTGACGTTCAACTATATGTATATGAAGTTGCAGAAAAATGTGACATAAGTAACAACAACCTTCATTAATCATTTTCTCAAAAATCAGATCATTTTGATGCACAGATCATGAGATATAAACAAAATGGTTGTAGGTGATAGTGCATAATTTTTGAAATTTTATGAACTAATTTAGCGTGAAATTATCTGGGTTTGTGTATTTTAATGATACCTCTTTGTTATCCAGAAATCACAAGAATTCAGTTCATAGTTTTAAAGATAAATGCAAATCAATTTCTGCACTGTATAAAAATGAAATTGTATGCCTTAAACGAGAAATAAAGTAGAAAACATCTATCATGTGTAGAAATTTCTCCCCCAAACTAAAGAATTAGCATGTTCTCATGCAATGCTAGAAAACAAAGAGAGGTGGTTGTTACAATCTGTTGAAATCTATGCTTGGTGTAAAACAACATGGAATAAGGGAGGTGTTGAGAATGAATAAGAATATCAATGGATGATAAAGAATATTACTGACATGGTCATAAGAAAGAAATGAAGGAAAGAAACACTCCCCCAAACTGAAAGATGAGATGTCTCTGAAAAATGGAAAGTGGTAAAGATGTGGAATGAATGATGATAAATAATGCTCAATGGATTTTCATGAAATTCTCCTAAATTCATAATAAATCAGAAAATTACGCTATTTTACCTCAAGTGTTACCTTAAAAAAAAATGTGGAATGACATGTAGGGACTGGCTTTTGTTGAAGCTGATGTAGGCTGAGTGGATACTGAAAGTGATGCAAAAGGTGGAAGCCATGCAAGCACATCATGTCTGAAGAATTGTGCGTGTTTGCAAGTTGCGTGAGCCTTTACTGTTAGTTGCAATAGTGTGGTCGTGCTGTGAATAGAATTGTCTCCCCATACTTGTTGTTCTCCTATAAACAAATCATGATTCTGTATGCAATTTTCTTGAATCCACAGTTTTAGTTTTGAATGGCAAAAGATGCATGCAAAAATTTTAAGAAGAAAAATTCTGTAGAAATACAGTATGAATATTGTGGCAAATAAAAGAGCAGCATACTGCACAACAATTGTACAACATGGAAAGACATACATACTTATGATATGATCAACAAATTATCGCATTACTGAAATCAATGCATATTTTGAAATCATGAGTAGATATGGAAATGTTTATGTAATGATTCGAAAATAAGGGAAAAGGAAAACTGATGTGAAAAAAATACTTATGCGATCATTATCCACATAAACCATTATGATCGATTTATAAATAAATTTTATGCATAAGCGTTTCCGAACAAAGTGTTTAGGGGCATACTCTCATTTGATATCAGATAAAGATATAAGAAAGGGGTTTATCATTACTATTGATTTGTGAAAAATATGACTCCAATACCATCAGCAGAGCTCTATTGCCCACAGGTGTCTATAACCTTGACAAAGTTTCTTTCTCACCCTTGGAACCATTATCCTTTATTTATGCCTAGGGAAGTGCTGTGTGATGTCATGATGGAGGCCACTATGCTGGCTTGGGAATTAGATGAATCACAATGCCATTCACCAGGAACGAGTGAAAGGTGGGAAGACCGGCTCGTGATGAGATCTTCTGTTTCAAGGACTTTTTATTTTTCTGAGTTGTCTATTGGATCATATCCCTGGTGTGGTGGCCATAATGGGAATGCCACTTCACTGCTCCCTTATGATCATGGTGGGATGGCTCTTGATGAGACCCCCTATCTTCCATCTTCCATATCATAGAATTGTTAGTAATCATATAGAGATTTTTATTTTTATTTTTCTTTACATATAGCACTTCCCTATTTATATATAAAGGGTAGCTCAACACTCCTTAAGAGTAGGGATGGTGGAAGAAGTATGAAAATCTCAATAGAGAAAGTATGCACTTATTCTTATTCAATAAATAAAAATCAAAGAGAGTTGTGAAGATTTAGGGAAGAACCAACGTGATAAAGATAGTCGATCATATTAGTTTTAGTGAAAATAAAGACACAAAGTGATATAGATAGTTGTGTCCTTTCTTTTTTTTATCACTACAAAACAATTTCTTAAAAATGACAATTTCTCTTGATTTGCTGATTCCAGTAACCTCTAATTTGTGTATCCTTACATAAATTGTATGTTTTTCTTTCAAAGAGTTATGAAGAATTCAGAAAAGTCCTAGAAATGTTGTTAAAAACAAGAAAAATGCATTCAAAAAGTGATGTTCATTTGGAAAGGAACAACAAAAATAGTCTGCGAAAATTTTATTCCTTTGGAAAGGAATAGCAAGAATAGTTGGCAAAAACATGCTGTTCCTTTTGAAAGAAACAACAAAAACATGTGGCGAAAGTGCTGTTCCTTTTGAAAGGAACAGCAAAAAAAATCAACGGAAATGTTGTTCCTTTTGAAAGGAACAACAAAAATAAACAAATAAACGCATTGATTCTTAAGAGGAACGGTTGTTGTTCTTTAAGAGGAACAACAGTTGTTACTTAAGAGGAACACATGAAAAATAACGGCACACAAAAAGTGTTGTTCCATATAATGAATAACAAAGAAAATGCACGTAGAAATTGTTGTAGGGAACAAAAAAGGGAAAAAAATAGAGGAAATAACAAAACTAATGTACAATCTATTATCTAAGCAAATTCAATCAAATAGAAAGACAAATTTATGTGCAGGTTTCAAGAAAAAGTAATTTCTTACAGAATTGGTGCTGCCGAAGAATTGCCTTCTACAACTGAAACTTACATGGTGGGGTCCTTATTGTGCAATTTCAAATGGAGAAGAAACTATAATTTGAAGGTATCAATACCTGAAACACAAAAACATAAAAGAAATCAGAAAAGAAACAACACTTTATTAAGTTACAACAACTATGATGTTATTTCCTAAGAGAATATCAATCTGTTAATGGAAAAAAAATAATCTTTTTGAAAAATATTTGGTAACAGTGACATGAATCTTCAAATGGAAACCAATTCTTCATTTCTTCTTGTTATGAATCTGTTAGGTAATGAACTGGATGAAATGCCATTGTTTCACTAAAATTTCTTTCAAGAATCGCTCGTCCATAAATTGACCTTCTTTGTTCTGCTAAGACCTGCAAAAAACGAGTGTCTACCTGCAATAAAACATTAAATCATGGAGAAAGAGAGGTGTACGGGCTTCCCTAATCCAATAATTATGCAAAAAACTAACAAGTAGCTACTTTATAGAACAAATCCATGGACAAAGTAAAATTAATTTATTACCTGTGGGAGAGTAGTGACCAATCATCATAACCTGTAGTGTTTCAATCATAAATTCTTTGTTTTTTGTCCGATTTGAGTGATTCCAAAGCCAAATGAGAGATAATTTAAAGGTTTATCTCCAATAGAATCATATTTTAAAAATTCAATGCTATGATATGTCAAATTTTCTTAAAACAACTTGCATAATAGAGTCATTTTCGATTCTCCAGCTTAGACCAACAATTGATATTTCAAGCATAAATTTTTCGTTTAATGGAGATTGAACCGATTAAAATTGGAGATTAAATTAGATTCATTTATTTATCTCCAATAGAAAATTTTTTTTAATACAAGAAGAATTGATGGGTCAAATACGCTAGTGAACAACCGAGAAAACAGAGTTTCAAGAGTGCTGATTTATGATAGACAGTCAGTATTTTGGTCATAAATTCCTCATACGATATCAAAATTGAGTGATTAAAATTGAGTTGTAAACTAGATTCATAGAGGAATCTACCATAGGAACAGGTTTTAAAAATATAGTCATTTAGGTCTCTAAAAACTGACTGTCCCAACTTTGTTCTTGAGCTGCCTACTAGACACCCTGTTAATGTTTTGGTTCTAACTTTTTCGTTTCAAATCCAAATGGAGTGATTCAAATTGGGACTGAAAGTAGACATCAAAGGATACTTAGGATATAAACAAGTTTTAAAAATATTCAATTTTGGTCCCTCAAAACATGACTGTCTCAACTTTGTTTTCAGAAATTTCATCAAGCCCGCAAGCCAAAAAAATGATATTCAAGCAATTTTTCTATATTGATGATAAAAATGAATATAAGTGTTTGTATAATTTTTTATTTAAAATATAATTCATCTAAATACACAAATAAATTAGAATATTTATCATCAATGTTGATTTCCACAGCATGTTGCAACAAAAAAAAACTATTTTTACAAAAAGAAAAAAAATGTGTTTATTTTATTTCCTTATTTATTTTATTTTCTCCACTATCCTACTCTTCTTTGAGAATTGAATATGTTTATGTATAAGAGTATTTTTAGTAAAACCATTTTAGAAATAAGGCCTCTAGTATGTACATACCCAAATTTGAAAAATGCATGTTGATAAAAATTAGGGTATGAGAAGCCAACTCCCCTTGAAAAGATGGTGCCAAAAATTGTTGACGCATGGAGTGATGTCGCAAACAAATGATGGAGTGAAACCAATCTTCAATGTATCCCTTACTTTCTTGATTTCCCATAGCCATCGTACCATGAAGTTCTTGAGCTTTTAAAATGGTTTGTTGGTGCAAACTAGAAGAAACCTCATTTTCTTTCATAACTTCTACAATTTTTGGATTTGATACATTCTGAGTCTCAATGTAAGTTTTATCCAATAGTGCATGTGAGATAGAATGGGTGGGAAGGGTAGGTAAATTTTTCAGTTTAACACTGTAAGCATGTTGTAATGGTTTATTATGGTGAGGGTGTGGAATGAGTTGAGCAGGATATTGTGTAGGGAATGGAGCCTCTTGATGATGTAGTTGATTGGGTTGAGTGGATGATTTTGATAGGCAAGCAAGATGTTGTGGAAGAGTTGGAATATGTGTTTGTGTTACAAGATGAGGGAGAGTAGTCATACAATCATAAAATGAACCATGCCAAACTTGTAGACAAGATTGGTAGTGGTTATATTGAGATTGGCATGGCTGCCCTAACATATGAGTATTCCATAATGGATTATGCAAGTAAGAGAATGGAGAGGAAGTGTTTTGAACGATACCTATTGACATTGTCACAAATTCCCCATCTCTTTGATATGCCACTTCCAAATTAGATAAGGAAGAACAACTATTTAAGGGATGCTCCTTTTAGTAATGAGGGAAAAACACTTCATCAAATTCTTGATTTTTCCGAACCTGCAAAACATTCAATTGTGAATTTAGAGAGCTAATAAAATCATATTTAAAATTTCCAAATAAAACATTGATTTTAGCTCTTATGTCTCTTGTTCTTGTAGTAAATTTGGAAAAGAAAGAAGAAACTTCCCTAGAATTCTTACCAGCCTTGGAAATTCCTCTTGAATACCTTATGCACAACTCACAAACATCATCATATGATAACTGAAAAACATCACCTTTTCTTATCATATTTAAGAGTTCTAAAAATTCATCTTTGATTCCTTTAAGAAGGAGTGTTTTCAAGATCTCTTTTTCCAAATGTTTATGCTTTGATTTTTGAAGGTCATATCGAAATCGCTCTAAATAGTCCTCCAAGCTTTCATCTTCCCCTTGTATCATACCGAAAATATCTTCATTATATTTGCACTAGTCTTGATACTTCTTCAAGAATATGTTCTTCATGTCCTCCCATGTTTGGATGCAGTTCCCTCATAGGCTCATGAACCATCGGAGAGCTGCTCCTTTTAGAGTAAGAGGAAACACTTTCAACCTTTGATCATTAGTACAATAATCATATCCTCTACAAAGTATTTCAAAATCAAATAAGAATGTATCTGGATCTTCATTTTTCAAACCATGAAAATTTGGTAGAGACAATGGGGGAATTATGTGCATTTGTGTCACTCCTCCTAGATCTTTGATAGGGAATTCAAAATTTGTAACGTGAACCATTTCTTACCATAAAAAAAGATGTTCTTCATGTGTTTCTCTGAGGATCCTCCTTAAAATGTTCCTGTCAATTGGTTAGTGAAACGAGTGGTGCTTACATCACCACTCGAGTGGAATTACAAGAGTTTTTTTCAAAAATTCTACCGCAATCATTCATTTCTACCTTAAGCTTTCACTCAATTCTGTTGTGAAGCGAGCTAGTGAACAAGTGTGTTCCTTTCTCAGTGCGCAGGTTCTTACCTTCCGTCTTTAATACCCAATTCTTCCCAAGCAGAAAAAATTAAATATGCATCACTCTTTCTAAATGGCATACACTCTCCCCGACAATGACACCAAAATGTTGAGGTATAAAAGGTATATTTTTAACACCTATTTATCTCACATTAATTATCAATCCAGGAACGACTTTTTGTTTCAAGAGTGTACTCTGTTTGAGACTACAATTGAGCTAAGAGTAATGCTATGAAAGATGTAGTACAATGTTCTAAATACAAGATTAAATAGATGCTTGAAAAATAAATCTAATTACAATAACATGAACTCAAATTCTCTTTAAATCTGTCTATTCACTCAACAACCATCAATTGAGGATATAGTAGCAATAACTCATTCCTCTAGAAATTGATGCAAATGAAATCAAATTGAAACAAGACAATCAATCGGGGAGCGTGGAAGCAATAACCAATATTCTCTACAGTTGACAGTCTTGCATTAAAGCAATTAAGGAGAAATAGCAATTAAACTAAAGCTGCTATTGAAAGTAAACTAAGAAAGCTCTTCAAAAGCAAACTCTTTACAATCTGTTAACTAATGAATTGGAAATTAACAACACACTGAAATCGAACAACAATGTAAATGAATAACCAACTGAAACTAGAAGAATCGAACAACAAATATTAACTAATGAATCTGAACAACAGATCTTTAACTTAATGAAATCAAACAACAATTCTATTAAACACCAAAACCTTGTCGACATCAAACGTTGTTAAATAATATTCTACATGAACAACAATCCAACAGAACAACAATTAATTGGAACATGACATCTAATGCTGAACAACAATGCTATGTAAGGTTTAACAAAATGATTAATGCAAGAATTAAAGTCCTTACTGAAACAAAACAGCAATGCGATTAATTAACATAACTAAATCAATTAATAATTCAACGAAAAAATAATTATCTTGCAAACGTAATGAGAACAACCAAAAACTATCACACAACAATAATTGAAAGGTAATGATACAACCAGCAGATCTATCCACCAGGGCCGGGTCCTCAACCATCGGTGAAACGCCGCTGGGCTTTACTCCAGTGTTAAGAAATTAAACGGAAACAAACTCTTGTATTAATCAAGCATGAATAATGTTTACAAAAAGTTCATACTCTCTTAACAAGAGTCGATGCACAATTCTGAAAATTACAACAAGGAAAGTCTCCCCATCTCCCATCGTTTTCCAATACATAATACATGCTCTCATTTTATAATGAGAAAGAGGAGAAATTAAATAGTAAATATGATCTCTCATAACAATATTGGATTGTTCCCAACAACTTGATCAACCAGAAAATATATTTCCATAAATCTTTCAACAAGAGCAAGTCGAATTTGGATTTGCAGCTGAGATAATTTGGAGGACGACCACAACAGTAAATCTGAGAAAATCATGCTCAAATAACCTTGCGTTTATCTCAATACAGACCGAATTTGGGCAAACCATTCTTTGGGGTAAGTTAATTTGGTCCGTTTTGGACAAAACCCATGTTCCGGATTTTCCAGATTCTTCTCCATTTGCCCAGAATCTCAACCGAAAAAATGTCACTTCTTATTCTAGCGAATTTCTGAGTTGGAATATTTGATGATGATTTGGAGATCAAATCTACAATATGAAAAATATATTGGAGGCTAAAATGGTGAGTGATGTTACAAAATATATTAATAAACCATCATTGATAAAATTATGCATAATAATAATCAATTTATTAAAAATAAAGGAGAAGAAATAATATTTATCTATAAGAGCATAAATAATTATAAAATGGATTTATATGATAAATTATGATAAATTACATGATAAAGAAGAGTAAAAATGGATGAAATAAGTGTTAAAAAGTGGTCGTATTCGCGGCCCAACAACTACCTATTCAGAAGTTTGGTTAAAATGATAGAGAAGGTGCAGTCAAAGGGAAATGACCATTCAACTAGTTTATTTCATCATGCCTTGATAAAAAAATAGTCCTCCATCAGCTGGAACATATCAATGTGCCATGGGAGACCTTATTGGAGGCAATTTCTCTTCTTTCCACCTCAAATCAGCCAAAGAGTTAGAGCGCTCCCTTAACATCATCTAGGCCACAGGAAGTTGGCTATTCAAGCAAGCCATCAGTGACAAAGACACAACCTAGAGAATAAATTTCAAAGACCTATAATAGAGGTACGAGGTTGGTCTTTTCCCCTGAAATAATAGATATTCCTAGACCTAGAACTAGGGCTTAAGCAAATATGCTCCCTAGGAAGACTATCCGTGAAGAAGGAACTCAGCTTGGCACTATGAGACAATAATCATGAAGAGGAAAACATGATACACCATTGCAAAATGAAGAACACACACCTCTTGATTTAGAGATGGATGACCTACCAAAACACCATGAAGATAAGGTAGTTGAAGATGATATAAAAGAAAAAGAGGCACAAATTAGGGAGTTAAAATATGATCTTGCCAAAGCGAATTTCATGATGTTTTTTTGCAACAAGAAAATAGGCATCTCAAACTAAACCTACCATTGCAAAGAAAACCACAAGGGGACCATCCATCATCCAACAAGGCAGATGTTGCGGTAGAAAATGAAACGTGTAAAGTCGTCATAGATGTGGAGAAATTGGAAGAAAAGGAAATTCAAATGCAACTTAGAAGGCCTAAAACTAGAGCAATGGCAAGAAGAGAAAAACATGAAAAAGAGCCATCTCCTCCTCAACCCACAAAGACATAAATGACACCATAGCAGTTGAAATAGAAGAATACAGGGAATACTAACTTGGGGTAGAAAATGAACACCTATAGAAGCTATTGAAGAAGGCAAACATAGACACTGCCATGCATAGGCACATGGCAAGGCACTACTACACTAGAAACACTATTTGCAAAATTAGGGTTAAGAACATGAAAAAGAAGCTCAAAAGGACCCTAAGGAAGCTTAATAAGAAAGATAACCTTGACCTCTTGGCTGATGCATCCTTATTTGTTTGAAGGCATGACAGAAATATGGAAAAGGAGAGAAATTTTGGCAAAATTTTGAAATATTTTGAGTTTTTTATCACACAGGCAAAACTAGTGCATAGAAACGCAATGAGTGCTCGCTGCGCTTTTTCCCAGAGGCTCAAAATTAAAATTGGAAAGCATATGGAGATGGATAATGATGTGAGGATAATATATAAGTAATTTGGGAAGATTGAAAGTTCATATATTTTCATAAAATAACAAAATAGTGCCCATTTTTTACCTTTCTGCCACTATTTTAGACCACTCGTGACACATTTAGGACAAATTGACTTTAAGGAAACTTTTCAAAGGTTTGGAGCAGTGTTTTCTAGTGCTTCATGATTTCATGGTGTAGTATGAGTATTCATATTTCCAACCATACATTTTCAGCAAAAAAATCATCCGGAAAGGCCTCCAAATCGCCCTCCAAAGTTTTGTTGTGCTTCTGTTGCATTTCTACATGATTTGCTGTGTTTTTGTGACAAAATTTAAGCTTGGAATATAAAAAATGGGAAAGTATTTATTAAAACTAGAGGAGGTTTTTTTTCATAACATACCCAAAAACACAAAAATCTCTCATTTTTTTAATATAATTTATGGTTTTAGATATATTCAACCATATTAGAGGCCCATTTTATCAAAAAATAAAATACACTATTTTTCTTGTTTTAGCCATTATTTTGTGGCACAGATTTTGAGTAAGTGGAAATGAATTTCCAAAAATGGAGAGAGGTTTTTCTCAAAAACTACCTTATATATAAAAACCTCTTCCAGTGTTGTAACAAGTATTATTGTTAAAGAGATATTAGTTCATATTTGACCCCCATTTTGTTGCCGCGCTTCTAAGAAATTTTGTTGCGTCTCTGGGTTTGAATATTTTTCTTGACACGTGGAGGTAAAAGGTAAAATTGGTTGATGTAATAGCTATCTCATGAGTTTTTTGATGATTAATAGGCCTATTAATGGTAATTTTTTTAAAACAATCTTATGATTAATGACTTGAGAGAAAATCTCAACTAGTTAGCTAAAAAAGAGGAAAGTTGTTTCAAACTTCCCTAGGATTTGGAAATGAGTCGTTAGGTTCATTAATTAGTTGTTATGTTTAAGGATTAAACCCCTAGAGGTGGAATACTATTTTATTTTATATATATACTCAAAATCAAGTCATTGAGAGGGTTGTATAGTTGAAGTTCACACTCTTTTGGCACTAGTGTACTTGACAATTTGCAGAGGTATTTTATAGGCAGTTGAAACTATTTTTATAGGATTCTTGTGATGTAGTTAGTGACAATGTTTTTATTCTTTTTTCTTATGCATAAAATGATAAATTTTTTCAATCATCCATCTAGTTTCTTCTTATGCTTTATATTTTAAGTTTTGAAATAGAAATCGTTCTTTTATGCTATGTTTTTGTTTAAGATAAGCGTATAAGTGTTTCATCCTTTGAATAAGTGAATTCATTATGCTCACTTAATTTATTATATGCTTTCCTCCATACCACACTACACTGACAAACCTATTATGTCAATGATCACACCTACTTGCCTCATACTATGTCTGCATCTAATCTTTTGGGATACCTTGCCTAGTTTCTAAAGAAGCTCGGTGCTTCTTTGTCGATAACCCAATCAAACCCTCTTGTGCTTCTGTGCTTATAAATAGCCTTAAACCTAATAATCTCCGGTAATTTCTGCTCCAGCTGCCCGACGTTATTGAGAGAGCCCTCTACGATTTGGTATGTCTAGATACCAAGTATAAAATTTGGTCGTGGTTTTGTTCATAACATACCCAAAAACACAAAAATCTCTCATTTTTTTAATATAATTTATGGTTTTAGATATATTCAACCATATTAGAGGCCCATTTTATCAAAAAATAAAATACACTATTTTTCTTGTTTTAGCCATTATTTTGTGGCACAGATTCTGAGTAAGTGGAAATGAATTTCCAAAAATGGAGAGAGGTTTTTCTCAAAAACTACCTTATATATAAAAACCTCTTCTAGTGTTGTAACAAGTATTATTGTTAAAGAGATATTAGT
The DNA here is from genome assembly GCA_034641835.2 of Pinus albicaulis. NCBI lineage: Eukaryota > Viridiplantae > Streptophyta > Pinopsida > Pinales > Pinaceae > Pinus > Pinus albicaulis. The sequence continues at coordinate 620,633,042 of CM076582.1, forward strand.
TCATATTTGACCCCCATTTTTTTGCCGCGCTTCTAAGAAATTTTGTTGCGTCTCTGGGTTTGAATATTTTTCTTGACACGTGGAGGTCGAAGGTAAAATTTGTCGATGTAAAAGCTGGATCATGGGTTTTTTTATGGTTAATATTCCTATTTATGGCCATCTTTGTAAAATAATATTATGTTTAATGACTTGAGAGAAAAACTCAACTAGTTAGCTAAAAAGGGGGAAAGTCATTTCTAAATTCCCTAGGATTAGGATATGAGTCATTTGGTTCATTAATTAGTTTCTATGGATCATGATTTGACCCCTAGAGGTGGAATCTTGTTCTATTTTCTGTATGTAGTCAAAATCAAGTCATTGAGAGGGTTGGATATTTGAAGTTCACACTCTCTTTTCACTAGTGTACTTGACTATTTGCAGAAGTAAGTTACATGCAGTTGCATCTATTTTTATGGGATTCTTGTGATGTGGTTAGTGAAATTGTTTTTCTCAATTTTTATTATGCATCTAATGATCAAGTTGTTAAAGAAACCATCTAATTTCTTCTCAAGCTTTATCTTTTAAGGTTTGAAACAAAAATCATTCTTTTATGCTCTGTTTTTGTTTAAGATAAGCATCTAAGTGTTCGTCCTCTGAATAAGTGAATTCATTATGCTCACTTAAATTCTGATAATATTTCCTCCACACCACACTACAATGAAAACGGAATTGTGCCACTGATCACACCTACCTTTCCTCTTCTATGTATGTAGCTGATCTTTTGGGATACCTTGCCTAGTTTCTAAAACTGGTGCTTCTTTGTCCAGCTAACCCTAATCAAACCCTACTGTGCTTATAAATAGCCTTAAACCCTAATAATCTCGAGTAATTTCCATCAACTTCCAGCTTGATATTGAGAGAGCCCTCTCTGATTTGGTATGTCTAGATACCAAGTATAAAGTTGGTCTGTGGTTTTTGTTCATAACATACCCAAAAACACAAAAATCTCTCATTTTTTTAATATAATTTATGGTTTTAGATATATTCAACCATATTAGAGGCCCATTTTATCAAAAAATAAAATACACTATTTTTCTTGTTTTAGCCATTATTTTGTGGCACAGATTCTGAGTAAGTGGAAATGAATTTCCAAAAATGGAGAGAGGTTTTTCTCAAAAACTACCTTATATATAAAAACCTCTTCCAGTGTTGTAACAAGTATTATTGTTAAAGAGATATTAGTTCATATTTGACCCCCATTTTGTTGCCGCTTCTAAGAAATTTTGTTGCGTCTCTACAGGTTTGAATAATATTTTCTTGACAAGTAGGTCGAAGGTAAAATTTGTCGATGTAGAAGGTGGATCATGGGTTTTTTGTGGTTAATATTCCTATTTATGGCCATCTTTGTAAAATAATATTATGTTTAATGACTTGAGAGAGAAAAACTCAACTAGTTAGCTAAAAAAGGGGAAAGTCATTTCTAAATTCCTAGGATTAGGATATGAGTCATTTGGTTCATTAATTAGTTTTATGGATCATGATTTGACCCCTAGAGGTGGAATCTTGTTCTATTTACGTATGTAGTCAAAATCAAGTCATTGAGAGGGGTTGGATATTTGAAGTTCACACTCTCTTTTCACTAGTGTGACTATTTGCGAAGTAAGTTACATGCGATTGCATCTATTTTTATGGGATTCTTGTGATGTGGTTAGTGAAATTGTTTTTCTCAATTTTTATTATGCATCTAATGATCAAGTTGTTTAAGCAGTCATCCAATTTCTTCCTATTATTTATCTTTTAAGGTTTGAAACATAAATCATTCATTTATGCTCTGTTTTTGTTTAAGATAAGCATATAATTATTTCATCCTATGAATAAGTGAATTCATTATGATCACTTAACTTCTTGAATTATTTCCTCTTCACCACACTACAATGACAAACCAATTTTGTCACTGATATTACCTACCTTGCCTCATTCTATGTCTGCAACTAATCGTTTTGGGATATTTTGCCTAGTTTCCAAACCTGGTGCTTATTTGTCGACTAACCCTAAAGCATCAAACCTACAGCCTTATAAATAGCCTTAAACCCTAATAATCTCGAGTAATTTCCATCAAGCCCCGCCGACAGTATTGAGAGAGCCCTCTCTGATTTGGTATCTAGATACCAAGTATAAAAAGTTAGTCTGTGGTTTGTTCATAACATACCCAAAAACACAAAAATCTCTCATTTTTTTAATATAATTTATGGTTTTAGATATATTCAACCATATTAGAGGCCCATTTTATCAAAAAATAAAATACACTATTTTTCTTGTTTTAGCCATTATTTTGTGGCACAGATTTTGAGTAAGTGGAAATGAATTTCCAAAAATGGAGAGAGGTTTTTCTCAAAAACTACCTTATATATAAAAACCTCTTCCAGTGTTGTAACAAGTATTATTGTTAAAGAGATATTAGTTCATATTTGACCCCCATTTTGTTGCCGCGCTTCTAAGAAATTTTGTTGCGTCTCTGGGTTTGAATATTTTTCTTGACACGTGGAGGTCGAAGGTAAAATTTGTCGATGTAAAAGCTGGATCATGGGTTTTTTTATGGTTAATATTCCTATTTATGGCCATCTTTGTAAAATAATATTATGTTTAATGACTTGAGAGAAAAACTCAACTAGTTAGCTAAAAAGGGGGAAAGTCATTTCTAAATTCCCTAGGATTAGGATATGAGTCATTTGGTTCATTAATTAGTTTCTATGGATCATGATTTGACCCCTAGAGGTGGAATCTTGTTCTATTTTCTGTATGTAGTCAAAATCAAGTCATTGAGAGGGTTGGATATTTGAAGTTCACACTCTCTTTTCACTAGTGTACTTGACTATTTGCAGAAGTAAGTTACATGCAGTTGCATCTATTTTTATGGGATTCTTGTGATGTGGCTAGTGAAATTGTTTTTCTCAATTTTTATTATGCATCTAATGATCAAGTTGTTAAAGAAACCATCTAATTTCTTCTTAAGCTTTATCTTTTAAGGTTTGAAACAAAAATCATTCTTTTATGCTCTGTTTTTGTTTAAGATAAGCATCTAAGTGTTCGTCCTCTGAATAAGTGAATTCATTATGCTCACTTAAATTCTGATAATATTTCCTCCACACCACACTACAATGAAAACCGAATTGTGCCACTGATCACACCTACCTTTCCTCTTCTATGTATGTAGCTGATCTTTTGGGATACCTTGCCTAGTTTCTAAAACTGGTGCTTCTTTGTCCAGCTAACCCTAATCAAACCCTACTGTGCTTATAAATAGCCTTAAACCCTAATAATCTCCAGTAATTTCCATCAACTGCCAGCTTGATATTGAGAGAGCCCTCTCTGATTTGGTATGTCTAGATACCAAGTATAAAGTTGGTCTGTGGTTTTTGTTCATAACATACCCAAAAACACAAAAATCTCTCATTTTTTTAATATAATTTATGGTTTTAGATATATTCAACCATATTAGAGGCCCATTTTATCAAAAAATAAAATACACTATTTTTCTTGTTTTAGCCATTATTTTGTGGCACAGATTCTGAGTAAGTGGAAATGAATTTCCAAAAATGGAGAGAGATTTTTCTCAAAAACTACCTTATATATAAAAACCTCTTCCATTGTTGTAACAAGTATTATTGTTAAAGAGATATTAGTTCATATTTGACCCCCATTTTGTTGTCGCGCTTCTAAGAAATTTTGTTGCGTCTCTGGGTTTGAATATTTTTCTTGACACGTGGAGGTCGAAGGTAAAATTTGTCGATGTAAAAGCTGGATCATGGGTTTTTTTATGGTTAATATTCCTATTTATGGCCATCTTTGTAAAATAATATTATGTTTAATGACTTGAGAGAAAAACTCAACTAGTTAGCTAAAAAGGGGGAAAGTCATTTCTAAATTCCCTAGGATTAGGATATGAGTCATTTGGTTCATTAATTAGTTTCTATGGATCATGATTTGACCCCTAGAGGTGGAATCTTGTTCTATTTTCTGTATGTAGTCAAAATCAAGTCATTGAGAGGGTTGGATATTTGAAGTTCACACTCTCTTTTCACTAGTGTACTTGACTATTTGCAGAAGTAAGTTACATGAAGTTGCATCTATTTTTATGGGATTCTTGTGATGTGGTTAGTGAAATTGTTTTTCTCAATTTTTATTATGCATATAATGATCAAGTTGTTAAAGAAACCATCTAATTTCTTCTTAAGCTTTATCTTTTAAGGTTTGAAACAAAAATCATTCTTTTATGCTCTGTTTTTGTTTAAGATAAGCATCTAAGTGTTCGTCCTCTGAATAAGTGAATTCATTATGCTCACTTAAATTCTGATAATATTTCCTCCACACCACACTACAATGAAAACCGAATTGTTCCACTGATCACACCTACCTTTCCTCTTCTATGTATGTAGCTGATCTTTTGGGATACCTTGCCTAGTTTCTAAAACTGGTGCCTCTTTGTCCAGCTAACCCTAATCAAACCCTACTGTGCTTATAAATAGCCTTAAACCCTAATAATCTCCAGTAATTTCCATCAACTTACAGCTTGATATTGAGAGAGCCCTCTCTGATTTGGTATGTCTAGATACCAAGTATAAAGTTGGTCTGTGGTAACCTCTTCAGTTTCCTTTCTCAGCCTTGGGAAATTGAGGAGCCCTAATATTTTGGTGTCGTTTCCAGGGAATGAAAGGTTTCATCTTCTCTGGGAAAGATTGTTCAAGTTTTAGATATGATTGTTGATGGTGGACAATTATTAGACACTTGAAGGCTAAAATAGTTCACCTGGCGACTCCAACCTGATTCAAAGACTCCACTGGAAGCAAGATCCATAAATCAGGGTTTTATTGGTGATTCCACTGGAAGAAGAATAAAAAACATAAAGGATTCCTTAGTTCATATATTTTTCTCAAGATGTATTCAATTTCTAGAAGGTATTCTCCTATGAATCATGCTCACATTCATGGTTTTCCAAATCGAATGCCTTCCATAGATTGGGAAACTTATCTGCCAAAATTCATAGGTGGAAATGAGGATGGGGCTATTCTGCATCTAATAAAATTTCATTGGCATATACATAAGCTTGAGATTAGGCTTCATGAGGATTGTTTGATGAAAATGTTTATGGATACCTTGAAAGGGAAAGAAAGATCATGGAATGAAGGGTTGAAGCTAGGTAGCTTATTCTCTCTTGAATATTTCCACACAACATTCTTTGAGTTTTATGGAAAATATCATCATTCATTTTTGTTTTTCGAAGATTTTTGTGAATCATGTGAAAATTTCATTAAATGCCTTGATAAGGCTTTTGGTGAAGAAGAGTGTCTGGATTATGAGATCATACAAGATCTTTATGAATTTTCTTCCCAACATAAAATAATAGAGATTAGCTGCCTTGATACAAAGGATCATTCACAACACACATCAACTCCTTCTTTGCTTGAAGATGAAACATATTTGCATCATAATAGTTGGATTATATCCCATGAAGTTAGAAAAGATTTGTAGCCTTGTTAGTCTTTATGCAGCCAAAATTATGAGGATAATCATTCAAGTTGTTTTTTTATCTTATTCATTTTTTGAGATTTTGAATCAGGAAGAAATTGGTCCAAGTCAGAATTCAGAAATTGCATGCACGGAAAACTTAAGCAGTGAACCATATTATGGCGATGATCATCTAATTTTGCAAGGAAATAATGAACAAGGAGTTGTTTTCCATGCTTCTTGTGACAATTAATTTGATTTTATTCCAGAAGTTGTTTTCCTTGATTCTTGTGATAGTCAAATTGTTTTTTACTGTTGAAGCACATGATGAACTAGAAACACTGGAAGCACATGCAGAATAAAATATGCTTGAAGTGGTTGCTGCATTTAATTTGTTCCATGAGCATCCAAAACCTTATCTTTTGGATGAGAGGAATGAAGATTTGAACAAACAAATTGATGGTTTTTCATTTACAATTCTTTATGAAGTTTCTAGTAAAGAGCCTGAAGATATTGAACAACAAGAAGAGGTCCTCTATGTTTTAGAAGATCCATTTGAAAATATATTGAAATCATTAGTGGAGATCAGGTTTGTTTTCTTCACCAACATAGAGATTGGGTTAAGTTTTTAGTTGAGGTTCTCATTACCTCAAAACTTTTCCTTTGAGCAAAGTAGGAGGAGCGAGAAATCAAATAACCATTTTCTTTCATGGCTGCAATGGATCTTTGAATTCACTTGATTAGAGCGTTTATGGATCAGTTAGAGTAGGTAAGGTCTGATCAATAAGCTAAACATTCTGAGAATATTTTTCAGTGTCAGTTTCTAGTAGAGTTTGCCGTTTACTATGTATAGTTTAGTTTTTAGTTTGATTTGAGTTAGTTTGAAGATTGTAGCTATAGTGACTCCATTGCTCAATGAAAAAGGCTACCTGGTATGTGGTGTTCTTGAAACCTCCTAAAGGATCTTCCATCCCCATTGGAGCCAATGTTAGTGTCTATGAGTCACCAGTGACCAAATGTACTCTTTCCATATGATTGATAGGGCCATTAGGTCAAATTGTTATATTTTCAAATAAAATTTAGAATCTCTTCATTGTCAAATAATAATTGGTTTTTGTCTAGGTTCAGTGGTACTCCTTCCACTTGCTAATGGTCATGATCACTCATCATGGTCATTTCATCATTTAGGTGTCCTAGGTCATCAAAAGAGTTAATGTGCTATCACATAAGTCATGGTCTAGGATTCACATTTGATTTTCATCGTAATGTCAATCATCAAAAGAAAAAAGAGAGTCATGTCCATTATTTGGGTAACCATAATGGGAGTTGGAAAATTAGGGAATTTAATAAAAAGGCAACATTTCCATTTGAACAATTATGCTGTAGTCACATAAGTCAAAAGTATTTCTTTCAAAAGTACACATGATGTCATGAGCTAAAATCGAGTTTTTTGAGCTATAAAGAGAAATAAAGCTTTCCAAGAGTTTATTATATCCTTCCAAGTCTTCAATATCTCCTCTCTTTCATTTCAAAACTTGCCACATCCATCAGAAGTTCATATTACATCACCAAATTACTCAATTCATCAGCCTGCTGCGCTTTTACTGCGTTTATGGAAACTTGACGCGCTTTTGTTTTGGAGACATAAGGAGGGAAATAAAAGGTGAAAAATCCATATCATTGTTTCAAAAAACTTCAAACAAGTAAGTGGGACCATTACAAATCTTTGCTTTAGTCAATTTCTTCAAAAAATTGATAAACTCCTTCCCTAGAGTTTGTTGTTCTGGTTTTTCTGCGCTTTTGTGATTTCATGGTTTTGCTTCACTTGATACAGAAATTTCCTACTTTCATGGCCTATACATCCATATATCATTTATTAGACACTCCCTACCATTACACTCACTTTATTTCACCCATTTCATCAATTTCCCACACAAACCTAGCTATTTGCTGCACTTCTAGACTAGGGTTGTGTTTTCCGTCTTTTGTCCCCTTTCCCTCACTCAAATTCATAAATTCCACTTTAAATGTGTTCCCAAAACACTTCCCTTCTCCCCATATTTTTTTCATAAATTTTCTTGCCCTCCATTCCCTCCATTCCATACTCTCAACTTGCTGCATTTTCTCCCCTATTTTGCAGCTCAAGTCCCGTTACCCATTCTTGTGTGAGACTAGGGTTTCCTGTCAAAAACAAGGTAAAACATGGAAGAGTATAGTGAAAAGAATAAATTCAAAGGATGAGAGATCTCAATATAGGAGCCTATTCATATGAAGGAGGTCAATGCATAAAATTTTATAAGGAAATCATTTGAAGAGGTAGGACGCCTAGGGTTTTGAAAGAAAGTGCAAGAGGTGGGTTATAACCATGACTTAACAAGTTTATTTGCTATCAATTTTAGAAGAGATAATGTCACAATTGCAGGGGTAAACTTCATGGTGTTAGCAGAGATTATATCTTCAGCTACTGTAATCCCTAATGCAGGAGAGATTTGGTTCAAGGGGATAGATTTAGACATTTAGCACTATAAGTATTTCTTGAAACCATAGTACAAAGGATCCCCTTCTTATATCTTTCCTAGCAGGAAATTGTTGGAGAAGTAAACCCCCTTAATGAGAACTATCATGAAATAATTCACTTGTGAGGGCAGGTTCAACAGGTTGTATCAGTACCACATCAGGTTGTTGATGCATTTTACTTCTCAAAGGTCCCTCAACTTACCTTAATACATGTTCATAAGTTTGGTTAAAATGACACAGAAGGTGCACTCAAAGGGAAATGATCATTCAACTAGTTTATTTCATCATGCCTTGATCTAAAAAATAGACCTCCACCAGCTGGCACATATAAAAATTCCATGGGAGACCTTCTTGGAGGCAGATGCTATTATGCCTGCCTCAAATCAGCCAAATAGTCAAAGCACTCCCTTAGCATCATCTAGGCCACAAGAATTTGGCTCATCAAACAAGCCATCAGTGACAAAGACACAACCTAGAGTAGAAATTTCAAATACCTATAACAGAGGTAAGAGGTTGGTGTTTGCCCCTGAAATAGAAGATATGCCTGGACCTAAAACTAGGGCTCAAGAAAATATGCTGCATAGGAATACTATCAGTGAAGAAGGAACCTAGCTTGGCACTATGAGACAAGAATCATCAAGAGGCAAACATGATACACCATTGCATAGTGAAGAACATGCACCTCTTGATTTAGAGATGGATGACCTAACAAAACAACATGAAGATAAGGTAGCTGAAGACAAAATCAAAGAGAAAGAGGCACTAATTAGGTAGTTAAGAGATGATCTTGCCAAAGCAAATTTCATGGTTTTTTTTTGCAACAAGAAAATAGATAGCTAAAACTAAACCTATTGTTGCAAAGAAAACCATAAGGGAACCATACATCATCTAGCAAGGAAAATGCTATGGTAGAAAAGGAGAAGGGTAAAGCCATCATAGATGTGGAGTAATTGGAAGAAAAGGGCATTCATATGCAACACAGAAGGCCTAAAACTAGAGCAGTGGCAAGAAGAGGAAAACATGAAAAAGAGCCATCTCCCCCTCAAGCCCACAAAGACATCAATGACACCATAACAGCTGAAATTGAAGAAGACATGGAATAATGGCTTGGGGTAGTAAATGAAAACCTAGATAAGATATTGAAGAAGGAAAATAGAGACACTGCCATGCAGAGGCACATGGCAAGGCACTACTACACTAGAAACACTATTTGCAAAATTAGGGTTAAGAAGATGAAGAAGAAGTTGAAAATGACCCTAAAGAAGATTAAGAAGAAATATAACCTTGAAATATTGGCTGATGCATCCTTATTTTTTTAAAGGAATGAAATAAATATGGAAAAGGAGAGAAATTTTGGCAAGATTTTGAGAATTTTTGAGTTTTTTGTCACATACGCAAAACTAGTGCATAGAAACAGAGCGAGTGCTCGCTGTGATTTTTACCAGAGGCTCCAAATGAAGATTGGAAAAAATTTGGAGATGTAAAATGATGTGAGGATAACAGAAAATTACTTTGGGAAGCTTGAAAGTTTATATATTTTTGTAAAATGACAAAATAGTTCCCATTTTGTGCCTTTCTGCCACTATTTTAGACCACTCGTCGCGCTTCTGGGACAACTTGACTTCAAGGAAATGTTTCAGAGGTTTGGAGAAGTGTTTTCTAGTGCTTTATGATTCCATAGTGGATTATACATATTCAAATTTCCAACCATACATTTTAAAGAAAAAAATCATCTGGGAAGGCCTCAAAATCACCCTCCAAAGTTTGTTGCAGTTCTGCTGCGCTTCTGCAAGATTTGCCGCGTTTTTGTGACCAGCTTAAATCTATGATTATGAAAAAATGGGAAAGTATTTTTGAAAAATGAATGAGGTGGTTGTTCATAACATACCAAAAAACAAAAACCTCTCTCATTTTTTGAATATAGTTTATGGTTTGGGATATATTCAATCATCTTAAAGGCATATTTTTTCAGAAAATAAAACACACTATTTTTCTTGTTTTAGTCATTATTTTTTGCCATAGTTTCCGAGAAAATGGAAACGAATTTCCAAAAACGGAGAGAGGTGTTTCTTAAAAAAAACCTTATCTACAAAAACTTCTTCATTTTTTGTAACAAGTGTTATGGTTAAATAGATATCAATTTGTCTTTGGCCCCTATTTGTTCGTTGTGCTTCTGAGAAGTTTTGCTGCATTTTTGGGTTTGAAGAATTTTCTTGACACGTGGAGATCAAAGGTCAAATTGGTTGATGTAACAACTGGATAAAAAGTTTTTTGATGGTTAATAGGCCTATTTATGGTCATCTTTGTAAAATAATCTTATATTTAATGACTTGAGAGAAAAACTCAACTATTTAGCTAAAAAAGGGGAAAGTTGCTTCTAACTTCCCTAGGATTAAACTATGAGTCATTAGGTTCATTAATTAGTTGCTACGGATCAGGATTCAACCCCTAGAGGTGGAATCTTGTTCTATTTTCTATATGTACTCAAAATCAAGTCATTGAGAGGGTTGGATATTTGAAGTTCACACTCTTTTGGCACTGGTGTACTTGATTATTTGCAGAAGTAATTTACAAGTAGTTGCAACTATTTTTATGGGATTCTTGTGATGTGGTTAGTGAGAGTGTTTTTCTCCATTTTTCTTATGCATCCGATGATAAATTTGTTCAAGCAACTATATAATTTCTTCCTATGCTTTATCTTTTAAGGCTTGAAACAAAAATCATTATTTTATGCTTTGTTTTTGTTTAAGATAAGCATTTAAGTGTTTCATCCTATGAATAAGTGAATTCATTATGTTCACTTAAGTTATTATATGCATTCCTCCTCACCACACTACAATGAGAAACCAATTGTGTTATTGATCACACCTACCTTGCCTCATACTATGTTTGTAGCTAATATTTTGGGATACCTTGCCTAGTTTCTAAACCTGGTGCTTCTTTGTCCAACAAACCCTAATAAAATCCTACTGAGATTAGAACTAGCCTAAAACCCTAATACTCTCCAGTCATTTCCATCGACTATGAGCTTGATATTGAGAGAGCCCTCTCTGATTTGGTAGGGCTAGGTACAAAGTCTAAAGTTGGTCTGTGGTTACCTCTTCGGTTTCCTTTCTTAGCCTTGGGAAATTGAGGAGCCCTAACAAGCATCATATGGTTCATTAGTCTTTGTTAGCCAACTTTCCTTGAATTACATTGCATTACATTGCATTACATTGCATTATTTTTCTCATTCCATTGCATTATGAATCACTTTGTACTTAACATTATCTCATCCTTATATTACATTTGTGGGGTGTTGACCTATGCATTGCATGTTGTATGGTTGGTAGCGCGAGAGCCTTTAAAATTATTGTTATATGTATACTCCCTTAAAACCTTGCATGTTGTGAAAAAATTTGCTTATGCCCCTTTGCACATTCTGAAATCCATAAAAATTATTTGCTCACCTTGCCCTAATGCTGAAACCCTAATTTAATGGTTGTGTGTGGCTATAATGGGTGTTCCAAGAGGAAACTTCTATATAACCAATTATCAAAACTTCATCTTGAATGTATTTCCTATAAATCTGATGCATTAACAAGGAAAATATGAATGGGTACCCATGGGGAACCCTAATTAGTTCAAATGTCCCATCTTTGTAACCTGAACCCCATTTCCAACTTGGTCTTGAATATTTCAATTGTATGTTTTCATTGTTCACCGGTTAGTTGAAAATATGATGTGGAAGTGTGGCATGAGGGAAAACCTAGTTCACAAGATCCTTTGGTTTCTTTCAAACAAGAAACAACCTCTCTTGCCCGTAATATAAGTCGGGATCCATCATCCACCTTGGCGTAATAAAACACCCAATAAATGATTCCAATGTGCATGAAAGAGGAAATTAATCAAACAAAGGGTGAAATATTTATAAAGGGTTCCTATGCAGAGAGCTGATGCAAGCAGCTTCACTGGGGTATTGAATAGGTATGCTGGCAGTGAAGTGATGCTTGTGAATTCTTGAGTGACTCTGTTGGGGAACTGAAAAGGTTTGCTGGTAGTGGGGCATACAATCAATTTAAAATTATATTCATAATAAGCCCTCTGACATGTTATCTACATTGTCATCAAAGACTTACATGTGTGAGCTATGGTTTTAGCATGTTAAAATGAAAAAACCTAGTCGGGAGACGAGGGAAGGGCATATCTATAAAATTTTAGGTAACTCAAAGTGTTACCCATGAAATTTATTCAATAATTACTTGATTTTTTCACAAGACTCAATCTGTTTTGGGGACATAGGAAGAGATGCTAGATTCTACAAGTGGTTCGCCAATTGTTGTACCTGCTACAACACCCACCCAAAAGTTTAGGCTAACACCAAATTTTTGGGTCCCCCTTTGCTTGTCCAGGTCTCGAGGGTTATGCTTATGACTTTGAATCAATGAAATATTGCATTTACATAGTTGTTATCAAACCCTATTGACTCTTGTGCATTGATGATCGATATGACATCTTCTCCTAGTGTTCTATATTGTATATTAATCTTATTAATGCATTAGGTTTTGGGAGGCATTGCTTTATTCCATATTATTTTTCGACTTCATATCCCTATGGTAAATATCTCTTGTTTCTGGCTATTAGGCACTTTGTTTTTATCTACACCTTTAGGTCTTGACCCTCATGAGTATTGACATTCTCATCTTTGGAGATTGCATTCTATTTCAACCCCTTTGGTCATTAAGTTAGTTCATGTTCTTGAATTGTGACATGGTATAATTTATAATGCCTTAATTGGTTATTTATTTTTTTACTCTTACTTAAATATGTCTCAAGTCAATCATCTTCATCATTTATCCTGCTTATGGAATTTCTTAATAAAATAATTATTTATTCTATTTTCTTTGCAGAAATTTAAATGAAGCTGCCTTGGACAAATAATGATGCAGGATGAAATTAAACAATATGTTGAAAGGACACCACTTAGGAGGAAAACAAGTATACACATACAACACAAACAAGGATATCATATAACCATCATATTCATATTGCAATCAATATGTTAAATAAATAAATCAATGATTTAGGATGCCAATTCAAAAACAACATTGAGAGTGTTTGAAAACATTGAAATAATGCTTTGTCAAGCACTGAAATAACACATTGAGAGTGTGTTGAACACATGTAGAAAGAATTGAAGGAAAGAAAATTCAAATATCAAAGTGTTGCAATCGAAACGCATGCATATGCAATATTTTATCATTAAAGGGTTATGTTGAAATACTAGTCAAAGGGACATCGTTTTGGCTAGAAACTATTGTTAAAAGGCATGGAGAAGGCACATGCTAAAGGACTATTACAACAACATGTTGAGGGGATATTTCTATTGTTTCCTTAAGGCTTAAGAATTCTATGACCCTATTAGTGATTCCAAATTCATGTATATTGATATACAAGGGACCAACAACATCGGATGCAGAAAATACAAAGTATTTTGAAGGCTACAATATGTTGGCACATATTTAGGATTTTCATGGATTACCAGGGAAACAAAAAAACACATGCAAACTTTAAGAGAATTATGGTTTGGAAGATGATGATAATCACCAAGATCTTGTGGAGCCAAATGGCCAACAAATGATACAAGTGTTGCGGCATTTTAGATAGATAATTACAGTTGATGGATGTATATAATGAGTGTAAGATGAAAGATGGATCAAAAGACATGTGTTGAGGTTTAATAACTTATTTATCGAGCCATATGTGTTAGCATTGTACTCTGCGATGAGGACTGACATGTATCTTAATTAATCCACATTATAGGGGCTGCCTTGAATGAACAATATAAATCTCCAAGTATGTTCTCTCAGGAAGGAGAATTCTTCTGGAAAGTTGATAATTGTCTATTAGGTCAGTTGGGCATATATCCTTTCCACCTCGTCCTATAGTTACTTCTCATATATATTCAGCTAGTGATGCTAATATTTATGAATTAGTAGGCTTTGAAAAATAAAATATAAAGGAATCCAAACAACAAAAATTAGTGCAAACATCCTTTCCTAGTGTTAATATGACAACAAGTCAACACCATCTTGCAGCTATTACAAATATTGGTCAAGTTTGGATGTGGATAAATGAACATGGAAGTATGCATACACATTGTAAGGAATGGAAACACATAAATTCCTTAGAAGATAAAAGGATTCTCCTGATCGATGTTGGAGGTCCACGTCTTGATTGGACTTCAAGTAGCTAGTTGCAGTTGCTGCTAATAGGCAAGTTTTTATCCTTTAGGTCTCACATCCTCAAGAGCCTACTCGAATGTATCAACTCAGTGATGAATCTTGACACCTTTATCTAAAATGTGTACTTCTATAGTCAGGCCATCCATCACTAAATCACACAAGTCAAATTGTATAAGTGAACAAGGGCACTGAGGGATATTATATCTGTAAAGAGGAAATGACATGTATGAAATCATAATCAAACTTACGCCTATGATCAAGTCACATGCGACCAGGTAAATTTTTGGTCATAGTTTGCAATTTGAACCTTAAGATGAAATGAGACACACACTGGAAATGCCCAGTGCAACTAGTCCAAGTCGCACCTTTCATCTGCGACCTCTCCTCAAGTCGAATCCTTCATCTGCGACCTCTCCTAAAGTTGCATCCTTCATTTGCGACCTCTCCCAAAATCACATTTTCTACTTGTGATTGTCCTCTCTTGATAACCCCCTAAGTCATTGATCGCATTTCCATTCCTCAATAGGGAAACCATAAAGTGCGACCTGCACTACATTCTAACTATGTGATTTACCTTGCTTATACAAAATGTGACCTCCATTGGAATGCGAAGTGCGTCTTGCACTGAAGCATGTGATTTGTAACCCTCAGGTTGCAATTCACATTTTTCACCTCCAGCAACTAGCACACGAAAATCCAACTTGAACTGAAGCTTAAAAGTGTGACTTAAGGGCGACTGTTACTCCTGAAACCACACATCTCACATATAGCTTGAAATTGCAAGTGTGACTCACTATAACCTGAATCTATGACTTTCCCAAGTTTGATACTATGCTTTTTATACTTGTAACACACATTAGATTTTATACTCGTAACACACATTAGATTTTGTAGTAAAAATGGACACTGAAACTCGCCAGTAGGGATAATGTATTGAGAACGGATCAGATATTAGTCCATGAAGCATATTTTTTGGTTCAAAAGGCATTACATAGTATGAATCTTGGTAATAATGCACGAGTTGGAACTATAACCTAGTCCTTTATATGAAGTAACACATATATTTTACACATTAGTCACCACTTCCCAAGGAGTAATTCATGCATATGTGTGGCTAAAGGTAAAACTAGACTCTATCACCTTTGGCATGTGCATTTGGAAACTAGCGCACTTAAGAACCAGGATTGCCAAAGGGATAAAGTCAAAAGGAAAAAAAATATTGATATATATGGTAAAAAATGCAATGGAGATGAGATATAGTCTTACCATTGCAAAGGCATACGATAATGCCATTTGAAAGATGAAGAGGCACATTTCAAATTAACAATATGATAAGGGATTCCAGATTGGATGTTACAAGTTTGGAGTCCATAAATATTTCATAAATATTTATTGTCTAAGTAGAAGGATGAGAATTTGGCATACCAGGGTGATGGGAAAGGCTTCTAATCACTTGAAGTTGTCTAAACCACAAAGAATGTGTAAAAATATCTGGCTTATAGACAAGTTGTTTAGTTAGGATGTATTTCCAAAAAGAGTGGAAAGGTAATATAATTTCGGTTTAGCAATAAAGGAAGACCTGCATTCACAACCTCATGCCATGAAGTGCAACCTTGATATTGGGAAATAAAACCTATAGTGGTTAGAAGATTTAACCAGAAGTTAATATATTTTACCTTTATAATCGCCTGTCGCATTCCCATATTCCACTCAATAATTTTACTTGGGATTGAGCTACAATTTGTGATTAATACAAGATCACAATTCACATATCCAACCTCTAGTGACTATCTCCCAAATAAAAAATGCGCCCTACACTGCAGATTGAAAATGTGACTCTCTTTGGTGCCAAATTAATAGGAATAACTCATGGAAAGGTCAGATCAGTGTCATGATTTTTTGGAGTGAATTAATTAGTTAATTAATTCACAAATAATAACTCATTAATCAACATAAAAATACAACAATTAACTACAGTGCATGGCAGTTCCCGTGGAGACTGAGTGGAGAGATAGGTGAAAGGGAAAGATAGAGTATCTGTTGTGACTATAGTGATGCATTTATTGCGCCACACACACATTAGAGTTGCCAATGAGGATTGCACAATGAAAGTAAGGTATATTCAAATTCATTCAGAGCTATTCTTCAGCAGGGATTACGTAGTGGAGGCAGGCTAGCAGGTGGCAAGAAATCGGTGCATGGATTTGCAGATTTATTCTGATTAGTGTGTGATGATTGATTGTACTGAGAGCTTGATGTACTAAGCTTTGTATGAGATTTTTACATGATCTTCATGATACATAATATATGATAGTTTGGGTTTTCATCTTCAGGATTTCCAGTTAAAAAACTGTGTTATGTGCGATTATTTTTATTGCTTCATGTGTTTACAATTGATTTTAATTTCCGCAAAAGATTAACAGTGGAAGAATTCTGTATTTAGCTAGAAGATAAAATATTGTTAGATCAGGATAATCTGGATATATACATGCATATTGTATATCATTTATACATGGTATCGGAGCAGTGTTAATCCTTGAATATTGCAATTGTGAAGAATTGCTGAGTTTTTGTTGGTGGAAAATTTGAATTTACTTCAGAAAATTCTTGGTGCGACAGTTGAGTATACATTGAAATGTATTTCAATGGGTTGCAATTGGAGTATTCCCTTAATGGGAGCTTGAATTACATAGCCTAGAAGGATAGGATGGAGGCGGTGCTGGAGGATAATGGATTGAAGGAGTTCATCGTTAGTGATGTTCCTAAGCAGGGATCTAGCGATGCTGCATTACTTGATGCATGGCAAAAGAAGATAGCAAAGGCAAGAATAATTCTATTGGAAGTTGTGAAGGACCATATTGTGTCCATCCTTCATGGGAAAACCACTCCATTTTTAATGTGGAAGGCTTTGACATATTTTTTCCAAAGTAGCAGCGACTAGAGGAAGTTGGAGCTGAAAGACAAGCTCAGAAAAATAAAAATGGAGAAGGGCGACAGTATTCTAAAATATCTCATGAAGTTTGTCCACTGTAGGGATGAATTGGGAACTGTGGGGATTACTGTTGATGATGAAGAATTGGTGATCTTGACTCTCCTTGGGATTTCAAAGAGTTTGCATAGCTACGAAGACTTTGTCAATGGACAGGAGAAATTATCGGGATGGGAGCAACTTTGGTCAGATCTCGTGTAGGAGGAGATAAGGCGAGGTACTAGGGATGGATCTTCATCGAAGAATGAAGATGAAGAGAATTTAATTTTGGCTACCAAAGTAAGGAAATGGAAGGGGAAGAAATTTCCTTGAAAATCCGAAGCTAAAGGAAAGAAGCAGGATTTGTCCAAGGTGAAGTGTTTTAACTGTCATGAACATGAGCATTTCGCCACTAACTACCCAAAGAAGAAGAAGAACAAGAATACTGCTAGAGCTACAGCTGGAGAGGCCTTAGCCTCACAATTTGAACTTGATTTCTCTTTGATCTCATGCTTGGTTTTAAGCTATATGGGATTGGTGTGGTATCTTGATAGTGGTGCGTCTTTCCATATGATGGGAGACAAGGAGTTGTTTAGTGACTTGGAGGAGAAGGACTTTCAAATGCATATAGAGATGGGCAACGATCATTGATACAGTGCGACTAGCATTGGGACCATTACCTTTGAGAGGGAGTCCGCTAATCCATTCTTGTTGAAAGATGTTATGCATGTTCCAGGTTTGAAGAAGAACTTGGTCTCGGTCGCAATTTTGGAAGACAAAGGTTATGACGTTGTTTTTAGCGATGGAAAAGCTTTCTTGTGACATAAAACAATGGGTCAAACCAAGATGATAGGGATTTGAGTTAAGAATATCTACAAGCTGGAGGTAGATGGCTGTGCTGCAATGGTGGGCAAAGCAAAAGAAGTGGTGAGCCGGGATGAGGGCGAATTATGGCACAGGAGATTGGGCCATCTTCATCATGGTGCTTTGAAGATTTTGCAGCAGATTTATACTAGACTTTCCAAGGGCACTCTTGTGCAGTCAGATCAGTGCAAGGGATGTACTATGGGTAAGTTTGTGAAGACTACCTTTCATGAGAAAGAGAACCGTGCTTCAGTGATCCTTGAGAGAATTCACACAGACGTGTGTGGACCTTTCTCGATTGCTTCAACAGAAAAACATAGGTATTATGTTATATTTGTTTATGACTATTCTCGTAGATGCTGGATCTTCTTCATGCAGAAGAAGAGCGAAACATTCTCAAAGTTCTGTGAGTTTAAATCATTGGTGGAGAAGGAGTCGGGGAAGCAAGTGAAAGCTCTACAGAGAAAAAATGGTGGTGAATACATCTCAGGTGAGTTCAAAGAATTTTGTAGCAAAGAAGGAATTCAAAGAGAACTCATAGTGCCTCATAACCCACAACAGAATGGGGTCGCGGAGAGGAAGAACAAAACGATCGTGGGTGCTGCACAAGTGATGCTGCATGACCAGGGCCTACCGATGCACTTGTGGGCAGAAACATGAAACACTGCGATTTATGTGCAAAAACATTGTCCTCATAGAGTACTTGGCATGAGTACACCTGAAGAAGCTTTTACTGGTAAGAAGCCTGATGTTTCTCATTTGAAGATTTTTGGCTCATCTGTTTACATTCATGTGACAAAGGACGCCAGGAAGAAGCTGGAGCCAACTGCAGAAGTTGGGATATTTGTGGGGTACACAAAAACACCCCATAATTATTGTGTGTATTTTCCAGATAGTCGGATGACTGTGGTGTGACGGGATATAAAATTCAATGAGGTGAAATCCATGAAGTTGTCGCTTGAGAGGGAGCTACACTTGCATGTAGAGGAGGAACTTCTTGTTCCCAATATGAGCCTCTAGATGTGGATAAGCCATAGGAGGAGATTCATGGAGTGGAGGAGTCCAATCATGCAGAACCAAACATCAGACAAGGAAAAAAGTGGACCACAAAAGTTGAGAGACTGAAGCTTGATGCGGCACAGCATGTAGGAGTCCCTACATCACAGCGCAGACAGAGACATTCACCTGACCGATTTACTGGATACATGGCTCTTATGAGCAAGTGTATCATGACAGAGCCATCTTCTTTTGAAGAAGCAGTGTAGGAGCCCACATGCGTAGATGCCATGGTGGAGGAGTATGACTTCATTGTCAGAAACAGTGCTTAGGAGATTGTTCCAAGTTCGGTGGGTAAATCAGTTTTAGGATCAAGATGGATCTACAAGGTAAAGCAAGCTGCTGATGGGAGCATCGAGAAGTATAAGGAAAGATTTGTTTCCCGAGGCTTCTCACAAATCAAGGGGATTGATTATGAAGAAACCTTTGCACCTGTCAAGTGGTATTCTTCCATAAGGACCATCCTTGCTCTCTCAGCGTAGATGGGTTGGCACATTCATCAGATGGATGTGAATACTACGTTCCTTAATGGGATCATTGAGAAGCCTGAAGGATTTGAGATCTTTAGCAGCGAGTCGCATGTGTGCAGAATCAAAAGAGAACTGTATGGGTTGAAGCAAGCACCTCATGCTTGGTACACACAGATCGACAAGTATTTCACTGAAATTGGCTTCACCAAGAATGAGGTGGATGAAAACCTGTACCAAATTGTGGTGGAGGGTAAGATTTTAATCATTTTTCATTATGTTGATGATTTAATACTAACGGGTGATGAGCAGTTGATACACTGATGCAAGGCAGATCTTGCAAAGGAGTTTGAGATGAAGGATTTTGGCCTCCTTCATTATTTCCTTGGATGGAAATATGGTAGCGGGAAGGTGAACTATTTGTGTATCAAGGCAAGTATGCTCGGGAGATACTTGATAAGTTTCACATGCAAGGCTGCAAGCCTATCGACACTCCTCTTCCAGGAAATTGGAGGAAAGAGGATGCTACATCGGAAGAGGTAGTGGATGCTACTGTTTATTGACAATTGGTGGGTTCGCTCATGTATTTAGTTAATACAAGACCGGACATATGCTATGCAGTGAACCAACTTTCACAAGTGATGGTTAAGCCTACCAAGCTCTTTTGGAAGGCAGACAAGCATGTCCTGAGGTATCTCAGGGGCACATCTGAGTATGGTTTATGGTACAGATAGATGGATGAGGTGAAGTTCCATGGCTTCATGGATGCAGATTGGGCAGGCATCCCAAAACACAGAAAGATCACATCAAGAGGGATTGTCAGTATCGGATCTACGACAGTTTCTTGGTACAGTAGGAAACAAAGATCCGTGGCACTCAGTTAAGTGGAAGTAGAATAAATGACGACGATTCAAAATTTTGTATTCAATACGGATGAATCTTCCGTCGGTTTATTCAGTTCATTTTAGATCTACGGTGATACATTGTGATAATCGAGTTGCATTAAACTCTAGATTAATCCTGTGTTTCATGATAGATCTAAAAATATTGATATCCGGTATCATCATGTATCTTGGGATTATATATGACAGAATCATGTACTTCAGAATTACATTCCTACATAAGATCGGGATGTAGATATTCGATGAAAGGCACTCACAGGGAAAAGTCTGAATACCTGGTAAAGGTAAGAGTAGAGAAGATAGCATCCTATCCTTATTCTGGAAAATCATTGAATTCAAAGATGACGAGCTTAGTGAAAAGAGTCAACTTCACTAAAATCCATTGCAAACTATTTTGCTTTAGCTATTTTTAGACATGATCATATTTCAGAATTTTTAGGATGTTATTTTTGGATGGTTGATCGAGTTGGAAAAATAGAGGAAATTATATTCTTATAATATTGGGATAATTCTATTTATAGATCGTCGATCTAAAAATATAAGTGTCAATTATTATTATATCTTAATAATAATCTGACAATAAACAAAAAATTATTCTCTTGGAGCACTTAATTTTAGTGCACATATTTGTCAAATCAGTGTACCTAAAAGAATTCATTCTATAGGAGTTTCTTGGTGGCTCATGCATGGAGAAATCAGTTAGAACTGAAGTGGCAAAGTTATGACAGAGTTGGAAGAGTAGTTCATGGAGTTATATTCAGTTTAACTCAGTTAGACTCAGTTGAGCTAGTTGTATCTAGTCTAACTGAATGATACACTAGTGAGAGTGGAGTGAATTAATTAGTTAATTAATTCACAAATAATAACTCATTAATCAAATGAAAAATACAGCAGTTAACTACAGTGCACGACAGTTCCAGTGGAGACCTAGTGGAGAGATAGGTGAAAGGAAAGATGGACTATCTTTTGTGACTATAGTGATGCATTGATTTCATCACACACACATTAGAGTTTCCAATGAGTTGCGTAGTGCGAGCAAGGTAGATTCGATTTTTTCGAATTACGATGCGAAGCATTCCAGCTCAATATTATCATTGTATTCTAGTAGAAATAGGGGGTCTTGTATTTCAAGGAAGTTGGTTCCCTAAGTATTGGATTTATGAAATTATTTAATGTTTGAGTGATTTTAATGAGAGTAGGAATTAATTGAATATTGTAAGGATTTATTGTAAATGTTCTCGAATGTACGAGAACATGAGAGATTTAGGATAGTTGAGAGACTGAGGGATTGAGAATTGATTGTAAATCTTAGTTTAGGATTCAGTTCATGAATTTAGGGATTAGAGAGGAGTTTTAGGAACAAGAAGGAGATTTTAGGATTTTGTTGAGGGATTCAGGGATCTAAACCAGAAAGTGGTTTTAGAACCCCATTGTATAAATGTAAGCCTAAAAGGCATGAACATAGGTTGGAGAGGTTGAATAGAAAAATAGATAGCAGATTGGAGTGTTGTAAGCCTACGGGAAGATTAGGAAATAGAGGCCACTGATATTGAAAATCAGGCCAGAGAGACAGAGATCTCAGTTTGTAATCCATTATTGTAATTATATAGATACAGAGATTAATTAAAATCCTGTATAAGCGAGTGATTGAGTGTTGAATGGTGAGTTGAATGTATTTGGAAAGCATACATGTATATTTATGCAGGAAAACGCAGTAAGCACAAGGAGGAAGAGTCGAGGTGGACTACACAGAGGAAGACGTGATGAGGAGGATCATAATGGATTGTTAAATCCATTAGAATGATCGAAGCCAAAGTTCAGGAGGGAAAGCGCAGTTAAAAACACCGAGAGACCAAGCTTTGAAGAAAGCCAGAAATCATAGAAACATTAAATAAATGGCGCAAAAAGAACAGTGAAGAATTGATACTCAGTAGCCATCAGATCTTGAAGATCGACGGCCCAGAGTAAATCGCAAGGTTGAATCGGCGGAGTGAATCAATCGGGATTGCATCACATATTCCACAGGGTGGAATGCGATTGCGACATGTGGTCTATGGCCGGACCCGAAACCCCATCAACCGTAACATAGAAACCCTATCGGGTCTGTGAACAAAGTTGGATCGGAGTTTTGAAACGGAAGAGTTAAGCGCAATGGTCTAGCGATTACGATCAGGCGATTAATCGTCGGCTTAGTCGGATCAGCGATCGATCAACCTGATCGCGATTAAATCAACCATTACAAATTGGAGAAATGGAGATCAGATGCTTGTGAAAGGCTTAGGCTTGGACCCGATGGAACTATAGTGGCGAATACGTAATATTTGAAATCTGCTAACCACATTCAGAGCGGAATTCCATAATTTCCTTTGTATTCCCGTATTCTTATATTTCCCGATAAATATGAATGGTGGGGTTTTAATGATAAAAAACCAATATATTATATTCCGATAATCGTATATCAGAAAGGAAGGACTGATGAGGACCCATGGGGAAGCCGGTAGCCGATAGCGATAAAGGTGGTTCTCATTGAATGTGCCAAGACCGTACCCAAGTAGAGAAAGGCATGATTTGCGTGATTTTCCTTTGGAAATGGTTTAAAGCGAAATATGTGCTGATAGAGTATTTATGTGAGGATCATATATTAACCAAAGTTTTAAAAGGGATTGGTTACATATATGCGGTGATGGACTAATTAAAGGTTCAACTAAGGTTTAGAAAGGTTTTAACAGCCCCTAAAGGAGGATTGAGGAAGGTTGTAATAAAAGGGTTGAACAAAGGGTTATAATGTCCCGATGGAGGGTTTAAAGCGGAATGATTGAGTTCCGACCAAAAGGAATTGTTGTATTAGGCCTTAATCATTTATGACTTGTAGATTTAACTTAAGTGGGGTTCAATTCCTGGGAAAATGATTTATGTATAGGTATATATGCATACTGTGCGTATGCGCAGGGAAAACCCTGCATCATTTTTGGTATCAAAGCTGAATTATAAATGAACCATTTGGTATAAGGCAGAAAAAAAAGCAATTCTGTATGAAAGTTTCTTGAAAGAATTCAGAACCGAGAGATGTGCATGCAGGCAAGGGAGATCAGATTCTAATCTGACAGTCAAGCAACCAGAGTACAGCTGGGAGAATGGAGAAGAAGAATTAAGTTCTTAGAGGCAGGTAAAGCATAATTAAGCAGAGATTGCAGAGACAGAAAGAATCCACAGTAATGTTTGGAGAATGGAGATTCACTTGGATGTGAAGAATGAATGGAGAATCGTGCAGGTATTGTGGTTGTTTAATTCTGATTTGAGTTTCACTGACAAAGAAATAGATTGAGGATTGATGGTTGCAGCAATGAAGTATCTCATCAAAGGAGATCAAACCTTAAGGGATAGTAATGAAAGAAGCTGTTAATGATTTTTGAGTGGAAGAAACTCAGTAAAGAAGGAATTGTTGCTGATAGCTAAAGCTTTGCCCAAATAAAGCTGGAAGATTGGAAGAAAGGATCAGATTCTAAAATCTGATTTACAGTAGTTAAAAATCGAGAAATTGTGCAGTGGAAGCATAAAAATTTGCTGAAACGGATTTGCAGGAATGGTGAGATTCTGAAGGTAATTGAAGGTATGCAGTTTTTTCTAATGATTATAAGATATGGAATGAATGAAATTTTATAGTTATATTACAGTAGTTAAACTGTAAGAGGGATGTTTGTAAATTTTGGAAGTAACAAAGCTTGAAGACACAACTGAAAGCTAGTGGGAAGGACAGTCCATTCAAAAGTGCAGCTGAATGGAAGGACAAGATCAGACCGAGATCTTTAAGGTAAGATGATATGCTTATATTTGGATTTGAAGATTAGAATATTGTAGTCTTTGCATTGAAGCAAAAGTATTATTGCAACTCCCAAAAGGAAATTCCATAGAAGATGTGGTTAGAATTGCTAATAGATAAAGGAAGCTGGTGAAAGTTTCTAAGTGAAAACATAGATGTGGCAAAACCTTGAGGAATTCCAATAGAGATTGGATAAGGAGGACAGTTGTGTTCTTAGAAGATGCAGATGAGTTGAAGCCTAGAAAGAGCAAAGCAAAGTGCTCAAAGGAGGTTCCAGAGATAGAGAACCAATTGCTTGCCAAAAGACTGAGTGAGGAGAGCTTGGTGAGGTAAGTGGCAGTAGGACAGGACTTGCTGTTGAAGAGGCTTTAGTGCAACTCATAGTAAAGTGAGTGAGGAACTCATAGATATGGAGAGGATGATGACTAGTGACAGTCGTAACAGAGGTTCTGAAAGAGACCACAGCAGAGGACAAAAGGAGAAGGATGTCAAGGAAAATGGCATACAGAGATAGTTAAACAAAGAGGAATATGAGTGAGAGAAGGCTGAGATAGTAGTCCAGCTTGAGGTGTTAATGGAGATGTTTCAAAGAAATGAAGTAGACCAGAAGCATGGTTATGTCATGAGAAAGAAGGTGAAGTGGCAGAGGCTACAAGAGAAGAGGAATCATCAGGTGAATATGCAGTTGATGAAGGAACTAAGGGGACTTGAACAGGTTATAGATGCCAAATAGAGGATAGAGAAGCTCGAAAGAGTTGAGCTACATCAAAAGGAAGACGTTGAAGAAGATGTTGAAGTTTCGATATGTGGACCAGAAAGTGGACCATTACTTTTTGAAAGTGATGAAGAGCTAGAGGAGTTGAATCATATGAGTGATTCGAAGCAGCCAGAAGACTTGATGACTGAAGCATCAAATAATACCGTAAGGTCTTATGATTTTAAAACTAATGATTTGTGTATGATTGCAGGTTTGGAAGAAGATAGACAGTCTTTTAAAACTGTCAAAGATGTGAAAGAGTACCTTCCAGAAGATGAAAGTTTGGAAGCAGAATATGATTAAGAGGTTGGGAAAGAATCAGTTCACTACAATGGAAAAATGCTGGAAGACATCATTGAAATAGATGATGAGAAGGGGAGACTAGCTGACAGTCTCAAGAGTTCTTTGAGTTTGGATCAGCATACTGATATGCTGACAAAAGAAGAGAAATCAACGGAACATACTGAAGTGTTGCTAAAGGGAAAAGAGGTACAGAGACCTTATGTTTTTTATTATAATTATTGTTTTATAATTGAAGATGTTGTGGTAAATGCTGGAACATATTTGGCACAGGTGAATAGCCAAATGGAAGAAGAAGAGGAAGAACATCTGCTGAAGGATGTTAAGGAAGATTTAGCAGAGGAAGAAGGACCACGTGATAATGAAACAATAACAAACGAGGAAATGGAATATTATGTAAAATTTCCAAAGTTCACTCCAAGTAAAATCATTGAGTTATATACAGAATTAGACTTTCAAAGGAGGAAGTTGTAAGAGCAGAGGATGAATGTCCAGGATAGATTGCTAAAAAAGGATGACAAAATAGTTGTCATAAATAATAATCAAGAAGAAGTTGACAGATGCAGAAAACAAAGGCAAGAAATTGTTCTAAAAGACAATGTAGCAGCAGCAGAAAAGGTACAAAACAACAATAAGGGTGAAAAGGAAGCGATCAAAACAAGTGAAGAACAAGCAAGAATGAGAGTTCAGCAATCAAGATATGGAAAGAATCAGCAGACAGAGGATATACTGGAGAGAGAAATTGAGTTGATAAGGAGGTTAATGATGAAATTGTCTTAGAGAAAGACAGCAACAAGAAAGAAAAGGAGTGACAACAAGAGAAAGACAATAGAAGACCTTGAGGGCAGGGCAAGTGGAGCATTACAGCATAAAATATGGAGACCTGGGGAACAACAACAGATAACAACAACAATAGAGAAATTGACAAGCAAGGAAAGATTACAAAATAAAGTTTGGGATCCAGGAGGAAACAATTATCTAGACTTATGACCATGTGGTCATAAATTTTCTTACATGGGGAGTCTGATGCAGGGGCATCCAGCTCAATATTATCATTGTATTCTAGTAGAAATAGGGGGTCTTGTATTTCAAGGAAGTTGGTTCCCTAAGTATTGGATTTATGAAATTATTTAATGTTTGAGTGATTTTAATGAGAGTAGGAATTAATTGAATATTGTAAGGATTTATTGTAAATGTTCTCGAATGTACGAGAACATGAGAGATTTAGGATAGTTGAGAGACTGAGGGATTGAGAATTGATTGTAAATCTTAGTTTAGGATTCAGTTCATGAATTTAGGGATTAGAGAGGAGTTTTAGGAACAAGAAGGAGATTTTAGGATTTTGTTGAGGGATTCAGGGATCTAAACCAGAAAGTGGTTTTAGAACCCCATTGTATAAA
The DNA here is from genome assembly GCA_034641835.2 of Pinus albicaulis. Taxonomy (NCBI): domain Eukaryota; kingdom Viridiplantae; phylum Streptophyta; class Pinopsida; order Pinales; family Pinaceae; genus Pinus; species Pinus albicaulis. Next base: position 620,659,801 of record CM076582.1, read on the forward strand.
TGTAAGCCTAAAAGGCATGAACATAGGTTGGAGAGGTTGAATAGAAAAATAGATAGCAGATTGGAGTGTTGTAAGCCTACGGGAAGATTAGGAAATAGAGGCCACTGATATTGAAAATCAGGCCAGAGAGACAGAGATCTCAGTTTGTAATCCATTATTGTAATTATATAGATACAGAGATTAATTAAAATCCTGTATAAGCGAGTGATTGAGTGTTGAATGGTGAGTTGAATGTATTTGGAAAGCATACATGTATATTTATGCAGGAAAACGCAGTAAGCACAAGGAGGAAGAGTCGAGGTGGACTACACAGAGGAAGACGTGATGAGGAGGATCATAATGGATTGTTAAATCCATTAGAATGATCGAAGCCAAAGTTCAGGAGGGAAAGCGCAGTTAAAAACACCGAGAGACCAAGCTTTGAAGAAAGCCAGAAATCATAGAAACATTAAATAAATGGCGCAAAAAGAACAGTGAAGAATTGATACTCAGTAGCCATCAGATCTTGAAGATCGACGGCCCAGAGTAAATCGCAAGGTTGAATCGGCGGAGTGAATCAATCGGGATTGCATCACATATTCCACAGGGTGGAATGCGATTGCGACATGTGGTCTATGGCCGGACCCGAAACCCCATCAACCGTAACATAGAAACCCTATCGGGTCTGTGAACAAAGTTGGATCGGAGTTTTGAAACGGAAGAGTTAAGCGCAATGGTCTAGCGATTACGATCAGGCGATTAATCGTCGACCGTCGGATCGCAATCCTAATCGACGGTCACGATTAAATCGGCCATCGCAAATCGGAGGAAGTGGAGATCAGAGTGGCGCAGCAGAAAGGCTTGGAGAGCCGGACTCGATGGACCTATAGTGGTGAATACGTAATATTTGAAATCCGCTAACCACATTCGGAGCGGGATTTCCACAATTTCCTTTGTATTCCCGTATTCTTATATTTCCCGATAAATATGAATGGTGGGGTTTTAATTATAAAAATCCAATATATTATATTTCGATAATCGTATATCGAAAAGGAAGGACTGATGAGAACCCGCGGGGGAGCTGGTAGCCGATAGCGATAAAGTTGGTTCTCGTTGAATGTGCCAAGACCGTACCCAAGCAAAGAAAGGTATGATTTGCGTGATTTTCCTTTGGAAATGGTTTAAAGCGAAATATGTGCCGATAGAGTATTTATGTGAGGATCATATATTAACCAAAGTTTTAAAAGGGAATGGTTATATATAGGCGGGGATGGACTAATTAAAGGCTCAAATAAGGTTTAGAAAGGTTTTAACAGTCCCTGAAGAAGGATTGAGGAAGGCTGTAATAAAAGGGTTGAACGAAGGGTTATAATATTCCGATAGAGGGTTTAAAGCGGGGTGCTTGAGTTCCGACCAAAAGGAACTGTTGTACTGGGCCTTAATCATTTATGACTTGTAGATTTGACTTAAGTGGGGTTAAATTCCTGGGAAAATGATTTATACATAGGTATATATGCATACTGTGGGTATGCGCAGGGAAAACCCTGCGTCAAATTCATTCAGAGCTATTCTTCAGCAGGGATTGCGCAGTGGAGGCAGGCTAGCAGGTGGCAAGAAATCAGTGCATGGATTTGCAGATTTCTTCTGATTAGTGTATGACGATTGATTGTAATGAGAGCTTGATGTACTAACCTTTGTATGAGATTGTTACATGATCTCCATGATACATAATATATGATAGTTGGGTTTTTTAGCTTCAGGCTTTCCCGTTAAACAATTGCGTTATGTGCGATTGTTTTTATTGCTTCATGTGTTCGCAATTGATTTTAATTTTTGTAAAAGATTAATAGTGGAAGGATTATGTATTTAGAAAGAAGATAAAATATAGTTAGATTAGGAGAATTTGGATATATACATGCATCTTGTATATAATTTCTAGAGTTTGTTCATTGGTAGAAGAAAAGTTGCCTCCGATTTTGGAGTTTTAAAGAGAAGTTCATTGATACAATAAGTCTTGAAAGAAACATGGTTTTGCAATAAAAATACCTTGTTTAGCCTCTAAAATGTCCAAATAACAAGCTCTGAAATAAAGCATGATGATTCTGCCATTTGGAAAAAGAATTTATAACAATGGTTGACCTATTGACAATGGCTAAGTAAAATATCATAGGGTAGTTGCATGAGGTATCCCACAGAGCATAGAGCTATGGGGCGAGGTTGATGAACAATGTGGTATATCAAAAAGGTCCTTAAGCAATATTGATTTTAAGAGTTCATATTATTAGGTGTCTCAATCCCAGATTTATGCTTTGTTATAGAATCAATTTTTTTAGTGTAAAGATTCCAGGAAGATGTACCAAAAACGCTTCACTTAAGTCACTGGTGACAAGTGACCCTAACAACAATATGTGGCTGTTCATGCTTCAGATATGCAATAATAAAACGAAAAAAACCTACAACAAAAATATTGTATGTGATCCAAAATAGAAAACAACAATATATATCCAATGTAATAACCCAATATGGAAAGACTTTTAAAATGAAAATTTTCATTATTAATAAAACCCGGTGAAGGAGATCTACAACAAGGGTATGCAAATCCCCCTCTATTGGATGGGTCCTTTGATTTCCTTGTACTTCAATGATCAATTCTCTTTCTCAATGTGTGAAAAACCCAAAAAAAATAATATAACTCCAGTGGGAGCTCGAATGTTAGAAGACAATAGTGGTGATAGTGATAATAGTCATGGTGAAAAATGAATGAAAAACCCTCTTATTTATAACACAGTATTGGGTTGATCTTGAAAATGAGAAATAATAAAATATTATTGACCAAATCAAGATATAACTGCTAGGAATACTTTAGTATATTTTTTGGAGAGGGAAAATATATTCAAAATGTTCAAATATATTTATTTAGAAATAATTAACAAATTAAATGATTTATTAATTATTTCGCGATGATTAAGAAATGCGTGAAATTGAAATAATTTTTAAATAATGATTTAATAATTATTCCAAAAATAGAAATAAGGAATAATAATAAATAGTGATTTATTTAATTACTCCTTGGTGATTTAGTCAAATGTAACACACAATAATTATCAAACAATGATTTAATAATTATTCCTAGAGAAAAATAAATAAATAATAATTTATTCAATTATTCTCATGGGGATTTTTAATTTTATAATTTAATAAAAACGGTTTACTAAATTATTTCCCAAGGTGAAAATGATTTTACTATGGTAAAATTAATCCGACATCGTTTATTTCGATCCACCTAGTTAGAAATGGTTAGGTGATCATTTTTTGGTGATAATAGATTGACCCCAAACGTATGAGTCTTAGGAGAAAATAATATGGTTGAAATACATTGTAGGTTAAACTTACATGAGGCACAAAAGTGGAGTCAGAGAGAGAGAAAGAGAGATAACTGAAGCATTGCAAGAAGGGTGGAGGAATAAAGGGGGATAAAACTACAAAAATTAAATAAGTCTCCTTTTATTTTGGAGTACATGATCTCAAATGAGGCAGGGGAGGCATACCCATGCCCACCAAGATATATGAGTAAAAATAATAATGGTGGGCCCAAAAATGTGGGATTGAGCTACAAAGTACATGATACATGATGCATGATATGCTGGCATCAATGGGCTAGAAGATAATACAATGAATCCCATATACATAATGTGTCTGGAAAAATAGAGGCCATGACTGAAAACAATAAAATTTGAGTACATAAGACATAATTCCCCTCAAGCTGACATGGTGAGGGGGAATCACAACCAAAGGAGCCCTGATGAACAAGTGTGGAGCCTCAAGACTACCCCAATTTTGACATCCATTTTCACTATATTTCCTTCTTTTTGACAACTCCTTAAGCTCAAACAAGTATTAAAATGAAAATTTTAGCTTAGTAAGGTATCTTAATGATCTATTTTTCATACTTGCAGATGTTCTTTATTATTAGAATAAAATTTTTATTTAGCCACAAAATTAATGCAATTCTGCAGCTAAATTCTGTTTCTGTAGCCACCACCACGATTCAACAGGTTCTGAGGAATCAATGAAGAAGCGAAACATATGGGCAGTTGATGAATGATCCAGTTATGGATCCTATCCTATCTGTCTATTCAGAATCAAGGACGAAAGCACCTAGGATTATGGTCAAAGGGTCGGTCAAAACAGGAACCAGAACAAGCAAGCGAGAAAGATTGAGGCTTCACGATTTTCTCTCCATGTAGAAAATCATGAAGACATGAAATTAATATTTTTGTTTAGATTTTCATACATATTTTTCTTAGTCTCCAAAGGCGTGAAAGCCTCAAACATTTAATACAATATAGTTATAAATACCAAGCTGTGTAATTATGAAACAAGTTCAAATTATTGCAAGATTGTTATATTCTGAAACTATATTTTTATTCACTAATTGAAGAAGGAAGCGTTCTGGAACCTTAATGTGTTTCTAGTAAAGAATAGATCAAAAGCCATTCTATTGTGGAGAGCCCCTGCACAAAAGAGGTTTATTTGTTTAATTTCTTGGTCTTTCATAGTTCAATTTTTCATGCTTTCGCTATATTTTTCATATAGATACATGCTCTATTTCCGTTGTGATTTATATCATAGATGTACTCAGTCTTCAGTTGCGTTTCGCAGCCCAAATAAATGATTTACTTTCATATTGCAGACATATGCTTTGTTTTCATTTACATTGCAATTGTTTTCGGATTTCTATAATATAGATGGTCAGGTTTATCATTGTTACTTCACTGTTTGGTATCTTCATTTGCAGAATATCGTTATGTTAAGATAGATGCTTTGTTTATGATTGGGTAGATTTAGATATAATTTATCATAGTGGCCGACATAGATTGATTTAGTATAGCTTAAGATTCATCATTTAGATTAATTTCTTTTCATGCATTATAAGTTTATCATAGATTAGTTTCCTTTATTAAAAAACCATTTCCTTTTCTTTCTTCTTGCAAGTTTTATTTTTCAGTCATTAAAATATTTGTTTTAATAAGTGTCAATAATCTTTAGTGCTTTCTTGTTTTAAATTTCATTCATATAAAGTTTCCAAAAGAATAAAAAAATATTAAATTTCCTTCTTGTTCTAGAACTTTAGTTTTCTCAAAGTCAATCATTAACTATTAATGAGCTAAGATAGGATTTTCATCATAGTTTTGGAACTTAGTTTAATTTAGATTTCATTTCACAAATTATAAGTTTTAGTCTCTCAATTCCATTTAGACATTCAAAATAAACACAAAATCTTAAAAACAACTTTAAACATATAAAATCAACACATTAAATTAAGTAAGAAAAGACTTCTAGCATATATAGTGCACTTTCACTTCACAAGATTACCAACTCCAGTCGATAATTTATGATAGAAATTTAAGACATTTAATTGACCAAACATTTTGGTGTCATTTCTGGGGAAGTGTAAATACAAGCCTTATCTCTTATTTTAAAAAATAACACAAAACAATGGAAACATAAAAAATGACATGTGTAGAGAAGAGATTCTAGAGGTAGATTTGTAGCTAGCTGTAGATGTTTGATCCCAACAAAACCACTCACTCCATCAAGACCTTGTAGTGCCACACCATCCACCTTAAATGGCATTCCATTCTTAGTAGGTAGACATAGACTTCCTGAGGTCTTAACATCATAAATTCAACCTAGAGAATTTACAACTTCATCAACTAAAGTAGTTGTGGAAGAGGAAGACCCTACATCCCCAACAAAAGGAGTAATATTTCTAACCTCTACTGGAGAACAAATCTTAGCCCAGGATTTATAAATCCCTAGTGACGAAGAAGAAGAAGTCTTCTTTAATATACCATTGATAGAGGAACCAAAAGAATCAGAAGAGAAACAAACAATCCAAAATTTAGAATCCTATATTAGTTCTGAAGAATCTACAATGGATGGAGAAGGGGAAGGAGAAGTACACATTGTGAATGATGAAAAATTAAGATTAGGAGGAGGTGGACCTAGGATTAGAGGTGGAGGACGAGGTAGATGTAGAGGAAGAGGAGAAGGAAGAGGAGGTAGATGAGAAGTAGATCTTGTTGGATTTCCTATACTCGATGAAGATATTACTGCCACAATGAAGAATATCTCACCCTCTATCCTTCCAAATTTTCATGGATTAAGAAGTGAAGATCCTGAAACATTTCTGTTTGAATTCGAAGTTTTATGTAGATCATATGACTACTTACTTGATTCTAAAAAAATGAAATTGTTTCTTGTAACTCTTAAGGATAAAGAATTAAAATGGTTCATGGGCTTAATAACACATTCTGTTAGGACATGGAAATAAATGAAGAATTAATTCTTACAAAATAAAAGGATTACTACACACCTCATAATCAGAAAGATGAAGTTTTTAAGATGATGCAAAGAGAAGATGAAAACTTGGAGGATTTTATTGAGAGATTCAGTTACAATCTAAAAAGGGCTAAGATGGAAAATTTGGATGAAGATACTTTAAAATCTCTCATGTTAAAAGCCATTAGAGATGAATGGATAGATATTCTTAATATGATGGGAAAGGGAGACATTTATCAACTATCATTTCCTGACATCTCTGAATTATGCATACATATTTCAAGAGGAAAGTAAGGAATTGGGAGGAGTTCAAGAGATCCTATTCTGTCTAGAGTTAATAAATCTGCAGCTAGAATAGTAAGTAGGGTTGAAATAGGAAATTTTCTTGATGAGTTAAAAAATATATTTTAGGGAGTCTTAATGAAAAAATAGACACCTTGAAGTTACAAAAAAATCAAAGAACTGAAAGTGATGCCTTATCTATCTTTTTTCCTAAGTGTAGAAAAAAACATGCCTTAAGAGAATTCCATATTGATTTAAAAATCATATAAACTTGTGTCATATGTACAGAAAATCATGAAAGAAAGAAATGTCCTTCCTTTCCAGATATTAAAACCATTTACCAAGAGGAAATGACTTCAAACCAGATAGATCCTCTTTGTTTTGTTGCTATAAGAACATTGCAAGGACCACAAATTCAAGGTTTCAACACTCAGATGTATACTCAACCTCCACAGAATAACTAGAATGCATAAATGCCATGGAAGTAGCCCTGGTTTCAACCCCAACCATGGACACAAGGATTGCAAAATCCTTATGGTAGATATTCTCAATATCACCAATATCCACAATCTTATCCAAAATTTCCACCACAACATTTTCCTCAAACCAATCAACAACCTCAATTTCAAAATCAAAACCCACAAATTTCATTACCATTTCCACAAAGGCTAAACCAACTACCTGCTCAACCACTTCCAAACCCAAACAATAAAAATGCACAACCTATTTATAAAATTGAGGAGAAATTTTTTTAGACTTATATGATAACTCCACTAGATATTAATAATGTTCAACTTACATCTGGTAGAATATTAGAAAAGAAGTTTCCTTCTGTTATTATTCAGGAAAAAGAAAAAGATGATCATTCTTATGAGGAGATTTTTATTCATCAAGATAAAAATATTCAAAATAAAAATAATCATTTTGAATAAGGGACATCTCTTAATCAGAATAAAAATTTTCAAAATCAAACACAAGATAATCTGATAAACTCAACTCCCATCATAGAGCAACCTTCAGTGCCTATACCAAAACCTCCTTTCCCTGAAAGACTTCAAATTTATAAAGGGGTAGAAAAACAAATCATGTTGCCTAACTATGATATATTAGATGAATTGAAGAATGTTTGTATGAAAATTCCTTTGCTACAAGCCATTAAATAAATTCCAAACCTTGAAAAAACAATGAGAGAGTTGAGTATAAAGAAATCTAGAAGAAAAACAAGGGAAATAAAAATAATACAATTAGTAAGGAAAATTGTAGATATCATGATGGGAAAAAAAACCATACAGAAATATTTGGATCCAAGAAGTCCCATTATGAAAACACACATCAATGGTATTGAAATCCCAAACACATTGATGGACTTAGGAGAAGCCATAAACATCACGAGTAAACAAATTCTGGACAAATAAAACTTCCAAATCTTCAATATACACCAACATTGTTAAAACTAGTAGATATATCTATAATTAAACCTGATGGTGTATTAGAATAAATTTATGTACCCTTATATTCTTGGGAATATCCAATTTACTTCATGATCTTAACTCCCAAAAATAACTTAGGAGGACATCCATTAATATTATGAAGACCTTGGTTAGCTACAGTTGATTCTTTCATCCGTTGTAGATCTGGTGACATGTTTATCTTTGATGGAAGTTCAACAAAGAAGTTCACATTATACCCTCTAAAAAAAAAAATGATAGAAGTAGAAAATGAAGAATGGATGGATGATGAAAATGACATATAACCTATTTTTACTATCTCACAAATTAGTGAAGAAAATTAAATTCTAAACTCAATAGAAAATCATGACTTATCTTCAAAATGTGAGAGTAGACAAATTTTTTAGGAACAATGTAATATTGAATACTTATCATCCAGAAAAATGTCTTTATATTATATGGAAGAATTTGGCAATTCTTCAACTAAAATATTTCTAGGTAAAACTTTGAATATGAACAAAAATCTAGAAAAAATTCAAAAGGAGAAATTAATAAAAACATTGCAAAAACATGCTTCTGAATATGCATGGGAATACACTGACATGAAAGGAATAAAACCTGAAACTTGTATACATAACACATAAATTGAGGAGAATTCTACACCAATCTGACAACCTCAAAGAAGAATGAATCCAAATCTGAGGGAAATTGTAAAGGAAGAACTGCACAAATTGTTTAATGTAAACTTTTTTTATCCAATATCAGATAGTCAATGGGTTTCACCTTTAGTAATTTCCCCTAAAAACAATGGAAAATGGAGAGTGTGTATTGATTATAGGGAATTGAGTAAGGCCACTTTAAAGTATCATTTTCCATTACCTTTCATAGATCAGGTTTTAGATATACTAGTAGGGAAGAAATATTTTTCATTTTTGGACGGTTTTAGTGGGTATAATCAAATTCATATAGCACCAGAAGATCAAGACAAAACCACCTTTACCTATCCATGGGGAACTTATGCTTACCGAGTAATTCTTTTTGGATTATGCAATGCACCTACAACATTCCAAAGAGCAGTATTAGGTATTTTCTTTGATTTAATTCATGATTGTGTGGAAGTGTATATGGATGATTTTACAGTCACATGGAAATTCGTTTGAAGAAGCCCTTGAAAATTTGGAAAAAGTTCTCATAAGATGTAAGGAAGAAAATATCTCATTAAGTCGTGAATTTTATTTTTATGATGTTTACTGAAGGAATTGTTTTATGAGACCATATTTCAGGAAATGGAATTAAGGTGGACTCATCTAAAGTTGAAGTTATTTCCAAATTAGCAATCAAAATTTTTCAAAAAGATGTTAAGGGTTTTCTTGGTTTTATAGGATACTACAGAATATTTATATAAAACTTCAAAAAAATTGCATCTCCACTGTTCAAATTTCTCACAAAGGATTATGAATTTAATTGGAATCATGAGTGCCAAAAGGCATTTGAAACTTTGAAGGAAATATTTCTGAAGCACCCATCCTAAGAGGAGCAAACTAGAAATTGCCTTTTCATATCTCAAATGATGCTTCAAAAACAACTTTGGGAGATGTATTGGGACAAAAATACTTGACCCCTTATGCCATTTACTATACAAGTAAAAATTTGACTCCAACAGAGTTAAATTATACTGTTACCGAAAAATGGTTTTTAACTATTGTCCATGCCATTAACAAATTTAGACATTACATCACTTGCTATAAAAATTTCATTCCTACAGATCATTCTGGAATTAGATATCTGATGAATAAATCAATTACTAATGGCAGAATCACAATATGGTTACTATTATTGCAAGAATTTAATATCATCATTTTAGATTGACCTGGAAAACAAAACACAGTTGCTGACTTTTTGTTTAGAATTCAAAATGATAACAATGGTACACTAGCAGAAGATAGTTTTCCTGATGAATATATTTTTTCAATATCTACCAAATCTCCATGGTTTGCATACATTTCTAATTATTTAGCCACAAGAAAACTACCATCATATTTTATTCCCAAATAAAAGAGGAAGATAATTCAAATGAGTGCATCTTATTCATGGGTAGATGAAGAATTGTACAAGACAAGTCCAGATCTCATCATTAGGATATGTGTACGAGAGGATGAAATACCTGAAATACTAAAGGCATGTCACGATGAGCCATGCGAAGGACACTTTTGTGACAAGAGAACTGCCTACAAAATCCTTCTTTTAAGATATTATTGGCCTTCCCTTTTCAAGGATGCCAAGGAATATGTTAAAAGAAGTGATAGTTTTCAGAGAATGGGGAAACCTGTTCCCTCAGATGAAATTCCCTTACAACCACAGGTACTCATCGAACCCTTTGAAAAATGGGCTCTAGAATTTGTTGGACCAATCAATCCACCATCAAGGAAAAATAGGTATATTCTTGTATGAAATGATTATTTCACTAAATGGGTACAATCTAAATAAATTTCCTTTACTAATGAAAATTCTGTAGTTTCATTTCTTTTTGAGGATATTTTTACTCGTTTTGGTGTCCCAAGGGAAATTGTGACAGATCAAGGAACTTAGTTTACATCCAGAATAGTGAAAAATATCATGGAAGAATACAAAAACAAGCATAGAAAGTCCACTCCATATCATCCATAGGAAAATGGAAAAGTAGAGGTCTACTAATAAAGTGATTGAAGCAATCCTCACAAAGACTGTGCATTTTCATAGGAGGGATTGGGAAGAAAATCTTCTAGAAGATTTATGGGCCAAAATTAACACATGGAGAAGCACAATAGGAAATACTACCTATGAACTTGTTTATGGGAAGAGAGTCTTCTTTCCAATAGAGTTCCAAATAAAAAACTTAAGAACAAGTAGTCAAACTAGGACTTGACTTGTCAGAGGAATAAATGCATAGAATGGAACAACTCAATGAGCTTGATGAGATAAGGCATGATGAAATTGAAAATACCGGCCCAGTTCAACAAAAGAGATACAAATGGCATGAAAAATACATCAAAGAAATAAAATTTCAAGCATGAGATTGGGCACTTATTTTTTATTCAAAGTTCAAATATTTTGAAGGGAAATTTCAAACTCATTAGCTTGGGCCTTATGAGATTGAGAGATTCTTTGATAATGGAGCAGTCAGGATTAGAACTATTTATGAAGAAAAATTTCCTCTCTTTGTAAATGGACATGGAATAAGGATCTATCACAAGCCATTGACAAAAGAGGAATTTGTCAAGTTTTTTAAGGATAATCCTAATATGAAGTTGGTTAAGAAGAATTTTTCTTCTTCTCCAAATTAGAAGTATTCTTTTTATCACCTCATATATATATATATTATTAAAAAATAAATAAAAATATATATTTTGTATAATTACTAACACCAATCATTGATTGGGATTCTTATGCAGAAAATATAAAGTGAAAACTAGAGATTTGTTTTTGGAACCTTACATTTTCTTTATTCCTGTTCTAAAAAAAAAATTCCCAATGATTTATATTCCCTTTATTTTTCAGAAAATAAAAGTATAGCTACAAAATTGATGAGTTTCAGCAACCCTCATAAAATTCTGCAGCTCTCATAAATTATGTAGCTCTTATAAATTTCTGCAGCTCAGATACAACAAGACCTTTTTGACTGAAGAAACTGAAGGATACACTGAAGAATACACTGGAGAACACCTGAAGAACAAAGAAAAGAAGAAACAATTGAAGGCTAACAAATTCTAAGGTATGCAAATACAAAATTTTATTTAATAATAAGGTTGAAAACATTGACATATGAATTAGATGTTCATTTTGTACCACCAACTCAAATGAAATTATTAAAAGCACTGATCTTTTCAAATCAAAATCTAATTTCACATTCTGCCACTAAACCCTCATCATTTACACGATCTCCCCAATGATAATTCTGATTTCGATGGTTGATAATACAAAAGGTCATTTTCCATTTTAAAAACCCCACTTACGCTCTTAATAACCCTGAAGCCTCACTCATTCACTCATTCACCCGCACGTATCGACCATTCCACAACATAATTCATCCACGTTCCCAAACTAATACTGAAACCCTCATTCTACCTTGTTAAAAGAGGTAGTCCTAAAGGTGAAGCTTATCGGTAGCTATGGGATTAATTTTGAAGACAAAGCCTGTAGGGAGAAAGTTTATGGAAGGTTACCCACAAATGAAGGAAATGTTACAAAGAGCATAATGGCTCAGTTTTGTTGAGAAATACGAATGGTTTCATAAAGAAGTTAATAAATACTTCGTTAGAGCTTTTAATGGAGTAAAATTTGAAATCGACGATATCAAGCTTGCAATCATAGAATCTTTCATAGAAGAAGCTACTGGACTACCGAAGACAGGAGAAAGATGGTTTAAAAAAAGAGGAATCGAAGGAGAAGGATGGAAAATATTCCTAAAGAACCCAGGTATGGATATTAGAATTTTCAGAAAAGGAATTCCTAGCACAACTCTTAAAGGAAAATGGAGAAATATATTTCTATAATTTTTTTACCCTTGAGGGAAGGTTCAAATGTATGTTCTTTTATAATTCTAGGTTGTTAATGAATTTTCTTGAATATAGGGAAACAAATCTTCCATACGTTTTATTGCATAGCTTGAAGAAGATGGTAGGAACTGTTCAGAAGAGAATTCAATTCATAGATAATACAATGTATCATCATGAGTTAGTAAAAATTCTTATTGAATTCCTTCTTAAAAGCCTAGGGAACGCTTGGGAAAATTTCTTAATCCGAAACCAATTTCAAGAAAAAGAACAAGAACAACTTAGTGGTAATAAGGAAAAAAAAGGAAGAAAATGTAGAAATTTGCTGCATAAATCACTTTTTCAATGGAGATTAACCTGATCACACATCAATTTCGAATTGCATGCATAACACATAATCTCTTCTACAATTAATTGTCACATGCGGAAAGAATAGAAGCGATAGCACATCAAATCATCACACACATTAACACAGTATGTATGGGGAAAGCTTATAGTTGAAAAACCCGCAGCTATAGTATATTATAAATGGAGAGAACATGCAACAAATACATAGTACAAACTCCTCACAAGTACTCAGTACTATCTCCCAAAGCTACACAAAAACTAGCTTGGTTTTGAACAAGTCACAGGTTCAAAACACACCCATACCTATAATATCATTGCCGTCATTTGGTCTAGAAATAGAGATCCGGAGTTCGAATCTCTTTATTACTTCTTTCAATTTTCATTCAGTAATTTCTCAAGTGTGGTGCAAATCTCATGCACAGGCGATGTCATGACGATAGCTAAGTCAACCCTTTCATCTACCTCTTTCACTTGTCGCCACTGAACTGTCCATGCACTGAGTTAAACTGATGTGTTCTTTAGTTGAATAATGAGTTAATAATTAGTGAATTAAATAATGTTTAATTCACCCAACTCATCTCTAGTGTATTAGCCAGTTAAACTAAATACAACTAGTTCAACTAGTTAACCGGAACACCACCTCCATTAACTCCTCAATCAACTCCACCAAAACTCTGCCACATGAGTCTAACTAAAGTCTAACATGCATTAGCTCACCTAACTCATAGGAAAAGCGTAATTCCTTCTGGCAGCTGCATGCCCCACCTCTGAGGGTCAAACTGAAGTGCTCCAAGAGAGTAAAATGAAGTTTATAGTCTAAATATTATTAGGGGTAAATAATATTTGACTTCCATATTTTTAGGAGAGGCAGTCTAAAAATAGCCTTCGACCTCTTTGACCTAAAAAATAGAGTCTCATCTATTTCCTTTACATAACATGACCAATACTCCAAGAATAACATCAAATACTGGACCCATGCTCCATATGTCTAAAAATAGACATAGTCTAAAAATAGATTTATGACCATCCATCAATGATCCCCACTGATTTAATTGATGCTCTCTCAACAGGATGGAAAAGTCATTACAGTATCTCATACGCCATGTTGCCATTTTCAACAGAAAAAGAAAAGTTGAAAGCTTTTTTGAGAATGAACAACCATCTCAGGAATAGTCAGAGGATGAAATCCCCATTGTGGAACTTTTGGGAAAATTCAAGAAGCAAGTTGATAAAAATAAACAAGATAGCATGAAAGGAAAGGAAAAAGTCATAAACATAGAAAAGCTGAAAATTCAAAGTCCTCCGCGACCAGTAAGAAGAAGCTCTAGAATCAGTAAAACAACAAAAGAACCACCTTCAAAAGAGACAAAACTTGTCAATTTAGAATAAAGTCCTGGGTTCCATCACCCACTACTATTTCACCCACGCAGGTTCCAAGTTGAATAACTCTAGAGATTGATGATGTGCAGCAGGTAATCTATGATTATATTAAGTCTTTAGAGAAAAGAGGTGCAGGAAGGGCATTAAGTTTTGAATAACAACCTTATAGTCCACAAGAACCTCTAGTTGTGAATACTCTAAAACAAGAAATATTTGAACTAGAGACACTAAATATGCATATCAAACAATAACATGAAGCTCTGAATTTGCAGATTCAAAATGAGAAGACCATAAATGATAAAACTCTTTTACATCTGGTTTTATGGTTCAAGAAGAACAGAAAGTTGAAAGAGAAGAATAAACAACTAAACAAGTAGATCATAAAATTGAAATATAAACTTCTAATGAGGAAGCCAAGAGTAGTTGTAACCACAAAGAAGACAAATAAAACGAAATTAGATGTCTTGGAAGAAGTATTAAGGAAAATGCAATAACATGATGAAGACTCACGATTTTGTATTTACATGAGGATATGCAATGGTCTCCTAGCGGGGGTATGTGGAGCCTCAAGGCTGCCTCAATTTTGACATCCATTTTCACCATCTTTCCTTCTTTTGACAACTCTATAAGCTCAAAAAAGTATTGAAATGCACATTTTAGCCTGGTAAGGTATTCTAATGATCTATTTTTCATATTTTCAAATGTTCCTTATTATTAGTGTTATTGCCTAAATCTACCTCAGGCTGAAGGAAGGCAGAGTTCAAGGTAACATCAAACCACGCTCAGTCTGGTAGCTAGCCCTACCAGATCAGGAGAGGGCTCTCTCCGGGTCAATCTCAGCAAAAATAATCAATGGGGCTTGAGATGACTTGAAATGAAAGCTAATTTTAGGCTAGGTGTATGAGTAAAGGAGTTTGATTTTGATTTTGGGGATTGTTGTTGGAAACAAAGGGAAAGGCAGTTTTGGATCCGGGGATAAGGCCTAGTTTTTGTAGAGTTCTGATTGGGGCAAGGAAGGAAATTGTTTTGATGCTTTGGATTGAATAAATGGATGGTTCAGACCAGTGAGGAGCTGAAGAGGGCAAGAGGCTTTCAAGAATCCTCTTCAAACAGATGAAAACATGGAAAATTAAACAAAACTAAAGGCAGAGCAAAGAAAGCTAATGAATTCCACCTTTATCACTCATTTGTTTAATTTAAGAAGAAAGGAGAAGGAAAATGATACACATAAACATCAGTGAACTTAAAATCACATAGAGAATAACACCATCAAAACACATAGCCACATGGATCCTAAAGAGTGCTGCAAACCCTGGTCTATTCCTTTGCCAAAATTGCAGAGATGAAATGTACGATGAAGTGCCAAGCAATCCCAAGTGTCCAACCTTGAAAATGACTGAAGAACTACATGATATAGACAATCCTAACTCATTTCCATGCCTTTAGGGGTTGAGATAATCATTCTAGGAGCTGTTTCAACCATATTTAAACTAGGAGTTGGAAAATAGGCAATGAAACAACTTGCCTCTATATGATAGGAAACTAATTCATTCACTTACATTTCACTTTTTGGTGAATGAATCTACTAGAATGAGTAAAAATGTGCCAAAAATACATCAAAGTCATGAAATTACATCAAGTTACATCAAGAGTTACATGAAAAATTCAAACTAGCCAAAAGTAGGTGAAATTCTGAGCTGCTGAGTGAAAAATAGGCCAAATTTCCCTATGCGTCGCGCCTGAAATCTCTATGCGTAGCACAAGTTTGAGGCTGATTTTCAGGGCCTTCCTAAAGTCTAAATTGAGCGCAAGATAGCTCGTTGAAAAGCCCTACCAGTATAATTTCCAACCCAAGTGGAATTTCTGGATTTGGTTTCCATTTTCCCCTCCGAAAATCAAATCTCCCAACACTGCTTCCCGGGTGTGCAAAAAGTGGCAGAAAGGCCATTTTTAGGGTGTTTTTGACCCTTTAGGCAACCAAAAACTTGTCAAAATCCTTAGGTAGTCCATAGGAATGCATGAATTTTGATGAAAAATCCAAAAATGTAAAGTTTTCCTCCAGAAGAGCTGCCAATTATAAGCGCGCACGCCAAGTGGCGCTATGCGTCGCGCAGTAAAATCTGTGTTTAGGCCCAAAAATTCAAAATTGACAAATTTTTTCCCGAATTTCTTGAAATTTGGGATGAATGTCCACCATCAAGTTCTATGCTATGCCAAAGAAGCTTCGGCCAAAATTTGGAGTCTATCATTCCTTTTACGACTTTTTAGTGCCCTCCTTAGCCTTGCCTTCAGGATTTTGATCCTCACTTTGCAAACATGATTTCGCGCCCAATAATGGTTCTTCATGTGTCTGAGCATGTTATTTTCCTTTTTTTCCTTCTCCAATAGCTTCTCAAGATGAATATTGACCCTCTCAATCTAAGTCTCTCTATCAGCCTCAATCTCCCGCTCAATGGGTGTCATCTCGGTTTGGCTTCTTCGGGCAGCTTGCCGGTTCTCACGGATGTTTTGCAACTACATGATTGTTTGCTGATCCTCCAACTATTTTTTCCGCTGCTCCAAGTAGTTTATGATCCATTGGGATCTCTGCAACTTGATGGTCAAGGTATCAATCTCCGCCTTTTTCTCCTGAATGATCTCTCTCAACTTTGAGCTTGGAGAGCTCAAATCCTCATCAATAAGTATTAAATCAGTATCCTGGCCTCCTGAAGGGCCCTCATCCTGGATAGGCCTCTTACCTTTGTCCTGTACCTATACCTGTGCTACCAACGATGGCAACAAGACCCATTCCACCCTGGGTGGAGATAGTACTCGTCGGGCTGCTGCAAACAATACTCTGGTGCCTCTCTGATAAGTGACATAAGTCGGCACACTAGTAGTCTCTGTCTCGTGACCTTCAGGCTGATGTGAAGGTTCACTTGGCTCATGAACAACCTCTGGAGGAACCTGAGGGGCTATGAATAAGTCATGGGAAATGAAATCCTCTCATGAAGAAGAATCGTTATCAAGCATTATGACGATGAAATTTTTTCAATAAAAACTTATTTCGAACCTCCCTCATGTGCCTGCTGACATTATTAGTCATTCTGAAGACTAAATTAACAAAACCATAGACCTAATGAAACTAAAAATCGTAAAATGACTCTTTTCCAAGCGGGAGGCAAAACATGACTGTAAATGACTTTAAAATTGATTTTGATGAATAGATACGGACCAACAGGTACATGACATGAGGGATATGAAAGAAAAGACCCTTTCGTCAGATGATCAATGCTCCTAATGGTATACAACTGACTAAACTGAATAAGACACCTAAAATGAAATGCAACAAAAGAGATTTTCGTCTCTGATGGAGGGATGAAGATACCGACTCTAACATTGGCTCCAATGGGGATGGTAGCTCCTTGGAGGTGCCAAGAACTATAGATTTCTGGGAGAGTAGGCAGTGCCTTCGTCCATTGGGCTATGGAGTCCATAACTTCGAAAAATCAACACAAGACTCTTGACTTATTTATTGACTGAAAATTTGACTCAAACTGACTCAATTTTGAAATTAAAATGACTGAAAAACCTGACTTGAAAAACTCAAACCAAAGCTGAAATCAATCTTTAAAATTATAGCCTTCACTTCGGGCCCCAAACTGAAGAAAAGATCACAGCACACACTTGCAATGAAATTGAAATAAACTGGTATGTACAGTGACAATGTAAAGAACAGAAAAAATCTCAGAAATGATACCGTTTGAGCAGCCTACCATTGACCGGTCCTCCTGAACAATATTCCCCATTCATCTCCTTCAGAAGAAAAGAATTTTAACCCTGATATGAAACAATTTTAAAGGGTCCTTTCCAGATATTTTCGAACTTTCCATGCTTACCCTTTTCCTCGTTTCTTACATCCCATTTCAACACCACTTCTTCCAATTGATATTTGGCCACCTTTGCTTTTCTGTCATAGATTTTCTTAATTCTCTCCTGCAGCTTGAATGTGTTTTGGAAAAATTCTTCTCTCGTCTGCTGCAAATGGATCATTTGATTTATTCTTCTTTGCATATGATCATCTTCACTGCCAGCTTCCTGTAGAAGTTTGACCACTGGAACTGCGAGAGAGGTAGGAAACACAGTGTCAACTCCATATACTAACTCAAAGGGGGACATACCAATGGATTTCTTCTGACTCACTCGATCCACCCAAAGTGAATTGACCAAATTCTTATGCCAACTTTTCTTCTTTATTTCCAGCAACTTTTTAATGATGTTGACCAAATATTTGTTGGAAGACTTCGCCAATCCATTGCCTTGTGGATGATAAGAGATTGAGTGTCCCAAAGTGATTTTATACTTGTCACAAAACTCAATCATCTTTTTTTATTTGAAAGCTGCTGCGTTATCAGTGATTAACTTATTCGGGCAACCAAAACGAGACAAAATGTTATTCTCAAGGAAATAAATTATTATCGAATCCATAGCTTGCCTGGTGGGAATTGCCTCAATCCATTTCGTGAAATAATCTGTTGCTGTTAGGATCCATCTATGCTAAGCTGAAGAAGGAGGATGGATCTCGCCAATGAAATCCAAACCCCATTGCTGAAAAGGAGCACTAACCTTAATGGGCTTAAGCGGCAAAGGCTGTAATTTCTTCCTCCCTTCAAACATCTGACATTCATGATAGCTTTTGACAGTCTTATACACATCAGCAAAAAAATTCGGCCAATAATATCCCGCTCTCAAAATATTTTTGGCCGTTGTTTTCCAAAAAAGGTGACCCTCACAATCTCCCCCATGAAAATCCTCCATAACCTGCTTTGCTTCTTCTTCCACCAAAAAGTTTAACAAAACACCACCGAGATCTTTCCAATAGAGTGAATTATTCAAAACAAAAAACTTAGTAGCCTTCAATTTCAGAGTTTTACTTTTTTTTCTAGCCATGCCAGGTGGTGGTGACAAATTTTGAAGCACATATATAATATCTGAATACCAAGGAGAAAGCACAAAGATTTCCGATACCTGAACTGATGAACTTTCCTCATTTTCCTCGGACATAGTAGCAATGAGATTGATGTCCAAGGCATGTAAATTCGACTCAGCCATTAGCTTAGCCATCCCTTGTCCTTTGATAAGCTTTGTAGGCTTTATCTCTACATCATATTCCAACAAGGCAGCAATCCATTTGCCTCGTCTCCCTTTTGGATCTGTTTGTACTAAAACATCCTTAACAACAACATTACGAACATAAGCAAGA
The DNA here is from genome assembly GCA_034641835.2 of Pinus albicaulis. NCBI lineage: Eukaryota > Viridiplantae > Streptophyta > Pinopsida > Pinales > Pinaceae > Pinus > Pinus albicaulis. The sequence continues at coordinate 620,679,357 of CM076582.1, forward strand.
ATATGAGAATGCAGAATATATACTCGAAAATATTTCAACGCTTTCACAAGAGCAAGAGCTTGCTTTTCATAGATGTTATAACTTAAAACTACATCTCTTATGGTTCGGCTGAAAAAAGAAATTGGTTTTTCATGCCCATCTCTTTTCTGCATCAATACTGCTGCCATAGTATGCTCCGAGGCAAATGAAAACAAAATAAAATCCTGAGTATAATCCGGGCTGATCAAAACTAGAGCTGAAGAAAGAGCCAATTTTACTAGATTGAAAGACTTTACAGCATCCTCAGTCCACTTCACTACGTATCTTTCTTAAGCATGTTTGTAATCTCTCTTAGATGTTTAGCAAGATTAGGCACAAAGCGGCGTAAGAAATTCATCTTACCATTGAAGGATTGAATCTCTTTTTTGTTCCGGGGAAGATCAATTTGCTGAATAGCTTCAACTCGAGATGGGTCAATATGGATGCCATCTTTTGAGATAATATGACCAAGAATTTTTCCCTCATCCATGGAAAACAAACTCTTCTTCGGATTAAGTGACACACCATACTTTCTACATCGCTAAAAAACAATCTTCAAATGGTAAAGGTGCTCTTCATCAGAATTAGAAAAGACTGTCAGATCATCAAGATATACAACTAGAAAAACATCCTTCTCATTCGCAAATGCCATATCCATTGCTCGCTGAAATTTTGCACCAACATTCTTCAAACCGAAAGGAATTTTAGCATAATGGAAAGTTCTCCACGGAGTGGTGAACGTTGTTTTGTCTCTATCATCCTCATGGACCAGAATTTTGTTATACCTGGAATAACCATCGAGTAGCGACATACGATATTCTCCAACTACTCACTGAAGTATGTGATCCATTTTGGGCAATGGATAATTTTCTTTCAAAGAAACCTTATTCAGATTCCTAAAATAAATACACAAACGAATCTCACATGTCTTCTTGCGTACGGGCACCAAATTGGAAATCCAATCTGAAAATCTTTCAGGAACAATGATACCAGCCTTGTACAATCGATTCACCTCCTTTTAAATTGAGGGTAGCAACTTCGGATTTATTATTCTAAACTTCTGCCTGAAGGGCTTTTGATTTAGCTTGATAGGAATGGTGTGCTGAATTATGTTTGTATCATACGTCTTCAAGTCTGAATAGTCCCAAGCAAATACATCAGAAAAAGAAGACAATAAACTAATATATTTTGCTTTTACCTCTGGTGGCAATGCTTTGGACAATTTCACCATCTTTGGATTCTCAGCTGATCCAATGTTCAGATCTTCAACTCCCTTTTTAGTTGGCCGCAAGGTTGGTTTTTTAGCTACGTCATATTGATAAAAAAGCTCCTCTAAAGGTATCAAACCTTTAGGAATAACATTATCCTTCAGCTGCAATACTTCCATTTGATTGATTTGCACATCAGCCTCACCATCATCATGCTCCATGTCAATTGAAGTCTCTTTGAATTTGCCTTTGTTTTGCAAAAATTCATCAATCTCATCATCATCTTGGAATACTTGCAAATACCTTTGATTGTCCAGGATAGTTGGACGATGTTTCACATGAATTTCAAACTTGTTACTTGAGTTCATTGGAATCTTAAAATTACTTGCTGCCTTTGCAAGTGCATCTGCAATACCATTCTGAATACGAGGGATACAAGTCAAAGTATAGTCTGAAAACAACTTCAAGATATCAAGAACAACATTTCGGTAAGCCCGCATTCGAGGATGCTTAGCTTGGTATTCACCCTTCACTTGCTTAATAACCAACTCGGAGTCGCCATAAACTGCAATCCTCTTAGCATTCAACTTTCTAAGGATTTTCAGACCAGCAATCAAAGCTTCGTATTCTGCCTCATTATTTGAACAATCAAAAGCTAATTTAAAAGAGCAGACCCTTACATTACTCGGTACCTTGTTTGGGGCAGAAAAAGGGTTGCGTACCCAAATACCAATTCTAGCACCATCACTTCCTACTACACCGTCAAAATACATGGTCCACAAACCATCTTCATCTTCTTCCAAGTGCTAAAATTCTGTTTGCTCTGTTATTTCTGCTTGCTGTCCATCAATTTTCTGCTGCTGTCGGGAGGCTGATTTCTCAGCGGAACTTTCAAGTTATCGTCTTTCTTTCTTCAAAACTTCTCTGAAATTTTCGATGATCTCCAGAATGTCCTCTGCTTTAACTAACTGACTATTTACATCATTGAAAATATCTGAATACAAAACAAAAGACTCTAAATCGGTATGTACATAATTGATTGGATGATTTAGCGGTTTCTCCTTGCTGGTGATCATATACTTCATCTTTTGCTCCCGATATAATATTCTCATCTGACCAAAAACAGGAATGGTAGCATAGGAGAAATCAAGCTGCAATTTTCCCTTTATTTTCGCCCCCCAAGATCTAGAAAGAAGCATGCCAAATCTAGGAGGAATGTCCGCCACAACCACATCCATCAAAACATTCTTAGTCAGAATCTGATCTAAAATAACCACCAAATCTTTGATAAGCCCAATGCATCTTACTCTACTGGAGTCGAAAGAATAAAGATCATGATATTTCCTAGTGATGTCCAATCCCAATTTCTCCATGATTTCCCTTGGCATGAGATTATGAGAAGCTTCGGAATCAAACATGGCATTATGTAACACAAAATCATGCAATCTAAGGCTGATATAAAAACGAGGCACATCACTATCAGGAGACTCACCATCCAATTCTGGTCCAAATATCAATTCAGGTTGATCATCTTCCACATTCACCATATCAGACATTGGATCAAAATTCAAAATTTTAGATACCTGACCCTTATAGTTGCTATTTCTCATCAACTCAGTCAAAGGAATGGAAACTTTTAACTTAGCAATTTCAGTCTCTAAGTTAAAAACTGAAGTTTTTTCTACCTCTTTGGCTGAAACATCCTTCTTTTCAGCTTTCTCCCTTGATACAATTGGTTTATTAGATCTTTCATTTGCTGATGGAGACTTGCTAGTAGTGGGATCAGCTACCTCTTTTCCCTTCTTCTGTGCAATGGGTGCATCATTCTTTGGTGCTGAAACTTCCTTTCTCTTTTGGATTGGGTTGATAGGCACATCTATGTTTCTAAGTGAATATTGTCACTGCTGGGTGGATAAAGCATTCATATAACCTCTCTGATACTCATCCGACTCTTCTTCAAGAGCTGTCTCATTTGCCAAGATAAAATCCTCATGCTTTTGTACAGCTGAGTTTTCGGCATACTCCTCATATTCAGTGATAAAGGTCGACATATCATCAGGTGTAAAGAAGTGATTCTCTTCCCCTATTACATTATCTTCATCATATGATTCTAGACCAACAAAATTCTGCTGTAAAGGTGTTTTTACCTGCTGTTGTACTCCTGGTTCTTGTGCTCGCTGCTCTCGTTGTTTGATCATGAATTGTGGTTGCTGTTGGCCATGGAATTTAGGATTTCTGATTTGCGGTTCAGGCTTATCAAGTGTTAATATTTCAATCATATTTTCCACCTTGCGAAGTACTTGATCTGAAGTAGAAGCCTCTTCCTTTATTACTACTTTCTTTTCAGCTCTCAATCTAGCTCTCTTGTCATTCAAATTAGCTTCAACACTCACTGCAATTTTCTGCATGTCCTCCAAAGTGGCTGGATCTCTTTCTCGTAATTGATAGGCCATGTTCGGATCAAAACCATCTAGAAACTTAAGCAAATCTGACTTCCTAGATGGCCTTAAATCATCGGGAATTGCATTGTAAACCGCATTGAGTCTAATACAATAATCTTGGACTGACTCACCAACGTTCTGCTTGATCTTGGTATATTCAGAAGTGATCTGAAGAGGATATTTATTTACTTCCCACCGATCCAACAATTGTCTCTGAAGCTCAGCCAATGTAGCAATACTTCTAGGCTACAAAGCTCTAAACCACTTTCTTACTTCACCTCCAAAGGTTTGCACAAATAATCTCATGGTCACATTTTATGCATCAATTTCATGAAGGTCAAAGAAATCTGACATCTTATCAACATGTTGCTGAGCAGGAACACTTTGAAGAGTACCATCAAACAATGGAATCTTACTTTTATAGTCAGCGAGCATGTCATCCAAGTTTTGAGGCAACACAAGGGGTGCAAATCGAACAACCATTGCTCTTGGTGGATTTACAACCGGTCTTGGAGATATAGGAGGAGTAGGAGCAGTAGATGTATGAGGTGTATGTGGTGTGGATGGAGGCGATACTATTGCATATTGTTGATCAGAAATAGATGGTTGCACAGGAATATTGGGAATGAAAGGAGGTTCGGTATGAACTTGTGAACCAGATGTACCTGCTGATGGCCCAAGTGTTTCAGATGCAGACTCTATGAACTCAGGAATATTTGTTGCCACAATGGAGTTTTGAATATTCAAATTGTAACTGTCAATGGATCTATTAGCCTGTTCAATTTCAAAATACTTGATAAACTCAGGATTTATGATGGTAGAACCAATAGCACTTTCAGACTTAGTCTCAAACAACGACAACTCAAATTGTTTGTCAAAATCAAGATCTTCAAGATATTCAAACACAGCAGGACATGAATGAGATTTGAATAGAGGAATCATAGGACTTTCTCGACGAAGGATTCTTGAAATCAGATTGGGATTCTCATACACTGGAGGTGGATCGGGATCCGAATTTGCTATAGTATGTCTTCTGGAAGCCAGTGTGTTGAATTATTTTCAAAAATCAAAGGGACAAAACCAACATGTTCAGCCTATCAAATTCTAGACTCATCACCAAAATTCTAGAACGATCTGATGTACTGGGGGCAATTTACAAGTAAAGTGTCATGCTTACAAGCTAGACCGGAGATTGACTGAAGCAGTGTTTATCTACTTTCGCTAATGCAAAGCAAGAGTGTTTCAAAGGCTACCTGGCATAAATTCAGGCTCCTTCTGTAGCTCATAAAACAAGTAAAACTAACAAGAAAACCAAATTTTCCCTAGTATGGTTGCCACTATGTTATTGCCTAAATCTACCTCAGGCTGAAGGAAGGAAGAGTTCAGGGTAACATCAAACCACACTCAGTCTGGTAGCTAGCCCTACCAGATCAGGAGAGGGCTCTCTCTGGGTCAATCTCAGCAAAAATAATCAATGGGGCTTGAGATGACTTGAAATGAAAGCTAATTTTAGGCTAGGTATATGAGTAAAGGAGTTTGATTTTGATTTTTGGGGTTTTTGTTGGAAACAAAGGGAAAGGCAGTTTTGGATCCGGGGATAAGGCCTAGTTTTTGCAGAGTTCTGATTGGGGCAAGGAAGGCAATTGTTTTGATGCTTTGGATTGAATAAATGGATGGTTCAGACCAGTGAGGAGCTGAAGAGGGCAAGATGCTTTCAAGAATCCTCTTCAAAAAGATGAAAACATGGAAAATTAAACAAAACTAAAGGTAAATCAAAGCAAGCTAATGAATTCCACCTTTATCACTCATTTTTTTAATTTAAGAAGAAAGGAGAAGGAAAATGATACACATAAACATCAGTGAACTTAAAATCACATAGAGAATAACACCATCAAAACATAGAGCCACATGGATCCTAAATAGTGCTACAAACCCTGGTATATTCCTTTGCCAAAATTGCAGAGATGAAATGTACAATGAAGTGCCAAGCAATCCCAAGTGTCCAACCCTGAAAATGATTGAAGAAATACATGATATAGACAAGCCTAACTCATTTCCATGCCTCTAGGGGTCTAGCTCATAATTCTAGGAGTTGTTTCAACCATATCTAAACTAGGAGCTAGAAAATAGGCAATGAAACAACTTGCCTCTATATGATAGGAAACTGATTCATTCACTTACATTTCACTTTTTGGTGAATGAATCTACTATAATGAGTGAAAACGTGCCAAAATTACATCAAAGTCATGAAATTACATCAAGTTACATCAATATTTACATGAAAAAGTCAAACTAGCCAAAACTAGGCGAAATTCTGAGCTGCTGAGTGAAAAATAGGTCAAATTTCCCTATGCGTCGTGCTTGAAATCTCTATGCGTAGCACAAGTTTGAGGCTGATTTTGAGGGCCTTCCCAAAGTCCAAATTGAGCGCAGGATAGCTTGTTAAAAATCCCTGCCTGTCTACTTTCCAACCCAAGTGGAATTTCTGGATTTGGTTTCCATTTTCTCCTCCAAAAATCAAATCTCCCAACACTGCTTCCTGGGCGTGCAAAAAGTGGCAGAAAGGCCATTTTTAGGGTGTTTTTGACCTTTTAGGCAACCCAAAACTTGTCAAAATCCTTAGGTAATCCATAGGCCTGCATAAATTTTGATGAAAAATCCAAAAATGTAAAGTTTTCCTCCAGAAGAGTTGCCAATTATAAGCGCACGCCGAGTGGCGCTACGCGTCGGGTAGGAAAATCTGTGTTTAGGCCCAAAAATTCAAAATTGACAATTTTTTTCCCAAATTTCTTGAAATTTGGGATGAATGTCCACCATCAAGTGCTATGCTGGGCCAAAGAAGCTTCAGCCAAAATTTGGAGTCTATCATGCCTTTTACGACGTTTTAGTGCCCTCCTTAGCCTTGCCTTCAGGATTTTGATCCTTTCTTTGCAAACATGATTTCGCGCCCAATAATGGTTCTTCATGTGTTTGAGCATGTTATTTTTCTTGTTTTCCTTCTCCAACAGCTTCTCAAGATGAATATTGACCCTCTCAAGCCAAGTCTCTCTATCAACCTCAATCTCCCACTCAATGGGTGTCATCTCGATTTGGCTTCTTCGGGCAGCTTGCCGGTTCTCACGGATGTTTTGCAACTCCATGATTGTTTGCTGATCCTCCAGCTGTTTTTTCCGCTGATCCAAGTATTTTATGATCCATTGGGCTCTCTACAACTTGACGATCAAGGTATCAATCTCTACCTTCTGCTCTTGAATGATCTCTCTCAAATTTGAGCTTGGAGAGCTCAAATCCTCATCAATAAGTATGAAATCAGTATCCTGGCCTCTTGAAGGGCCCTCATCTTGCATAGGCCTCTTACCTCTATCCTGTACCTTTACCTGTGCTACCAATGATGGAAACGAGACCCCTTCCACCCCAGGTGGAGATAGTACTCGTCGGGTGCTGCAAACAATACTCTGGTGCTTCTCTGATAAGTGACATAAGTCGGCACACTAGTAGTCTCTATCTCGTGACCTTCAGGCTGATGTGAAGGTTCACCTGGCTCATGAAAAACCTTCAGAGGAACCTGAGGGGTTGTGAAGAAGTCATGGGAAATGAAATCCTCCCATGAAATACCCTGCAATCCAAGCTGATGTACAACCACGATCTTGATGAGTGCATAGTGATAAATACTGTTGTACTGCTGCTCGGGAGTTTTATTCTGCACAAGAGTGGTCATTCTCTCGATGTTCCGGCACATGAAATAAGGTATGTTCATCATCCTCACTCTAGTGAAATGCATCAATAACCTGATGTGGTAGGCATAAAGGCGTGAGAACCGGCCTTCACAACTGAAGTATCTGATAATGTGTCTCATCAGAGGCGCATAGGATTCCTTTAGAAACCGGAATGGGAACACCCTGCTGAGTTGTCTCACATAGCTAGGCCTGATGTATGGTTCATAATGCACTCTGTCCACCTGCTGTCTTTTGTTCCACTGTTCACCCACATTCAGTATTCCTCTTGCTTGAGATATGGTTTCCGGTGTCAAAGTGAAATTTACACCAACAAGATTTATCTGACCATCATGCAAATGCAATACAAACAAACGAGCTAACTCCTGATGATGATGAATCCTAGCAATCATCTCACAATACTAATAGCATGACTGCTCTCGAAAATATGCCATTGCAAGTGGGAAAGCCTGCAATTGAGTCAATGAGGTGGGCTCTTCTATCACATTTTTGCCACCTTTACGAGGCCTTCTAGGTGCATGTAGCTCAGTGGTGGAATCACTATCTCTGTCATATGATGTATCAGTGTCTATCTCCATGATGTCCATACAAGGTGTATGTTGGCTTGTATGAGATGAAAATGAGAATTTGGGTGTTTTTTGTTTTAATGCCAAATATGTGTCAAAGGGGAGGGACTGTGGGAAAAATAGGACAGTGGGAACACTGAAGTCTAGTCAAGTGGTATTTTTCCTTTTGAAAGCTTTTGATTTGACAAACTTAGGGATAAAGGACAACCACTTGAATGTTTGGGGAACTTGGGGTTTTGGGAATTTTTTACAAGTGAAATGGGAAAGTGATAATGATAGGAAATGAACTGACTTAGGGATAGGGAAATGGGGCTTGTATTGATAGTATAACAGTGAGAGGGAGGGATGAACAGTGAAGAATGAACAAGTTTGGCACAAAACTATTTTTAAAACACCAATTTTAAAACCCTAAGGGAACAATTTTTAACAAGAGGATAGGGTTTATAATTTTGGCATTCAAACTCTCATATTCCACCTCTTTCAAACAACACCAAACATTGATTAATGGCAATTTCAAAAGTCTCTTGAACTTACTTGGAACAAAGGAGGCCGATTCGTTTTGAAGATTGAGGGAAATGGAAACAAATTTTGTTTTTCGGGCCAATGCACCGCGCGCATAACCCAGTGCGCCGCGCTCTCTGTGTGCGTCGTGACTGTTCTAATTTGCATGGAGGTGAGCGGCCCTATGCGCCGCGACCAGCCAATGCGCCGCGACCTTCACCAAGTGCGCCGCGACAGTAAACTCACCCACAGTCCCGACCCTCAAACACTGTTTCGCTTCCTCCACAATTTGACTTGGCTCTTTGATGACTTTGGCGTGCAAATGAAGTTTGGCATTTGGAAAGATCTTATATATACAAAGGATTTTGATTTTTCATTTGGAAAAACCCACTTTTGTAATGTTTGAATCTTGGCACTTTTCACATAAACTTTGTTTTTGTTTCCTTTGTGATTTTTGAACTGAATGACAAATCTCTTGTCTGTTTTGCAGGGATAGATGGCATGGGGTTTGGAAAAGGTGACCAGGGCTGTGCATGGAGTATTTTACAACTAAAAAACTTTGAGAATTACATTACATTTATTACAAAGGATGAAATTGACGATTTTTCTTCAAAACAGAGTTTTGAAGAAGAATCATTATCAAGCATTATGACGATGAAATTTTTGCAATGAAAACTTATTTCGAACCTCCCTCATGTGCCTGCTGACATTATTAGTCATTTTGAAGACTAAATTAACGAAACCCTAGACCTAATGAAACTAAAAATCCTAAAATGACTCTTTTCCAAGCGGGAGGCCAAACATGACTGTAAATGACTTTAAAATTGATTTTGATGAACAGACACGGACCAACAGGTACATGACATGAGGGATATGAAAGACAAGACCCTTCTGTCAGATGATCCATGCTCCTAATGGTATGCCGGTGGCCCAGGCCCGAATAAGACACCTAAAATGAAATGCAAAAAAATATATTTTGATCTATGACAGAGGGATGAAGATACCGACTCTAACAATTAGAACAAAATTTGTATTTAGCCACAGAATTAATGCAATTATGCAACTAAATTATGTTTCTGTAGCCACTGCCACGATTCAACAGGTTCCGTGGAATCAATGAAGAAGAGAAACATATGGGAAGTTGATGAATGATTCGGTTATGGATCCTATACTATTTATATGTCTAGAATCAAGAAAGAAAGTGCCTAGGATTTCGGTCAAGGGGTTGGTAAAAACATGAACTAGAACAAGCGAGCGAGAAAGATTGAGGCTTCACGAATTTCTCTCCATGTAGAAAATTGTGAAGCGATGAAATTAATATTTCTGTTAGAGTTTCATACATAGTTTTATTAGTCTCCAAAGGCGTGAAAGCCTCAAACATTTAATACAAGACTGTTATAAATATTAGGCCGTGTAATTATGAAACAAGTTCAAATTATTGCGAGATTGTTATATTCCGAAACTCTATTTTTATTCACTAATTGAAGAAGGAAGCGTTCTAGAATCTTAATGCGTAGCTAGTAAAGAATATATCAGAAGGAATTATGTTGTAGAGGGCTCCTGTATAGAAGAGGTTTATTTCTTTAATTTCTTGTTCTTTCATATTTCAATTTTTCATGCATTCGCTGCATTTTTCATATAGATACATGCTCTGTTTCTGTTGTGATTTATAAAATAGATGTACTATGTCTTCATTTTCATTTCATAGCCCAAATATATGCTTTACTTTCATACTGTAGACATACGCTTTGTTTTAATTTACATTTCAATTATTTTCAGATTTCTATAGTATAGATGATCAGGTTTATCATTGTTACTTCACTGTTCAGTATCTTCATTTGCAGAATATGGTTATGTTAAGATAGATGCTTTGTTTACGATTGGGTATATTTAGAGATAATTTATCATAGTGGCCAACATAGATTGATTTAGTATAGCTTAATATTCATCATTTAGATTAATTTATTTTCATGCAATATAAGTTTATCATAGATTAGTTTCCATTCTTAAAAAAACATTTCCTTTTCTTCCTTCTTGCAAGTTTTATTTTTCAATCATTAAAATATTTTTTAAATAAGTGTGCATACTATTTAGTGATTTCTTGTTTTAAATTTCATTCATATAAAGTTTCCAAAAGCATACAAAAATATTAAAGTTCCTTCTTGTTTTTAGAACTTTAGTTTTCTCAAAGTCAATCATTAACTATTAACAAGCTAAGATAGGATTTTCATCATAGTTTTGGAACTTAGTTGAATTTAGATTTCATTTCAAAAATTATAAGTTTTAGTTTCTCAATTCCATTTAGACATTCAAAATAAACACAAAATATTAAAAACAACTTATAACATATAAAATCAACACAATAAATTAAGTAAGAAAAGGCTTCTAACATATATAGTGCACTTTCAATTAACAAGATTACCAAATATGGTCGATGATTTATGATAGGAATTTAAGACATTAAATTTACTAAAAAAAAAGAAAGGGCTCTAAAGATCTGAATGGATCATCTGAAGGAGACATGCATGATGTGGGCGCTGCAAGCAGCTAAAATTGAACACATCAAATTTGCACAACTAGATCTGAGGCTAGATCATAATCGACTAACATCTAGGAATGTGGGGCGATACTTGAAGGGACACCCCCTCATGAGGTATGAAACATCTCACACACACCTGGGAAATAGTGGTACAATTGGCTGGATCACTGGACCACAAAGTGTTCGATTCTTAATCGTGCGATAATGATCTAGAGTTGAGCACGTGAGAAACAACCAAGTCAAAGGGAAACATTGATTCCATTTTCTTAATCTGAGGCACCAAACAATGATGAAATATAGAACCAAGGTACACCACCCTATAGACCACTCTCCTGGAATAAATGTGTTGAAGTCGACAAAAGAAGGTCCACCAGAGTTGAGGCAATGAGGAATCCTCAATAAAGGCGCTGTGCATTGTAGTAAAGTGATTGATGGGCTGACACCAGAAATGATGACGGAGGGAAATAAGGTGGATGCAAGACTGATGACTTCCCTTGTCATAGCATAATATGTATGATTTACCTGGAAGCAAATTACTCAATTCCAAAGGGGATGGTCATTTAAATAGATGAATGCTTTTTAGAGATGGAGCAGTATAGCTAGAGGCCAAATATGAGAAAAATGGGAGGGATGTGATGCAAATATGAATGGAATACTGTAACTGGACTTAATGGGACTCAAAAAAATGTCCATGAATGCAAGGGTGACTCATCTCGGATGCTCTGAACAACAGTGACTCGATGATGCCATCACATGGGGGAGGCCTAGAGGGGACCATAAGAACATGAGTAGTTAATTGTTACTCATGACGAAAATTGACACATAAGTCGACAAGTGCAAAGGAAAATTGGTACGAGAGTAAAAATGACACATATGAAGATATTCAATTTTAATCGGTGGCAAAGTGAAAACTCATTGAAAAAATGGTCTCCTGGTGAAGTGCCAAATTACCAAAAACAAAGGGAGACCAATTATAAAAATTAGCGAGAGATTTCCAACTGTGTTGATAGTTCATCAAATCAAGCTATGGTTTGGTCACAATGGGTGACAAAAAAAACTAGGTTTTATCCTATAAAAGGGCTTCTTGCCCCAAAATCCAATTCATTTGCATAGTGAGTTATTGGAGAATTTGGAGAGGAGAAGGCCCTAAATATTGTGGAGATCATAGTGGACAAACTGACCATCAGAATATGGATCTGTGAGTTTAAGGTAGGTGGCCTAACATTACATATCAATTTTTGTGGATTGTACTTTCATATTAGGGCTTCAACTTACTAGGGAAAACCCATGCCCACCCTTACAGTCGCAACACACTTTTGGGGCCCTGTTCTGCATTTTGGAATGTAGAAAATGTGCCAATAAGTGTGTATAATGCATATTTGATGGAAAAAAACTATGTTTTGGGATGAAAGTAAAAGTAGGGCTGGGGGTCTCTATTAAGATGAAGCTAAAAACCATAAATGTATGCCTTGGAATATGAACTAACAAAACATAATGGTATTTTACAGGTATGGCAGAACTAAATTTGGTATGGTGAGAACAAGATTTGGAAACTCTTCGTGCTAAGATTCAAGGGATTCAAGTAGTCAAAGGGGTTTTGGAGCGGTATGGGGTAGTGAAGTTCTTGGAGAGATCATTGATAAGGGCTGGTGAGCCACTATTGTCGAGGATTGTGAGATGCTGTGACCCAAATCAGGAGGCCTTTGTGGTAAAAGGGCTTAGGATTTAGATCACGATACAAGACATATAATTTTGACAAGACTATGCCCTTGGGGGTGGTGTGGGAGATAAATCCCATGTTGCCTCATGGGAGGCATATAGGGGAGTTTTTGGATCACCATTGTACGGTGGGTGTTCATGTAAAGGGCACAACCATCCAGATTAGTGACTTGGAGAGGCTCGAGACACGAGATATAGCTGCAACTGTGGTGCAGATTTTGGGAAGCCATGCCTTTTATCACATCGGTAGGGGACAGATAATGTTTGTGGAGAGAGAATTGGTATGAACCTACTATGGGTGGGTCTAGATAGAGCTGTCGTCGTTGAAATGAAATTTGACTCTATGCTGGAAATGAACCAATGATAAATTTTCATTTGGGACAGTTGTGTGCTCATTCTTCTTTGAGAATATCCTGACCATCCAACCACATGTGCATATCTGGGATGGGGCCTCATAGGAGCCCAAGTTGTGGAATTGAGGGAAAATACTGTGAAAAGGTGTAGGAGGGTGTGTCGTATGGGTGTTCCGACACACGTTCGTTGCACATTGGGACCATATGAAATTGTACATAGATGACTATCCATATAGTGGAATGAACTATCAGGGAGATCTTGACTTACTACTTCTACAAAGATGAGCATGGGGTGCAGATGATAAGTGAAAGTTGCTATATTTTTATCACATGTAAAGTTTAGAAAATTTTTGTATGTTTTAATGATTTCCAAACTTATGGTATGAAAATATCGCATAGATGAAGCCGAAAATATATATAGTTTGAGCTGCAACACCTGGGGTTGCATATTAAGGTGGTTCGACATCACAACAGAGATCAGACAATGATTCCCTACTAGAGGACCTATGTCGAAGGTTCGAAGTGCTACTAACTGCGGTAACAGAGCACAGATGTCATGAGTTAGAAGATTGGTATACAAATGAGTGCACTGGTCTTCCCTTAGAATGACGAGGTATCACAAGGCACATAACTATGGCCGGTCAGGAAGTTCGAGAATTATGGGCTAGTGGTATGGAGGCATTGGCTCAGGAGCCTCCAAATGATAGTGACTAGGAATAAGGACATGTGGGTCCCCATTTTTATTTTGTAAACATTCCATGGGCATGTCATATGTATTTAGAGTAATGGATTCCAAACACTATGTTGGATATTATGATACATAAAATGGTTATGCATATTTTTTTGATGATTGTGGTTTGCCATTTGTTTATGCTATGGTTACCTTCTTGAATATGCATGTGATAAATTCCAATATAGAATGTTATTTTCAATGGTATCTACATAGTGATTATATGCTCTAGGAACATGAATGAATGTAATGGATTCAAACATGCAAAAATATTAACTCGTATTTATTTTCTAAATAGGGTAGGATTACAAACATGATAAATGTCAATCAATTGCATGAAAAGTAGCAAGGAATCAAGAGAAACATGAAGGTGAAGAAAGAAACGATCAAGGGCATTGGCTGAAAAACCTATCACAACATCATATTCAGCCTCCTTATTGGTGGCATATCCAATGCATACGAAGTTGGAGTGAACTAATTAATGCAAAGGGGTGAAAATAGCCTAGGCTTCCAAGGCTAGATTCCTAGAGAAGAGATTCACACCATCAGAATAACTAATATGAGGTGTGGATGATGGATCCATTTGAAATACGCAATAAGACAAAAAATGATATGATGGGGGATGTAAGCTACCTAAATGCAGAAAAAATAAAAAGATACACACATTTCAATGGGAAATGTTTTGGGTAAAATTTCTTCAGGTAGACTGTATTGCGAGGTTTAGGAAGGATTTCTCCTTCTAGACCCTCTAAAATGTATGCCCCTTTTCCCAAACACTTACGAATGATGTAAAGATCGAGCAATAATGGTTCAAATTTCCCAAGCCCCAAGAAATCATGATATTTTTCATAGACAAGAACAAAGTCGCCTTTGTGAAAGGTACCAGGGAGGACTTTATGGTCATATTGAGCTTTGGTGAAATTTTTGGTTACTTCAATGGTTTTTAATAAAACACGGCGGTCTTCATTGGTGTGCTCAAGCATGATAAGATGTTGTTCTATAGGTTGGGTTTCTAAGAGGAGTTCGACAAAAAAATGGAGGGAGGGGATTTCACACTCGATTGGTAAGACTAACTCCTCTCCGAAAACAAAGGTGGAAAGGAGTCAACCCAGTGGAAGTTTTAAAATAGGTTTTATAGGCCCACAAATTAGGGAAGCGAATAAGATGCCAGTTGGTCTTACGTTTTTTCACCATCTTCTGAAGCATATTTTTAAGTATTTTATTGAGAACTTCAACTTAGACATTGCCTTGGGGTTAATAAGATGATGAATATTGGTGTTCAAAGACCAACAGAGAGGATATATCATGCTATATATAATCTTCAAAGTGTCGTCCATGGTTGGAAACCAATTTTTTCAAAACCCCGAATCGAGTGATAATATGGTTAAAGAAGAAGAGGGTTGCAGTAGCCGCGATGTTATTGTGTGTAGGCATGGCTTCAACCCATTTGGTGAAATAGTCAATGACCACAATAATATACTTATGGTTATTAGCATATGGGGGTCGACACTCCATAAAGTCAATAGCCCATTTATATAAAGGACCGAATACGATGATAGGATAGAGGGGAGCAGGTGGATCTCAAGACTTAGGGGTGAATAATTGACAATTGGGACACTCTTTGAAAACCTCAATGCAATTTCTAAAGAGAGAAGGCCAAAAGTAACCGATGCACATGATATAATGGGAAATGGACATTATAGAGAGGTGACCACCATAAGCGCCACCATGACAGGCATTGAGCACTTGCTTAGCTTCAACATGGGTGAGATAATGACGAAGGACAATGTTGACACCGTGATGATAGAAATCATCATCAATGAGGAGATAGCGAGGGGCTTGATGTCGAATACATCATTGTTAAATTTAGATAGACATGGAATGTTCTATGCTTAATGTAATTTTAATTCAATCTTTCTTAGGCTCGATTCAATTTAGCAATCACATAAACATGAAAGTAAAATGTTGATAGAACACAATAATAGATAAAAAGAAGACAAACCAATTATATAGATCATATTTTACAATTCTTATTGTCCAACAAAGATATAGGATAGTGTGCGTTACGACAATCAACATGATGCATCAACCAGTAAAGTATTTCTCAACATCAGATCAGCCAATCCTCCAAGTGTCACACATAGCCCTCAAAGATAGCTCATAAAAAGTCAACACTGGTCAATATAAAGTCAGCGCATAAAATTCAACGCTGCAGTTTTAGGGCTTCGGTCAATGTCAACGTTCAACCTCGATTTTTGTGCCCAACAATACGACCTTCAAAAATAAGAATTTATGCAAATTTTGGAGGTCAAAACACCAAGGATTGACCATGGTCAATGCAACAACAATCAACCCTTAAAATAGACGATAAATTTATCCAGCTGTAGCTCTGCACGTGTGAGAGAGAGAGGCCTCCAAAGGCTGATCAAACCAATCAAATCACAAGAGAGAATGTGTTATGAGTTGATGAGAAAATGATCTCCAAGTCTCTCCTATTTATGTCCATTAGTGAGGGTGTGTGACACATCTATTAGGCTTGTGAGCCTACATTACAAATCTGGCCGACCTTGCACATGTGTGGAAAAGAAAATAAAAATATATGTCCTGCTCATCCAAACAATATGATCTTTAGATCAATCTTGCACCTCTCTAAAAGAGGAATCCGGAAAAAAATATAATCATCATCATATGAGTAATGCAACCTGGAGTTTGGACCTAGTTACCCAAAATTAACACTCCCTCTCAACTAGGGAGAACTCCATCTATCCACTTGTGCCATCCAAAGATCAATACCATTTTGTACTATCATATAACATCGTGCGTCATCTTGCCATAACTTGATTTTCTATCTCATATTCACAAATAGAACAAAAGGTGAGTCACAAATACATCACGCACAGTTGACCTGAAGTCATCTTAGAGGTTAAAACCTCTCCTGGACTGAAAAAGAGTCTCATACTAACTCGAAGTTAGTTTACTGGCCCAAAGTCAGTTTCGAGGTAATGATCTCATCGGACTTGATCCTAGATCAAGGTGTTGGACATGTGCCATCCTAGACATAAAGAGTAAGACAATATCCGATGCGTCCATTGGTATTTCTATTGGTCTCTATCCACATTTCCCACCTCATTGGCCAAATGAGAGGTACTTCCAATGAGTCCGAAAATCCATGGGTAGGATGCGTGCAGGACATAGATCAAAGAGAGGTGAACCAACTCAATATCATAACGGTGGGGAAGAATCACAACAAGGTTTAGCAAGCCTAGCCCTGTGTGTGATTATAGCTCCAAGAAGCTATCCCTAAGCCCCATGGAGCTCCTAGAGCTCATAGTACAACTCAAGCAGGACATTTCCAAAACCATCTTCCTATATTAAGACCCTAACAACTGAGTAGGCGGAAGTTGATATATAAAAGATGAAGTCCATTTCAAAGTTAGGTGGACTGATTGAGGGAGAAAAAGTGAGAGCATGTTTGAGGGCATCGAAATACCATTGATCTTGTTAATCCCAAATGAATGTAATGTTAGATCGAAGGAGTCTAAAATATCCATGCCCAGTAGTGGCATAGTCAATGATAAACCAAAGAAGAAAGTTGGTTTTGCCTTGGAGGCTTTGTTGTTGAGATTTTTGGATGTTGGGGTAGCATTGGATTTCTCTAGCTCCCAAATTTTGTGGAGGGACTAGAGTACATAATATCTCCAAGACCCATAAAGAGATTTAAGAAATTCGATCCTGTTTAAGAGATATTTAATTAATTAATATTTTAATTAAGGACCCTAAGTCCAACTTAGGAAAATTAAAATATTAAAGTTAATTAAATTAAACATGTGATGAAAATGACTTAAGTCACACGGATAAAGCATCTTCTAATCTTAGTCCTCGATTCAATATTATATCATGGCCATTGATGTTTCAATGAGAAAATTATAAGAAGAGGGATTGGGGTCAGTTGGAGAACACACATAGTGGCAGAGCACTGAAACTAAGCTAGAATTCTAGGGTGTGGTTTGCTAAGAATTTCATAAGTGTTTCAGCTGCAACGAGGGGAAGTATTGGTGATAGGGATGGATTTTTCCTAGGACAAGAGTGAAACAAGGGCAGAGAAGCAGTAGACTGAGAAACATAGAGGAAGTAATATCTACGCAGAGTAGCCATAGACCAGCAAAGGCAGCACAGAGGTAGCAGGAGGTTAGGAGGGCTGACACAATGCCATAAAAGGCTGACAAAGTCCCCGAAGGATTGGCGTTGGCCAACCAAGGCAGCGCATGGGAAATGTAACCCAGTTTGGGGTGACGCAGGCCCTTCCTGAGCAGCACAGGGTATGCCACATGCTAGCAGAGTTGATGTATAGGGCTTTAGAGCAGCACTGGGGTTTCTGAAGACTAAAAAGGGTCAAGTTCTGTAAATCCCATTTGAGGGTGTGAATCAATCAGTTTTTCTATCTTCAGAATAGAGGTGTATCTATAGTTTATTTATTTCTCTGTCGGGTTAACCAGGTTACTACCAAGATTTGATGTACTTAGATTCTTCTTAATAATAAAAAACCTCCAATAGCCAAAAGACTGGTTTTCTCGCATTGGGTTTTTCTGGGGATAGTTGTCCAAAAAATCCTTTTATGTCACTTTTTCATTGTGCACATTATTCAGTTTAGATCTGTATGTGTAGGCTGTTAATGTATTTACTTCAATGTTAATGATGAATATTTCACATTAATAACTTAATGTAAGTAGGAGAAGTAAATATGAAATTTAACAGTAAGGTTTCTGTTTGAGAAATTCATAAATTTTCACATGGTATTAGAGCAATTGCAGATCTAGCCTGCATCTCCAGAAAGAAAGCTGAAGAATCTGTGCTACAGAAAGTAATAGATAAACCAGACCAGAGAAGGCAAATCAACAATAGAAGGGAGTAGAGCCAAGTAAAGGCAAGGATGACGCAGTCTCCACGCAGATCCACGCAGGCCCACACACTTACTACACAGAGGCTGTGCTGAGACTGTCTGCTCACACAAAGCCCATCTAGGTTGACACAGTCCAGAAGCTGATTGTTGTTCATAGTGCCGGAAGCTAAATTGTAGACCTTCAACAGTTACTGGTGGGGTGAAAATTCTTTTGGTGCAAAATTTAGCCTAAGCTAACGGTTACAAAGAGCGAGAGGAGAATAGCTTCTTAGAATATTTCCTTCCAAAGAAGTTTGAATATCGATCAGAGGATCGAAGAGAGATGATTCATCTTTTTTGGCAGACTTCCAAGAGAGGGAGTCAGTTGTGAGAGGGAGTAGAGGGTGCCTTTCTCACAAAGGACCCTAGGTCCAAGTCTCTAGCATAGAGAGGAGGATTCATTTCGACACATTTTCTGAGTAGATGGAACCCCATGGACTACATGATCATGATAGGTTGGATGACCTGTCCAACTTTGCAGTCTAGAAGGCTAGAATCCTGGTAGTCATGGAGGCATATGACTTGAGGGAGCATGCAGAGAAAGTCTTGGCTACACCAAATGATGTGAAACTCCTAGAGAAGCACGAAGAAGTAATGCCACATGCCAAGCACTTCATTATGGATGGGGTCAAAGATAATGTGGTTCCACACATAGTCAAGAAGGAAACGTCTCATGAGATGTGGGTAGCTCTAACCACACTATATGAAGGAATATTTTTTCAGAGGAAGATGCTTCTGGAGAACTAGCTGAGGTTATTCATGATGGCCAAGGGAGAGGAGATCGACCCTTTTATATCCAGACTACAATCGATCTGGGATCAACTGACTGACATAGGGGTAAATGTAGATGACAATGTCATGGTGAGGACTGATCTTGATATAGTCACAGAGGACTGGAAAAATTTTGTCCAAAGTCTCTTAGTCAGAGTGGAACTTCCCAACTAGGACAACATGTGGGCTATCCTCCGATAAGAGGAAATCCGCTGGATGAAAAAAAGACAACACAACAGTGGTTCGAGCAAAGTGAAGAAGGAAGAAGAGGAAGATGTGGTCATGGCATCAAAGAGGTAGCAAGGGAGAAAGAAGTGTGATCTATCAAAGATAAAGTGTTTCTAGTGTGACGAACTAGGACATTTCTCCAGCAATTGTCCTCAGAAGAAAAAGGAAAAGGAAACTTCTAGCTCCAAGGCTACTATGGTGGATGATTTATCCAAAGATGAAGTAGCCATGAGTGCTCATGAACCATGTGTTGAGATTGCAACAAGATGATGAGCTTAGTGGAAAGAAGTCGCCTTCACTAAGTGGGCCCACAGGCTATTTTTCGCGCACAGTCTATTTTTAGACTATGTCTATTTTCAGACATGTCGATCATGTTCTATGAGTTGCAGGATGCTATTTGTGGATGTTTGGTCATGTCAGGAAAAATAAATGGACTTCTATTTTTAGACATATTGGGTGGAATCTATTTTTAGATTGCTAGTGTAAATATAGATATGTCGAATATTATTAGCTCTTAATAATATTTGGACTATAAACATTATCTTATTCTCTTGGAGCACTTTAGTTAAGTGCAGAGATGTGGCACAGGAGCTTACAGAAGCAATTACACTATTCCTGAGGGTTAAGTGGAGCTATTGCATGGATACTTTAGTTAGAACTCATGTGACAGATTTTGGTGGAGTTATTGAGCTAGTTGATGGAGTTGTGTTCAATTTAACTGAGTTAAACATAGTTGAGCTAGTTGTATCTACTCTAACTGATTGATACACTAGTGAGAGTGGTGTGAATTAATTATTAATTAATTCACTAATTATTAACTCATTAATCAACTAAAGAATACATCAATTAACTATAGTGAATGGACAGTTTCAGTGGAGACCAGTGAAGAGGTAGGTGAAAGAGCAGTGTGACTATCAGTTGTGACTATACTGTTGCATGATTTGCAAAAACCAGTGATTGGAGATGCCAATGAGGATTGCGTGAGAAAGGCTAGACCAATTCAAGTTCATTCAGAGCCATTCTTCAGTAGTGATTTCACAGTAGAGGTAGGCTATCAGGTGGTAGAGATTGGAGCATGTGATTTGGTAGATCGTCTTGATTAGTGTGTAGCAATTGGAGATTGTACTGAGTGCTTGTGAGGAGCTTTGTATAATGATTGTTACATGATCTCTATGACATAAAATATACAGATAGTTGGGGGTTTTTAGCTTTAAGATTTCCCATAAAATACTGTGTTCATATGTGTGATTGTTTATGGTTTTAATGTGCACATGCGATTGTTTTTATTTCCACAATTAATGATCAATGGTGGAAGAGATTCTTTATTGTGCATGAAGTTAAAATAGTGTGTGATCAAGAGAATCTCGGTGAATAATATATCAGTTATTCAAATTTCTACATGGTATTAGAGCAATATTGATCATTGGAGCAATTGCAAAACATTGAAGCGGTTGAGTTTTGAGCTGGTGGAATTTGAATTTGCAGCAGTGTTTTCTTGGTTTCGAAGTTGAGATGTCTTTCAACGAATTGCAATTGGAGTATGCCCTTGAGGGCAACTCGAATTATATTGCATGGAAGGACAAGATGGAGGCGGTGCTGGATGACAATGGGTTGAAGGAGTTCATAGATGCAGAAATTCCAAAACCTGCTTATGGCGATGATGCCGCACTTGGCGCATGGCAAAAGAAGACAGCAAAGTGTCGAAGAACTCTATTGGAAGGTGTAAAGGATAACATAGTGTTCAGCCTTCATGGTAAGGCTTCTCCATTCTTGATGTGGAAAGTGTTGACAGACTTATTCCAAAGCAAGAGCGACCAGAGGAAGTTGGCACTCAAGGATAAACTTAGGAACATAAAAATGGAGAAAGGCGACCTTATGCCTAAGTACCTCACGAAGTTCATTCAATGCAGGGATGAGATGGGAAGTGTGGGGGTGACTGTAGATGACGAGGAATTGTTGAGCTTGGCTCTCCTTGGGCTTCTAAAGAGTTGGCATTCCGATCAGGACTCTGTCAATGGTCAGGAGAAATTTCTAGGATGGGAGCGACTTTGGTCGGATCTTGTGCAAGAGGAGATAAGGCGAAGTACTAGGGACGGATCTTCATCAAAGAACTCAGATGAATAAAATTGTGCTTTGGCTACCAAATCAAGGAAGAGGAAGAGCAAGAAGAATGTTTCTCAATCCGGTGCGAAAGGCAAGAAGTAGGACATGTCCAAGGTGAAGTGCTTTCACTGTCACCAACACGGACATTACGCCACTAATTGTCCACAAAAGAAGAAAACTAAGCAGGCTGCTAGATCTGCAGCTGGAGAGGCCTTAGCCTCGTAGTTTGAGCTGGATTTTTCATTGATCACATTCTTGGTCTTAAGTATGATGGGTTCAGTGTGGTTTCTTGACAGTGGTGCGTATTTTCACATGATAGGAGATAAAGAATTTTTTATTGATCTGGATGACAAAGATCTTGGAGTGCACATCGAGATGGGTGATGATGGTAGATAGAGTGCGACCGGTATCGGTACCATTTCCTTTAAGAGGGAGTCTGGTAAACCCTTCGTATTGAAGAAAGTGATGCATGTTCCAGGATTGAAGAAGAATCTTATCTCTGTGGTGATGTTAGAAGACAAGGGATATGATGTTGTCTTTAGCGAGGGAAAGGTTTTCTTGTGCAGTAAGGCAACTGGTGAAACTCGGAGGATAGGGGTTCGAGTTAAGAACCTTTATCAATTGTAGGTAGATGGATGTGCAGCAATGGAAGGAAAGGTAGAAGGAGTGGTGAACCAGGATGATGGTGAGCTGTGGCACCGGAGATTGGGCCACCTTCACCATGGAGCTTTGAAGATACTGCAGCAGATTTCTACTAGGCTTCCTAAGGGTACTCTTGCGCAGTCAGATCAGTGCAAGGGATGTAATTTGGGAAAATTTGTGAAAGCCACATTTCATGAGAAGGATATTCACGCCATGATGATCCTTGAGAGAAATTCCTGCAGACAGCAATGGACGCCTCTCGATCAGCGACGATAAGCATAGGTACTATGTGATATTTGTTGATGATTTTTCTTGGAAGTTCTGGATCTTATTCATGCAGAAGAAGAGCGATACATACTCAAAGTTCTGTGAGTTCAAGGCACTGGTTGAGAAAGAATTGGGGAAGCAAGTGAAGGCTCTTACGAGCAACAGTGGTGGTGAATTCATCTTTGGCGAATTCAAGGACTTTTGTAGTGCAGAAGGAATTCGAAGAGAGCTCATAGCACCTCATAACCCACAGCAGAATGGGGTTGCTGAGTGGAAGAACAAAATGATCGTGGGTGTTGCACGGGCGATGTTGCATGATCAGGGCCTTCCCATACATTTTTGGGCTGAGGCATGCCTTACTGCAGTATATTTTCAGAACCGTTGTCCTCACAGGATACTTGGCATGAGTACACCCGAGGAGGCATTTTCTGGTAAGAAGCCTGATATTTCCCATTTGAGGATTTTTGGTTCACCTGTTTACATTCATGTGACTAAGGATGCCAGGAAGAAGCTGGAGCCAACTGCAGAGGTTGGGATATTTGTGGGGTACAATGATACACCCCACAACTATCGTGTGTATTTTCCAGACAGTTGCAAGACTGTTGTGCGACGGGATATAAAATTTCATGAGGAGAAAGCCATGAAGTGTTCGCTTGAGAGGGAGCCACACTTGCATGTAGATGAGGAGCTATTAGTTCCTAAGGATGAGCTTCATGATGTGGATCAGCCACAAGATGAATCTCATGGAGTGGAAGAGACCACTCATGCAGCGCCAACCATCAGAGGGCGGAAGTGCACTACAGAAGCTGAGCGACTGGCTCAAGATGTAGAGAGGATTGTAGGAGCACCTATATCACAGCGCAGATAGAGACAGTCACCTGATCGATACACTGGATACATGGTTGTTATGAGCATGTGTATCGTGATAGAGCCATCCTCTTTCGAGGAAGCTATGGAGGATCCCGCATGGGTAGATGCCATGGTGGAAGAGTATGATTCGATTGTCAGAAACAGTGCATGGGAGATTGTCCCAAGGCTGGAAGGGAAATCAGTGGTGGGTTCGAGATAGATCTACAAAGTGAAGAAAGCATCTAATGGGAGTGTGGAGAAGTACAAGGCAAGATTTGTTGCCCAAGGCTTCTCACAGATTGAGGGGATCAATTATGAGGAGACCTTTGCACCTGTCGCAAGGTATTCTTCCATACGGACGATTCTTGCTGTCTTAGTGCAGATGGGGTGGCACATTCATCAGATGGATGTGAAGACTGCATTCCTCAATGGAGTGATTGAGGAGGAGGTGTACATAGAGTAGCCCAAAGGTTTTGAGATCTTCAGCAGCGAGTCGCATGTGTGCAGGTTGAAGAGAGCGTTGTATGGGTTGAAACAAGCACCTCGTGCTTGGTACACACGGATAGACAGTTATTTTACCGGACTTGGATTGTCCAAGAGTGGGGCAGATCTGAACCTATACCAGATTATGGTGGAGGGTAAGTTGCTTATCATTGTACTTTATGTAGATGATTTGATTTTGACGGGTGATGAACTGTTGATACTCTCATGCAAGGCTGATCTTGCAAAGGAGTTTGAGATGAAGGACTTGGGCCTCCTTCATTATTTCCTGGGATTGGAAATTTGGCAGTGCAGTGATGGACTGTTTGTGTCTCAAGGCAAGTATGCCCAAGAGATACTGGAGAAGTTAAACATGCATGGTTGAAAGCCTATCGACACTCCTCTTCCTGGTGGTTGGAGGAAAGAGGATGCTACATCAGCAGAGGTAGTGGATGCCACTGTTTATCGACAGTTGGTGGGTTTGCTTATGTATCTGGTCAATACACGACCCGACATATGCTATGCTGTTAACCAACTTTCACAAGCTATGGTTAAGTATACCAAGCTCTACTGGAAGGCAGGCAAGCATGTATTGAGATATGTCAGAGGCACATCGGGATATGGATTATGGTATAGATAGTCGAATGAGGTGAAGCTATGTGGCTTCACGGATGTAGATTGGGAGGGGAGCCCACCATAAAGAAAGAGCACATCTGGAGGGATTTTCAGTATCGGGTCGATAGCAGTTTCTTGGTATAGCAGGAAATAGAGATTCGTGGCACTCAGTTCAGTAGAGGCCAAGTATATTTCAGCGAGTTTGGCTTCATGCGAGGTTATATGGATGAGGAAGATCTTGGTCGAGTTGTTCAGTTCACACTTAGATCCTACTGTGATATATTGGGATAATTAAAGTTGCATAAAACTCTCGGTTAATCCAATATTTCATGATAGATCTAAACACATTGACATCCGGTATCATCATATCAGAGATTGTGTGCAGTGGAAGATCATGTTACTTTCATACATTCCCACAGAGGATGAGGACGCTGATATCTTGACGAAGGCGCTCACCAGGAGAAAATTCGAATACCACAGAGGCAAGATAGGGGTGGCATATAATCCTTATCTTGTTGAGAGGGAGTGTTGAGATTGCAACAAGATGATGAGATTAGTGGAAAGAAGTCGCCTTCACTAAGTGGGCCCACAGGCTATCTTTGGCGCACAATCTATTTTTAGACATGTCAATCATGTTCTATGAGTTGCAAGATGCTATTTGTGGATGGTTGGTCAAGTCGGAAAAAATATATGGACTTCTTTTTTTAGACATATTGGGTGGAATCTATTTTTAGATTGCCAGTCTAAAAATAGTTATGTCAAATATTATTAGCCTTAATAATATTTGGAATATAAACATTATCTTATTCTCTTGGAGCACTTCATTTAAGTGCACAGATGTGGCACAGGAGCTGACAGAAGGAATTACACTATTCTTGAGGTTTAAGTGGATCTATTGCATGGATACTTCAGTTAGAACTCATGTGACAGAGTTTGGTGGAGTTTATTGAGGAAGTTAGTGGAGTTTTATTCAGTTTAACTCCGTTAAACATAGTTGAGCTAGTTGTATTTGTCTAACTAATTTATACACTAGTGAGAGTGGTGTTGCAGGTGTTGTCTGCTCATTAATCAACTTAAAGAATACATCGATTAACTACGATTGCATGGACGAGTTTTAGAACAGAACCCGGTGAAAAGTGAGTGAAAAAACGATGTGACAATATGGATTGTCACTATCTTGTTGCATGGTACACATAACCCGGTGATTGAAATGCCAATGAGAAGTTAGTCTAGGAACTATGCCAATTCAAGTTCATTGAAAGCCATTCTTAGGTAGTGATTGCGCGATGAAAGTGGCTATTCAAGTGGCGAGAGATTGGAGCATGTGATTTGCTAGATCGGGCTTGATTAGTGTGTGAGGGAAATTTGAAGATTGTCTTGAGCTTTTGAGAGATTTGTATAATGATTGTTACATGATCTCTATGACATATAATATACAGATAGTTGGGGGTTTTCAGCTTTAAGCTTTCCCATAAAATACTGTGTTCATATGTGTGATTTTTTATGGTTTTAATGTGCGCATGTGATTGTTTTTATTTCTGAAATTAATGATCAATGGTGGAAGAGATTCTTTATTGTGCATGAAGTTAAAATAGTGTGTGATCAGGAGAATCTTGGTGAATAATATATCAGTTATTCAAATTTCTACACCACGAAAGTGGGGCAATCTTGATCTGTAGATAATCTATAGAGTGGAGGGTAGGATCCTTGAGTAGCTCAACTCTTGGATCACATACGAGCTACGGTACCCTTAAGACAGTATCAGGACAAGTGGAGCAGTGGGTGAAAAATATCACAGATGGAATAGAGGCAGAGCTGGATGCTGAGAGGGAGAAGTGTAGTGCAGATGCAACCATAGTGTAGCAAAAACAATGCAGAGGGGCTGATGTGACTTCAGTAGTGTAGAGAAGGTTTGCTTACGCAATGCAGAGCTACAAAAATACAGAGGCTTCGGGAGGAAAGTGAAGTGTAGCAACAACGAAGTGTAGTAACAACATAGGGGACTTCAACGTAGAGAAGGTCTGCTTATGCAGTGCAGAGCTGCAACAGTGCAACAACATCCAGATGACAACACAAAGCAACATCCTATGGAGCTTCAGTGATGAGATGCAACCCAACTTACTTGTTTGTCAAATATTGGGCAGGAGTACTTCAGTTGGTTACTCTCAGCAACTGAGTTGTAGTGCAACAGTTGGCAGCACGATGCAGTAGATTGAGAAGGAGCTGCAGTACAGATTCGGCAGTGGCAGTGGCAGCGTCGCGGGTAACAGTACGGGAGAGCAACAACAATGCAGTGAGGAAGGGTAGTAGGCCAAGAATCCACACAGAGACCCAAACCAGAGATCAATGCACAACTTTGGGGAGAAGTATTGTTGCTAGAGCACATTCCTCACTAAGAGGGAGTGTTTATATTTTTGGGTGTTGGGGTAGCATCAAATGTGATCTAGCTCTCAAAACTTATGGAGGGACTAGAGTACATAAGATCTCCAAGACCCAGAAATATATTTAAGAAATTCCATACTGTTTAAGAGATATTTAATTAATTAATATTTTTAATTGAGGGCCCTAAGTCTAACTTAGGAAAATTAAAAGATTAAATTTAATTAAATTAAACAAGTGATGAAAATGACTTAAGTCACACGAATCAAGAATGTTCTAATATTATCCATCAATTCAATATTAGATCACAAACATTGACATTTCAACAAGAAAACTATGAGAAGACGGCTTGGGGTCAGTTGGAGAACACACACAGTGGCATAACACTGAAACTAAGCTGGAATTCTAGGGCGTGGTTCGCTAATAATTTCAGAAGTGTTTCAGCTGCAACGAGGGGCAGTATTGGCGAGAGGGATGGTTTGATCCCAAATGAAGAGTGCAACAAGGGTAGAGAAGAAAAAACCTAAGCAACGCAGAGGAAGAAACCATAACCTCCCCTCAAAGAGCAAACACAAGATGATTTGATTACAGAGTTCACACAATGTGGGCTTGTCTCTGGGCCCTATTCAATGTGGGGAGTCCTCTTTCATTAAATGACAACAAAAATGAATTACAAGAAACTTTACAACAATGACACCTTATACGTCCACTTCTGGTGATGGCATGAAAGTGGAGACCTTGAATGGAGAAATAGACTGCACGGTTGGATTCCTGGCGAGAAATCATGAAAAATTGACTATAAAATTGTCTCGTTATGACACTGACACTTCTGGACCCCCAAGGAATATTTTCATCATCACCACAGATTCCCCGTTCAGGTTCCTTACCTCTTTGGCCACTCTTGGTTCCACTGCTTCGCCCTCCGCCAGTGGTAGAATGGTAATTGTTTGAGGTTTAAGTAATGTTTGTGTGACAAAGTTTCTAACGGACGTCCGTTGGTCCATTGATAAGCGACATATATTTAGCGCACAAGTGGTGGGGAGGTTCTGGGGTCGAACCCCAAAGAACATTTATTTTGTTGTAACAAGTGATATATATGGTGCACGACATTTTTTTGGCAGTTTCAACATTGATTTCAATACAAGACTGCCTATTTTGCAGGCTAGCCTCATCAAGCCAGACATGTTTGAATCCCTTCGGTCTCACCCTTTATGGTAACATTGTTTCAACGACTTACACACACACACACATATATATATGTGTGTGTGTGTGTGTGTGTGTGTGTGTGTGTGTGTGTGTGTGTGTGTGTGTGTGTCTAAGTTCAGGTTCCTTACCCCTTTGGCCACTCTTGGTTCCATTGCTTCGCCCTCCGCCAGTGGTAGAATGGTAATTTTTTGAGGTTTAAGTAATGTTTGTGTGACAAAGTTTCTAACGGACGTTCATTGGTCCGTTGATACGCGACATATATTTAGCGCACAAGTGGTGGGGAGGTTCCAGGGTCGAACCCCAAAGAACATTTATTTTGTTGTAACAAGTGATATATATGGTGCGCGACATTTTTTTGGCAGTTTCAACATTGATTTCAATACAAGACTGCCTATTTTGTAGGCTAGCCTCATCAAGCCAGACAGGTTTGAATCCCTTCGGTCTCACCCTTTATGGTAACATTGTTTCAATGACTTACATATATATATATGTGTGTGTGTGTGTGTGTGTGTGTGTGTCTATATATATATGTATATATATATATATAGATATATGTATATATATATATACATATATGTGTGTGTGTGTGTGTGTGTCTATATATATATGTATATACATATATATATATATACATATATACATACATATATATATATATATATATATATCCCAACTGTACAAAAAAATTTCGTCGTATTTTAATGGTTATTGGACAAATAAAGGTGGCAAATTTTTTTCACTTTTTGACCGCTATTTTCCATGTGCCATCCCTTCGCCAAATTATTTCCTCGTTAGTGACTACCACTTGGCCAAGTTTGACTAGAACATTGACCGAATATAAATTGAGCATACAAAATTGGATTTGAGTTCTATTCACAATATTTAAATCAGGAAGACGAGCATTTAGATCTGTTCATGTTTTCACTTCAATCTGATGACTTTTATTTTTGTGCTATTTTAAGGCCACTTCTATTTTTGGATCCACCCGAATCATTCCTCCCCACTAAAGAGATTTTGGGTCACCCAAATATTTATTAGTCAATTGGAAATTGAGGGAATTTCTCCCTCACTTTCTCCTTTTCCATCCATCGAGCCTTACTTGGATGCATTCCCTTGAAACCAAAATGAAGGTACTCCATGTCTCCCTGTTGTGAAGCCCTAGTATTTCTGTCAAGAATGAGATCCTCTAGTAGCTTATCCAAGTATTCAGGTGAAAAATCATCCACTATAGGAACCTATCCAACCTCTTGGATGTCCATGATCAAAGGAGGCTCATAAAGCTTTGAGTTTTCAATGTTCACTACTAAGTACATATGCATGTATGCTGGAAAATCAAGATGAAAATCATTGTCTCCAATATTCTCTAATATGGTTAATGTGTAATAGCACTGGTGAAAATTCCATTTAATAAAAGTTAATAAAGGAAAATTAATAACCACGGTAGATGGCACACTTATTCCAAGCTAAATGTTGGAAAAAACATCCTAGTGGGTGTTCATTTTGGTTATTATGGCTAAGGAAATTGGCAAAGGCAAAGGCAAAGGATTTGGAGAGGCAAAAGTATTTTTTACACATTTATTTAAAAAAATAATATAAAATAGGATAAAAATAAGGTGAAAGGTCACAGGTTTCATGTGAGGAGGAAAATGAAGGAAAAAAATTAAAAATGAATAAAATAGAGGCCTCATTGATAGAAGGATTCTTAGGATCAGTTGGAGAGATTTTTCTCACACTTATGGCTCTCATTCTATTCTCTCTCTCTCTCTCTCTCTCTCTCTCTCTTGAACACTTAGAGTTTCTTGGAGCATTTTGGCATTGGACCAAGAAAGGAAAGAAACCAAGAAGAAGGAGGAAGCAAGCAAGGAGGACTAGGAATCAAGCAACTACAACATGATTCTTGGCAGTTATCAATTTGTGTGTGTGATTTCATTGCTAGTTCTGACATGCAAGGTATTGCATGTGGTTATTTTCTATCTTGGAATGGGTTTTTCTAGGTGTGACAGTATTTTCAGCCTATCCTTGCCATTTCTTTACAACCTTGATGAGATGGGTTCTCATACTTTGGTTGAGTTGGACTGTCGGATTGGATTCAAAGCCAAGTGATGTGGATCTTCAAATTGATATAAAACATGGCCTAGTAATTCCTGAACAAGACCTGTGGTTTGTAGTAAAGCCAGATAGCGTTTTTCCTTGGTGGGCCTAGGAATCCTTGTCTATGAATGACAGGATATACGGTAAAACCCAGAGGTGGTTTTCCTCGGCTTAGGGCCTAGTAATTCGGGATGGATTGTGGTAAATCCTGAGAGATGGGTTCTCTATGTTTTTGCCTAGTAGTCCCAGGATGGGATGTACTGTAAAGACTTGAGAGTATGTATTGGTTTAGAGCCTAGTCACCCCTGATTCAGATTGTGGGTTGCGGTAAATCCTGAGAGACTACTAGACAAGAAAATTCCTCACAGTATAGGTGGAGAACCTGGTAACATTCATGCTTGTTTCATTATTTTTGGTTGGTTATGAGTCCCACATTCATGCTTGGAATATGGCATGGGGGTGATTGGCTGAAGAGAGATTTGTCTCAGCCAATCCATATTCGGGTGGAACGTCAAAGTCCCATCTCTGGTTGTTTTTATATTCAGTAATGAAGAGCTCACTCCTTTGGTATTCGCTATGAAAATGTACTGGATATTATGTGGATTCTATTGCTATTGTATCCACTGTATTTCTATTTTTATTATGTTGGTTATAAGTATGTATTTTATCAATGATGATGTATGGTTCTATCCATGATTTTAATTGTAAATGAATGCACAATGTATCTATGGTCAAATAGATTGTATTTCAGCTAATGATGTAAGGGAGAAATTATTCTTAGCGATTCTAAGATAAGTATGAGATCTATGCTTAAATCTACTAGTTACACTTGTAGATTCAATGTTTGTGATATGTTTGAAAAAAATCCTATCATGGCTTTGAGGGGTATAGATGATTTCTTGTTGATATGATTGCTTTCGTATCATTTTCCTATTGTTATTTATCATCCCTTAAGTTTTCATGAAGTTCTGGGTAGTGACTTGGGCTATGGGCCTGAAAATATGGCTTAAATCCTGAAGCTGCAAGCACATAAATGGATAATTGGGGCCCTATCCACTAACATGCAGTGTTATTCCTGTAGCTATAGCCACTTAGCCCCTGGAATGCAATGTTATTCTTGTAGCTATGGCTCAAAGAGGGTAAAAATATCAGTGTAAGAGGCCTGAATGATTGGGTTGCCTCCTAAGGGTGTTGTGGCTACTGTACAAGGTTTGTAGGTGGTGTTTTCCTTTTGTTCCACTTCCTTAAGGTCACATAGGAGGTTGAATCCAATTATAGTAGCCTTTGATTGCATGTTTACCCCATTTTCTGGTTACTTGGGTAGATGTGGGAAGGGGGTGTTACAGAGTGGTATGAGAGCATGGTTGCACTCTCCTTAGGTGATGTTATTTTCTGGTCTCTTTGTGTGATATCTGATACCACAGAGTGGTATTAGAGCATGGTTCAACCCTTGGACTAGATGGGCAGTGTGTTGGTCATGCTTTTATATTGGTTTCATATGTGTTTCTCATACCTAGGGTGTATGTTTTTGTTGCATCCATGTTGTGTTGGCCATGGTGGCAGTGGTGTCTCCATGGAAGGGCTGATGGTGTTGTGGTCAAAATGTTGTCAATATTGTATGATTAGTTATGTATTGTTCTTGTACACTTTCTTACATGTTGCTGCATGTTCTGTATCCATTGCTTGTTTATGCTAGGTCACATATTGGTCATCCTTGTGTGTTTTCCGTGTATATTTTCTTATATGATTCTATACGTGGGACATGCATTGGTCGTTCATGCTTGGTTATACATGTCAAGTGGGTGCATGTGGTAAAATTTGCATTGGTATGATTTAGGGTGTAATGCATAAGGTCATTATATACAATTAGTTCATCATGATGATATTGGTATGTTTTGATGCTAATGGGTTGGCTAATATAGAGCAGGATATGCAGATCATTAAAGTGACATTGCAACAATGGAATTAGGAGTAAGAGCATATCATCACACAAATATGTATGCTTGGCATGCTAGTTTGTGATTCATGGTTGTTATAAGCATTAGGGCTACTTATATGTTTGTCATTCTATTATTGTGGTTACATATGTGATAAATTTGAGTTGATCAGTGTATTCATATGCATTACGATTATGTATATGCCTTTCATTCTATTATTATTATGGTTACATGCATGATAGATTCTAGTTTATTAGTGGAGTTATATGTACATGTGTCAGATATTCATGAATGATAGTAAACTATCGTGGTATGCATTGCTGTTGTTGTTTTATGTTAGATAAATTATATGTTGTTGATGAGCATGATATATAACTTCTTTTTGTTATATGCTAGAATTATTGCATTTAAGATCTTGATGTTATGTGTATTGTGATGATTTGGACTGGCCTATGAAATTGGTTAGGGTTATGAAATTAAGGCATGAGTCAACCTAATTATCTGTGTTGTATTATGTCTAGACTAATTGTGCATATGTGATTGTATGCATGAATGAGAATTGTTTATGAGTTTAGGACGTGAACATGTTAACTAGATACTGTTATGTATATCATGACCTTATTTATGATTGGGTTGATAAGTTGTGAAGTTATATTGTGCTAATCTATATTTATTGTGCAATTAAGATAGCCTCCCCTGAGATGCATTAAGGTATGAGTTGGCTTATGTCATCTACTTTGTGCTTTAATGTTTGATTATGTCATCTATTTGGTGTCTATTATGTTGTTTATTTATTGTTGAATGTTTGATTAATCACATGATATGGGTATGTTTCTATAAGATTGCATGAAGAAATGATTTGGTTTTAAGAAGGTTGTACTAACGTAATATGTGTTGAGATAGTTGATATGTACTGGAGAATATGATAAATATGTTGTCTTGATGTTTGGTACATATGTATGACATCTGTGTTCAGTTGCATGGAAACATTCTTGGTATTAGCATGACGAGGTAAGATACGTGGTATATTTATTTATGTGATGAAACTTATGTGGTTATGGAAGTATGATGCAGGGGATTGCATGGAAATATACTGCCATGAAATATTGGAGAAGGATCAGGTTGAGTTTTCCTTTAGAATCACTAGGGACGCATGGGGATTGAGTCATGGTGTTTGTCGCTAGTCTTGTGCTTTTGGTCTTTTGTGATTTGTGAGCTTTATTTGTGGTATTTTTTATGTTTGGTGCATAACTATATCACTTTGGTTGCAGTGTCGTATTTATATTGGTTTTCATGGTTTTATTATTATTGTTTCTTGTTCTTGTTCTTTCCTTTTATTTGATATTCTCGGGAATTGGTTGGGAAAGAAATTAGGAATGGATATTGGGGAGAGATGGAGGAAACCCAAAAAGTAATGTAAGGATCATATGAAGCTCAATGCACGAGTAAGAATATAGGAAGGTAAAAGTATGATAGTCGGCTGGACTGTTGAGTCTATTGGGTAAATGGACAATGATAGAGTAGGTAAAGTAATTGGATCTAAGGTGTTAGATGCCTTGGATATGTTGGGAGTTGTTGTTCTCAACGTCATGCATATTATGCATAGATAACGGTTGTTCTATTAACCTTGATCTTATGTTATCTGGTAATTATGTTGTGATCATGATTATGCTGGTGTTTATATAGGTATACATGTATGTATGTATGTATGTTGTATCTGATAGGGTCATCATGGATCCTGGTCGTTTGATGCTAAATGTTTATATGTATATGTGTGTGTATGTATGTCATTTTCTGATAGGATCATGATTATTTTATGATGATTATATATGTGTATGTATATATGTATATATGTCACTATCTGACAGGGTTGTGAGGGATAATTCTTGTGGAGGAATGATTATTTATGCAGGTGAATGACATGAATAGGTTCCTAGCTATGAGGAATTAAGTGGCAGAGTAACCCTACCATATATATGAGGTAAGTATCATGTGGACATGAATTGATAATATATGATTGTACTATGCCTATGTTTATGTTATGGACATGTAATGTTGAGGGGTACATTATCAAAGTGAAAGTAGTGTGATATGCAACATGCTAGGATAAGCATGGATAGTGGAAAGACACTAGAAGTAAGGTTTCTTGTGGGATAAATGTGTGGTATATGAATGTGCAATACTATTGTTGTGTGTATGTTGTGCATGTTGTATATTCAGTGATTGTACCTATGGTGATATGTACATGTCAAATATGTATTATTGTGTACCTATGATGTTGTATGCCTGTTGTATATATGGTTTTGTGTGTGTATTGCATATGCAACGCTAGGTATATATGGTTCTATGTATATGATTGGATATGTGGTTTTGTGCACATATCATACTGTGTGCATGTTGGATATGCAGTGTTGTGTGTATATGTTATTGTGCACATGTTGGATATACGGTATTTTGTACGTATGGTGCTATGTACATGTTGAATATGTAGTGCTATGTACATATGGTGCTATGTATATTTGGTGTTGTGTGCATGATTGTACATGTGGTGTCGTGTGCATGTGGTTCTGTGTACATGTTGTACAAGTGGTGTTGTGTGCAGGTGGTATTGTGTGCATGTCGTGCATGTGGTGCTGTATACATGTGGTGTCGTGTATGCTAGCACTAAAATGGTTAATGGTGTAATCACCATTGTGTCATTGTTTTCAAATTTATTTATTGTGTCCTAGTCCATGTCCAAATTTTGAGTCATTTCCAATAAAAGTTAAAAAGAGTCCCAACATCAAGGTATTTTTTAATTGAATAAGTGTCATAGTGTTCTAGAGTACTAAAATAGGTTAAAATCTCTATTTTTACTTATCTTAGTGTTGAAGGTTAGTCATTGTTTTGGTAATAAAGTTGCAGTCATATGGTATGGAATAATAGCTACCTTTGTTGCAAATTCATTGTCAATATTGTAATGCAGTAATGACAGTTATTTCTTAGAATTGAAAGTCATATATCCGACATAGTGAAAAGCACATCTACTTCACTGAGATTTTGGTTATCTCAATAAAGATTTTGCAGGTAAACAGGTAATCAGTTTTCAAAGAAGGAAAATTAAAGCTTCGTGGATAGTATTGCAACCAGATTTCTTTAAAAAGGAAAGCGTTGTTTGAAGAAAATAGATGGACCAATAGAGAGGGAGATCCAGAGAAGAGCAGTAGAGAATGTTTAAAGGAAGCTTGCCAGGAATTAGAATATGGAATGAAGTGATAGAGAAGAAACACATGTAGGATGTCCGGATGGCCATGATCCAATCGCAGATCCGAAGGGGAAGAGACCGACGGCTGAGATGATATCGCAAATTGTAGTTTTTAAAGTTTACCGTTAATGCAATCATGTGGTATGTTAATTGATTTGCGATGTGATAAGACAAAGGGGCACATGTCGGTGTAGCGCAACAACGGATATCATACATCACATAGTTTATGGTTTAGTCATTACCAATGTAGAGTTAAACTTGTGGGAAACCGATTTGCAATAAAACTGCAAGTTGCGATGTGTGATTGCTTCCGATTGGTCACCAGGATTGTGGGGCCACAAACCACAGTTTTGTATGTAATGCATGTTAAAGTGTAGTTTCATGCTGCATTAAGATTTATACGAGGAAGAAAGCACGGGACAAGCAATCTGGCACGTAATGATAAGGTGGAAGTATGAAGCTTAGTGGGATGACTCGGCGCTAGTTTTTGAATCACTTCAAATACATGTCATTACTCCTTGACATAATTGCAGGCACAAAATTAGAGAAGAGAGCTCAATGATCACTCAACCTAAGGCCTCTGTGCATGATACAGGTAAACAAAAAACCAATCCTCTAGCAAGTAGTCTCAGGTTTCAAAGCAAGCGGTCTCAGGTTTCGTGGACAACATTGCAACTAGAGTTCAACAGTTGTATTCGTGAGCAGTTTAGCTATCGGAAAATGGGGAAAGGAGGAAAGGTAAATAGGTCAGAGCCTACGAACACAAGATTTGTGGATGCAAGGGAAAAATCACAATTCAAATCTGTAGGTTGGTATAAATTACTCTAGAATTTTTTTGGGGAGAACGTGGCACTGGCTCAAGCTTTCGCTGAGTCTTTCGATGGCAAAAAGGTCAATTTAGGCAACAAAACATTCAAAATTTCTGAGGCTATCGTAGCTCATGCAACCCAGTCTTCTACAACTGGTGAATGTTGGTTTAAAATCAAAGCATTGCTTGAAGAATTAAGTTCTTACCTTAAGCCCGAATATGCTGATATGAACTAGAATTCAACTACTCACATTTATAGTTTTAAAACTGAGTGGAAACATGTTATTACCTCAGTCTAGAAATGAATAACATACGAAGGGAGGTTTTCTTCTATTCATCGTTATCAGTTTGAGATTCTTGGCCCACATTTAAGGAGAAAAACCTCTAAACCTACCCTATTTTCTGTATAAATGTTTGATTAAAATTTCCCTCAAGCTTCACAAAATTCCAAACTACCCCTTACATAATTTCTATCACAAAGGGTTGATTAAAATTTTAGTTGTTTATCATCTCTAAAGAAGAAAATTACTTGGGATAGGTTTTTAAGAGAAGAAGGATTTGGCAGTATTAATTCTAGAAGAAAGGTAGGGAGGCCAAAGAAGAAAGAAATCCATGAGAAAACCAGTGTCGCCCCTATTTCACATAGTTCAACATATTCTCCTAAGAATCCTATGTTAAAGAATAAAGAAAAAATTGCCTCCTCTTCACGAATATAGCCTAAGAAGAAAATTTTCATGGAAGAAGAACTAGTGAAAGTCAAACCTGGTCTTCTTGGACCTAAGCCTATTTTCTCACCAGTGGAATTCAACCCTAGTATGAAAAGTTCAAGCCAGAGCCCTGAGTCATCTCATCAAATGCAGCCAAATAGTGGAACATATCTCACTAAGTCCACACTCTCACAAGTTTTTCTTTTTCTCAAGAAAGGAAAAAAAAAAATGACAGAGCCTACCATAGAAAAAGAGCCTACCTTGGCTAAATTAGTATCCTCCATTTTTTCTTCGATCAAGAAGAGGAAGAAAAATGAGATATATTCCTATTCCTCATTTGAAGATAGTAGTGATCCTGAGTACATAAAGTCAGAAGATGAGGAGGCAAAGTCTACTAAATTTATACATGGAGGAGAGAGGTCCAAATTCATCCCTAATGCCTATGTCAAAAGACCTCATACTAGACCAAGAAACAAACTTAGGCTAAACAAAAAGTTGATTGCCAATCCTAAACTGAGGGATGAAATTATCAACATTGAAGAAAGCCAAGAATACAAAATTGAAAGGAAGAAGAAAGCTCAGTCAAAGAGCCAAGCACAAAACATGAGGTATGATAAAAGGGTAACTAAAGTAGAAGCCATACGAATCTTTTCTTCTGTTATGGACCTTTGATGAATGAAGAACAGGGCTGGCTTGGAGAATTTTTTTTGGGTAAATGTTCCATGTTTTCCAGATATTGCTACCTTTTTTGCGAAGGTAGATATTATTTTGAAATATCAACATGTGATGGAAATGGGCTACTTTTTGTTTTGAATCATAATGGTGACATTAAATAGATGAAGTGGAGAGGTTATTTAGTTGCAATGGATGCTTCCAGGTGTCTTATATCCAACTTTCTCCGAAATATCATGTTTATGTTTTGAAGGAGACAACCACGTGTCATTTCCACTGTTTTTACACTTTTTGCTGAATATTGGTTGCACTAAAACATAAGAGTGGTCTTCGAATAGGCTGCCGCCTCACACAAAAATTTCAGAGTGACAACCTTCATGATGCCTTCATGATGTTTATATTTTTTTTAATGTAGCACTTTGTAATTAAGATTAAGGGATAAGCGTCACCTCTTGCACGAGGTTGTAATCACTTTTGAAATAGATTTACCTTTTTCTGTGGAAGATGACAGTATCATATTTTGTATATATATGCCAAACTGATATGAAGTTAGGGTTGGTTGGTGGTTATAGAATTTTGACTTATATGATCTGTAATATTTTTGTGAATGAAATGGAATGATAGTACTAAGGACTTATTACCAATTTGTTGTGTGTATTGTCTACTTTACTTGTGTTCCATATCTCCTTTCTTCCAGTTCCAGTTTTCAAATCATCATACTATTATGTGTTTTTATCAGTCTATTAAACATGTTATGTGTTTTATCAATTATTATTAGTCTTACACAATGAGCATTCCTGATAAAATATATGTTATAACAGTGGAAGAGCATCACTCATGATAGTTATTCTTCATGATATTTCAGTGAGAATCTTGTCAGACTAGAAATAGCTTTCTCTCAATGGAATATTATCAAACTTCTAATTTTGTGAATGTCTACTAAATACAGTAGATTTTTGTTTCATAGGCCTACTGTAATATTCCTACTTAGCCCAAGCTAAGAGGAATATACATTTTTGTTTTACTTTCTGTTGCATGAATAAATGAATAAAGGAGGACATGTAAAACTCCTGAAAAGAATGAATAAATAAATGCCCATGTGAACAAAGATAAATTAGGACCACGTAAATAAATCACTTGCAGGTGTGAAAGGGGTTTGGGTTGTAAGACTGGGTCAATCTTGACCAAATATACAACGCTGTCTAGATTCAATGTATCTCATGACGGGACAACACAATTCTAGAAGGAGGCCCTTCATGTGAAAGGAGCTAACTCATCAAGGTGGTTTAGGGTTTGCAAAGGCTTTCATCTTATAAAAGGAAGGGGAAGGAAGCAGAGAAGGTTGTTGATTGTCTATGTTTCTTAGCATCTTGTCTGCTTAGACAAATACTATTCTCTACTATTTAGTGGAGAATTGTGCTACTTAGCACTTGGAGTTCCTACGCAGGGATTTCACCTCTTCCATTGAGGATTCTTGGAGGAGTATTTGCTGATTTGATCCACTATCAGGCTTTGAGCCAAGATCTACTTCCAACTGCAAATGTATCCATGAGGTTAGTTGCAACAAGTGGGATTCTAGATCTGCTTAGATCTAGCTTGTATTGGAGCCTCTTCTCAGTGAGTGTGTTTTTTAACCTCCTGGAAGAGTGCATCCATTGTTTGAGCTTCATATTTGTATCTTGGAATTTGGACATCTATGTTATTCATTAAGGAATTGCATTATTTTCCTTAGAGGTTCTGCAGGGTGTTTTGATCCCAATTTTGATGAGAGATCTCTAGTGCTGGGCCTTGCCTTTCACTTTGGTGATCCATGGATTAGCTTGCTGATCCATGTTCTGTTTAGATTTTATCTATTTTATTTTAAAGTCATCTTCAGAAATTTCTGAATAATTTTTTAGATCTGCAACTTAAAACTCAGATCTACTCCTTGTTATGCATGATTTGGGTCAAACCCCAAGGGGATCTTGTAAATAATACTTTCTAGTTTCCAAATCTGAAATGGATCTGATGTTTTGTCCATAGATCTATCCTAGATCTGAGGTGTAATTTTCAGCTACTGCAACTCCTTAAAATAACACTTTCAAGCCTTTTTGCAGTTTATATACGTGTTGCAGCCTTCTTTTATGAATATTTATTGCTCTATTGTCTCCGGTATTCTATTGTATATTGAAAGAGCTTCATTGTAATTCTGATTTGCTGCTGTATATTCATAAGTTAATCATATTTGATGGCCTCCTGCTCATACTGTCCAAGACTGCGTTATTTCTGAAGCAGTTTGTTGTGCATAGTTGCAGCCCCTCTTGTAGGGTGTTTTTCAGCTAGACTAGGTGGTGGGAGATCTATTTACCACACCTAGTTTGATTTCTTTTTGCTCCCATTTTGGATATAGACTCTAGA
Organism: Pinus albicaulis; assembly: GCA_034641835.2. Classification (NCBI taxonomy): domain Eukaryota; kingdom Viridiplantae; phylum Streptophyta; class Pinopsida; order Pinales; family Pinaceae; genus Pinus; species Pinus albicaulis. The sequence continues at coordinate 620,719,501 of CM076582.1, forward strand.
TCTGCTGATATAAAGGATCCAAGGGCTGCAAACTCATCTATGTGCATTAATCTCCCAGGAGTGCATTATTTCAGCAGACTTGCTGTGCTATTCCAAATTTGGAATATTACACCTATTGTTTCCTCATATCTCATTCCTATCCTCATAGACTACAAATTTTCACTCTGATACCACATCAGATTTCCAAACAACACATAGTTCATTAAAATTGGAAAAATTATATTACAATGAAATGACTAAAATTGCGTTTTTGGTTATTTTGAAATTCTAGATCCACTATATAATTCCAAATTTAATGAAATATGTGTTATACCCTCTTTAGTAGAACTATGGATTTGACCGAAATATCTCTTCAATGAATCAAAGTTTATACCATATTCCAATCCCATAAAACAAAACATTAAAATTGCTTTAGAGTTTAAGATGTGTCTGGTCAGGCGCTTGCTGCAGTCCAAGTGTTGATTCCAGCACCAACATATTTTGGTGCGTCTGCTGGGAGACAAAGGACTTATAACGAAGTATTCTCTCGAGTCTATTGTTATGAATCGATGATAATCAATTCTTGATGGTGAACAAAAATTGGTGACCTAAATAAGACTATAAATTTGTTCACCTAGCGACTCCACAAAGAGGATGAGGGGTTTCTAGACCTCCTTCTACAAGGAGGAATCATAGATCTCCAACCATGACTCCAGTTACTGACGCAGAGAAAATCATCAAAGATGCTAAAGGAAACATAGATCAGTTGAAGCCACATCTCAGTCAGTGAAGAAGGTACACAAAAAGTACGTTCCAAAGCAAAATGTATCTCTATCTACTTTATAATCTAAAGAGGTTTTAGTTTTAAAAGGTTCTACTGAAAAATCTCAAGTTGAAGCTACTCCTCTAGAAAATAAAGTGGTTGTTGTTAACCTAGGTTCTACTAAAATTTTATCTTACTCATCACCTAGTAAATCTGAAATAAGTATTGTTCTAATCAAAGAGGAAGAAACTGAATTTCTAAGTGTTGAAAATAAGTCAGAAGAGTTTGTGATGAATGAAGGGGAATTAGAAAAATGATTGGCTATTGCACATTTTCTTGATAGGGATATTTTGACTAAAGAATACTTCAAGACTATTTTAATTTTCCTTTAGACTCATCCTGAATACCAATCTCTTATTACCCCTCAGCAAGATTATTTTCCTTTTTCTCGAAATCCAGCTATTGGGTCATCTTCCTCTCATCCTTTTGAAGAGTCTGTACCTGAAGGTCTTACTTTTAACTTATCCAATTTCCTTGCTCAGAAAAATAAGGCTGAATTAACTCCATCTCCTCAAGAGACAACTTTAGATTCTTGTTCTTCTACTGAAGGAGAAGTCAAGAAATCCTCTTTTCATATGAAAATCCACTCTTCTCAATTCCAAAGCCTGAAAAATAAACTCAAGACCCCCACTTTTTTGCTATCCTAAATCAGAATCAGAATTCACCAATTGTAATTCCTATTTCTCAAACAACTACATGAGTTGTACATAACCAAAATATGGCCCAACCTGCCCTTACAAGGATGCAACAGATAGTGGCTATGAGATATGTGCCACTTGTTCCCCCTCAACCCTTGCATCCACTTCCTCAAGGAGATTACTTAAAATATCTTCCAAAATAGAATGGGGAGGGAGAAGGAGTTTCTGCTGAGGAAAATTTAGTGGCTTTCTATAGTTATGCTGACAATCAAAATATTGAACATGAAGATGTATGGACAAGACTCTTTGTTCAGAGCTTGGATGGTGAAGCTCGAAAACGGTTTAGAAGTTTGGATCCAAATTCAATAACAAGAATTGATGAATTAGATGAGTTATTTGTGAAGCATTGGGGTGATAGGAAAGACCATGTCTATTATCTTACAAAATTTAGAAATTTGAAGAAGAAGGAAGATGAGTCTTTAGCTGATTTTACTAAGAGGTTTAATAAGATTTATCAGAAAATTCCTGAAGAAATTAAAGCCACTGAAACCACAACTATGATAAATTTTGCAAATTATTAAGATTCTGAGTTAGCCTTATGGTTGAGGGCTGAAAAAGCACATACACTGACAATTATGAAAGAGGCTGCAATTGGAGTGTAGTCTAATCTCATGGCTTCAAATAAATTAAAAATGAAGGAAGAAAAGGCAGAAAAAGACAAAAAGTAGATGAAAGAAGAAAAACCTTCTTCTTCCAAGTCTCTTTCAGCAGAAGAAAAGTTCGATCAAATTTCCAATTTGATCAAAGAACTTGCCTCTAAGATGTCAAAATTAGAAGTAGAAAATAAACTAGTTGCTAGATCCAATCGAAACAAAGCTAATAGAAATCAGGCTCCCTTTAGGAGGCCTTTTCAGCCTCAATAAATCCTACAACGCCCAAGGAGGAATGCTGATGATCAAAATCTTCAGCCTCCTTTGAATAATTTTGTTGAAGAAGAACAACAAGGAAATGAGGAAGAAAATCAAGAAATAAACCATGTGGGAGAAACTTCATAGTCAACATGTTTGACATTGCAGGAATATGAAGATAGATCAAGGATTTGTCTTTTTTATGATGATATGAATGCTAAAATTTATGCACAGAATGATAAAAAACAACAGGAAGTTCAAAATAGAAATTACCCTTCGAGATCCAAAGGTCCTATTCAACAGCCTCAACAAAAATCAGATTCAGATAAAGAAGTTGCTAAATAGAAGGCCAAGGTAAATGAGGTTCCTCCACAAAATTCTTCCCCAATTGTTAAAATTACAGCAAAAAATAAGGAATTAGTTCCAATTTATTTTAGTTTCAAATCTGAATTGAATAAAATAAAAATTCTAGTCCCACTACTGGAAATATTGGAAAATCCAGCATATCAAGAGTCTTTTAAGAGCTTGTTGCAACCTCCTCTCGCTCCTGATTCAATTAACCTTGAGGATGAGCATCCCACTATTTATCTAGGATGTCATTTCCAAGAACAAAATGATGATAACTCACCGCCTTTCTACCTGTCACTTAACATACATGACAAATTGCTGCATAATTTTTTGTTAGATTCTGAAGCTTCCCACAATCTCATGCCAAAGAAAGTGATGGATGAATTGGGATTAGAGATCACCAAGCAATACCAACTTTTCAGCATTTAATATAAATTTTGTCACTAGAGAAGAAAATCAAATTACTAATTCATTAACTATTGTTGCTCGTAATTTCAAAGTTCCTCTACATGTCAAGGCAGTCTATGATGTTCAAATAAAAAACAGACCTTCAATTCCTGATGACATCAAGCACTGGCAAGTATTTGAGGATGACAGGGATATTTATAAATTTTTAGAGTGTGTAGAAGAGTTTGCAAACATACAAAATTGATGTTGAGCAGGAGATTGTTGAAAACAAAAATAACATCCCTTTTAAGAAAACTATGGCTGGGAAAAACATTATAGATTTAAAAAATAAATTTATTCCTAAGGGTTTAGTTCCTTTAGAAAGGTTGTTTGATAATAATGATTTTTTTCTCAATCTTGAAAGAAAATTTGATGGAGAGAGTACAATAGAAGGTAACATTGGTACATAATATCAGCCAAGATTAGTCAAAGTGTCCAAATTCCTTCCTCTGGAAACCAGAACAAAATATATCAAACCGCTGAAGGAATTTGCTAATATTTTTTCATGGTCTTATAGTGAGTTGAAAAATTATTATAAGAGCATAATGGAGCACAATATCCCTTTGAAAACAGATGCAAAGCCTGTAGCACAAAAAATCAGACATATCAATCCCATGCTGCTCCCAATCATTGAGAAAGAAATAAAAAAATTATGGGAAGCAAAGATAATTCTGCCTTTGAGATTTTCTAACTGGGTAGCTAATATAGTCCCGGTTCGGAAAAATAATGGAGAGATAAGGATTTGTGTCAATTTTCGCAACCTGAACCGGTGTTCATTAAAAGATAAATATCCACTACCCAAGATGGATGATATCTTGCAGAAGGTTGTAGGATCCAAAAGACTGTCAATGATTGATGAATTTTCAGGCTATAATAAGATTTCAGTTGACAGGAAAGATAGAAAAAAGAAAGCTTTTACCACACCCTTGGTCACATTCATGTACAACAAAATGCCATTTGTTTTGATGAATGTAGGTGCAACCTTTCAAACGTCAATGGATATTTCCTTTATGGGAGAAAAGGATAGATTTGTGGTCATATATTTGGATGACATCACAGTATATTCAAAATCTGATGAAGATCACTTGAAACATTTGAAGCAAGTTTTTGACAAATGAAGAAAGTTTGGATTGTTCTTAAGCCCAAAAATGTCATCTTTTAATGTCCAAGAAGGTAAGTTATTGGGACATATTTTAACAGAAAGTGGCATATGTATTTATCCGGGAAGAGTAGAAGCTATTCAAAAGATTGGTTTGCCAAGAAATAAAAATTAATTGCAGTCATTTTTAGGGAAAATCAATTTTCTGAGGCATTTTGTTCCTAACTTTGCAGAGCTGATCAAACATATAAATGTATTTCTGAAAAAGGATGCATAATTTAAGTGGCGAGATGAAGCAAATAATTATTTTTTAGCAATTAAGACCATATTTACTGGAAGGATCCCGTTGGAGTCTTGTTAAGATGTGTAGATGAAGCAGAATCCCAAGATATTATGACAGAGATACATGTAGGAGTGTGTGGAGGGCATTTATCTTGGAGAGCCACTGCAAAAAAATCTTAAGAGCTGGATATTATTGGCTAACTCTTTTCTCTGATGTCTTTGCAAAAGTCAGGAGATGTGTCAAATTTCAGAAATCTGCTCGTAAATAGAAATTGCTACCATTACCTCTCATTCCTATTTCAGCAAATGTTCCTTTCCAGCAGTGGGGGCTAGACTTCATCGATGATATTCATCCACCTTCATCAGGACAACATAGATGGATTCTCATAGCTACGGACTATTTCACTAAATGGATTGAAGTTGTACCAACTAGGAATGCTACTGATACAGTAATTATTAAATTTATGTTGGAAAATATTATGTCAAGATTTGGTTGTCCACAGAAATTATTAACTGAAAATGTAATGGCCTTTAATTCCACCAAGATGTACAACTTTTTTCAGCAATTTGGGATTGAATTGACTCATTCTACACCTTATTACCCTCAAGGTAATGGATTGGCTGAGTCATCCAATAAAATTTTTGTGAGGATTATTAAGAAAATGATGCCTGAAAATAAGAGGAATTGGGACACTCAGCTGATACATGCTATGCGGGCAGACATAGTAAGTGGTAAAAAATCAATTGGAACGTCTCCATTTCAGCTTGTACATGGTACTGGTGCTGTAATGCCTTTGCAATTAGATTTTCCTGTGATGAAGTTCCTACAAGATGAAGTTGATCATGAAAGCCCAGTCCAAAGTAGAATGCTATAGTTGATAGAGGCACACCAAATCAGAGAATCATTGCGGAAAATGTTTAGAAGTATTAGGCTAAAGTCAAATATGTCTTTGATAAAAGAGAAAATCAACAGTCATTTCAGGAGAATGATTTGGTGCTGCGTTGGGATGCTAGGAGAGAAGACCATGGAAAGAATGGTAAGTTCGAAAATTTGTGGTTTGGGCCATTTAGAATTGCTGAAGTTTTGGAGAATAACACTTTTCTGCTCAAACATCTAGATGATGATAAGTTGACTGGAGGTCTAGTCAATGGTCATTTTATGAAAAAGTTATTTATTTAGTAAGTTAATTGAGTCACTCCATTGTAAATATCCGATGTGATGTGTCAATAAACTCCATGCCCAATGGAACTTATGTCTGTATATATGGTCAGTCTTGAATCCAGTCAGTCAATGTCCAGTCCTAGTCTTTATTTTCAAGAAGTCTTTTGAGTTTCAAGAGATTTTGAGGCACTGAGTCTACAGTCCTTGAAGCCTCACAGGGAGGACTTCATCCCCAATAGGAGTCACTGTTAACACTGAAAATTTTAATGGTGTAATCGCCATTGTGTCATTGTTTTCAAATTTCTTTATTGTGTCCTAGTTCATGTCCAAAGTTTGATTCATTTCCAATAAAAGTTAAAAAGAGTTCCAACATCAAGGTATTTTTTAAGTGAATAGGTGTCATAGTGTTTTAAGGTCCTAAAATAAGTTAAAATCTCTATTTTGACTTATGTTAATGTTGAAGGTTATTCGTTGTTTTGGTAATAAAGTTTCAGTCATCTGGTCTGGAATAATAGCTACCTTTGTTGCAAATTCATTGTCAAAACATTAATGTAATAAAGGCATCTATTTCTTAGAAACAAAATTCATATATCCCACATAGTGAAAAGTGCAGCTACTTCACTGAGATTTGGTTATCTCAATAAAGAGGGTGTAGGTAAACATGTAATCAGTTTTAAAATCAGGAAAATTACAGCTTCATGGACAATATTTCAACCAGAGTTCTTTAAAAAGAAAAGTGCTACCTGAAGAAAACAAATGGACCAACAGAGAGATCTGGGGAAGAGAAGAAGAGAATGTTTAAAGGAAGCTCATTCGGAATTAGACTAAGGAATGAAGTGATGGAGAAGAAACACATGTAGGATGTGCGGACGACCATAATCCAATCACATATCTGAAGGGGAAGAGACGGACAACTGAGATGATATTGCAAATCATAGTTTTTAAAGTTTACCGTTAACATAATCACATGGTATGTTAATTGATTAGCAATGCGATCAGGTGAAGGGGCACATGTTGGCGTAGTGCAACAACACATATTGCAAATCACATAATTTATGGTTTAGTCATTATTAGTGTAGAGTTAAACTTGCAGGCAATCGATTTGCGATAAACCTGAAAATTGCGATGTGCGATTTCTTCCGATTGGTCGCCAGGATTGTGAGGCCAAGAACCACAGTTTTGTATGTAATGCATGTTAAAGTGTAGTTTCATGCTGCATTAAGATTTATACAAGGAAGAAATCATGACACGAGCAATCTGACACGTAATGATAAGGTGGAAGTATGAAGCTTAGTGTGATGACTCAACGCTAGTTTTTGAATCTCTTCAAAGACATGTCATTACTCCTTGACATAATTGCAGGCATGCGTTGTGCTATGCAACAACTCCCCCCATTTTTATTTTCAAAATAATCTAGACCTTTGATAAATAGAAATAGGGACCCATCTTAAAAATATATATTTTTGTTCTTGATAAAAATCAAACTCCTAAAACATCACCGCTTTTATTAAATAAAAAACACAAAAAAATCAAAATAAAAAGCAATTAATAAAACATCCTTATCACAAATCGCATTTTCGCATAAATCTTTTCTTATTAAAAGTTAAAACAATAAAACAACGAAATCCCAATTTTATGATTGCCGATTTGAAGTTTCGTAAGCGACATTACAAATCGCATATCACGGATTTACGTTGTAAAACTTTAAGCAATTCTTATCAAATTTCCAATATTGCGATTTTGCGATATTGCGACTTCCGTGATTTTGCGATACTGCGATTTCCGCGATTTTGCGATACTGTGACTTTCGTGATTTTGCAATTTTGCAATATCGCGAAATTTCATATTGCATAAAAAAAAGATAATACGCTTCATAAATATAGATTCAAAGGGCGTGATATGATGGATTTGACAGGTTTTACATAAAGGTTTTAAGTGAAATAAATAATGTGAGGAAATATTAATTGTGTTTTATCATCCCAATGCAAACAATTATTGATTCGTTATGATTTAATTAATGATATAGATGTTTCCTGGATGTTTTCTTTCAAAATAGATCATTTCAATAGATCTTCCGTCATTTTATCATTTACTCTGTCTTTAATAGGGATTTTCCTTCAAGATATGTCCATCTGCAAAGTGATTCAGAAATACGACAAACAAATTGTTTCAAAACTGGAACAAACGGAAATGTCACCAATAGTCTCATATACATTCTGTACTACAAATGGAGGTACTACAAAATGGAAATCTATTTACACTATGCTTGAAGATGAAAAGCCAGAAGTAGTGGAAGTCACGTTGATTGCCGATGATGCAACACCCTCAAATTTACAGTTCAAAGATATTGCATGCTCTTTCCTTCATAGGATACTAGCAAGGGCTACTCTTCTTCCATATACCGACATGATTAGGTGGGTGCTCAAAAATTCAACTATCGAAGAAAGACAATTAAGAACCTCTAAGGATGAGATGCTAGGTTCTTTCAGAGCTGAAGATCTGAAAATCATGTATAAGCTACCCGAACCACAAGACATCTACAATAGTCAGTTCATTGCAAATTTTGCTAAGAAGAACGAAGGCCCGTTCAAGGCAATTCAAGGTTGGAGGAAACTAGATAACAAGTTCAAATATGAGAAAACAGGTATGTATCCTATTGCGTCACTCACAAATCCCTACAATTTCACAACAGTAATGTTATGCAGATTATATGGTTTACCTGATAATACCAAGTTCTCCATAAATTAGCTTCCCCTAATTGATTCCTGTGTTAATTTCCACATAATGAATTGGGAAACTATCCTTTCTGAGAATCTAGTTAAGGCAATTAATGAATATCTTCAATCAAGAACTTCCTCCTCCAAATTTGTTCCCCAATTTTTCATGAGCACGTATGTTTTTGACGCCATCTGTTTTTCTACCAACTTTCTAGTTATGGGATGGAAATGGACTCCTAAAGATCCTACCCCGATACACTTGAGTCATAAAGAGATACTGGAGCATAATTATGCACCACATTTTCATAGGATGTGTTATGGAATTGTATTACCATTACATCAATTTATGTTTGACACAGTGAGCCCTAGGTTCACCAAGGAAGCCCTTGCAGACCTTCAAATGATAGGTAGATGTTTTTTTGAAGAATCATTTTCATATATCAGAATTTTTGGAAGCTCCACTCCCCCGCATGTTATTCCTTTATATGTTTCAGATAAATTGATGGCAAGAGAAGTCACTTACCAAATTGTTGGTAATGGACTCACTAAATCTTTGAAAGACAATAAGAAGTCTTTATGGCCAAGTTTCCCAATTTCATGTGGTACATTTACCCTCAGAAATTTCAATCATGCATTGAAAGAATGTCAAAATATTGAGATTTTGAAGCTCCCCGTTTTACCCTCAAGGCAGTTTGACCTAGAAAAGATTGCTAACAAATTTAATCTATTAGTCAAACTCAAACCTATCATACACACTGATGATAGATTTGAAGATATTTTGCAATCTGTTGGGAATTTTGAGGAAGTCCAAATTTTTTTCAAATTGAACCTAAATCCAGAAGAGTTGTAGAGATTCAATGAGTTCAGAGAACAAAGACTCAGACGTAATCCTCAGAATGTTTTGGTTACCATTTATACAATTGAAGCAAGCAAAGAAGTCGGAACGGAACAAACAGATTCACAAAGTCAGAGTGAACCAGATAAAATTTGGACTCCAGTTAGCAACACATTGATAAATACCCGAAAGGTATGACCTTCACAAAAAGATACAAAATTTCACACTCCAGAGGGACAAATAGTTTTGGCAAAATATATCATTGAAACTCCTGGGATAACCTCCCAAGACACAAAAGTCATTCCTGTGTTTCCAACTGATGAAATTGTTCTGAAGGTATCTGATATCCCTCCACTAGATGTATTCTACAGCCCTCTCCATAAAGTTTTAGTAAGGAAACAAATAAAAAGGAGAAGGATTGAAACGCCTCCAGGAAATGAAGTAATGGAAGTTGTATGGAAAGATACTCCATCAAATCCAATTGAAAATTTAACTCATCTGTCTCAATTCTCTGGTGCATACACCACTACAACAATGGATAAGGCAACAAAAGTATCTATTTTGGTTCAAGAAAAGGATGAAAAAATCATGCAGTGACAACAATAACTAGATGAAGAAATAAACACTCTAAATCAGAAGGTCGAACAACAACTCCTTAGAGTACAACAAGAAATGGAAATGCTTAAAATAAGCCATGAAAATGACTTATCTAGAAGCACATTGATTAAAGAATTGAGAGAAGAACTTACAAACTATGAAGGTATTCCTATTGCAGAGGAATTCATAAAAGAAGCATTGGCATTAAATGCCTTACTCTCAAAACAAAAAAAAATATTTGTTGTACAAATATATGGAAATCAGTTAACAATTGACTAATGCAGTCATTGATCAAAGAATTGAGTTAAATGAACTCAATCTCCGATTATATTTAATGGAAAGATTCAGAGGAAGGAATAAAGTCAGGTCTTCCAAAGATCAAGGAGACTTTCAAAGATATTCTCTTTACCAACTAGGATTCACAAGTGAAATAGGCGTAATTGGCCATAGACAGAGCAGCAGGTATATCAAAGAATATGGTCAAAATGATTAACCACATATTTCATACTTCTAGTCTGATTAAAGAAGGAAATCATAGATCTATTCCTGATATCAGAGATTTAGAGCAAAGTTGGAAAGACGCAGGTCAACTCCGAGAAGAATCAATTACATAGCTAAAAAAGATAGACTGGGAAGCATACTGGAAGCTACGGGTTAAACCTCATAGTTAGATCATGAAACTGAATTGTTCTCTGAATTCTATACAGAAAATACAACCACTTTTATTGGATGCTATATTTGCTGCAAAAATGAAGACACAATTCGGGAAACCTCCACAAGTTCAGTCGATGTCAGATATTTGTGAGTAGAAAAATATAACTAGCAGCAATCTATCAATGGGCATGATTATTAGTTAGTTTTTTTTTATATAATTTCAATTTTTAGAAATTAGATACTAAGGATGAGGAAGGTTGTTTGAAACCACCTCATAAGATATTTTTTATAATCTATTTTTGTAAGTAGTTAGTATAGTATTTAAACCCTTCTCATGCATTTGGAGAAGGGTCCAGAATTTTATTGAGAACATTTACAAAGAATGCTTTATTGTAAGTAATTTTGTGGATGCCTCGATGAAATAATGGAACATGGCCTTTTCAGTTATATATCATTTTTTTTATCACTGTTGATGCACTTTTGTATTCTTTGAAAGACTTATTGGTAGAAGAGTTGAATGTGGCCTATTATCACTGATCAAATGAAAATGATAGTACACATTTGGTACTATTATCATGTATGCTAATTCTGTTTTGAATATTAGTGATGAATCCAGCTTTCATGAATTATATATGAAATCAATTATTTTTGTTTGAAATATCAGTTGCACTATTGTATGATATAAAGATAGAAATTGTTTTTTTTTTATATATGATCATTAGATATATGTGATATATTTTACATCTTCTTTTGATTAGCTATTAATCAAGGGAGTCATCTTACAAAAGTATTAATCCTATTAAATCTGTGATGATCTAAATCATCACAGATTGAATAGATATCATTTTAAATCACATAAAATTAGTATTATCTCTGGTTAGATTAGATTAGAATTAATTCAAAGTTTTGCATTCCAGAATAAATTTCTTTTAGTTTTTAGTAATTCTTTCTGAAAATATTTTGAGAGAAATCCAACAATCATACAAAAACCCAAATCTGGGAAATTGGTCCCATTACACCTAGTTGGAGCCACTATCTCAAACGGAAAAGGAACTGCTTTAAGGTTCATACCAGGTGGTTATCCCCCGAGTTGTTGCCATATATTTTTGAGGCCTCAAAATTTTTGGCGCTAGAAGGAGGGCCTGACTATGAATGGCATATAAATATAAACCTCAAACTAGAAGCCCTCATAAGAGTCGATCTCCCCAAAAGCATCTTACAACTTCTCGATCAAATTCTAAATCACCAAATCAGAAATCGAAAATTGTAGAAACTTTCCCCCCATCTCCTGAAATATTTCGATAGTCATATGCTTCAGAATTCACTCCTGAGTCTCCCAAAGTTCAGTCTTTAATTTAGAAATTAGAAGGAATATCAATTTTTGTAGAAAATCCTGTTAATCCAGAAGCTTCTAAAGAGAGTGTTACTTCTCTATTTAGAGAAACTGGTATATTAACTAGATCCAAAAGTGAGAAACTTGGAATTCCTCCTTTTGAATTTCCAATAGAATCACATCGCAAAAAAGTTTCTATATCCAGATCTAAGTCAGATACAAGTGATGTCACATCAAATTTTCCTTCAGTTACTTCGTCACATCCTCTTACTCAATCTACATCTTCTTATTCTTCCATTTCCTCTACTCAAACAATCAGTACTATCACGAGTAATACTGTTCCAGTTATAAGTTCTTCATTCATTCCCCCTACTTCTGGATCTACTTCTATATCTTCACAAAATTCAAATCCAATTATGGCTAATCGGCCTTGGATGAATCCTGGTGTTGTATTGATAGAAAATCCAAATCCTCTTCTGGATCATCCAGAAAAATGGTTACCTAAATATAATATAGATGATGGTCTTCCTGTGGAAGAAAATATCAATAATTTTATGTTAGCCAAGAATCTAAATGGAGTTTCTCACGAATATATTGTATTCATATTGTTTCCTTATACTTTACAAGGATCTGCAGGATCCTGGTACTTTTCACTTCCAGCAGGATCAATTGCCGATTGTAAAACTTTTGAACAAGTATTTCTTGCAAAATTTGGAGATGATAGAACTGTTGCATATTTAATAAATGCCCTTTCCAATATAAATACAAATTCAGGTGAAAGTATCAAAGGTTTCAACTCTAGATTTAACAAGTTATTAAACAAGATCGCAACTGCTTCCAAACCTATTGTTGATGTACAAATAGAATGGTATATTTCTTCCTTACCTTCTAATATAGCTATTTTTGTAGATAGAGCTGGTAAAGCTATCCTTTTAGAAAACATGAAAGAAGCTCTTGCTGTAGAGAAAATAATCCTAGCATTATAAAAAAGATCAGAGATAGAGGAAAATAAATCAAAGAAAGTGATATTTAGTCAAGATTCCAAAAAGAAAGTCTCGAAAGATCCATTTGATCTTGAAGGTCCTCAAAATGTATTAAAGACTATGTCAAATGACATGATTGAAATAAAGAAACAGGTTGCTGAAACTTTAGCTCCTAAGAAATCATTTCACCCATTTAAGAAAAACCATTCTTCAACATCTCAGCCTCCAAATGTTATTTATAATGCTGAATTTTATCAAGATACTGAAGATCCCTCACCATTTGAACAAGAACCAAAGTCTGAGGAAGAAGTTGAACTCAATGGGTTATGGGATTTCATTCTTCCCTTAGAATAAGAAAGAGAAGCTATGCTTGTGTCTACTAGAAGCAAATCTTCTCCTGATTCAACTGTATCAAATCAGAAACAGAAATTTCTCCCCACTAAGGAGAAAACAATAGCCAAAAAATATAGAACTGTTCAGACATATCCTATTTCACCTGATCCTATTACTACTTCCAAAACTTTGATAGTTTCAGATACAGTGGAATACAATATAGTTGAAGATATGAAAAAGACCAAAGCAAATATTTCACTACATGAAATGACCAAACTAAAACAACAACATAAAATTTTACTTAGAGAGCTCAAGGCAATCCCTGTAGATCCTATACAACCACCGGTTATATCTCAAGCTTCTAAAGATATGGGAAAACCTCCATCATCTCCAAACAAAGTAAATCCCAATGATCTGGGCTTAATTGGTGATAGATCTATGTCTCACACTCCTCCTTTAATTTTGACTTATGATATTTTCAACAAAATTTTCATAATTGTCTTATTGATTCAGGAGCTTCTTCAAACATCATGCCAAGAACAGTGTGCACAAAATTGAATATCACTCCTCAAAAATCTGTTGTACATATAGTTCAATTAGATAGAACAAAAGTAGAAGTTATTAGAGAAATGTTGTCAATATCCATTAGATTATCATCCAATCCAAAGGTACTACAAGTAATCGATATTTTGGTCACTGACATCCCATAATTTTATGGTCTTATTTTAAGCAGGGATTGGTCTGAAAAGTTACATGGATATTTTGCTACCGATTGATCACACATGTGGTTACCATACAATGGTAAACCAAATCAAATTCGAGTTGATCGTGAAAATTTATGAAACATACAGTCAATGAACTAGAAGAAGAAAATGAGCCTGTAGCTTTCACCAATAATATTATTGGAAATTATTTGACTGAATCATTTCTTGGATCGTTCAATGCCTAGATTTCACATTTTTCAACAAACATTTTTATTTCTCAAATTGGAAACTTTTCTCAAACAGACACTTCTAGATGTGTTAATCTTAGAAATAAAATTTCAAAAAAATATTTATTTTGGAATTTATACTTTGATGGTTCAAAATCTGAAGATGGTGCAGGATCAGGTTGCGTTTTAATCAATCCACAAGGAGAGAAAACAATGCTAGCTTGTAGAATTGAATTCCAATGCATAAATAATACCGTTGAATATGAGGCATTGATACAAGTTCTGTACAAAGCTATTAGTTTAAATGTTAAATATTTGCAGGTATATGGAGATTCTGAAATAATCGTTAGACAAGTAAGAAATACAACTCATTGTATTTCTGGACATTTGAAACACTATCAGACCTTAGCCCAGAACCTTACATCTCATTTTTCTGCATTTAATATCTCCACAGTTCCTAGATTACAAAATTCAAGCGCTGATTTGCTTGCTAATGTAGCATCTAAACTTATACCATCCGAAGAATTTAGCCCAAACAGATTTTCAATTGAATTAATTTTTAGGCCTTCCATTCCTAACAATGTAAAAAATTGGAGAGTATTTAACAATGATGCAGATATAATAGACTTTCTTACATCAGACAGATCTTATGAAGGTCAAATCGTAGATGAACATGAACATGATTTACAGATTGAGGATAAACAAAATACTAATCCAATTCCTAAATCTGTAGTCAAAATGGAAGATCTCTATGATTTCAAAGATAGGTTTAAAAAAACCATCAATTCAAAAACCCAGAGTTCTAATCTAAAATTTGAATTGATTAATCTTGGTACACTAGAATAACCTCAAAACATCAACTTGGGTCTTTGTTTAAAACCTGAAGAAAGGATGTCATTCATTAAGTTGTTAAAAACATATAAAGATATATTTTCATGGGATTATTCAGATCTTAAAACATATGATACTTCCATAATTCAACATACCATACTTGTGACCTCAGGTGATAAGCCTGTTCAACAAATACTTAGAAAAATTCATCCAAATTTAGAAATTCAAATTAAAGCTGAATTAAATAAAATGCTCAAAGCCAAAGTCATTTTTCTTGTTAGAGATTCGAAATGGGTGTCAGACATGGTCCTAGTTAGAAAAAAGAGTGGAGACATTAGGATTTGCATAGACTTTAGAAATTTGAATAAAGCTTGCCAAAAAGATAATTTTCCTTTGCCTACCATGGAACATATATTACAGTCAGTTGCAGGATCTGAATTAATATATTTTCTCGACATATTTTCAGGATACAATCATATCATGGTACATCCTAATGATAGACTAAAAACAACATTCAGAACAAAATGGGGAACATACGCATACCAAAAAATGCCTTTTGGGTTGATTAATGCTGGTGCTACATTTCAACATGCTATGGATATAAATTTCAGAGGAATAAACAATAGCTCAGTTTCTATATACTTATATGGAATTACTGTTTACTCTAAGCGTAGAAACAATCATGTTAATCACCTAAAAACTATTTTTGAAAGATGTAGAGAATTCAGAGTTTCCTTGAATCCTGAAAAATGTTATTTCGCCTTATCAGAAGGTAAATTATTAGGGTTCATTGTCTCTAAAAAAGGAATCCATATTGATCCTGATAGGATTCAAGACATTGAAAATATTCCTTTACCACATAATAAAAAAATGATGCAATCATTTTTAGGAAAAATTAATTTTGTAAAAAGGTTTGTTCCCATTTTTTCCCAAATCATCTTACCCTTGTAATCAATGATCAAGAAAAATTCAATTTTTAAATGGGGAAAAGAAGAGAGAAATTATTTTGAGTTGATTATGAAAGCCATCATTGAAGCTCCCTCTTTAACAACTCCTGATTTTCTTAAGCCATTTGTATTATATACATTTTCTTCTGATACATCATATGCAACAGTTTTGACACAGTTAAATGATCAAAACATTGAAGCACCAATTGTGTTTTTTAGTTCTAACCTTCAAGGTACTGAGTTGAATTATTCAGTTGTAGAAAAACAAGCTTATGCTGTATTTAAAGCTTTGAAATATTTTAGACCTTTTCTCCTAAAAACACATACTAAAATAATAGTACCTTACTCATCAGTAATGTTAAACACCATGTTAAGGCACACACATGGTGTATGAGAAGGAATAAACACACACACACAAGAGACTCAACACACAATGAAAGATAAGTGTGAGGCTTTCTTATTTTTCCATTATACATGATGTACATTTATAGTACAATGGTGTGACTCTTGGTTTCATATTCCAAGGTCACTTGGACTCCATTGTGACTTTTCGCATTCCACACCTACCCATGTAGGATTAGGTGTTCCAACATCCCCCTTAATCCGAAGGGGTATGTGTGAGTCCAAGAAGAGAGTTGTAATACAAATCTGCAAAGAATACATGGCAGCACTTGGGCTGAATCAACTCTCTGAAATGTTGGAAAAAAGAGGTGGTTTAAGGATGACCACCAACACTGGAACGCAAAACTTGTTGCAGTTCCCGGAACTCTTCCAAAACTGGCAAGAAGTTGAAAGCTTCTGCTAGAGGAATTTTCCCTCATAAAAAAGGGAGACCTTCAACCTAAAAGAAGGGAGGTCTACTACCTGTGATGGTTTTAGGTTATCCACCAACCGAAGGCATGCTCATGGGCATCCATGTCTCTGGCTACATCTCTGAATCTGGAATGACGAATTGTGGCTCAGGCTCGCTTGAACTGCTGGCTACAACTTTGAACATGGAATGAGAGATTGTGGCTCAGGCTCGCTTGATCTGTCGTCGAAGCTTGTACATGACCACCATTTTCCCCCCTGTCAGGGACAAGGTGAGATGATGGCGAAAACTCAACTGCAAGTTTGTTCAATATCAGTGAACAAGTTCTAACATGTGTCGTAAACATCTTCTTGGCTGCTGATGCCCATTGCCAAGAAGCGATCCATCCCAGATGAATCTTGGTTCTTGCAGGAGGCTTGTGTCTGAAGCATCTGTCTGAAGAATGGGTGTGCCGACCACAGTGCTTGCATGGATGAAGATCAAAACAGTGATCTTTCATATGGCCAACTCGATCACGGTGTTGGCATTTCTCAATCTGTTGTGGAAGTGGAGACGAGGATCACAGAAACAAGCTAACGGTGGCCCTTCTTGTCAGATAAAGGCTTTTCAGAAATAATCTGACCAATGCTGTCTGGAAGTGTGAAAGGACACATCCTTGTCATATCAAGACGACTCGAGCCTTGTGTGGACAAACGCTCTAGACGAAATCTGAATGATGGGCTTGATCGCCATGCGGAGTTGAATCTTTGCATCTGCATGTACATCTGCTCTTGTGCAAGGAACTGAATGTGAATCAACTGCAAATTTATCTTCTTTCTTCTGATGAGATTCCTTCACAATATTCTGAACAGAAACAGGTTCAGAATGGTGACTCTTTTGCTGAAGTTCATCTTGCTGAAGCTGAGTTTCCAACTGAAAAAACTCAATCTTTTCTTGTGCATCTTGTAAACAAATCTGAATATTACAAAGAGCATCCTTGCTCATTTTTATGATATCATCAACATTTTAATGAATGAGGCTATTCAACAACTGTAATGCCTCATTGAATTTAGCCATTTTCAACAACTTAAGCTCAAAAAATGAAAGGGTGTCGGCTACAACCGAAAATGCACCCGTTTACAATATGATGCAACAAGAAATACAAATGACTCAAGAGAACTTCCAACTATGGAAATCTCAAAGTACAAAATATGCTTCTCAAATGATGGAGGGAAATCAAAAATGACTTACATCAACAACTCAAATTCACTGATTCCAACTATGAATGAAGAGGCAAATTCCACTCACAATACAATGTCAATGCAATACAATATTTCTGCAAAATATGTGCAGCTGAAAACACTTGTTTAAGGCAGCTGAATTTTCCTTCAAAGAGCTGTTTTGCAATGATGGAAAACTTGTCTTCAAATGTCAATTCTTCAGAAAAACACCCTCTTATATATGCCACAAATCATAAAATTTCAAATTTTCAATTTTTTCTATATGTACTGTCCATCTTCTCTTCATATGCCATTTTTTCTTCTTCTGTTGTTCATATCTTCTTTTTTCTCTTCCTCTCTTCCTCTCTCTGTTTTTTTTTTTAATTAATTAAAAATTAATTTAAATATAGAAATTAATTAAAAAGGGAGGGAATATAAAAGTGGAGGGAAATTTATTGAAAGGGAGAGTGGGTAACTATATGGTGGGGGGGGGGGGGGGGGGTTTATTAACGGAGGGGAATAAATTAAAAAAGGGAAGAAAATTAATTAAAAAGGAAGAGGAATTATATGAAAGGGGAGGCGGAATATAAAAATCGATTTTTAAAAAAGGGGGCAGTATTATATACAGGCAGATTGTAATGGTTATGGAGGAAGGGCAGCGTTAAAATAATTAGGAGGGAGGACTTGTGTTAAAAAAAAATTGAAATTAAAAATCAAAATTTTGAAAAGAGGGGAGGCCCGTGGATGAAGTCGAGACAGGACTATGGGTGGAAACGTGGTATGGGGAGCGGAGTATACACAGATTGGGTAGGCGGGCAGGCCGCGCAGGGTTGGGAGGGGGAAGCCGTAGAGTGAGCGGTTAAGGTGGCCGGGGTTTAGAGCAGTGGATATGGGTCAAGGTGTAAGGGTGAGGAACTTAGAGTGAGCGGGGAGGGAGGCGCTGTAGGGTGAGCGTTGTTTAGAGTGCGTTGGTACGGGAGGGGATGTAGCTTGATAGGGGAGAGGGGCCGAAGTTGTAAGGAGTGTTTGAGAGGGTGGACGGGGGAGATACAAGGGCCGCGGTGTTGGAGCGTTTGACGGGTATGAGAGGGCGGAGGGAGAAGGCTGTAGTTTGGGGATGTGTGGAGATAGGTATGTGAGAAGGGAGGTAGCGTAGGGTGCGCTGTTTGTTGAGAGATGAGACAAGGGCCGAAAGGCCAATGGTTGCAGAATTTTATTTTTTATTTTATTTTATTTTTTACTTATTTATTTTTAATTTAAAACAACAGAGCAGAGTAGAGTAGAATTTTTAGCAGGAAATCAACTTTAAAACACAGTATAATTTTTTTTTTCAAGTGTATAGCAGAAACAAATCCAGCAGCAGCAGAAAGTGCAGAAATGAGAGCAACTGCAGAATTTTAAGTACTGAAATGCAACAGCAGATTGCCAATAAAACCTAGAAATTTTTCCAATAGCTCAGCAGCAGAAAATATTTTCCAGCAATAGAAAAACCCAGAAATTTCTTTAGAAACTCAATTTTAAACAGTTTTCAGCAGCTCTCCAAATTGTAGAATTTAAAATGCAGAAATTGCAGGAAAAATGAGAATGAAAACCTTCAGATGCACAATGCTGCTTTTCTCCAAACCACTGCTGCTCTTCTTCAAACCAATTTCTGAATGCTGCCACGGATTTTGAATGTTGCTCCTCTTCAAAACACTTCTGAATGGCGGCAAAAACACTCCTGCAGAAACTTTGAGTGCTGCAAAAAATGTCAATAATTTTTGCATATATGCACAGGCCATAAACACAAATGGCTCACTCAATTTGGAGCAGGGCCAGCAATCGCCCACTCTGATACCATGTTAAACACCATGTTAAGGCACACACATGGTGTATGAGAAGGAATAAACACACACACAAGAGACTCAACACACAATGAAAGATAAGCGTGAGGCTTTCTTATTTTTCCATTATACATGATGTACATTTATAGTACAATGGTGTGACTCTTGGTTTCATATTCCAAGGTCACTTGGACTCCATTGTGACTTTTCATATTCCACACCTACCCATGTAGGATTAGGTGTTCCAACAAGTAAGGTAATTATTAATCCAACGAGAAGTAGGAGAGAAGAGAGCAAATTGGGTTACTGCACTTCAAGAATATGATGTAGAGATACATCCCACTAAAATTGTCAAAGGAAAAGGTCTTTGCAGGATGTTAACTGGAGCCTCTAATTTACCAACAGAAGAAGATCAATCAAATGAAATATAAGTGTCCGAGGTAAGCCTAAACGATTCTCAGTTACAATATGCTGATCTGAAATTTTTCTTAAAAAATGGATATGATCCATTATATCTCAATTATACAGCAAAGCATGCTCTGAGACTGAAAGTAAATCAATATCAACTCATAGATGATGTGTTATTTAGGAAGAATTATGATTCTGTATTATTGATATGTTTAGAGAAAAATGAAGCTGAAAAAGTAATGCAGAAATTACATGATGGACCAGCTGGAGGTCATTTCGGAGGAAACACCACAGCTCATCAAATACTGCATGCTAGCTACTATTGGAAAACTCTATTTAAATATGCACATGAATACGCAAGAAAATGTAAAGTATGTCAAACTGCAGCAGGAAGAGAAAGGAAATCAGCATTTCCACTACAACCAGTAAGTATCCAACAACCATTTGAAAAATGGGGGTTAGATATCATAGGTGAAATGACTCCAAAATCTTCTAAACAACATAAGTATATTCTAACTGCAACGGATTATTTCACAAAATTTTTGAAGCTATCCCATTAAAGGTGGTTAATACGCAAAGTATTACAGATTTTATTGATTAGTTCATTTTTACCAGGTTTGACCTCCCATCAACTTTGATATTTGATAATGCATCTTACTTTTCTGGAAACTCTATGATAGAATTTTCTTTGAAAAGAGGTTTTAAATTAATATACTTAGCTAACTATTATCCGCAAGGTAATGGATTAGTTGAATCTACAAATGAAAACCTCATCAGAATCATTAAACGAACTATAGAAAAAAATCATAAAAATTGGCACAAAGCACTATTATTTGCTCTTTGGGTAGATTGAACCACTCAGAAAGCCTCAATATGTACTTCTCCATTTTTGTTAGTTTATGGGAAAGAAGTAGTTCTTTAGTGTAGTTTATTGATGAAAATCCTTCGTCTTCCCTTCAAATTAGACAAGATCAAAATTTTAAAATGGAAGAACAGAGAGAAAAAGCTAAAGCTATACATGCTCATCATCAACAAATAGTGAAAGCTTCATTTGACACATCATCCACTAGTTCAAAATCTTTTGAAATATGAGACCTTGTTTTGAAATGGGATAAGGCACATGAGAAAAAACTTGGTAAGCATAACAGATTCCAAAGATTATGGCTTGGTCCGTTTCAAATCATTGAGAAAATAGGCTTATCCACTTTTTTGCTGCACGACTTATCAGGTAAGAAAGATTCCTTGCCTGTGAATGGTCAAATTCTTAAAAAATATTTCTCTTATATCAAGCTTTCAAATTTTATTTTTTCTTTAGGAAAATAAAAGTTGAAAATAACATCATTTTTGGTTGATTCAAATTTTCAAAAATTTCTGATAAATTATTTTGATCTTTCGCTTCTATAAATAAGTAAAGTAAAAAGATGACTATAAATATGAGAATTAAACTTTATATTTTTAAGATAAATTGAAATTTACTGAAAGCATTTTCTTTCCAAAAAAGACTCTAGATATCATAAAATATAGTTATTATGTATCAATCAGAAAATTAAATTTTTAACTTAGCAAGGATTCTCTACAAAAAAGGTATCTACCAACTCTACAATTATCATCCATAACTCTTAAACGAGCTAATGATTCATCCCATTTGATAAAATTTATTCTTCAGAGTATAATTCAAAAAAGAAAAAAGAAATATATACGATAAACAAATTCAAAATAAAATAAGTCTCATCACGAGCTTATTTATCATGATCATAGAGTAATAATCTAGACTGATATTACCGACACTGCATATCACAACAGGGCAATAGCTAAATGATTATAAAAAATCAGTAGACAAGGGGTCTCATCGCGAGCCATCTTGTTCAGTCTAAATTACTATCAATGAATGACATTGCCACTATTAGGCCACCAAACCTAGACAATGCTTTTGAAAATGTGTCAAGAAAAAGAAATTCAATTACATGTTAATTTTTTTTTTTGTAAGTTTGGTAGTACCTTTCATTTTTCACTTTTTTCACTTGTTTTTTTTTTTTTTAACTCCATCTTCATAACATGTCCACATACATCACCCCGATCGGGGAAGGGAATTGAACATGTGATGAGTGCTATAACAACCCACCTCATTACCGTTTAACCAAGACCCCACGGACTTATGTTTTTATTCCTTATTTTGGTTATTTTTCTAGTAGTGTATCAAATCAACCCGATCAAGGAATTACATGTTAAATTATATTTTGAAATAAGAAATCAATTTTAGATGGGACCATGAATCATTATTGGTTAAAATATAACCCTGTCGAGGCTATAAACGCCTGCTGGCAACAGTGGATCTATCTGTGATAAATTAGTAAAAATCTATGAAACCAATTTTAGAGAATACCTACTTTATCTTTTTAAATCTAAGTACTGACTGATACAGATACCTATGTATTATCATTGAAGGGGTTAATTAAGAAGAAATGGGATAGGTAAATAGATTATATTCTGAAAAAATATTGTTTAATTCGTGAATCATATTATTTTATTCTTAGTATATTTTTCTTGTTTTGAAAGTTTATAAATATCAAAATAAACCAATTAGAGATATCTGGTTCTCCCAAGTGAATCACCAATTTTTGTTCTATGCAACAACTCCCCCCTGTTTTTATTTTCAAAATAATCTAGACCTTTGATAAATAGAAATAGGGACCCTTCTTAAAAATATATATTTTTGTTTTGATAAAAATCAAACTCCAAAAACCTCACCACTTTTATTAAATAAAAAACATAAAAAAGACAAAATAAAAAGCAATTAATAAAACATCCTTATCGCAAATCGCATTTTCGCATAAATCTTTTCTTATTAAAAGTTAAAACAATAAAACAACGAAATCCTGATTTTGCGATCGTTGATTTGAAGTTTCGCAAGTGACATTACAAATCACATATCATGGATTTAAGTTGTAAGACTTTAAGAAATTCTTATCAAAGTTCCGATATTGCGATTTTGCTATATTGCGACTTCCGCGATTTTGCGATACTGCGACTTCCGCGATTTTGCGATTTCGCGATATTGTGAAATCACATATCGCATAAAAAAAATATAATATGCTTCATAAATATAGATTCAAAGGGTGCAATACGATGGATTTGACAGATTTTAAATAAAGGTTTTATGTGAAATAAATCATGTCAGGAAATAGTAACCGTGTTTTATCATCCCAATGCAAACAATTATTGATTCGTTATGATTTAATTAATGATAGAGTTATTTCCTGAATGTTTTCTTTCAAAATATATCATTTCCATAGATCTTCCATCATTTGATCATTTACTCTGTCTTTAATAAGGATTTTCCTTCAAGATATGTCCATCCGCCAAGTGATTCAGAAATACGACAAACAGATTGTTGCAGAACTGGAACAAACAGAAACGTCACCAATAGTCTCAGATACAGTTTGTACTGCAAATGGAGGTACTACGAAATGGAAAGCTATCTACACTATGCTTGAAGATGAAAAGCCAGAAGTAGTGGAAGTCACGGTGACTGCCGATGATGCAACACCCTCAAATTTATAGTTCAAAGATATTGCATGCTCTTTCCTTCATAGGATACCAGCAAGGGCTACTCTTCTTCCATATACCGACATGATTAGGTGGGTGCTCGACAATTAAACTATCAAAGACAGACAATTAAGAACCTCCAAGGATGAGATTCTAGGTTCTTTCAGAGCTGAAGATCTAAAAATCATGTATAAGCTACCCAAACCACGAGACATCTACAATAATCAGTTCATTGAAAATTTTTCCAAGAAGAACGAAGACCCATTCAAGGCAATTCAAGGTTGGAGGAAACTAGATAACAAGTTCAAATATGAGAAAACATGTATGTATCCTATTGCGTCACTCACAAATCCCTACAATTTCGAAGCAGCAATGTTATGCAGATTATATGGTTTACCTGATAATACCAAGTTCTCCATAAATTGGCTTCCCCTAATCAATTCCTGTGTTAATTCCCACATAATGAATTGGGAAACTATCCTTTCTAATAATCTAGTTAAGGAAATTAATGAATATCTCCAATCAAGAACTTCCTCCTCCAAATATGTTCCTTAATTTTTCATGAGCGCGTATGTTTTTTACGCCATTTGTTTTTCTACCAAATTTCTAGTTATGGGATGGAAATGGAATCATGAAGATCCTACCCCGATACACTTGAGTCATAAAGAGTTATGGGAGCATAATTATGCACCACATTTTCATAGGATGTGTTATGGAGTTGTATTACCATTACATCAATTTATGTTTGACATAGTGAGCCCTAGGTTCACCAAGGAAGCCCTTGCAGACCTTCAAATGATAGGCAAATGTTTTGTTGAAGAATCATTTTCATATATCATAATTTTTGGAAGCTCCACTCCACCGCATGTTCTTCCTTTATATGCTTCAGATAAATTGATGGCAAGAGAAATCGCTTACCAAACTGTTAGTAATGGACTCACTAAATCTTTGAAAGATAGTAAAAAGTCTTTATGGCCAAGTTTCCCATTTTCATGTGGTACATTTACCCTCAGCAATTTCAATCATGCATTGAAAGAATGTAAAAATATTGAGCTTTTGAAGCTCCCCATTTTACCCTCAAGGAAATTTGACCCAAAAAATATTGCTAACAAATTTACTCTGTCAGTCAAACTCAAACCTATCATATACACTGATGATAGATTTGAAGATATTTTGCAATATTTTGGGACTTTTGAAGAATTCCAAAATTTTGTCAAATTGAACATAAATCCAGAAGAGTTGTAGAGATTCAATGAATTTAGAGAACAAAGACTCAGACGTATCCCTTAGAATGTTTTGGTTACCAGTTATACGATTGAAGTAAGCAAAGAAGTCAGAACAGAACAAACAGATTCACAAAGTCAGAGTGAACTAGATAAAATCTGGACTCCAGTTATCAACAGAAAAAGATACAAATTTCACACTCCAAAGGGACAAATAGTTTTGGCAAAAGATATCATTGAAACTCTTGGGATAACCTCCCAAGACACATAAGTCATTCCTGTGTTTCCAATTGATGAAATTTTTCTGAAGGTAACTGGTATCTCTCCACTAGATGTATTCTGTAGCCCTCTCCATAAAGCTATAGTAAGGAAACAAAGAAAAAGGAGAAGGATTGAAACGCCTCCAAGAAATGAAGTAATGGAAGTTGTATGGAAAGATACTCCATCAAATCCAATTGAAAATTTAAATCGGCTATCTCAATTCGCTGGTGCATACACCACTGCAACAATGGATAAGGCAACAGAAGTATCTATTTTGGTTTAGGAAAAGGATGAAAAAATCATGCAGCTACTGCAGCAACTAGATGAAGAAAGAAACACTCTAAATCAGAAGGTAGAACAACAACTCCTTAGAGTACGACAAGAAATGGAAATGCTTAAAATAATCCATGAAAATTACTTATCTAGAAGAAACACATTGATTAAAGAATTGGGAGAAGAACTTACAAACTATGAAGGTATTCCTACTGCAGAGGAATTCATAAAAGAAGCATTGGCATTTAATGCCTTACTCTCTAAAGAAAAAAAAATGTTTTTTGTACAAATATCAGACATAATTCTACACTTGGAAATCAGTGAACAGTTGACTAATGCAGTCATTGATCAAAGAATTGAGTTCAATGAACTCAATACCAAAAATTTGATTATATTGAATGGCAAGATTCAGATGAAGGAAGAAATTCAGGTATTCCAAAGATCAAGGAGACTTTCAAAGATATTCTCTTTACCGACTAGGATGCATAAGTGAAACAAGAGGAATTGGCCAAAGCCAGAGCAACATGTATATCAATGAATATGGTCAAAATGATTAACCACATATTGCATAATTCTGGTCTGATTAAAGAAGGAAATCACAAATATGTTCCTGATATCAGAGATTTAGAGAAAATTTGGAAAGACACATGTCAACTTTGAGAAGAAGCACTTACACAGCTGAAAAAGACAGATTGGGAAGCATATTAGTAGCTACTGGTTAAACCTCACAGTCAGATCATGACACTGAATTGTTCTCTGAATTCTATACAGAAAATATAGCCACTTTTATTGGATGCTATATTTGCTGCAAAAATGAAGACACAGTTTGGGAAACATCCACAAGTTCAGTCGATGTCAGATATTTGTGAGCGAAAAACAGAGCTGGTAGAAATATATCAACGGGTATGATTATTAGTTAGTTTGTTTTTATATAATTTCAATTTTTAGCAATTAGATACTAAGGATGAGGAAGGTTGTTTGAAACCACCTCATAAGATATTTTTTATAATATATTTTTGTAAGTAGTTAGTATAGTATTTAAACCCTTCTCTTGCATTTAGAGAAGGGTCCAGAATTTTATTGAGAACATTTACAAAGAATGCTTTATTGTAAGTAAGTTTGTGGTTGCCTTGATGAAATAATGGAACACGACCTTTTCAGTTATATATCATTTTGTTGATCACTATTGATGCACTTTTGTATTCTTTGAAAGACTTATTGGTAGAAGAGTTGAATGTGGTCTATTATCACTGATTAGATGAAAAAGATAGTACACATTTGGTACTATTATCATGTATGCTAATTTTGTTTTGAATATTAGTGATGAATCCAACTTTCATGATTATATATGAAATCAATTATTTTTGCGTGAAATATCAGTTGCACTATTATACGATATAAAGATAGAAATTAGTTTGCTTTTATATATGATCTTCAGATATATGTGATATATTTTACATCTTCTTTTGATTAACTATTTCTCAAGAGAATCATCTTAGAAAAGTATTAATCTTAATATGTGATGATCTAATTCATCACAGATTGAATAGATATCATTTTAAATCGCATAAAATTGGTATTATCCTGGGTTAGATTAGATTAGACTTAATTCAAAGTTTTGCATTATAGAATAAATTTCTTTTATTTTTTAGTAATTCTTTATGAAAATATTTTGAGAGAAATCCAATAATCATACAAAAACCCAAATCTGGGAAATTGGTCCCATTACACCCAGTTGAAGCCACTATCCCAAACGGAAAAGGAACTGCTTTAACGTCCAAACCGGGTGGTTATCCCCCTTGTTGTTGCCACAGATTTCTGAGGCCTCAACAGATCAAAATTAGAGAAGAGAGCTCAGTGATCACTCAACCTGAGGCCTCTGCACAAGATATAGGTAAAAAAAAAACCAATCCTTTAGCAAGCAGTCTCAGGTTTCAAAGAAAGCAGTCTTAGGTTTCGTGGACAGTGTTGCAACCAGAGTTCAATAGTTGTATTCGTGAGAAGTTTAGCTATCAGAAAATAGGGAAAGGAGGAAAGGTAAATAGGTCAGAGCCTGCTAACACAAGATTTGTAGATGCAAGGGAAAAATCACAATTCAAATCTGCAGGTTGGTATAAATTCCTCCAGAAGTTTTCTGGGAAGAATGTGGCACTGGCTCAAGCTTTTGCTGAGTCTTTCGATGGTGAAAATTTCAGGTTATGTAGCAAAACATTCAACATTTCTGAGGCTATCATAGCCTATACAACCCAGTCTTTTGCAACCGATTAACATTGGTTTAAAATAAAATTGTTGCCTAAAGAAGTAATTTCTTACCTTAAGCCCGAATATGCTGATACGAACTAGAATTCAACTGCTTGCATTTATTGTTTTAAAGCCAAGTGGCAGCATGTTATTAACTCAGTCCAAAAATACATCACATGCGAAGGGAGGTCTTATTCTGTTCAGCGTTATCAATTGAGATTCCTGGCCCACATTTTAGGAGAAAAACCTTTAAACCTACCCTATTTTCTATATAAATATCCTCTTAAAATGTCCCTCAAGCTTCAGAAAATTACAAACTACCCCTTGCATAATTTGTATCATAGAGGGATGATTAAAATTTTAGTTGTCTATCATCTCAAAAAGAAGAAAATTACTTGGGATAGGTTTTTAAGAGAGGAAGGGTTTGGCAGTATTAATTCCAGAAGAAAGGTAGGGAGGCCAAAGAAGAAAGACATCCATGAGAAAACCAGTGCCACCCCTGTTTCACATAGTCATAATCTTATCCTAAGAAGCCTATGTCAAAGAATAAATAAAAAATTTCCTCCTCTTCACAAAGCTAGCCTAAGAAGAAACTTTTCATGGCAAAAGAACTAGTGGAAGTAAACTTGGGTATTCTTGCACCTAAGCTCGTTTTCTCACCAGTGGAAGTCAACCTTGGTATGAAAAGGTCAAGGAAGATTCTTGATTCATCTAATTAAGTGGAGCCAAACAGTGGCACATCTCTCACCGAGTCCACACTTTCACAAGTTTTTCTTTCTCTCAAGAAAGGCAAACAAAAAATTACAGAGCCTACCATAGAAAAAGAGTCTAATTTGATTAAATTAGTATCTTCCATTTGTTCTTTGATCAAGAAGAGGAAGAAAAATGAGATACATTCCTATTCCTCATTTTAATACAATAGTGATTGGTGAGCCCTGGTTTTGCACCAAGAGTGTTGTAACTCCTAAGGGCTGCCCTACTTTACTTTACCAACCCGAGGTTCATACAAAATTTGAGGTGACAATGCTATATACACAGTAGATGCATTCTGTTCATGTAATCCTCTTATGATTTACAAAAGGGTTTTATTTATTAAATTATGAAACAAATGGAAAGTAAATTGCTGGAAGGAAATGACAAAATGAAACTGAACTAAATCGTTGAAAATCAATGACAAGAATGAAGCTAATTGAATTTGAGAAAACAAATAGCAGAAAGGAAACTAATCCTAAACCACACTTAACTTGGCCAAATAGATAAATGCACTCTACCTATCCTATGATCTATCTACCATTCTCTTATCCATGCAACTAAGCTATTCATGACTTAATTCTAACTAACAAGAGTTAATTTGTAGCTTGGAGGAAGAAAAAGGGCTAAAAGAGGCCAATGGGAGGTTTAACACTTGAAACAAGGTTTGGAAGCAGAAAGAGGCAGTTAAACCCTTAGAAAAATTCGTTATAACGTGAGAAAATAATTTGGAGCGGAAAGAATTGAAAAAGGCTTAGAAATGGAAAGAGGGGGTTTAAAACCTTATGATAGGGAAAGAAGTGGCCTTGGAGCGGAAAGAATAAAAAAATGTGATGGCAGAGACACGATGGAGGTAAGAGTTGTGATACGCGATGTTGCAATCACAATATCGCAATTTTAAATGGAGAGTGGTAAGGAATTAATGGAACAAACTAAATTGTGCGAAGTGCGAAGGGTGACGTGGTGGGTCATGAATCACAATATCGCAAGTTTAAATGGATAGCAGTAAGGACTTAACAAAATGAACTAAGATGTGAAAAGTGTGATTTGTGTTGCGGTAAAGGTTGTGGGCTGCAATTTTGTGATGTGGTAAGTTCTGAAGGATGCGATGTGCGAAGAGGGTGACATGGCGGAGTTATCGCATTGGCAGAATAAGTGGTAAGTGTTATGAAAAAAGGTAAATGGTGTGTGGTCGAAATATTGCAATCGGCCAGAACAAGTGGTAAGTGTTTAAAGGTAAGAGCTAAATGTTGCAATTTGTGAAGTGTGATGTACGGTGGTGGGATTTCAAGGAGAAAGGCGGAGGTTGGGTTTTTTGATGGTTTTCTAGCGTTTTTGCGTTAAAAAAAGTCCGACGATGGTGACTGATTTAACTAAGGAATATGGCAGGCAATCGGCAAAGGAGAGCGGTAAGTATTCAAGGAAAAAGGTAAGAGTGGCGAAGTGCAATTTCGCGATATCGCAATCACCAGGAACGAGCGGTACACATTGAAGGTGAAAAAGGTAAAGTAGTTTGAACGAAGGAAAAAAAGAAATAAGGTTGAAGGGCGTATGTGCGTTAGAAAAAAAGGGTAAGTGCAGAGTTAAGGTGAGAAGGAAAGGAGGGGAATGGAGGCGTAAGAGCGGTGCTTAGAAGTGAAGCAAACTTGTTGATTCATGCTTGGGAAACAAATAGAAATTCGGGGTGAGACAGTGAAGGAAAGGATTGGATTTGGTAAATACAAATTCTTCCCTGAACTCCAACATAAAGAAATTTTGGCTTGTGGGAAGGTCTGCCCTACTCAAACTCTATTGACGGAGATGATAGGGGGAAGAATTGACCATAGTTTTGGAGTGTTCCCTCTATTTCACTATGCATAAGCAATTTAAACTAGAACATCGTAAAAACTAAATAGCAATGAAACTTATCAGAAACAGATCTAACTTTAATGGCAGAAGAAAACTAGCTAAATGACAGAAAGGAAAAGATAGTAACAGTAGAGAAGTTGAGGCACATGGATTGGGCCCTAACCTACGAGCCTAGCCCTCTGAACTTAAATCAATCAAATGAAATCAGTCTGCTCATTTCATAAAATAATAACTGCATACATCTTTGAAATTTCCGATCGTTGAATAAAACAAAAAGCTTCAATAGTTCACAACAATAATTCTGAATGGAATCGAGACTAAGATAGACTAACTCTTCCTAGCTCTAGAACTGCTCTATTTATTCTACAGGGAAGCTAACAATAGCTCCCTTGAAAATGGTGATTGAGTCCAAGGATTCCAAGTAAACCAAGATTGAGTGCTCTCCTCTTTGAGTTGCTCGGCTGCCTCTGGAATTTGAATTGCTGGAGAGAATCCTTGGGGATCCTTTGGCTTCTTGTGGAATTCGAATTCCTGGAGAGAATCTTTGGGATCCTTCGGCTACCTTTGAGGGTGGAAAATCCTCCTATAACTTCTCCTTATTATCTCCCGCAAGTATTTGTGATAAAATATTTATAAAAATGCTTAATAAATCATTATTTTATGCACTCAACCTTATATTAGGCACTCAGAGTATGTTAGCCTTTATCACCACCTATACTAGCATCATAAACCAAAATAATAATAAAAAATGCAAGAAAAAGAGATCTAAGAAGGAAAAAAGGTGTCTATTAACCCCTCCACATATTTCTAATGATGTAGCTCATTAGTGATCCTGAGTACACAAAGTCAGAAGATGAGGAGACAAAGTCTAGTAAAATTATACATGGAGGAAATAGGTCCAAATTCATCCCTAATCCCTATGTCAAAAGACCTCATACTAGACCAAGAAACCAACTCAGGATAAACAAAAAGATGATTTCCAATCCTAAACTGAGGGATGAAATTATTAACATTGAAGAAAGCTCAGTCAAAGAGCCAAGCACAGAAAAGTAGGCCTGATAAAAAGGTAACTAAAGAAAAAGCAATAAGGATATTTTCTTCTATTCCGAACCTTTGATGAATGAAGAACAACGCCGACTTGGTGAAATTTTTTTTGGAACTGTTCCATGTTTTCCGGATATTGATCCCTTTTCTGCAAAGGTAGCAATTATTTTGAAATATTAGCATGTGGTGGAAATGGGCTACTTTTGTTTTGAATCATGATGGTGACATTAAACAGATGAAGTGGAGAGGTTATTTAGTTGCAATGAATGCAACCAGGTGTCTTATATGCAGATTTCTCTGAAATAACATGTTTCTATTTTGAAGGAGACAAACACGTGTCACTCCCACTGTTTTTACACTTTTTGCTGAAGATTGGTTGCACTAAACCAAAAGAGTGGTCTTCGAATAGGATTCCACCTCACACAACCATTTCGGAGTGAAAAACTTCATGATACCTTCATGATGTTTATATTTTTTTTAATGTAGCACTTTGTAATTAATATTAAGGGATAAGCTTCACCTCTTGCACGAGGTTGTAATGACTTTTGAAACAGATTTACCTGTTTCTGTGGAAGATGACAATATCATATTTTGTATACATATGCCAAAATGATATGAAGTCAGGGTTGGTTGGTGGTTATATAATTTTGACTTATATGGTCTGTAATCTTTGTTTTGAATGAAATGGAATGATATTGCTGAGGACTTATTACCAATTTGCTGTGTGTATTGTCTGCTTTACTTGTGTTCCACATCTCCTTTCTTCAAGTTCTAGTTTACAAATCATCATACTGTTATGTGTTTTTATTAGTCTCTTAAACATGTTATGTGTTTTATCAGTTCTTGTTAGTCTCACACAATGAGCATTCCTGATAAAATATATGTTATAATAGTGGAAGAGCATCACTATTCTTCATGATATTTTAGTGAGAATCTTGTCAGAGTGGAAATAGTTTTCTCTCAATGGAATATTTTCAAAATGCTAGTTTTGTGAATTTCTACTAAATACAATAGATTTTTGTTTCATAGAGCTACTGTTTCCTCATATCTCACAATTTCCTCTCCTCATAGATTGCAAATTTTCACTCTTCTACCACATCAGATTCCCATACCCTCTTTAGTAGAACTATGGATTTGACTGAAATATCTCTTCAGTGAATCATAGTTTATACCATCTTCCAATCCCATAAAACAAAACATTAAAATTTCTTTAGAGTTTGATATGTGTCTGGTCAGGCGCTTGCTATAGTCCAAGTGCTGATTCCATCGCCAACAATGTACTTTCGTGCATGTGGTGTTGTGTACGTGTGGTATTGTGTACACATTATACAAGTGGTGCGATTTACATTTGGAATTGTGTACACATTGTGTAGGTGGTACCATGTACATGTGATGTTGTGCACACGTTGTGCAAGTAGTGCTTTGTACTAGTGGTATTGTGTATGTGTTGTGCATATGGTACTAGTATGCATGTGATATTGTGTGCATGTTGTACATGTTGTGTTGTAGACATGCGGTACTATGTATATGCATTGTGTAGTCATGGTAATGTGACATGTGTATTCATTGTGTTGTAATCTGTATAGGTATATGTATTGTGTTGTGTTTTACACCAGATGTATGTGTATGTATTGTGTTGTATTATATACCAGGCATAGGTTGATTTGTTGTATGCCAATGCAGGTGTATGTATTGTTTTATATTGTACATTGGGTGTAGGTGTGTGTGTCGAATGTCAATGTGGGTGCGTGTATTGTATGGTGTTGTATGTTGTATGTGGTTGTACGTGTTGTGAATTACACTGTGTGTATGTGTACATGAGTGAAGAGAAGAAAGGGCACTAGGTTTTTTTCGGATGTGGAAACCGATCCGAGGTGTGTACAAAAAGAACAAAGAAAGAAGCAAGGACCGATGAAGGATGAGTATCACTAATTTATTTTAGTTCTATTATGCATGTCATCTACGATTTTGATTTATGATGATTGCATGTGATTTATGATTTTGATCTATGATGGTTGTGTTTTGAGATAACCAGATGTGATATGTTTATTAATGATGATTTGATCAAACAACTAGTTTGACTTGTTGTGACCAGAAGTAAATAGACATGAAAGTGTACCTTATTAATGAGCTACCAATGAGGTATAATGTGAATTTATTTCAATTTATTTTGAATCTAATGGCGATTATGTTCTTGGTACAGGAAGCATGAAAATTCTAGGTTTGGTGGTTGAAACTGATTCAAGCATTAGCAACAACCACAAAAGGACTTGAAACATGTAGCCATATGCTGGTAGAGCACTTGGAGCAGGTCCATTGGGTAAAAATGGTACCTAATAGTGTCCAATTATTTCCATGAGAATTATATGACTGATATGATGGTTTTTAGGCATGTATATGCCTTGGTTGTTTGACCTTCCAATGCGAGGAAGCCTTGAAAAGGGATGGATTTTCTGGGACCGAGGTGCCAACGAAACTTGGAAGGTGTGTGAATGCACGAAAGGGGGTGACCGGATTGCCTGAGGGACTATGTAGTAGAGAAGGGGCGGTCGAGGATGGATTTGATTTGGTCATTAGCATTGCCAGATGGAATCATATGTAGATTGGGAGTGTTCCCTGGAATAATGAGCTGGTAACTGTTCACTGAAGATACAGTAACACGAGATTGTAGCGCTGGAAAATGGATGCAGATATGACTTGGCAGTGGATTTTTGACTTCCTCGGAAGGAAGAAAATATTGATATTAATTTGAGGGTGGAGATGTGAGCCTCTGGATTACCTTGTTGCGGATGCAGACCTTGTATCCTTTTATTTTCCAGCTGGGAAAATGTGCATATGTATATATGTGGCTGTTATTATAAATATCATAAAGAGATGCGTTATAAAGCTCTAGTAGGTGGTATGATTGTCATGATGATTTTTTATTTTGAGCATGTTATTCATTGTAAATAATGCAACGAGCTGTGTTATAAATCTCTATTATGAAACCAACTCCCAAAATAGAAGAAAAGAGAGATCAACACCTTACAAATCAACCACTTCAAGGGGGAAAACTCCTTTACATTACATAAATAAAAAATTGGATGATTCAAATGACAAAAACTCCTTTCTATATATAGGATTCCATGGGGTCAAAATATAATCCTAGCCAACCTAACAATAATAATGTAAGGGAAAAACAATAACAATAGTGGGCTATTATGGAGCACAATAATAACAATATGGGGATTAAAGTGGTACAACAATAACAATAAGGGGGCTACACTAACAACAATAAGGGAATACACTAGTAATATAGGGCCCTAACATGCCCCTCTCCTTAAAAAAAGTGTTTTCCTCAACGCTTGAGTAGTTCTATATTATTTTGTACAAAATTCTCATCCTCCCATGTGGAATATTCAGTGGTTAAGTTCTTCCACTTGATGAGATACTCTGAAATTGATTGATTTCCTAGCTGTTGAGTTCATGTTTCCATGACTGCTTCAAGTTATAATATGATTTTTCCTTCCTCATCAAGTTCTAGCAATATTGTTTGAATTGGAAGCTTATCACCTATAAAATTATTTAAGCATGAAACATGGAAAATTGGGTGCACTCAGGAAGATGCAGGAAGCTCCAATTTGTATTCCACAGTACCAATATTTTGAAAAACCTTGTAAGGACCATAGTACTTTGGAGATAATTTATTATACTTATTATCTTACTTGAGGGACATTTGTTTGTATGGTTGTAGCCATAAAAATACCTAGTTGCTTACATCAAAACTTCTCTCACTGCAATGTTGATCTGCCTATTTTTTCATTCGATTCTATGCCAAAATTAGGTTATCCTTTAAGAGTTGGAGAACTTGTTGTCGATGCTCAATGTGATATTCCACTACTTTAACCTTAGAATTTTCTCTTAAATATGATATGATTGATGGCATGTGATATCCATAATGTGCCATAAATGGGGTCATTTTTTCTACAATGTGGAAGGAAGTGTTATACACAATTTAGTCAGAGGTAACCAATTGACCCATTATGTTAGTTTATCAGATACAAAGTAACGAAGATATCCTTCCAAACATTTTTTCATTATCTCAATTTTCCTATCGGATTTATGATGATAAGTTGATCTATGAGCTATTTGAGTACCCAAACAAGAAAATAATTCTGTCCAAAAATTTCCAGTGAAAATGGGATCTCTATCGCTTACAATAATCTTTGGGTTTCCATGTAGCTTTTAAATTGTTTCCATAAATGCAGTAGCAAATGTACTCGCTTTAAATGGATGAGATAATGCACAAAAGTGTGCATATTTGGTAAGTTTATCAACTACCACTATGATGACACTCTTTCCTTCATACTTAGGTAAACCTTTGATAAAATCCATTGAAACCTCCTCCCAACGTTGACTTGGAATGGATAAAGGTTGTAGTAGACCTGAGGTCTTAATTGTATCAACTTAATTTTGTTGGACAACCAAAAATTCCACCACAAAATTTTGAATATCATATTTAAGGCCATCCCAAAAAATTCTTTCTTCACTGTGTGGTAATTTTTTAAAAATCTCGAGTGTCCTCCTAAGGAAGAGGTGTGCAATTCCAAAAGAATCTTTTGTTTTAGTTGGGAACTCTTACAAAGATATAAGCGATATTTATACCATAAGGAATATTTTTCCAACTAAATGTATAAGATGTACTAGGGTCTTGCTGCAACTTTTGAATGAGTGTCCATACTTCTTTGTCATCATTCCATTCCTCTCTTGCTTTGGTTATCCAATCTAGTTGGATAATAGAAATGGCACGAAGCAGTGCTTCCACATACTCATCCTTTCTTGAGAGTGCATTTGCAACAACATTTAACTTCCATTTTTTGTATATGATTTCAAAGTCATAACCCAACATATTTGTGACCCATTTTTGTTGCCCTTCTGAAGATAGTCTTTGTTCCAAAAAGTATTTAAGACTATCATGATTAGTTTTTACCTTGGAGTGTCTTCCCATTAGGTAAGGTCTCCATTTATTTAGTGCATGTAGTATTGCCAACATTTCATTCTCTTAAATAGCTTTTTGTAAATAATTTCCTTTGATTGGATGAATTTCAAAAGAAATGGGTCTTCCTTCTTGCATTAAACAACACCAATTCCATTTCCCGAGGCATCACATTCCACAATAAAGGTTTTTGTGAATTATGGCGTAGCTAAGACTAGTGCTTGGCACATTGCCTCTTTAAGATGGTCAAAGGTATTAGTTGCTTCAGGAGTCAATGAAAATGCATCTTTGTTCAATAATTATGTTAGAGGTGCTGCTATTCTCCCACAATTATTAACAAACTTGCGATAATACCATGCTAACCCTAGAAATCCTTGCAACTGCTTTATGATTGTGGGGAATTTCCATTCCTTAATGGATTTCATTTTGTTAACATGACACACAACGGGGTATGTCACTGGGTAATATTTTCCTGGCACCATCCGTAAACCATTAACACTCAGGCACCTGTGTTTCCATGTTACACAATGGAATTCAATACTCAGTTACCATTTTTAGCATCATTAAACCTTCCATATCTATTAAATATAAATAATGACCCCATTCCACATAGCCCCAATTGGCCCCCCATGCCCATGAAGATCCCTTCGGACATTCCAAAATTCGAAGGGAAACAAGCGGAAGACCTTGTAAATCATATTATGACTTTCCACCTATGGTGTTCGTCTAATAGTATTATTGACGATACTATTTGACTGAGACTGTTTCAACGTACCCTAACTGGGCCTGATGCGGAATAGTATGTTGAGCATCCTTTTGCTTCGCATGGAACCTTTAGCACCCTCGCTACCACATTCCTCACTTATTTTCATCTACCCATCCACCATGATTTATGGATGGAATTTTTGACTAATTTTAGGCAAACACCAACTGCCCATATCTCAGATCATCTCCACGAATGGCAACGACATCGTACTTTGTGCAAAGCCAGACTCGACGATAGAGTTTTACTGGACTTGTTTTTGAAAACTCTCACAACAGAGATCTACCTACCTACCTCACACAAGGACCTACCTCCGAGGAGGATGCCATTTGCAAAGCCCAACAACTCGAACTCATCTATACCCAGTCAATATATATATACAATGTCTTGCCAAACTCCTCGTGCTTGCAAACTTATACATAATTTCCAAGCGCATAGAATGCTGTAGACGACTTGATTAGGTTATTGAACCAAGGTCACCTAGGCAACATTATCCAATACCCAAGATATTCGTATGATTCTACCATGAACATGATGCAACATGGCTACCACCAAAGTCAATATGCACCTTTTCAAAATATGACGAATAAGGTGTCATCATGCCACCAAAAATAGGGAGGCTCGTACCCTCCCTCGCAGGGGACCCAGTACTCAGTTAGGAATGCTGATGGAAGAGATTTCCCCTAGAAACCTTACACCAACAAGGGACAGGGAAACCAATATTTCCCTCTCCCCGCACAAAATCCACCACCGTAGAATAATGTGCTAGTGAACTTAGTGAAACCATCTCAAGCTCAAAAATGAAAGTTTTATGACTAGGAGAACCGTAATAACCCTCCTAATGCTGCAAGAAAGAAGCCTAAGAATAAATAAGAGGGAGAGTTTGGAAAGGGAGGCAGTAATGATACTGGGAGTGGAAACCATGAAATTTACATGAATGACGAAGAAATTTTCTTCCAAAAAAGGAACAGGAACTATGACACCCCTCCAGTCACCAACCCATCAGGGACAAGCACAAGTTCACCTACTACACCATTGACCATATCCAAAGTACCTATTGAGTCCCTTCCAAAGGCGGTTAAGGGGCCAACCAGGCGCATAGGATACCACTCAAAATATGCACATAACTACAACATAGTGGATGATATAACACAATCACCTGCTGCCATGTCAGCCTTAGAATTCCTACAATCATGGCCAAAACAATAGAAAGCCTTAATTTCCGCATTAGGCGCAATCGACCCCTCCGATTTGCGCCTAATGTATCTTGACCTAGACAAAGCCACCCCTAGGATTCCTTCTCTATTCGCTTTCTAGATACTGGTGTTGGAGAGGTAAATCCCCTATGCAGATAGAGGCAATCCCTACTAGCCCAGATTTGGTCTAGCAACAACCGAGTCACGCTAAGACATAGGTTCCTAGTTACAAAAGACCAAGATGCGACAAGAGGCCTACCTTAAGTCCTACGCTGCTGTTGCTTGCAGATAAGATGGTGCTTTCGTCCTTCACTTTGGCAGATCACAATTCTCCCGCTTAGCACGTTCAAACACCTGCACGTACATGAAGAAACATCACACAACGTAAAACCTAAAACATGTAACCATATATCAGTCAAAGAAGATATAATTCATAACATAAGACATGAACATATGAATGGAACCATAATCAAAAAAATTTATTATTAATAACAATGAAAGAAAGATACAACCTGAGCTATGATGCTGGATCTTCCTTCGGCGGGTCAACAGCGGAGCACGTCTTGATGAAGCTCGTCGGGATGGGACAAGGCTCTCTCTCTTCGACTATTTGACGATAGTCTCATTACCACTGATTCATCTCTATTCAGGATAGCTTGCAAAGGGAAAATGGAAAGCTTATATAGATGGTGGAAGGGGAGTTGGGATCCCTACAATGGTGGGATTGGCCCTATCCTCATGGAAGCTTCCATGATAGATGGAAAACCACTTCCTCTACACGGAGATTCGGAGCCAAACCTCCCAACTCATTTTAGAGACTCGTTTAGGAGTTGGTTGGAATCAAACTTCCGCCATTTATTTTTAAAAACAATCCTTATTAAGCTTGGCGAGAGTAATACACTGGGACAGAGCGCCAATTGTCACGCCCTCTTTGGTGGATTTCCCCCATTGGCGCGATCGCTGAACTGGCTGGTCGCGCCAAGGCCAAAAGGTCTATTTTTAGGGCTTTTCATAGGAAATTGTCTTCAGAGGAATGATTTTCCTTGTCAAGAGGGATGCCATGAAAGTGGTTTCAGGTCATGTCACTACTCACAAGTCACGAAAAATTCCCTCCAATGTGCGGGATGGGGGATTGTAGGGACGGTGACAAATTACTGTGTAATAGATGCCCCTTAAAGAATGAGGCCCGAGAGAGAGAGAGGGGTGAAATGCTTTACGAGAACGTGTCCAACTGAAAACACTACTGTAGTAAATCCTGCATAAACAAGTACAACTGATATCTCAAATACATGATATGTGGTATGGGCGCATCCATCTAGAATAGAGTATACAATAATCAAGATCCGAGGCATGGACACAACCATCCAGTGAGGATGAATAAATAGACCCAGGTATGGTCGCAGCCATCCAATCAATGAGTCATGTAACCAATCATGATAATCCACAAAATCCGTAGCCTAAATTCCATTAGACAAAACCCAGGGTCTTCTGCTCCATCTCGACCCGAACAGAGTACAAGTCCTAGCATGTGAATAAGTGAGCTGAAGTTGAACATGCAAGAACATCGTTTGATTACCAGCCAATGATGAAAGCTATTAACAGACGCGAGAGGAACCACCAGTAATGAAATTGGCCCTCAAGGTACTATAGGTACAATCCACAGAATGTGAATAGTGAGCTGGCATCGAACACCCGTAGAATCATTCGATCGAAGGAAAATGATGAAAACCTTTTTTCGAATGCGAAGAACCTGCCATTGAGGCATGCAGGCTCCAAGGTACCAGAAGGGAGTCTCTAGATCAGCTTCCTAGATAATGAACTGAAGTCGACAGGAGGTGACCTTGATCGAAGGTGGGCCATAGTGTTTCCCACATCATCGACGCGAGACAGAGGAACATAATGTTTGTGAATCGGGATCAGATGAGAATCATAGGAAGGTTGAAACTGCAGAGGTCAACTTCTCTTGAACATATCGGCGGCACGACAGTGGATTTGGAAGTATTTGACATCAAAAGATCAGAGGTCATGATGATGAGGCAAAGAGTAGATGAGAGGTCAAAAGCGATTACCCAAACCCATGGAGGTAAGTAGAAAACGAGATGAGATGTCCCCAACCCGACACGAATGCAAACAAGTGCCATGTTCAAGAGCAACATACTGCTGACGCGACAATGATACTGGTTGCATTTTTCCCTACCATTTCTGGCGAGTACCCCAATTATTTTTGAAAACAAGCTTGAAGGGGATAGCATATGCTTGTGATATAAGTTCTTCCTTCAGACGAATCCATCCTAGTACATTTAACGAGCTCTAGGAAGGAGAAACTCGAGTATCGTCATAATGACTGAATCCGATGTCATTAGGGTTTAATGAGTCTGACAAAGGGAGAAATTGGTGTCTTTTCATGTTTAGAGAGTTTGAAAAGATAGCGGAAAAGTAAACTCCAACAATCCCTTTTCATAAATAGTTCCTCAGATCCGAAAATGTAGAAAAATATGTCCGAGAAAGCCTCGTAGTCACGATAGGCTAGGGTATTCCTTTTTCATAAATAATCCATCCCAGCTCGAAAAAGGGGTAAATGTATACTAGGTAGATGTCGTTTTGCAGCCAATTTAACGAGATCAAAACGACAAGTGACTCGACAATATTTTCATGTCTAAAGAGTCAGAAAAGAGCTAAAATATGACTCTAGAAATGACTTTTTCGTGTTTTTACCGAGTCCGAAAAAGTATAAAATACAACTCTTATCGTCGTCCAAGCTGTGTGAAAAACTGTTGCTGCACATGAAAGTGAGCATAAAATCCATTTTTCGACAAAATATAATAAAATATTGGAAAAATGACTTTCAAAACCTAATTTTGACTTTGAAAAGTTATAAATATGCCAAAAATAGTAAAAACATATTCACTTTTACTTTTTACCTCTTGTGAGAGCAACAGTGAGCTTTTGTTGTGCAAACTTGTGGCGGTGATTATGGACAATCCAATACGTCATTCCAGTTCTTGTTTGTTCCAGGTAAGAGGCGCTTTCCTTAGCTTTGTTTTAATTCCTTTTTTTATAGATTTCCATTGTGTTTTTGGATCCCTAAGGGGACCTTTGCAAAATTAGGGCTCGGCCAATTGGCGCGGGTATCGGGCACGTACCTGTGCCAATTGGCTCCTTTTTGTAAAGGGGTCGCGCCAATGGCACAACTCAAATTTATGCCTGAATTTATCAAAATGTGAGCCAATCAGATGAATTTCTAAGTGTTCCAGAGATCTAATGAGGTGTTTATGACCATGTTGGTGCAGATACACGGCCACAATGGTGATCGAGTGGAAGGAAATGGAGCATGGTGAAGAGGATGAAATGGCCATGCAGAATGAAGCATGCATGAACACTCTCAGAAACCGTGGTATGAAAAATTTCTTCCTAACACCATGTTTTAGAGCACAACCTGAGCTACTGCAGTATTTGATCAGCATTTGGGACGAGAACGGAGAAGTGTTCAGGCTTCGAGACCAAGTGTTGGAACTTGAAGTATCCGACATCTATTTCATAACTGGATTGTCCCGCAGAGGTCCAGTGCCGATCTTGACAGGTACTAGGCCATCTGGTGAGAAAATGGAAATGGTGATGGAAAGAGTGTGCCCAGGGGCACGGACAGGATTAGGCAGTGGGAAGGTCGATATCCACACGGTCCCTAATATAGCACTCCGATTAGTGCTCCACACCATTATGTGGGCTGCGGGGTAACAGGCACTGCACGAGGCAACCAAAGCATAGCTCCTACTAGCATCTGAATGCATGAACCCGACACTTTTTGATTGGGCCACTGCCATAACAATGAACATCAAACGACAACTGAAAGTGCAAGAAGGCCAAAATAAAGCAGTTTGGGTATGGTTCCATCCTGGTATCGTTCATCCTTGAACGACTACCAATTTTCTAGGGCCAGGGGGCGATAGTTGCCGAGCCATCATTGAGGGAGCCAAGGATGGCTCGATGGGCAGCACTCATGCCCAGATCAAGAGGGGGCAAATAAATTTCATGGAGGCCCGAGTTTTTTGTATGGCTACGACGACA
Organism: Pinus albicaulis; assembly: GCA_034641835.2. NCBI lineage: Eukaryota > Viridiplantae > Streptophyta > Pinopsida > Pinales > Pinaceae > Pinus > Pinus albicaulis. Next base: position 620,761,774 of record CM076582.1, read on the forward strand.
ATTGATCGTCGTTGAGGACTGGCCCTATACTGGTATCGACTTCATGGGAGACCCAGATCTTCCACTGTCGGAGGGGGACAGCTGGGACGAGGAGCTGGGTAAGACTCTTTTTTTATTTTATGTATTTATGATTTTTTTTTGTAATACATGTCTATTCTAACAAACAATCCTGTATGTATGCAGATGTTGGCCCAGAGAGGCCCGCCGGGATGTCAGCCATCGCACGGAGGACCCATATCGCACACGATCCTCAAGCTGAGGGTGGCAAGGGGAGTGAGCTAGTCTAGAACCTGGAGGGTATCACCCAGGGGATCCCAGATTATGCCCGTCTAGCAAACATCTCGATGGCTTACCAGAGGCACACTGTGGGGGTGCCTAGTCACCTCCATCGATTACTGAGGCGATTGGTGATCGCGGTGACATATTACCATGAGCACCACGCTGATTAGTCATCTAGGGCTTTTATATGCATATTTTTGAGAGACATGTTGTCTCTGGCTATTGTTAAAATAGACATGTATATTTTTTGAGTTTATTTGATGTACACAAACTGCAAACATTTCAACACACACACACACACACATATATATATATATATATTTCTAGATGGATATTTTTACATATGATGATGTATTTTATATTCTATGCCAATGTCTAATACAATGTTATCTAATGCATTAGTTACACGATCTGCATAACAAACAACCCAATGGAAAAGTTCACAAAATGCATTACCACACATTTTATTTTTACGCAAGCTTAAACGCACACATGCAAGCACACATGCAAACTATGCTTGGAAATGAGTTTTATTTTTATGCAAGCTTAAAAAACAAATGTAAAATATGCTTGAAATTATAAGGAAAAATGGGCATGCCCCCAAGCATGGTGTCTCAATTCGAGGTACATGCCCCCCAAGCTTCAGTCCATAGGAAATGGAGTGAAGGTTCAAAACGCAAGAGATTTGATATAAATATAACAAAAATCGAATTGAACAGGCTCATGTTTCATTATTTTAACGAGGTTGACACACTTAAAAGAATTGTCTTCGTAGCGACTTGTTTCATTGTTTTAGGAGCTTGACACAAGAAGAGGAACTATGCTCCGACAAGCTCAAAGGATGAGGCTCAGGAGGGGGATAACCAGATAAATCATGCTCTAGACAATCAGACATTGCCCCTAGGTTGGGCATGAATGAGGAACGATGATTTCCATCGCTCCACGTCAGATCTTCAAGAGACATTGTTTCAACAATAGCTTCATCAGAAGTGAAGACTTCTCTTAAAGGGTCAGAAAAATTTGCATCGCCAAGCTAAGGGGATTGAGAATATATATCTAAAGCCATGCTCAAAGGAGCATGTTCATGAGGAGGAGGATCAGATGCAGTGAGAATCTCGCATTAATTAATCTCAACTGGAGTTAAAGGCATCGATTCTCCAAAAGAGGTCACCTGTTCAGGCGAAGGGATGATCCAAGGGTCGTCTGACCTATAGATCATGTTAACTTGAATGGTGTGTGGTGGTGGCATGGGAAAAATACCCATGAGGACGGGGTCTTTGAAAATACCGGGTCCTACACTGTCGGGGGGATTGGGGATCTGATCCACGTAAGGAACTTTGTTCTCGGAGGATGAGGTGAAGAACGACAACTGATCAATAGTGATAATTTTTCCCTCATGAGGGAACTTCAGAAGCTGGAAGAGGGTGGATGGAATGCATAGCATGGCGTGAGTCCAACTACGACCAAGAATGAGATTGTAGTTGAGCTTGGCGTCAACCACTTCTACTTCTACGTTGACTGTCTTACCCTGTAACGTGATAAAAAAACTCTCGAGAACAACCAGGGGTTTTTATTCCTGGCCATCAAATGCCTCTAGGGCATTGGGAGATGAAGTAAGAGCTGGAGAGCCAATGGCCTTCTAGCAGGCAGATGACATAACACATGTGGAAGCAGCTTTGTCCACAATTTCTCTATGGATGTTAAGGCTGTTGATCCTGACTTGGATAACAAGAGCGATTTGATGCGGAAGTCGAGGGAAAAATTTTTCTAGGTCGAAGGTGAGAAGACTAGAATCGGCGGGATCGATTCCACCAATTGCGGACAACATAGCTTTCTATTGCGATGGGAAAATTTGAAGCACTTCCGGTGCAGACATTGCAGAAGGCGCCTGTGCCAAGTCCTCAACAATGTTGTAGTGCTGTGCGGCACGGGCGTTTGGGTTATAGGAATATTTTCGCAAAACACCTTTAGGAGGTGGCCTCAAAATAGGTTGAACGTTGGGCTTCTAAATTTCTAAAGGACCAGAGACAGGTGGGGGAGGTGGGCCATCAACGAATTCCTTCCTAGCTGCCTGGCGTGATCCAGCATAATCCTTCTAACGCGTAGCAATCGTAACAAGTGCAAGACCATTCATCATAAAAACTTGGGACCCAAATGGTGCAGATGGTGAGGCTGCTGAACCATCTGGGTCTACTGAGATGGGAATGGTTCTTTAAGAACTGTCGGAGTCCCTTTGGAGCCCTTCAGAAGTTGACTAACTTCATATCGTCGAGGACAATCTTTGTTATAATGGTCTACTTCACAGATAAGGCAAGGGTACTGCAGTTTACATTGGGAACCATCGTCAGCACGAGGTTTATAAGACTCTGATTTCAGGGCATCAGGTTTGGATTTTACTTTTCCCTTCTTCTTTCCTTTGGAGGCCTTTTCCGTAGGATTAGCCTAAACGGCGTTGACCTCCGTAGTTTTACCAGGATCCGGAGGGGCGGGAAAAGCAGAATTGTTGGAAGAATTAGACTTCTGCTTCCCATTTAAGGACTTGTGAGAAGTCTGAGAAACGGAAAAAATAACACCATCCATCGATGGGGTAGCTGGTGCTTTAGAGGTCCATGGCCGTGGGGCATCAGTCAAGATATCATAGAGCGTGTTGGACTGAGAGTACACCAGATCATGGTACTGGGCACGCGCGATGGCTTGTTCTTCGGTCACACATGCCCCCATAGCAATATCTTGAGAAATCTTGCTAACGAAGGAGGTTGTGAACCAATGAGTTAGTAGCTGATCAGGTATATCAAACTTGATCAGCCTACGACGACGTTGCCACTCATGAATATGATCAGATATGTGGGTGGCTTTATCCTGCTTGAGAGAAGTCAGGAGATGGGTCCCGGATTCGTAACGAACCGGTAACTGAAAGTGCGTCAGAAAAGCCATAGCTAACGTATTGAAGTCTTGAAAGATACTGCGGGGTAATTCTATGTACCACTTAGTGGCAGCATCAGTAAGGGTGCGCTGGAAGAGACGCAGACAAATTGAATCATCCACCCAAGAGTTGGACGAACACCACAGATGGTAGGTCATTACATGAGCTTGGGGGTCCTCTCTAGCTTTACCTTTGAATTTAGGACAGTCGCCAGGCACCTTAGTTGGAACCGGAGGCCAATAAGGATTGTGAAGAATCGGATCATTGGTCAATTTAGAAACATCTGGAAATTCCAACGTAGCAAGCAAAGGTAACTGAGGATTGAAAGGCATACCAGGCCCTCGATAAGGACTTGTACCTGTACTCCACCCTGGTTGAGCATAAATTTTCCCCCATTGGTTCTGCCCTGGGGGATTCTGACCAGAGGGGCTGTAAGCCGTATAGTTAGATTGATACAGTTGCTGATAACCAGTGTATGGGGGTTGATAACTGGGGTATGGACCCTGATTATATGTCGGCCCCATTTGAGTAGTATATGGATTTGAATACTGAGTATAGGTATAGCCTGGTTGTTGAAGGTAATAACCAGAATCTTGGGGCAAGTTGTAAACTGGTCGAGATTGGCCTTGGAGGTAATAACCACCTTGGGGCGGAGCAGGCTGTTGGTAAGTGGGGCCCTGCTAAGCCTGATAAGTTGGGCGCACGGGCAGATTCGACTGCAGCATAGAGTAAATCGACTATTGAGCAGGGATGACAGGATGTGCAGGCTGGCCTGGTTGGATAGGTTGACCTGGATGAGTAGGCTGCCCTGGTTGAACAGGTTGACCCGAGTGAACAGGTTTCCCTAGTTGAATAGGTTGACCTAGCTGAAGAGGTACACCAGGCTACCCCGGATGAACCAGTTGGCCTGGTGGTGGGATAGGGCCAGGTTGTGCCTAATAACTAATTTGACTTGTAACAGGACCATACGAGGGCCCTGACTGTGCAAAATTCATACCAATAGGAAGCTGAGGTTGTAGAGGTTGCACCATAGGTTAAGAGGGTTGGATTTGCCCCCCAGGACCGTACAACGATCCCGGTTGGTACACCGGTTGACCTGTGGGTCCTTGAAGTTTCCCTGGTTGGACCAAAGGGTGAGGCTATATAGGTTGACCTTGAGGGTTGTAGGATTGTCCTTGCGAACCGTATAACAACCCCTACTGGCCCGAAGGTTGGCCCTGTAAGGGTTGTCCTTGCGGGTCATAGAGATAACCAGGCTGGCCCAAAGGTTGGCCCTGGAAGGGTTGTCCCTGCAGGTTGGAAGGTTACCCAGCCTAGGTAGACAGAAAACCTTGAAGATACTGATAAGACTCTAGAGCAAGAAAACGTAGAGGGTTTCCTTGCTCATCTTAATGATATGGAAAAATGTAAACAGGTGTACCATCCTATGCATAATGGGAAAAATAAGGACAATTGTGATCTTGGGAGGACTGACCAACCTCGGAGTTCAACTACTGTAGAGACAACCGATACTCCTTAGGAGAGATAATCTCTGGAATATCATATGCTTTGTAGATGTCTTCAGGAAGCGATGCGGTCCTTACGGACTGAGTAGTCACAATGGGTGTAGATGCAGCTACACAAACAGTAGGCCTAACAGGTACTGATGTGACCTGAGGAGATGACGTGAGGGGTGTCCTTGGGGACATCCCTAATGAAGGAATAATTGGCCTCATAGAGGGAGTTGATAGTCCCATAGAGGCGACAATGGTCATAATCTGACTTAAGGATCTATACCCTGCTGGAAGCAAAGGACTAGGCGAAGACATGACAGATAACTCGAGGTTGTTTTCCGGGAACAGTTGGTAATATTCACCAGATGTGGGGATTTCCTCACTAGGAGAAGGACTGGATGAGTCCATATCTGACCCTGCCGCTAGATCTTCTAAAAGAAGGTGAGGACTAGGAGGGATAACAGCAGCTAAAAAAGGCGAACCCGATGTAATAGGAGGGAAATATTCCCCTACTCAAAATCCAAATCAAGCATTGGATAAGGGCCAATTGAACTCAACTGGTCCTCCAAAGGGAAGCTCAAATAGAACCGGTCCCCCGTCAGGAAACTCAGAGACTATGGGCTACTAAGGTTCAGCAGAGGATTGAGATACCTCTGATGAATTTTCTGTGTAAGGACTACCAGTAGACGAAATTGAGGGTTCCGCCACTGTGACAATAACGAAAAGAGGAAGAGATCAAACAAAAGCACATGGGAAAAAACCAAGGCACACAATCAAATGGCCAACAAGCAAACTCTAAAAGGGTGTGTGATTGCAGGTGATTTATTTTACCACATTGAAACTTAAAAAAATTTACCGTTTCATGTTTTAAGAGTCGAGAAACAGATGAAATATGACTCTATCTCTTTCAATTTGGAAACAAGCGTGAAAGGAAAAGCGCTTGATGATCCTTTCAAATTTAATGAGTCAGAAAAGATAAAAATGACTACTCTGGAACTCTAGGAAAAAGGGTGTACTAGATATCCGTGAACTGCAATATACACCTTGGCCTCAAAATGAAAGAGAAATCAACCAAGGACTTGACGTACGTGCAGGCAATCTCCCCGAATGCTGTGTCCGATGTATCACGGGTATAAGGCGGTAGACTTGGCTTCCTACGGATAAAGGATAACAACCTAGTGGGGTCACCCTTTATATATACGACGGTACATGGAGCACAAGTCCATACTAGTGTTGTCTAAAGCCAAGAGGCGAACGACAACAAATAGGTTTAATGAATTCGGAACACGTCACTAGCCTAGACCTCTAAATATTTCGTTAATGTGTCAATGCTGCCTTAAGGTAAATTGAATAAATTTTAAGAGTTGATCTTCAATTATTTTTCAATTTTCAGGCCCTACCGAATGTTATGTCTCAAAAATCCCCTAAATGCACACTACATGCCACAATATATCACTCTGTTTGATGAATAGCTAACTATGGGAAGGTTGAGAGCTTTCACACAATAACAAAATGATCACAAAACAACCACTAGTGTCTCTAATGCATGCTAATGAAACTAAAAGCTTTTCCTTTAGAGTTATATAACACTAATAACGTAGAAAAGATTTCAATTTACATTAACTAATCAAAAGCACAAGAGATTTGTTTTTTTGTATTTTCAATGTTTTAAGAGAAAAATGCACTAAAAAAAATGAAAACTAAAAAGAGATCAATTTGAGAAACGATAGCGGAAGAGTAAAGACAAGCAAGTTCACTCAACGTAAAACACACAATCAGACCTCAAACTGATGGAAAAATTCCTCAAATCAAAGAGGAATCCCAAAGACTCAAGCGAACCGTGTAATCTAGGCTCGAAACGAGACAAAGAGAAACTTGAATGAGAATCATAGAAATCACTCAAATAACGCAATAAAACAATGGAAAATCACCAAATGAATGGAAAGAAGCAACAAAAAAGTTGACTAATCAAACAAAAACCAAAAACTCCCACGGGAGGCTCAGCACACTATAACACCTAGATGCCCTAGGGCTAGAATGTAAAACCAATAGTAGAGGGAAAAAAACTGGAGGATAGAGGTCACACACAGTAAACCAAGGCTTTAGAACACTCAGGCAGTCGAAAAAAAGACACAAAGACCAAAAATCAAGCTCAGAAAGCTCAAAAAGAAGCAAACCATAGCACCACACAGGATTGGCGCGACTGTCTGGCTGCAACTAGCGCCAGAACAGGATTGGCGCGGGGGATGAACTAGCAACAAGCGCCAGTTGGCACGACTATCAGGGAAAAAACCGTGCCAGTCAAGTCTACTAATGTCAAAAAATAAAAAGAGCAAACAGGGAGCAAATCAGGTATGGTGAGGCTAAACAGAGGTTTAACACTAGAAAAAAGTGAACCAAAAGAGATGATCAAGCAGACAAGACTAAAATCAACCAAAAAGACAATACAAACTCCAATCAATGTCTCCCTAGTGGAGTCGCCAGTTTTTTGGAGAGGTAAATCCCATCTACGGATAGAGGCGATCCCTACTTGCCCAGATCGGGTCTAGCAACAATCGAGTCATGCTAAGATGCAGGTTCCTAGCTACAAAAGACCAAGATGCGATAAGAGGCCTACCTTAAGTCCTACGCTGCTATTGCTTGCAGAGAAGATGGCGCTTCCATCCTTCGCTTTGGCAGATCACAATTCTCTCGCTCAGCACGTTTGAACACCTGAACATACACGAAGAAACAACACACAACGTAAACCCTAAAACATGTAACCATATATCAGTCAGAGAATATATAATTCATAACATAAGACATGAACATATGAATGGAACCATAATCAAAGTCATTTATTATTAATAACAACGAAAGAAAGATACAACATGAGCTATGATGCTGGATCTTCCTTCGGTGGCTCAACAGCGGAGCACATCTTGATGAAGCTCATCGGGATGGGACAAGGCTCTCTCTCTTCGGCTGTTTGATGATAGTCTCCTTACTACTGATTCAGCTCTATTCAGGCTATCTTGCAAAGGGAAAATGACAAGCTTATATAGATGGTGGAAAGGGAGTTGGGATCCCTACAATGGTGGGATTGGCCCTATCCTCAAGGAATCTTCCATGATAGATGGAAAACCACTTCCCCTACAAGGAAATCCGGATCCAAACCTCCCAACTCATTTTAGAGACTCATTTAGGAGTTGGTTGGAATCAAACTTTCGCCATTTATTTTAAAAAAACAATCCTTATTAAGCTTGGCACAAGTAATACAATGGGACAGAGCGCCAGTTGGTGCGCCCTCTTTGGTGGATTTCCCCCATTGGCACGAGGGCTAAACTGGCTGTTCGTGCCAAGGCCAAAAGGTCTATTTTTAGGGCTTTTCACAGGAAACTGTATTCAGAGGAATGATTTTCCTTATCAAGGGGGATGCCATGAAAGTGGTTTTAGGTCATGTCACTACTCACAGGTCACGGAAAAGGCCCTCCAGTGTGCGGGACGGGGGATTGCAGGGATGGTGAAAAATTACTGTGTAACACTGGTGTCAGTCCAAAATATTGCCATACACAGATGCATCATTGAAAAAGGAGAATCTACATGCATCATGTCCAAATCTGTTTGGCATAATTTTGGATCACCTGAATTGAAACCATCCAACATCATGCTTATAGCATACGATGTTCGACCTTCAACTCCCATCGGTCTGTATTAGAATGTCCCTGTAAACTTGGCCAGAAATATGGTAATTATAGACATTGAAGTCTTGGACACACATCTTGAATACAATATACTCCTCAGGCAAAGTTATATGTATGCCATGACTGACATAGCATCCTCTGTATTTCAGGTGATGATGTTCCCCCACGAAGATCGAATCATCACTGTTGACCAACTTACATACTATAATAAGAAACCCATGATGGATCTCGATGTCATTATACCCTATTTAGAAACAACTACAGAATCGCTCATGCAATACCATGAATTTGGCCTCGGTCAATTCAAACCATCATCGATCCTAGGATCATTCCTAGGAGATCCCCCTATCATACTAGAGGCAGCCCTGTAAATCACAGGGGCACCGATGTGCATGATGCTATCATCAAACACTGAGACCAACCCAGAGATGGAATCCAATGGTATGGAGACCAAATCCACTGACACGAATTTCCTGCCCTTCACCATCATCCAAAACCCATTTTAATACCTCGCACCTGGTTTTGTGTCAAAGTAAGTCTTAGCAACTATTACATTGCCAAAGATGGCTCTCACAATTCCTGTCTAGTATTTGGTCCCACCAGCCATGCTGGGAAGTCTTGGCATCACTTATACAGGGATAACCACTATCTCTCCTCACGAGGCTACACCAGTTAACGAAATTCCCATAGTAGTGCTAGCTAATGTGGCCAAGAAAACCAACAAAAAAGGGAAGAAAATAAAAAACCCAAACACACCTAGGGAATTACAACCTTGCGCATTATGTAATATCATAGACCATCCTACCAATATTTTCCCGAAGTTAGATGAATTAAAACCTTTTCTAAGCACCGAAAGAAATGTTGCAACCTCAAGTTCCCATAAAAAGAAACAGGCCACGAAAAATCATGGGAAAGCATTGTGCACCAACAACGCATGCGCCATATACGACCGTTATTGACATTACACCCATCATTTCCTAGAGATGCCATGATATAGGGATGCCCTGCAAGCCCTAGAGCAATCATACCAGCAGGATCCCTCAAATCCATGATGCAGATGGATGAGGGAGAGCCTAGAACCATATTGTACCTACGAGAGGATCCTACATCCTACTCATACATAGTCACCCCAACGGACCAAAGACGAAAAATGGTGGCCACTCAGCCAGCCCCAGAGTGTGAACTATGCGACGAGCTTGATCACTTAGTCACAAAGTGTCCCAAATTAAGGGCATTCAACCGTTGGTACGAAATCCCTCACGTTGCCCAAAGAAACTTAGTCCGACATCGACGACATACGTGTCAGATTTTTCAAAGCAACCACCACATGCGGTATTGTCCCCATATCTATCGGTTCTGGTCCATGTTTGATTCCATGCGACAATTCATCGCTGAAAATTTTGACTTAGCCGGCTTGAACACAAAATCCAAGAACAACACATTCGAGGGACGGAAGCAACAAGGACCATATTATATGTGTTCGAGGAGAGGTAGTCACCTGAATGACCACCTCCCCCCCTGTTATCGCCCTGAAGCTTCTATCTGGCTCTGCGCACTCTATGATGAACACGATCACTTCATTATTGATTGTGCAACCCTAGATCTATTTCAGGGATGGTACGATAGCTTACGAGCAGTCCAGTATTCATGTTGGGTGTGTTCAGGTGACCACATGGTTCATCGTTGTCCCTATATCCCTGATTCTATTCGACATTAAACATTTTACGCCATGCCAAGTACACCTTGCCGCAGCAGACAGATTGGATTCCAAATCCATGGAAAGTTCGACAATGCAAGAAAACGTGACAACTAGGTCCATTTTCTTCATGTCAGAATAAAATTGGCTAGCAAAGGGGCACATCACCACCCCCAATTTCCCTGCATGGATAAGACCAAACTTCACATTATGCAACGTACATAACCACTTGGTCGCCTAATGGCCAGATCTAGAATCATTCCGCAAATGGTACCCAATCACTCCAGCAGTCTAGAGGGAATGGTGTACCAAGGAAAGACAGTCTTATCTGGTTTGTCAAGGCAACCATCAAACTCGACACTGTACTTACATCTCCTAGGTATGCCCTTTATTAGACACCATATGCTCATTGGATGCCCAATACCCAGATATAATTTGTCTACAGCCAATGAAGCCTAACGCAAGGTAACTTGCCCCGAGGCAGCGTAACCCCCATCATTACCAAAACATTAGGAAGGCTAAGACAACCCATTGTCCTAGCAGAGCCCAAAATCAGCCAAGGATGAGATGTGGGCTATGCGATAGAAACAACCACTGAATCAATTAATGTAAGGAAATTAAGAAACTTACTGATAGTCTTCGAATGGTTTCCCCCATCCCACAGATAAATCTCTCCAATCAAGAGAATATCACATGCTTCTATGCAATATTTTCTCGCAATTCCACCATACAATGGATTGTGAGTAGCTCCCAAGGCTACGAGCGACAAGGGAAACTTTGAGTCTCAACTCCCAAAAAGAGCTAGACCAACCAAAACCAAAAAATCGGAGATGGCAGAAGTGCAATCATGCCCCAATTCCTAATCATCTTCGATCGTCTACTTCAGGCACAAAGAGTAGCGTTGGTTCTCATACCATCTACTTGATAAGCACGTTGACACCGTGCACCATTTTCACAAGTCACAATCACAAAACATAGTTGTGCCCCTTAATGGAAACATTTAGGCACCTCTGTACTTAGTGTAACTTCCAAATCTAGGAAAGTGCGAGTACCCTTAGTACGCCACACGAGGAACATAATATTGCTCTCATACAAGCCACCACAATGGAAATTCCTCCACAATCCAATGTCGATGACACACAACACCACATACGATTCACCTCATCATGCATGGGAACAATGATTCGTGTTGTAGTCTCATCTGTCATTGGTGTCGATAATTCTACAACTACAATGATAGTTGTACTATCGATGGAACAAAATCAACCAATCTGCACCCTTTCAACCTCGTCTAGTTCCACATCATAAACTATGGAATCCTATTCGTGTCTGTCGACTAGCTTTGTTAGGCTTGAACCAAATCCTCATGGCCTCACACAAACCAAATCCACCTTAGAAGCCTTGTTCCATTCAGACGAGGATATTCTAGAGGCCATGACAGAACCATATTATCCATGGGACGCAATGCATCACCGCTCATTTTTTCTTCCAAAAAAAAGTTCGGTCCTAACAACCTAGAAAAACAAGAGATATAAACCATTGAATCAAAAGTATTCCTCCAATTTGGGAAAGTATAATGGTTCAAAAATCCCATCTCGACACCTGACGTGTTTGAAGAAGGGAGCATGTCAAATATTTCACTGACCATCAAGGTAAATATCTCAAGAAAACCAGGAAAAATCAAAGAAATTCCACTCGGGGAAGAATTCTCCCCAGACGAAGTAGTTGCTTACACAAGCTTGCTACAAGAGTACAAAGACATCTTCACATGGAATTATAGAGAAATGCCAGGGCTTAGCCCCACTGTGGTAGAGCACCATATTGACCCCTGGCCTGACATACTACCAGTACACTAAAAACAATGTCAATTGCACCCATCCAAGGGAGAAGCGATCAAGCGAGAAATCGACAAGCTTCACAAAGTCAAGTTTATTTACCTAATAGATTACACATCATGGGTTTCCAACCCTGTTACCGTCATGAAAAAATAGGGCACCATTCACGTCTATATTGATTTCCAAGATTCGAACAAAGCTTGTCCCAAGGACAACTACCCTATCTTGTTCATCGACCAAGCCATTGATCCTTGTGCCAATCACAAGGACCTGTACTTGATGGAAGGGTTCTAAGGGTATAACCAAATTAAAATATAACATACCAATCGATACAAGACAACATTTACCACCCCTTGGGGCACATTCGCATACCAGGTTATGCCATTCAGCCTGAAAAATGCTAGAGCCACCTTCCAACAGGCCATGAACTATATCTTCCATGACCTATCCCACCTTATCCTTGCTTACATGGATGACCTCACCATTCTATCCAAGAATCGAAGTGATCATCTAGAGGATCTATGGTTGGTATTCCAAATATGCCGACATTAAAACCTGCTCTTGAACCCTCTCAAGTGCGTATTATGCATCAATGAAGGTCAACTATTAGGATTTATCATATCCCAAAAAGGGATCAGAGTGGAACCACTAAGGGTCCAGGCTATCAAATAGGTGCCACCACCAAAAACCCTCAAACAAATCCAAATCTTGCAGGGGAAAGCCAATTTCTTGAGACGCTTTGTCCCAGATTATGCCACTTGTGTGCAAGGTTTCCTACACTTGCTCTGTCAGGATATCCCATTTAAACGAGATGATCAAGCCCAAAAATTGCTTGAGGTGATAAAAGACACCTTTTCTTCAGCCCCATTGATCAACCCACCAAATTATGACAAAGATTATTCCCTATATCTGTCAGCATCAGAGACCGCCATAGTCGGGGTGTTAGTCCAAGACGGACCTGATGGTAAAGAACATGTAATTTATTGCTCCAATAAGAACTTATCGGGCCCCGCATTAAGATATGAACCCGAAGAAAAAACTGCCATAGCCATTATACATGCAGTACAAAAGCTTCAAAACTACATTATCCTATGGAATACAATAGTTGTAGCAACTATTGATCCCATGCGATACCTACTAACCCGCTGTCTGATGAACCACAAATACGATCACTGGGTAGTCATACTACAGGAATTTGACCTGCATTTTAGCTCCCCCAAGAGAAAAAAAGCTTCAATTTTAGCCGAGTTTATCATTGACCTCCCAAGTCATACTAAAGGATCCCCACTCAATGACTCACAACCTGACGAACAACTATTTCTAGTGATCATGACTAACAATCCTAGGTACGATGATATCCTCTTATTTTTATGAACACAAAAGTTTAATCCAAATATCACACATGATGACCAAAGGCACATATGCCACCAAGCCCCCTAATACCCCTCATTGTCCTTTATCTATGAGACATTGATACTATCTACGACGATGCCTCACGCACGAACAAGATGAGTAAGCCCTAAATCACTGTCATAGTGGAGCTTGCGGGGGCCACCTCTTCGGGATGGCTACCGCCCAAAAATTCCTACAGGAAGGTTATTTATGGCCAACCCTTTTGCGCGATTACATTCAGGTAGTCAAAATGTGTGAGCGATGCCAATGCTTTTCCCACAAGGTAAGAGCACCTCTCGCTCCTCTGCACTCGGTCATCGTAGTCGATCCCTTTTGTAATTGGGGAATCAACTTTAGGACTTGCAACCCTGCAACGTATGGAAACCACAAATACATAATTTTAGTCATCAATTATTTTACCAAATGGGTAGAAGCCATGCCCACGCATGACAGCATGGTAGAAACCATTGCACGGTTTTTGTTCAATCATGTCATCGCACGATTTGGTGTGCCTAAGGAGTTAGTCACCGATCATGGAAATAATTTAAAAAATGAAATATTCTAGGAGTTGTCTCATCACCTAGGATTCACAAATGAATTCGCATCATGATACTATCCTCAGTCTAATGGACATGTAGAAGTTGTCAACAAAGTGCTTAAAACAATGTTATAGCATATGGTAAATAACCATAAGGCAAACTAGCACCACATGGTTTTTTTCAGCCCTGTGGGAATACCACATGAAAGTTAAAAACTCAACAAGATTCACACCATTCCAATGAGTGTACGGGGTAGAAGCCATGATTCCCATCGAACGTGAAATCCAAAACTTACACGCCACCATCAAAATCCTCGATGATACCCAACATTTAGAACAAATATTGGTATAGTTAGAACTCATCGAAGAAAATTGGTGAGTCTCGCTCCAACATAATGAGGCACATAAAAAAAGGGTAAAAGCATCATTTGACCGCAACATCACCACTCATACATTTACCGAGGGAGAGTTAGTCCTCTGTTATGATGTCACGAAAGAGGCCCTAGGACCCAAGAAGTTTGAAACATTATGGAAATGTATTTACATCATAAAACATTGCCTCCTCAAGGGGGCATACATCCTGTTAGAGCCAGACGGTACATGCCTAGCTAACCCTGTCAATAGGCTTTACCTTAAAACATTTCACCCATAAGAGTAGGAGGTCTTAGCCTTAGAGATAAGATGCATGTAGCATAATTTGTTTTTGAGATGATCACAATCATGAAAGACTTGTTCTAAAAAATGCTCTGGTGTCATAGATGGGTCTTCCCCCCATCCATTATTTTGGATTCGATGATGGAGCCTTACGATGGTCTCAAAAACTAGCAGCATCTGCCTAGGCCATTTACTATCCTGAACGATCGCCATTCCTCACCAATGGTGTATGCATCAGATCAGCCACAAATAATTAGGCATAATATGATGCATTCATTAGGATGATGAGCGATGCCTTCAAGCAAGGCATTCACCATCTACACATCTACCTTGATTCCCAGCTAGTGGTATCACAATTAAACCAAGATTTTGAAGTACATGATTCTCAACTATTTAGGAAGTATTTCCATGCACAAATATTAAGTCGTCATTTTGATCATATTACATTCACACATATACCAAGAAATCAAAACCATATAGTGGATCACATAGCTAATCACATTCTAGACTAGAATGCATCTCGTATAAACCATCATCCATAGAAAAGAAAAAAATATAAAAAATAGATATCCATCTTAGGAATACAACATACATCAATAAAATAACCATAGAAACATCATAAGAGCCACAAAAATATACATCTCACATATATACATCAAAAAATATGAGTCACAATATACAAGTCATGTCCCTGACCAAAATGTGAGTAAAACAATATGTCTACATGTCATCAAAAAATAAGGAAGCATCCTCATATCAGGCGCTTTCCCTGAACATAAAAAATATCTAGCTCTGAACCTCATTAGGTGGGTCCTCTGGACCCACATCTACACTCATTTCCAGTACAGGTGCATCATCCAAAACTGCAAGTGCCACATGACACAATGTCAGGCGATGTGCCCTTTCTCAAGCCATCAATGCCTTGACCCATGTGTCATCCAAATCATCAAAAAACCCATGAGTTGGATACCCTAGGTCAACCTCTCTAACCAGATCCATGAGTTGGCTAAATCTGCTGCATGAGCGTCCGCAGCTTGGACTCGAGCCTCACCAGTAGCTAGCTTCTCCTCAACCGTTTTCACCTGAGTCTCAACTACCTCAGGGCGAGCAAGAAGGGAAAAATCCCCCCCCGTGAGTGGCAACACTACTGCCCTCCTCTGAAGGGCCAACACCACCTCCTTGCCATCTAACCTGGGCTTGATCAACCCCACCTGGGCCCGTCCTCGGTGGCTGATGCCCCACCAAGCAGGCAAGAGGACGCGCGATCGCCCCCAAATTTGCAAGAGAAACAAGGATAGTGTCAGTGTCACCATAACATAGATATAAATATACACATCATAAAATCCTCAAAAAATGTAGAAAAACATCAGAGGTCATATCTGCTGGACCCCACACATAGCCGAGAGGAAGACCCATATCTGGGTCCCCCCTGGAAATCCATCGCTGAGTATGGATAATCTAGGAACATTTTCGGGTTCGCCTAGAACCATGCCTCAATGGTAACATCCCAATAATGACCAACCTTCTCTCCTCCACCACGAGGCATCATGGGCGCCCACCCCCGCATCCACAGATACTTACGAGGACTAATGGGCACTGGAAAAAAAGGTCAGAGCATCACTACTCTCTCGAACATGATGCTGCATAAGATTCTCACGTAAGTAAAGACCTTAGAAGATCCTCCCTGGACCTTCCCTAACTGTGATACCATGCCATCGTACACATGGCGCACCCAGTTGTAGAAGTGACCAGCTCGTAGTTGACACAAGACGCCAATATGAAGTCCAGATGCCCTATCGGGCGACGACGACCCCATCAGGTGAACTATCATCGCTAGGGTACACCTCTAAGCTAAGTCAATCACTGAGTCAATGCGGACACACCCTTGTGTAAGCGGCTCACCACCACAATGCTGCTCAACCCAGCACTGGATACTGACCCTCCCAGGAGGGAGTGGGTGTGGTAGAACCTCGTCGTGAGGAATTAAGCTAGTTATAAAATAAAAATCTATCTCTGGATAGATGACGACGTCTCTACGCTGCAACACCATCACTCTCTGGCTCCTGTTCCAATAGTGGACTAGGAAATAGAGCAGACTATCCTCTGATCTCAAGATGTTGTTCTCAAGAAATTTCAGAAAACCCCACTGCGCCAAGAGCCTCCGAACATTGGTTTCCTGAGCCACAACTATGCAAATATTGTGCCAATCTTGTTTGCACCACAAAATCCTATTACCATAGAAAAAACAAAAAAAATCAGTAGCTAAAATCAGGAAACCAAATTTTTTTCGAACTTTTTCCCATCATTGTGCCTATTTTCTACACAGGCATGATGACTGTGCATCTGTATCAAGAAAAAATGAGTGATTCATCATGAAACAACTCTACCAAGAGCGATAACCTCACGAGAAAGCTTCCTTATCCGCGAGGTATGTGCAGCTCAGCCTCTATTGCCCGCATGATCGAGGCAAAAAATAGGTAGGTAATCCATCAAAATCACATTTGTACAGACCACCCCAGGGAAAAAATGACAAAATTGAAAAGCAGGACGTTTAGGGCCCTACCTGACACTGACGACGCAAATTCCAGGTACTCAGGCTGACCACAGTGACAAGAAAGGATCGAAAAAAAGGGCCCATCTTTGACCTCAGACTCTTAAATGACACAAAAAAATTGAAATGAGTCATATTGGCCTATATATCGCCCTTTTATCATTATTTGACAGTCCATAACAGGAGCTCAGACTGCCCAATTGCAAAACCGCAAGAAACACAATTATCAATACTTCATCATGTTCAAAGTAGGCTTCATACATCCATGCCTCAGAAAAATTCATTTTTTTTAGTTACGATTGGTATGCCCTCTCTTATCGCTTTCCATTCAACGTTATTTTCAATATGTTTGAATATAAAAGATTCTTTTACTTGGGGTATTGGTTGCAGGTGTTACAAGAATGCCAAATCACCTGTTTTCCTAGCCACTAAAGGTACAAGATCAGGTATCATTCTATCACTAGTATGATAGGCTCCCCAAAGAAGTTTTTCATATTCAGACACCATTTCTCAAAAGATATAAACTATAGGTTCCAGTCACCCGACCATGTTTATCATTACCTCACCTCATACGTGATAAACATTCTTGTAGGTCGATTGAGCCTTGTTATAGGTCAATTTGGGAACCATTCCAAATGACCTGGTTAACTGGACATCATCCCCAGGACCAATGAATAAGGTCTATCTTTCCCTATCATTTTAGTTGCTACATTCCCTAAGACAAAGAACAATAAAAAATCATCTATGACTTCCATCTACAAGGTTTCCAAGATTTGAAGTTTATAATATATCATGTGTGAGCTCACCAACATTGCCTCTCAAGGGACTAAGTGCGTCGCATATGCAGGTAACCCCACTCAAGGGTGCTTTCCAAAGCTCTTCCCGACACTCATGGGTGCGTTGGTCACATTGGGAGCGAAATTATCATTGTTCTGGAATCTCCACTTGGCCAGTGCCTTCTAGAAAAGTTCACATCTGTCAATCTTTGAATCCATGTGTCCATTTGATACCTCTGAGACTGGGAAAATTTCTTGCCCATTATTAGAAATTCATTGATTGTAAAACTACCCTCAGCTCCTCTATAAATTGAGCACAAATCCTAGTGCTTGAGAAGGAAGAATTTGAGTAGAGAAATGCTGGTGGAATTTCAATTGAGGAGTTTATTTGAGTGACATGTTGCTGGAGAGATGTGCATTGTGATGAGGGTGGGATGCTGCTGGAGATGGTGACACTAAATCAATCACTGGGTTGTAACCTCCCCTTCTATCCATTAATAAACATTGTTGCTTACTTTCCCACATATGTATCTGTATAAGCTTTCGTCTTTCATATTATGAATTCTTATCTGATGTATATGGTTCATGTTTTATTGATTTAACTAAATAACTTGAATAGACATCTGTATTATTTCTATCTTTTTTTGTTTATTTTTCATCTTTGCAGGAAATATTTTGGCGATCTAGCTTGGATTTGAAGATACAACAAGAGTGACAGAAGGAGAGTAGGAAACGCTTGGACTCCAAGTAATTTCTTTGATCTGTTCTATGTGTCTATTTACTGTTAGGAAAATTAGTTGCAAAGTCTTTAACCTGTTGTTCTAGATGAGCACTACATCTAGGGAAGAATTTTTTGTCCGTAATCCATAATTCCACATAAAAATCCTCACCCTCCATGACATACATCACTTGAGTAGACCATACACCAAAGATATGGAGCCATGGACATAACATCCAAGTTCGGGAAGCACTTCATGTTCATTCATCCATCATACATCAAGTCATGTTTTACCCATGTCACAATAAAGCCTCTTTCCCAGACTACCATTCTCATAAGTAGATCGAATAGGCACCACCGTGTCTTGCACTTGGCTTACCACACCCCCATCAGCATAACCCATCTGCAACGTTTTTTAATCCTCTTCTTCACCCTTGCACCGAGACCAACCAATGGCCCCCCCACCCTCAACAAAACACCCTCCTCACACCATAGTGACATATTATTTTCATGGTTATTGGGGAACCCGTCTCCATGCTTATACATCCAAACCCATTATATATTATTTTGGAAAGTGTACAAATATTTTTTAGGAGAGAAATCCCACCCATACACCCACATTTCTCACCTATTATTAGTCCCTAATCACCCTTGGTGGGAGCTTCATATTCTTTACCAAACTCCACCATGTAACTCATAACAACCACTCACCCACCCTGGACGTTCTACCGACTCCAGGGATTTCCTCACCAATTTTTTTATTGAGTGCCACCACTTTCATTTACAAGCTCCTACCTCGAGCCACTGAACTATAGAAATCAGTCACAACCATTTCTCGTCATCATGCCTGACTTAACCTATCACATCCCTCCCTGCTACATCAGAGACCCTGGTTTGCATCAGTATTCCTCCCAGTCATTTGCTTCTTCCTTATTTTCAGATTCAACAACCATTTTCAAATAAGGAGGCAGTACCTTGGATGGCTCCTCACCTTAATAGGGGAATCCTCGTATGGCACTATGGGATTCATCATTTCCCATTGATGTCATAGATCCTCTTGACATTCAACTTCAACATAAATTTCATGTCAATATGGTATCATACTTCATAACCATTGCACTCTGTCAGAATTCATCGAAGACCCATGCCATGATAAGCATCTATTTCAGGAATACTTAGATAGGAAGGTCCCCAATAGTCAGAGACCCATGCATACAATGATCATTTTTTATAAAAAAAAAACATGCCATACCAAGATTATTCATGTGGGCACCACATTAAAACTACTGTTAAAGAAAAAATTCCCTTGAGGGCGTCAACAACCATCATCATCAACAAACAACAGGTCACTACCACATAATTGACACATAAATAACCTCTATATGTTAGATAAGATTAACTAGTCAAAACATCACGAACATGGGACATGCCCACCACGTAGAAATATTTTATTTATTTTATCTCTTGCAAGTTTCCAACAGAGCACGATATCTATTTTACTCATGCTCATGGGTCTCCAACCTCACTTTTCAAGCAAGTTACTCTCTCTCTCTCTCTCTCTCTCTCTCTCGGATTACACAGAAAAAAAAAATATAATGTATTTCAGCTATACATTTTTCTTAGACCTCATACATTAGGGGGAAATTGTTAACACTGGAAAATCGTACAAGAAAAAGACATTAGAAAATGTCAAGAGAAAGGTACAAATAAATATTACAGGGAAGAAATACATTACAGGAGCTGAAAAGTTTAACTTTTCCTAAGGTCAAGCAGGAAAATTTATTTAACTAGGTACATGAAGCACTAGCCCCAGGCGATCATTGCAGATTTCCATTAGATATCCATGAATATCATAGCGACTATCCCTCAAAGAATCATGCGGTCCTGAGGATGTCAAAAGTAACCATCTGGGACCACTTGGCACACTTGGAGAAAAACATTCTCACTCAAGCTATCCAAGTACAGCCACCTTGGAGCCACCTTGAGGTTTTAGTGCAACACACAAAGGAATCATCCCCCCACTCTTGTGTCAACATCCACCTTGTACCAAGAGAGAGAGGGAAAATTTGAAATTTGTATATAAAAGCCAACCATGGGAAGAGAAATAGGAGAACACAATGTTATGTTGGCCAAATTTCTCAGAAGAAAACCAACTTGTGTTGTCCAGTAGCAAGAGGATTGGAAGGATTCAGTTGATGTCCATCCAACACCTCAATCCAAGAGAGAATATTTCACGATGTTTCTTTCGATCTACCATCCTTCGAGAGGGAAGAGAGGCTTGCTGAAAGCTTGAGGGGAAGAGACCCCCTTGTCTTGGATATTGGAGCTCCCTAGCTCTAAGGATCCACTACAAGAGATTTAGCATTCTACCTCTACTACTACCGACACCTAATAAAGGGAGAGAGCTCTCCATTTTTGAATTATTAGTGTGTTTTCTCAATTGAGCATGTTCTTGTACGTGTTATTTTGTTTTTATTTCTTTGTTTATGTAGCATGTTATGTTTCCTGTTGGAACACCTAATCCTACATGGGTAGGTGTGGAATATGAAAAGTCACAATGGAGTCCAAGTGACCTTGGAATGAGAAACCAAGAGTCACACCATTGTACTATAAATGTACATCTTTAATATAAGCAAATAGAAATCCTCCACGCTTATCTTTCATTGTGTGTTTAGTCTCTTGTGTGTGTGCTCATCTTCCTCATACACCATGTGTGTGCTTCAACATGGTGTTTAACATGGTATCAGAGCGGGCGATTGCTGGCCTTGCTCCAAATTGAGTGAGCCATTTTTGTTTATGGCCTGTGCATATCTGCAAAATTCTTGACAATTTTGCAGCATTTAGAGACTTTTTGCAGAAGTGATTTTGCCGCTTTCAGAGATTTGTTTTGAAGAAAGAAGCAGCATTCAGAAATTGACTTTGAAGAAGACCAGCAGTGGTGTTGAAGAAGCACATCTGAAGGTTTTTTCTCTGCATTTTCTGCCTTTAATTTTGCATTGGAAGAGCTGATGGAATACTGTTCAAAGTGAGGTTTTGAATAAAATTTTTTGGTTTTCAAGTAAAATTTCTGAGTTTTACCATTGGAAAATTTCTGCAATTCTGGGTTTTTTCTACTGCTGGAATTTTCTGCAATATCTGGAAATTCTGCTGCTGTTTTAAAGTTAATTTCTCAATCTCTGCTCTGCTGTTTTTAACAATTAAAAAAAAATAAAAATAAAAAATTTCTACAACTTGGCCTTTTGGCCTCCCCTTTATCTCTGCAATCCCTCTCAGCACTCCAATCAAAACCCGCGCAGCCCTTACTTCCCCTTATGCACCCCACGGGCTCCTCACAGTTACAGTTTGCACCCTTTCTCTATTTCACCGGCACTCCTTTCCACACTCACCCGAATCATAAACCCTCGACTACACTTTCTAACGCTCTCCTCACCGCTCAAACCCATCACTCCCTGCCATACGCATTAACCTAACCTTCTCACTTACCCACGCCTTACTCCACGCGTTTTAAATTTTTAACCCGGCTATCACTCCAAACGCTCCCACGCCTGCGCTACCATCTACAACTCTCGCCCTACCCCTACGGCACCACCGCACCCCCAATACGCTCGACCATTCTGCAACTTTCAACGCCAAGCACCGCTCGAGCTCCCCCTAACACACAGTCCAACTTACAACCCTCCCCAACTTCGGTTGGCCCGCTCCTCCCATTCGTTCGAACCCCCTCCCATTCGTTCACTGCGCTGGCCTTTCGGCCCTCATTTAAAAATGACACTCCCCTCATTTACAAACGATCCTCCCCCTCGCTGCGCATACCTTCCCCTCACGTCTCTCACAAATCCACGGCCTGCACACTCCTCTCCTCTTACCACGGCCTTTCGTCCCCCCATCCCAATTCAATTTCGCCCTTGTTTTTTAAAAATCGACTTTTAAATTAATTTCCCTCCCATATAATACGACTTCCTCATATTTCATTTTTAAATTTTTTAATATACTCCCCCACTCCTTTTTAAATCAATCCCCTCTTTTTAAATAAATCCCATTCCTCTCATTTGTAATTAATTCCCATTAATTTAATTCCCCTCTCCATTTTTAATAATCCCCTTTTCCTTAGTTTTCCCACTCCCTTTTTAATTTATTAAATTCCCTCCCTATTTAAATTTTTTTTTTTAATTAATTTTTAATTTAAAAAAAAAAAAAAAAAAACATCAGAGAGAGAGAGGAACGAAAGTTATGAACAAAAGAAAATGGAAAATGGCATATGAGGAGCACATGGACTGAAATTTGCAGATTTTACATTGACATAAGGGTGAATTTTTTGAAGAATTTCACATTTGAAGACAAGTTTGCCATCATTGAAAACAACTATTTGAAGAGGAAAATTCAGCTGCCTTAAAGGCTTCTTGCACATGTTTTCAGCTACACATTTACACATATTTTTGCAGAGATATTGACATTGTATTTGCATCTTCTTCATAGTCGCAATCAGTATTTGAGTTGTTGGATTGTTGATTGCCCTCCATCATTTGAGGAGCAGATTTTGTGCTTTGAGAATTCTTTGGAGTCATTTGTATTTGTTGCATCACATTGTAAACGGGTGCATTTTCGGTTGAAGCCGACACCCTTTCATTCATTTTTTAGCCTAAATTGTTGAAAATGGCCAAAATCAATGAGGCATTAATGTTGTTGAATGACCTCATTCATTCAAATGTTGATGACATGATAAAAATGAGCAAGAATGCTCTTTGTAATATTCAGATTTGTTTACAAGATGCACAAGAGAAGATTGAGTTTTTGCAGTTGGAATCTCAGCTCCAACAAGATGAACTTCAACAAAAGAGTCACCATTCTGAACCTGTTTCTGTTCAGAAGATTGTGAAGGACTCTCATCAGAAGAAAGAAGATAAAGTTGCAGATGATTCACATTCAGTTCCTTGCACTAGAGCAGATGTACATGCAGATGTAGCAGCTCAGACTGCACTTCCTAAGCCCATCATCAGACCTTGGGAAGAGCTTGTCCACAACAAGCACCGAAATGGTCTTGGATATGACAAGGATGTGTCCTTTCATATTCCAGACTACACCAAGCCCATCATATTTCAGAGTGCCGGATTCTTGTATGACAGTTCACCTGCAGCTGTTCCAGATCCTGTTCCACAAAAACAATAGATTGTAAAATGCCAACACTGTGATCGAGTTGGCCATATGAAAGATCACTGTTTTGATCTTCATCCATGCAAGCACTGTGGTCGGCACACCCATTCTTCAGACAGATGCTTCAGAAACAAGCCTCCTGCAAGAACCAAGATTCATCTTGGATGGATCGCTTCTTGGCAATGGGCATCAGCAGCCATGAAGATGTTTACGACACATGTCAGAACTTGTTCACGGATATTGAGCAAACTTGCAGTTGAGTTTTCGCCATCATCTCACCTTGTCCTTGACAGGGGGGAAAATGGTGGTCATGTACAAGCTTCGACGTCAGATCAAGCGAGCCTGAGCCACAATCTCTCATTCCATGTTCAGAGTTGTAGCCAGCAGTTCAAGCGAGCCTGAGCCACAATTCGTCATTCCGGATTCAGAGATGTAGCCAGAGATACGGATGCCCATGAGCATACCTTCGATTGGTGGATAACCTAAAACCATCATCTTTGGTTGGTGGATAACCTAAAACCATCATTTTCGGTTGGTGGATAACCTAAAACCATCATCTTTGGTTGGTGGACAACCTAAAACCACCACAGGTCGTAGACCTCCCTTCTTTTAGGTCGAAGGTCTCTCTTTTTTATGAGGGACAATTCCTCTAGCAGAAGCCTTCAGCTTCTTGCCAGTTTTGGAAGAGTTCCGGGAACTGCAACATGTATTGCGTTCCAGTGTTTGTGGTCATCCTAAAACCACCTCTTTTTTTCCAACATTTCAGAGAGTTGATTCAGCCCAAGTGCTGCCATGTATACTTTGCAGATTTGTATTACAACTCTTTTCTTGGACTCACACATACCCCTTCGGATTAAGGGGGGATGTTGGAACACCTAATCCTACGTGGGTAGGTGTGGAATGCGAAAAGTCACAATGGAGTCCAAGTGACCTTGGAATGTGAAACCAAGAGTCACACCATTGTACTATAAATGTACATCTTTGTATAATGGAAAATAAGAAAGCCTCACACTTATCTTTCATTGTGTGTTTAGTCTCTTGTGTGTGTGCTCATCTTCCTCATACACCATGTGTGTGCTTCAACATGGTGTTTAACATTTCCATTTAACTTATCTTATTACTTGTTGAGCTTGTTCCACTAATGTTTGACAAACCAATTTACCTGTGACTTTCTTGTAGGAAAGTAGCCTCCCTATTAAGCACAATGTATTTCATTTGCCCATGTGTCAAACACGCTACAATTGGGTCTACCTTAACACCCTCCTGAGAAACAATATGACCCAGATATTCCACCTCTTGTACTCCAAAGAAACATTTGGAGGTTTTTTCATATAATTGTTTCTCCTCTAATAGTTTGAGCACCTTGTCAACATGTTAAACATGATCCTTCCAAGACTTGTTGTAGATTAGTATATCATCAAGAAATACTGACACTTCTAAGGAAGGGTTTGAAAATGGAATTCATGAACCCTTGAAATGTAGAAGGTGCATTGGTAAGGCCAAAAGGCATGACCAAAAATTCATAATGACCCTTATGAGTTCGAAATGTTGTTTTCAGAATGTCTTCAGTATTCATTCTAATTTGATGATATCCCGAGTGGAGATCCAAATTAGTGAATTAAATTGCTCCATGTAATTCATCCAATAATTCATCAATCATAAGAATTGGAAATTTATCTTTAATAGCAAGCTTATTGAGCTCCCTATAATTTGGACACATCTGCCATGATGCATCCTGCATGTGCACCAATACTAATGGAGCAGAGAAATAACTTGGACTAGGTTGAATTATACTAGCCTCTAGCATTTTTGCAATCAAATGAATAGCGTGATCATGATCACGAATAGGTGGGAGTCCTTTGGGAGTTTCAAACACCTTGGAATTACACCTCGTTGTTATTTCTTCAGAAGATTTATCATGACATTAGAGCTTATTATATTTCCTGGCTTCCTTGTGATACCTCATAATTCAACCTCCTTTCCTTCCAAAAAACAATTCAAGAAAATTTCATGAAAATTAAAAGCTACTGTCCCCAAAGATTGTAACCATTGTACTCATAGTACAACATCAACACCACCCATTGGAATGAAAAGCATTGGAATATTAAATACATATTCCCCCATGGTTAGCTTGATATTATGGCACTTTCCTGAGGAATTTATAGTTCCTCCATTTTCCACCATCACTTGACACTCTGGCACTGGGTATAGGAAGAAATTAAATTCCTTGGCTACCTTACAATGAATAAAATTGTGGGTATTACCCAAATCAATAATCACTATTACATTTTTCTTCTTGATATGTCCTTGTACCTTGAGAGTTTGAGTAGTGGTAATTCCTACCAATGCATTACAGGATATGGTCAGATTTATTTCTTCTTCCTCCAGGGTTGCTTCCTAGTGTATATCCTCTTATTTTTAAGTTTCTTGTTCATTTTCTTCCTCCTCTTCACAATATATGTAAAATAATTTCTTCTCAACACACTTATGACCTTTAGTGTATTTTCTATCACAACTATAGAAAGTCCTTTTTCTATTTTTTCTTCCAATTTTTGTGGTGTCAACCTAGTAGGTTGTGTAAGTCTAGGAGTAGCAACACTTCCATCTTTATAGTTTTGAGTGGTAGGCTTCCTTGTCGCCATGATTTTGCTTTCAATTTTTCTTTCCAACCTAAATTCCTTCTCTAATGTATTAGGTTCCCAAAGGCGAGCCTCATGTTGGATTTTATCCTTTAGAGTCCCTATGAAGACATAAATCCTATGTTCCTTTGGAATATTATTTACCCTTATATTAAATTTTTGTAAATCCTCGATGTGCTCCATCATTGAACCCTTTTGTTTGAGATTTATCAATTGGCTAAAGAAGGTGTTGCTCTTTGTATCCTCATAATGTGCTATCATTTCCTCTGTAAAAATTGACCAAGTGACCAATAGTTTATGAGAAAAAAGCCATCGATACCATACAAACTGATTTTTTTCTAAATACAAAGTTGCAATGCATACCTTTTGTGTGTTTTGCATATTATGGTGCTCAAAGTATTGCTCCATTTGTACTATCCAAGTTATCATATGATTTCCATAGAACTTCCTCATATCTATATTTGGAATATGGTGGGTCTTAAATCCAACATTAGAGTCTATGAAATCATGATTAACATTTCTTTTGTTCCCATCATGAGTTTCCTCTACTAACTTTTCGCCATTAGGAAGCTTTTCTTGTAGCAACTTTTCCAAACCTTCCTTCAAACCTTCCCTGCCTTTATTCAAAACTTCCATGGGATTATTTCCATCAAAATTCATCATATCTATCTTTGGAATATGGTGGTTCTTAAATCCAACATTAGAGTATATGAAATAATGATTAACATTTCTTTTGTTCTCATAATGAGTTTCCTCTACTACCTTTTCACCATTATGAAGCTTTTCTTGTAGCAACTTTTTCAAACCTTCCTTCAAAGCTTCCATATATTTCTTCAAATATTCCATGTTGCCTTATATACCATCCATATTAGCTTCCAGATCATCCATCTTAGTTTCCATGAAATTATTCAAACCATCCATCTTAGCTTCCATGCCATTATTCAAACCATCCATCTTACCTTCCACTCCTTTCTGCAAACCATCGATATTTGCTTCCATGCCTTTCTTCAAACAATCCATCTTAGCTTCCATTTAATTTATTGTTACTTTTTGCGAGAGTGAATTTTGTTGCACTTGGTCTTGTAATTTTGATATATCATGTTGCACTTCTTCCTCTTCATGAGTCATAGTATAGCGTTTTGAGGGCCTAATGGTTGTTGAATTATTTTTAGGGGGAATTTTAGAACCCAATACTGATATTTATGCGTCAATATGCCCTTGGAATCACTTCAAACTGGTTTTTCAAATAAGACTTATGCACTTTTTAAAAAAAATACACACCTTTTTCTTGCTTTTGTGGAGCTTGATATTGAAACTGATGTATCTCTGTAATTTCGTATCCCCAAGATTTTATATTTATTCCTATAGTAGCCCTCTGCAT
Source organism: Pinus albicaulis (assembly GCA_034641835.2). Classification (NCBI taxonomy): domain Eukaryota; kingdom Viridiplantae; phylum Streptophyta; class Pinopsida; order Pinales; family Pinaceae; genus Pinus; species Pinus albicaulis. The sequence continues at coordinate 620,789,483 of CM076582.1, forward strand.
ATTTTTCCAATTCCATAGGTTTGACCTGATTTGGATTCTTTAAGAAAAAGTTATGTCTAATTTCCCACAATGTCCTAATTATGAACTAGTTCAGTAGAGTGAACTTGTACATCATGCCACGTGTTACTGTTTCCTCCTTATTATTTGAAATAGATACAAAATAAATTAAAGTTCATGTACTTTTGGCCACTTTTTACATAATTCCAATCTGATGCTTAAAGAGAGAGTTATGATGATTTTCCCAAGGTCACCTCTTTGAGATGAAATTCAGGAGCCTACAAAAAACCTAACTTCCACAGATCATATCTCCGATAATATTGAAAACCAAGGTCTGGAGTTTTTATACGACGTTCCTCAAGATTTCTTTGCAAATGGGTTTTTTTTTAGCTTCTAAAACTTTGTAGAAAAAATGTTATAGTGGAATTTCCATGATGGCTTGTTTGAAGCAACGAAACCCTAGAATCCAAAGCTCTGATACCAAATGTTATGAAACCAACTCCCAAAATAGAAGAAAAGAGAGATCAATGCCTTATAAATCAGCCATTTCGAGGGGGAAACCTCCTTTACATTACATAAATAAACAATTATTGGATGATTCAAATGACAAAACCTCCTATCTATATTTAGGAGTCCATGGGGTCACAATATAATCCTAGCCGACCTAACAATAATAATGTAAGGGAACAACAATAAAAATAGTGGGCTATTATGGGGCACAATAATAACAATATGGGGATTATAGGGGTACAAAAATAACAATAAGGGACTACACTAGTAATACAGGGCCCTAACAATCTCCGTAGGCAGTATGTTTTATTTTCAGCGGTTTCTTGGTTTGTAGGTGTCATTGAAAACCAGGGATGTTGTTCCCCCAAGGGGGGGGTTTTGTAATAGCCATGGTTAAAATTCCATGTAATAAAAGTTAATAAAGGATAAATAATAAGCACGGTCGATGGGACACTTATTCCAAGCTAAATGTTGGGAAAAAAACATTCCAGTGGGTATTCATTTAAGTTATTATGGCTAAGGAAATTGGAAAAGAAAAATTATTTGGAGAGGAAAAAGTATTTTTGGCACATTTTCTTATGAAAATAATGGAAAATAGGAGCAAAAGGAGGAAAATTAAGGTCACAGGTTGCATGTGAGAAGGAAAATGAAGGAAAATGATGGAAAATGAATAAAATAGAGACCTCATTGATATAAGGCTTTTGAAGATCAGTTGGAAAGATTTTTCTCAGACTTATGGATCTCATTATATTATATATCTCTCTCTCTCACTCTTAGACACTTAGATTTTCTTAGATAATTTTGGTATTGGACCAAGAAAGTAAAGAAAGCAGGAAGAAGGAGGAAGCAAGCAAGGAGGAGGGGGAATCAAGCAACTACAACAGGATTCTTGGCAAGTATGGATTTGCATGTGTTATTTCCTTGCTATATCTGGCATGCATGGTGTTGAATGTGGTTCTATTCTGTCTTGGCATGGATATTTCCAGGTGTGATAGTGTTTTCAACCTAGCCTTGCCATTTCCGGATAGCCTTGATGAGATGAGTTCTCATACTTAAGTTGAGTTGGATTGTTGGATTGGATTCAAATATGAGTGAGGTGGATCTCATAATTAATATAAAACATGGCCTGGTAACCCCTGAACCAGACTGTGGGTTGTGGTAAATCCAGATAGTGTGCTTCCTTGATGGGCTTAGGACTCCTTGCCTATGAATGGTGGGATATACGGTAAATCCTAGAGATGGTTTTCCTCATTTTAGGGCCTAGTGATTCAGGATGGATTGTGATAAATCTTGAGAGGTGGGTGCTCTCTATTTGGGCCTAGTAGTACTGGGATGGGATGTATGGTAAAGCCTAGATAGTACATCTCATTTTAGGGCCTAGTGAACCCCGATTCACACTGTGGGTTGCAATAAATCCTAAGAGACTGGGAGACATGAAAAATTCCTCACGGTGTAGGTGGAGAACCTGGTAAAATTCATGTTTGTTTGGATATTTTTGGTTGGTTATGAGTCCCACATTCATGCTTGGAATATGGCACAAGGGTGATTGGCTTAAGAGATATTTGGCTCAGCCAATCTATGGTCGGGTGGAATGAGGAAGTCCCATCTCCGGTTGGTTTTTACATTCAGTAATGAAGATCTCATTTGTTTGGAATTTGGTATGAAAATGTATTGGTTATTATGTGGATTATATTTTTGTTGTATCCACTATATTTCTATTGTTATTATGATGGTTATAAGCATGTATTTTTGTAATATTCCTAAATTAGCATGTAGCTAATTGGAATATTAATTTTTTCTCATGTCACTAAGGAGATAAATAAATGGGTAAGGAGACCCATACATTGCAGAAAAATGAATAAAATCCCTCATAGTGTGAAAAGGGATATTCATAAGAGCTATATTTCACACCCTTATGTGTGAAAGAGGACAATTGCATGAAGACAAGGTCAAGTTTGACCAAGTCAACAACGCTAGGATAGGAGGTGGAGAAAACTTTGATAGAGAATGCAATATGAATGGGAAAAGGGTTATTTGGTGGAGGAAACCCTAATGATATTTCACTTGTTTAAAAGGAGGGCAAGGAAACCATTTTTATTCATGTTATTGATTATTTATTTTGTGGTCTGTATGACTTCTTTCATCCTTCAGCTATTTAGTTGAGCTTGCAGTGATGTTTATCACAGGGTATTCCGAGTGGGGATCCCACCTCTTTCCTTAAGAGGCCTCTTGAAAGAGCATTGCACTATCATTTCCACATTCTGGCATTCTGTCCAAGCCTCAGTCTCATATACAGTGCAGTTTTTTTTAGAGTTGGGTTGTGTTGTAGGGGTGTAGCAGTGGAGGAGATAAATCTCCAATTTATGAGCTTATTTTCCAATGAGGGGACAAGCCCTTCACCTATTGATTTCATTGGGAGTTTTTGCAGCTGATAGATCATTCGTTCAGCTCCATATCAACAGTCATTTCCAGGGGGTGCGTAATTCAGGTAGCATAAATGCAGTGGGTAACTCAAAAAAGTTTGAAAATCCAAACTTAAAATCTGGCCAAACCATTTCTAGGTTTTTCTGGGTTTGTTGAGTAAAATCCGTGGTTAAAATCTCAGATCATTCTGAGCACTCTAACAGCCTTCCACACATGGTTCTTCTCCTCAACAATAAAAGTTTCCACCAGCAGAAGCAGTAGCAGCACAACATTTCCAGTGGTTGGTTTCTTTAGTGTATTTCAGCCATCTTGTGGCTTGAGTGCATTCCTTTTGGAGCACTGTGTAATCTCATTTGTTGTTATATATAATGATATGGCTCTGTTGTTTTCTGCTCATAGATTATGATGTATTAATGTAATTTCCATTTGCAGCATATTTTCGGCATTTTCTAGATTTTAGTGTTATGTTCCTATTTTGATTTAATTGGAATGCTGCATAGGTTCTATATTCCTATATTTTCCATTTTAGAATATTACAGTGGTATTGGAGCAAATTTCTTGGCTCAGCCTGTGAGTCTCAACCAAAGAGATCAGAAGATTGAAGAGGACGGGTTTTATCTCATCATATTTCAGATCCATGAAGAACCTCCCCAAGGAGGATAAGCAAGTAGAAGAGGAAGAACCTTGCACTTCCTATTCTCATCGAGAAGGAGACAGAGAAATAAGAAGGAAAAAGACTCCATCTTCTGGAGGAGAAAAAGGGGATAAGATTACAAAGCTTCTTCCTAAATCTGTACAAATTATTCATGAAGATCTCAAGAAGATAAGGAGGGAGATGTCTGAAGAATCTCCAAAAGAGTTTGAGTCTAAAGAAAACTCTAGATTGATAGATGAGGAGTGTGAGCATACAACCACACCCTATGGTACACAATGCAGTCACATGCCCAGGATTATCAGAAGAGAGATGGAAAGAGGAGAAGAGGTTGCTAGGGGGGAAAACTCTTAGTGATTTCCTGAAGGAGTATGAGTCTCAAACTCAGAAATTCCGAGATCATCTCAGTTTTTCAGATTTTTTCAAGATCAAGGTGAAGGGAAGAGAGCAACATGATAGATTTCTTCTATCTACCTTTGAAGGTTCACCTACATGTTCAGCCGAAGCTTGGGTGGAGGAGTTAGATACCTTCTTGCAGCAACACCAAATTCTTGAAGATGAAGCCATCAGAGTTGCAGCACTACATATGAGAGGTAAGGCCTATGCTTGGTGGATATTTGAATCTGTTTCTTTGAAAAATGTAAACACTGCATCTTATGCAAGTTTCACTAGGGCCTTAGTGAAAATATTTGATAGGAAGACTCATGAGACACACATGGTGGGGCTAAACAAGGGAACTCAAACAAAACCCTTGCATGAAAATGCAATTCCACTTTAGAAAAACATGGAGGAGGCTAAGAAATTACACCATACCTTGCCAGAAGAAATTCTTTCATCTCACACCTTTAAGCAAGGGAGCATGGAGATCTCTTTTTCAAAGAGGGATCCAATCATTGGGAGGTTGTCCATTCATGTTGCAGAGGTTGAGGTAAATAACGCTATCTCATCTAGAGATTATCTAGTGCCTCATGTAGAGGAAGGATGAGCTCTTTCTCCAAGTAGAGGGATTCTTGTATCTTTACAAGGAAGTCCCCAGAATCTCAGGTGTAGAGATCAAGGCACAACTTATGTTTTACATGTGCCATTGATGATGAGGTGTGGAACTATGAAGATACAAGGAAGGGATAGGGAGGATGACCAGCATCATGTGATGATGAGCACACACCCCTATCTATTTTATGAAGTTTATGCACCTATGAGGGAGATAGGATTGTGCAGTAAAAGTAGGGACAAGTTTTTCCATTCATATATGTAGTCTACTCTTGATGCTGATGTCTCATTGCATGGAGACATTTCACCCAGGAGACCACCAGATCAACAGAGGAGGATGTATGTTTCACATTTTGAGGCATCACTCATTGATTCCAGAAGAGTGGAGACCTTGGGGGAACTTGGTACAGCGCTGGGACTCTTGGGTAGACTCAAGGAGAGAGGGATAATTATCTCAACATCATCATTACCCACTCCCATTTTAGATTTTGCACTGTGGCAGAAGCAACAAGGGAAGGATAGCAGCCTTCCAACTTGCATCTTTGGCATGGGAGATGTCAAAGAGGAGGATGAACATATGACATATGTTCTTCATGAGAGATCATCAACGCTGTCACTATGGAGGATAGATCCATATTGGAATTCCCAACTGTTGGTGGAGTATTCCAAGGATCTTTTCACTTGCATGATATTGGATGACCAATTGCATGAGGAGGGATATTCAGTCAGAGATGGGGTCATATACTATCATGGTAGGATCTTCTTATTTGGAGCTTCCAAGCTCAAGGAGAAGTTGCTACAAGCAACTCATGAGGATTTCCTTTTCAACCCCACTTGTTCTATGAGAGCATACCACATCATCATGGAGGGGTATTTTTGGAAGGGTTTTTAGGAGGAGATATATCAACGTATGAGGAGATGCATGGATCATATGGAGATGGAGGAGTTAGCACAACCAAATCTTTTCTCTTTGAGGATGAGAGGAGACTCATCTATGAGCCACTCCATTTGTATGAGAAAAACATATGGTAAGGGTATTGTTGATTTGCATAGTAATTTGTATATATGTATGCATCTATTAAGGATATATGTGCAGGAATTTTATCAAAGGAGGAATATTCTTCCTTCTATATTTTGTGGTCTACTTAAGGCCATTATAGATGATCACTCCCTAGGAGGATGTGGGGAGGATATTTCTTGTGGGAAACATACTCACCTTGCACAATACATCATTCACTTTCTCCAAACACATGAGGAGAATGGGGAAACAAGTAGGTGGTTGAGAAACCACACTCTTTGTCATTCTCTATTGTAGTTGAGGGTCAAGATGCGCTGGTTGCATTTGAGGGACCATTGTCTGTCTCCATTACTTCATATGGCAGCAAGCATGATTCTCATTATGGTTCCCTTTTTTGCTATTGATATTGCTTTTCTTGGGAGCCTAATTGGGGGAGAGACACATTGGGTGGATGTGTCCTTTGAGGGAGGAATTTCCCACACTTTTTGCACTACATGTTCTAAGGGGAGCATGGGAGATGGTATGGCCACAATAGCAACACATTTTTTTCCTTATGGGGTGAGCCATATGATGGATGTGATGCCATAGGATGATGATTTCCAGCTCATCATATATGGGGATATTTGGGCTAGCATGATTCATAACGTTGGAGATGAAATCCTTGAGGATGCCATTTCCTTCTTTCCACTTGAGGGAAAAATTATTACAGCCCAATAATAGCAGACACACTACACTTATCTTAAGTGGAGAGGACGACAAATTGAGGTAGGCTATTTTTCCTACCATGATCAGATTCTTAGCCCACCTACATCACCAGAGCTCAAGGTGGAGGATGATTTGTATGAGTTGCCATGTTGGGAGGTAACTCACTGTGTATGGATGATTGCTTGGGGATGGAGGATCCACATGGGAAGGTTGTTTCCCAATACATTTAAGATCCCATACCCCAAGGGGACCTCTGGACAACACTTTATTGCCTTCTTGAGTACTCTACTTGTTCATGATGATAACTGTTTAGCTAACTTGCATGCTTGGGAGAGGCAATATGGAGATTTATTACTGAGACATCATCTCATTCCTTGGAGGAGCTTATCATATCTGGATGCTACAGTAGAAGGAGAAGAGACTTCTCAGTTCTATCCTTGCAGTTGCTTGAGGACAAGCAACATTTGGGAGGGGAGGACTTTAATATTCCTAAATTAGCATGCAACTAATTGGAATATTATTTTTTTCTCATGTCACTTAGGAGATAAATAAATGGGTAAGGAGGCCCATACATTGCAGAAAAAATGAATAAAATCCCTCATAGTGTGAAAAGGGATATTCATAAGAGATGGATTTCACACCCTTATGTGTGAAAGAGGACAATTGCATGAAGATAAGGTGAAGTTTGACCAAGTCAACAGTGCTGGGATAGGAGGTGGAGGACAATTTGATATACATCGCAGTATGAATGGGAAAAGGGTTATTTGGTGGAGGAAACCCTAATGAGATTTCACTTTTTTAAAAGGAGGGCAAGGTAGCCATTGTTATTCATGTTATTGATTATTGATTTTGTGGTCTGTATGATTTCTTGCATCCTTCGGCTATTTAGTTGAGCTTGCAATGCTATTTAGCACAGGGTGTTCCCGAGCAGGGATCCCACCTATTTCCTTGAGAGGCCTCTTGGAAGAGAATTGCACTATCATTTCCACATTCTGGCATTCTGGCCAAGTTTCAGTCTCATATATAGCTCAGTTCTGTTTAGAGTTGGGTTGTGTTGCAGGGGTGTAGCAATGGAGGAGATAAATCTCCAATTTATGAGCTTATTTTCCAGTGAGGGGAAAATCCCTTCACCTATTGAGTTTATTGGGAGTTGTTGCAGATGGTAGATCATTCATTCAGCTCCAAATCAATAGTCATTTCTAGGGAGTGCATAAGTCAGGCATCAGAAATGCAGTGGGTAACTCAAAAAAGGCCGAAAATCCAAACTTAAAATTTGGCCAAACCATTTCTAGGTTTTTCTGGGTTTTTTGAGGAGAATCCATGGTTAAAAGCATGGATCATTCTGAGCACTCTAACAAACTTCCGCACATGGTTCTTCTCCTCAGTAATAACAATTTCCAGCAGCAGTAGCAGTAGCAGCACAACATTTCCAATGCTTGGTTTCTTTAGTGTATTTTAGCCATCTTGTAGCTTGAGTGCATTCCTTTTGGAGCATTGTGTAATCTCATTTGTTGTTATATATAATTATATGGCTTAGTTTTTTTCTGCTCATAGATTATGATGTCTTAATGTAATTTCCAGCTGCTGCATATTTCCGGCATTTTCCAGATTTTAGGGCTATGTTCCTATTTTGATTTAATTGGAATGCTGCATAGGTTCTATATTCCTGTCTTTTCCATTTTGGAATATTACAATTTTATCAATGATGATGTATGGTTCTATCCATGTTTTTACTTTTAAATTAATGCACAATGTATCTATGGTCAAATAGATTTTATTTCTACTAATGATGTAAGGGAGCAATGCTTCTTAGCGATTCTCAGATAAGTATGAGACCCCTATAAGTTAAATCTACTATTTACACCTATAGATTCTATGTTTGTGACATGTTTAAAAAAATTCTTGTCATGGTTAGGAGGGGTATAGATGATTTCTTGTTGATTTTATTTCTTCCGTATCATTTTCATATTGTTATTTATCATCCCTTAAGTTTTCATAAAGTTCTAGGTAGTCTCATACAGGCCTGAAAAGGTGTCTCAAATCCTGAAGCTGCAGGCACATAACTGAGCATTTGGGGCCCTAGCTGCTAGCATGTAGTGTTATGCCTATGGATATAGCATCTTAGCCCTTATAATGCAGTGTTTTTCTTGTGGCTATGGCTCAGAGAGGGTAAAAATGTTAGTGTGACCCAGGGTTAAGAGGCCTGGATGATTGGGTTACATCTTGGGGGTGTTGTTGTTGCTGTACAAGGTCTATAGGTGGTATTTTTCTTCTATCCCACTTCCTTAAGGTCACATAGGAGGTTGAATATCATTATAGTAGCCTCTCCTCACATTTTTACCCCGGTTGGTCAGTTACTTAGGTAGATTCGAGAAGCGGGTGTTACAGAATGAGCCATATCATATTGGTCTCAACTTCTTTCCTTTCCCTTTCATTCTGTCTTTGCTAATGTGGAGCCAAAATTTGTCTCCAACCTAGAATTGGTGATCGAATCAGTGCTTTTTATGTTGAGTTTTTTATCAAGATTGAATTTTCTCCAACAACTCCTGCACTTCTTGGTGAATCATCTGAATTCACTGAATGAACTTCCGTGCTTTGTCCCTGACATCTTGCCCACTGGAATCTTCATCTCTCCCAAAGACCATGTCTAAGGGATCCTTTGGAAAATATCCAAAGCATGTATTTAATGGTGAGATATGAGTGGATGAATGCACTACTCGGTTGTAGGAATGTTGTACATAACGAAGGTGCTTGTCCCACAACTTGGGATGCTTGCCAAAATAGCCTCGGAGTAAGTGTACCACTGTGAAATTAACAACCTCTATTTTTCTATCGGTTTGCGGATGAAATTTCATGCTCCTCTTAAGCTTGGTGTCCATCATTCTCCACAAAATCATCTAGAACTATCCAAGAAAGTGAGAGTATTGATCATACACAATGGATGTGGGTAGCCAAAAATGGACCCATACAAATTGGAAGAAGAGATGAGTAGTTTTCTCTACAGTGACCTGCTTTTTACATGGAATTAAGACATGAATTTTGATAAATTGATCCACAATGAGATATAAATAGTCATGGGATCTCCTAGATAAAGGAAAACCACCTACAAAATCCATTGACACACTTTCCCATGGACGAATCAGATAAAGGAGTGGTGTGTAGAGCCCCAATTTTCTGTTAGTGGGTTTGTAAACTGAACACAACACACACCCCTTTACATATTGAGTCATAATATTTTTCATGTGAGGCCAATAAAAAAAGCTCTGTAAATGACACAATTTTTTTCTACACCAAAATCACCTGACACACGACAGGTATGTGACTGTATGATTACTTGTATCCTTTCGTTGGTGGTAATATAAAGTTTTCCAAGATGGTACAACAATTTTCCCTACAAGTGATAATTATCCACCTGCGATCCATGCGTCAGTTTTGCATAAATATCCTTAAAAACATCATCATCAACATAATGTTCAACATAGCTTTCAAAATATAAATAAGTATTTTGCAAAACTTGTTGAGATTCAACAAGATGATGATCCTAGTTAAAATTAAGCACCTTCACTAGGTGGGGCCCACAAGCTATTTTTAGGTGTATGCCTATTTTTAGAATGGTGAGCATATTCTAAAATTAGCAGGATGCTGATTTTAGATGGTTGAGAAAATTCTATATTTATATGAGTTTCTATTTTTAGAACATGGGAAAAGTCTATTATAGATTGCATATCTTGTTACACCATTTTTTGGTCATCTAACCTTTTATCATTAGATGGACCCAAGTACACCATGTAAGACCAGTTTTACCCTAAGTAAAACTGCTTTCACTATGTTAAAACAGGAAACCCCAAAAGGAAATATTAAACAAACCTATATTTGTTTGATTTTCCTCATGGAATAATTAATTAAACCATAATTTAATTATTATTCCAGTCATGTTTAACCCAAAATCAAAGAAATTAATTAGATAAACCTTTATTTATCTTATTATTTTCTAGGAATAATTATTTAAATCTTATTTAGATAATATTCCTTGTTAAATATGACCAAATCACCCACAAAAAATTAAATAAATCATTATTTATTTGATTATCCTTCAACCACTTCCTTAAAAAGATAAATAAATCATTTATTTATTTATTATTAACAAATAAAGGGATTTGACCCAAGTCAAATACTTTTTCCCTCCAACAAATATAATAAAATATTCCATAAAAGGTGGATGTAGATTTGGTTAACATTATTTTAATCATGCACCAAGATCTAGAATGACCCAATATTTTGTTATAAATAGGAGGGTTTTTCCTACCATTCCTCACCTTTTGTTGCCTATTAGATCACTCTGGATCTATACACTTGGTCACATATCTCCATAATTTGCTCCCATTGAGCTCTACTCTTTGCATTAGGTTTTCTACATCAACTAGAGAGAGAAATCTTAGATCTGAAGTGCTGAGGACTTCCAAGAACCCATCCCACTGAGGAGAATTGGATACTCCTTCTGGTTTTCCTCACAGGTGCCCCATTAATACAAAAATTCTTTCAAAAATTGTTCTTGTCTTGTCTATTGGTATATGGAGCAAACCCTTATTTTTATTGCTTAATGTCTTTCCATACATAGATCTGGTGTTTTGCAGCTATTTTACGTACGCTAATCGCGAGATGAAGATATTGGCAGCCACTTTTGATGTTAGGGCTATTAGTTATGCGTAGCTAAAGTGGTATTTTTTCGTACACTTTGACAAAGGATTCATACTAATAAATGGCGACTCCACACGGGTTTTAAATTACGACCACTGTCGTTTTTCATATTCCTGCATATCCAGCTACTTTAGACCCTAGGGTTTCTTTTCAGCTTTTTATTTTTCCTATTTTCATGTTGTTTTTCTCACATAAAACCCTAAAACATCAAAATTTCTAACTTCCGTGTGTTTATGGCCCTATTGCGCAGGTAAGCGACACCAGCCGCAACTGAGACGACAACTTTTCTGAAAATCTGCTACCGAGACAACCGGAACGGGGGGTCACACTTTTTGGCCCTAAAACTGCGACCTGGACCTCCAGGTCACACTTTCATTTGTTCCTGCACCGACACTGTGCATTGAGTACCCTAACTGCCTTTGCCATTTTTTTTAATTGATTTTTTTAACGATTTTTTGCGGGTTTCTTTCTGTGACTTACCTTCGAGGTCTTCCCGACCTGCTGTCTCGACGCGCAGCCAAGTTTTGATCTGTTTTTACTCATCTAAGTGGGAACCTAGCCCCCTAGGGCTTTAGTACCCTCCACTTTTTGTGGAAGAGTTTTAGCTGTTTCAGCCGTCTGTTTTTCAGAGCTTCAGCCTCCCTTTTTCCATATCTGTTACCTCCCTTTCATATCCTTTGAAATCAGCCTTTCTTCCTTTCAAATCACCTCCTGTCGTTTTGTTTGGACCTCCTTTAAAGGCCTCCGCCTTTCCCCCTTCGGTTTTTTCTGATTTCCCTCCCTTTTTCCAGCCACCTTGCCTCTGTCTCTTGGCTGTGATCTGCACCTCTTTTCAGCAGCTTTATCCTTTAGATCTCTGTCCCTTTTGACCTTAGATCTATTGGCCCCTTTTCTGTGTGTTTTACATAGATTTTTCCCTTTCTTTTTAGATTAGTTTTGAGAGACCCACCTTCTTGGGTTAGATAGATGCACAAGTAGCTGTTATTTTTCTGTTATTTCAACATTATATACTGTTCTCTGTAGGTTTCTTTTCAGCTACGCAACACACTTTTTTCTTGCTCTCAAAATGGAAAGGGTTTAAAAATTAAAATTAACGCACGCCACACACTGACCCTAAGTGAAGAAGCGCCTGGTTAACACCGCCTGGCAAAGACTCTAAAATCAATTGTCACTGCACCTTATCTGCCCTTGACATTACTTGATTCTGTCCCTTTCTGCCCTTGTCGGTTTCCTTCTTCTTGTCATCATTGCGCCCCCAAGGCGCCTTTCCCGGAGACTTCTTGGCCTTCACCCTCAGTTTCCGGTTGATCGACCTGCTCCGCACCGCCGTCGTCGAGCCAGTCCACCTTCGAGTCCGCACTCCGACTCCTCTTCTGATTCATCGGGTCCTCCTTCTCCTTCTGGTTCTCCCCCTGTCACCTTCACATGTAAATTGGGGCCTAACATAGCAGTTCTCAGGCTGATCAGCCCTACTATTCATGGAACCGCCACGAACTACCGTACCTGTCTTTGCGTCCCATTACGGAGCCTCGGCCTCCCGATTTCCATGGTTGATCAATGACCCATTCCTGCAATGCTCAGCCTTCTCTGTCGGCTCCTCAGACATCCCTAAGTTCGAAGGCCTTGCTGGAGAAGATCCAACCAACCATGTCTGATCTTTCCACATGTGGTGTTCCTCCAATTCCATTACCGATGACTCCATCCGTCTTCGTTTGTTCCAACGCACGCTCACCGGCGAAGCTTCTAAATGGTATGTCGAACAAGCCACTTCTACCCATACCACCTTTGAGACTCTTGCCCAAGCCTTTTTGTCGTACTTCCAGCTCCCTCTCCGATATGATACTGGCACGGAGCTTTTGACTTCCTTTAAGCAATCCTCTTCAACACGCCTTTCCTCCCATGTTCAGGAATGGCGACGAAGACGGAGCTTATGTCGAGCCCCTCCCTTCGAAGATCGGGTTTACATGGACTGGTTCCTTCGCACCATTCCCGCTCCCATCGGCAAAGATGTCGCCTCTCATTTTCCTCAAACTGAAGAAGCCGCCCTCCAAATGGCCTTGAAATATGACTTTATCTACGCTCAATCTGGTTACGTTTATACCGTTCTTCCTGACCTCCCCAGGCCCGGTGGCGCTAACGCCCCGGGGGCATCTCATTCCGCCGATGGTATCGTTGGAGCCCTTTCCCATCCATACGCTCAACCTCCCGCGGGCTGGGTCCCCCTCGAGGGGGAGGGGCCAGCTCCTCCCGGCCTCCCCCTCTCGGTAGCATGTAGCTTGTCGGAATGCGACCTTGCCTCCTCCTTTGCCCAACCTCACACGCACCTCAACGCAGCAACCCTGCTCTTTATACGCGGCCAGTGCGCCGGCCTCCCCGGCATATGCGCTTCCATCTCCCCTTGCCTCCTCCCAAACCCGCAACGACCCTTACGAAGCCCCCTCCGGAGACAGAGTATTTGCACAACAGGGTGCGACTAATCCCCCTTCTTCTCAAAGAAGGCGGAGAGGCAACCAAAACCAATCTTCCCCTGGTAACCGAGGACCCAATTCTGGTGTCGACCCTAACACTGGCAACCAGCAGCAGGGCATTCAGCCCAAGCCGGACAGGCCGCTTCGCACAAACAAGCCATGTTCGTGTTGCGGTGTTTATGGACATTACACCCATGATTGTCCCCTTTTACCCCAGATGCGACAGATGTGGGAGTCTCAAGCCACATTGCGCGGACAACACGCCTCCCCTCATCCTCCTCCTAATGTGGCCACCACTCAACCAGCTGTGTTTACCGATCCCTTCCCTCAGCAAGGCTTCGTGGCTACCCAACCACCTGATAACCAGGGCGCCACTCCTCCTTCCATTTCTGGTTCCTCCGATTACCAGATCCTCATGATGCACTCCGAGCCTAACCCGCCCGTCGATCTTCACCTTCAAACTCGGTCTCGTCAGTACCCCAAGCCTCCTGCTCAGTCTGCCCCCGAGCCTCCTTCTTCAGGTTCTACAGAGCCTCTTTCGACACCGAGTGGTCCCTTACATATCCCTCAACCCAAATTTGAGGTTCATACCAAGATTCCTAAGGGACCATTACGTCGAAACGCTGCTTCCGGTCGAGCTGCTCATTCGTATAGCATAGTAGATGATTTGGCGCAATCTCCTGCTGCCATTCCCACACTGGAACTCCTCCAGTCGTGCCCTTCCCAAAAGGCTCTGTCTACGAGTGGGCGCGGGTCCTGGCATTGACCAAATGATTGTTTTTTTTTTCGGCCTTCTCCAAAAAGACCATCCCCCTTCCTCCTTGGTAAGCCTTTGAAATCCCCGGTCAAAATCTGGGAACGCCAACGTGTCCCGGTGCATAATTGATGAGGGGGCATCCACATGCGTGATGTCCGCTTCGGTTTGGAAGCAACTCAGATCTCCTGAGCTGGCCCCTTCCACGATCACCCTTCGAGCGTGGGACGGTCATGCCTCCCATCCCATTGGCCTGTTTCGTAATTGCCCTATCACCCTCGCCGGTAAGACTGTTTGCGTTGACGTTGAAGTCATCGACGCCCCATTAGATTACAACATTCTATTGGGGCGAAGCTACACCTATGCTATGTCTGCTGTCCCATCCACGGTCTTTCTCAAGATGTCTTTCCCCCATAATGGAAAGATATTCACCATTGACCAGTTGACATACCATGAGCCCAACTCTCAGACCTCCCCTGAGACGACCATCTCTTCTGTAGCCAACAAGCAAACCATTGATTCCTTGACCAGTGTCTCCCCCGGCGTCTACAAAGATTCCTCCCTGCTTGGAACTTTCCCTAACCTTCCCCCCCCTCCTGTCACCGATCCCAGCTCATCGAATGTTTGCATGATGCAATCGTCCCAGGCCGCCCGTAAGCGGCCTGCCTCGGCTAGTCAGCAACCTCCTCCTCGCCCTCCGCAACCCGCTCTTAGCCATTCATCTCAGCCAGCCGGACCTCCTCCTTCTGGCCCTACCCCTACAGCTGGTATCCCTGAACCCCTTTATCCTCCTGGATCGGTTCCTCCTGGCCTTCACCATCTCAAAGCCGTCCCTCCTGGTCATTACCCTGCTGGGCAGATCCCTTTCCTAGCTCCCCCTCCCGGAGTATATTCTGTCCCCGTCATGGCCACCCTTTCCCTCCCTAACTTGACCTTGGGCATACCGGTCTGGTACCTTGATCCCCCAGCCGCCACCCCTCCTGGTCATCCCAAACCCTATATGGCTTTGACACCGGTTCAACCGGTCCCCCTGGCTTCCTCCGTTGCCTCTGTGCCCCCAGCACCTCCACAGGACCCTTCTCCTGTCGTGATGGCACCCGCGAAGAAAGGCAAAGCCCACAAGGGGGCACCCAAAGACAAGACCACCACGACCGACCCGGCTCCTCCTCCGCCCGCGAAGCCTTGTGCCTTATGTGATGTCACCGGTCATGCCACCCATGCTTGTCCTGAGTTACCCCGTATTCAGCCCATGGTTAAAGTCGCGTTCCCCGAGTCTACGGTCCCTGAAGCCTCCACTCCTTCTTCGTCCGTAACCAAGAACCCCAAGACTCTCCGCACCAACAAACCCTGTGCTTTGTGCGGCGTTCATGGCCATTACTCCCACCATTGCCCTCACCTGACGCATTACCGCGCCTCTTTAGAGGTCATCCGCGAGTATGAGGTTGAACAAAATCAATCTACCTCTCCCATCCTCGCGCAGTATGCTTCAGGTCAGCCTGAGGATCCCCCCGCTCCCATCGACATTCCCCCCCTGATGTTCAGATGACCGAATCTACTGTCACCATTCTTTACCTATCCTCCTCTGCGAGACACTCGGAGCCTAGCCCATCTGCATCCTCCCCTGTTGTGTCCCTTGACCACCCTTTTCCTACCCATACCCGAGATCACCCCACCCGTATCTCTGTTGACCTCCGCAGCCTGAGTCCTCACCATTCTTCTGATAGCCCTCATATACCACCCTGTATGAGTCATGATCATCCGGTCCCTTGCACTCCCTCCTGCGGTTGCCGCCCGATGACTTCTGTACACTCACGCTGCCCTCATTTCCTCTCCTTCCCTCATTTGTTGTCTTGTCACACCATTCCGCAGGACCCCCTGTCCACACCCTTCATCGGCTACGCCGACGGTGCAAGTCGTTACTCCAGGAATCTAGCCTCGGCAGGTTGGGCCATTTTCACCCCCTTCATGCCCTTGTTCTTTCTAACAGGGTATGCATTGGTTCTGCCACCAACAATCAGGACGAATATGATGTAGTGCATGGTCTCTTAGCCGATGCCCTCTTTCATCGCATCCTCCATCTGCACGTTCGTTTGGATTCCCTACTTCTTGTAATGCAACTAAATGGTGTTTATCGTGTGCATAACCCTGTGCTGTTTAGACGCTATTTACGAGTGAAAATATTGATACGTGCATTTGAAACCATAACTTTCAACCACGTACCTCGAGAACAGAATCACTATGTAGATAGTATTGCAAACCATGTTCTAGACTGGCATTTATCACACACATTTCATACAAGACAATAACATTCATAATCATTAATAAACGATGCATATCCATAATATGTGTCGCAAAAACATGTGTTTAGAGTTCATCTACTCTGATACATATGACATGCCCATAGCATGTTACAAAAAACTCAAAACTGGGGGCACCACTTGCCCCTACATACATCATAGGGGGCACCACATGCCCCTCCCCTAATCACTATCTGGAGGCTCCCGGGCCAATGGCTCTGCCCCTGCAGCATGTAGATCACGCATAGCCTGACCGGCCATCGCCATGCGCCGCATGACACCTCGCCACTCCGCGGGTAGACCAACACATGGCTCTATGAACTGGTCGTCTAAGTCCTGCCACCCGCGCTCTGATACTCCGGTCAACAACCTTTCGCATCTACGGCAGATGTCCTCCAGCAGGGCGGTTGCATCCTCATTTTGTGCCGCTCTCGACCCACTTGGACCTGTAGCTCCCGACACTGCCGGTCGTCCCATATATCCGGCCGGTTTTACCGGTGCTATATCTGCATACCAAAAGCCCATGAATCAGTACCATTAATTACTATTCAAAAACTTTAACATGCCCACACAAGAATAGCAATCTGTTACCTACCATCGGGCCCCCAGACTCGACCAGGCGGAAGTGGCAGATCCGGATCCCCACAGTAGCTCATCCCACTATAGGGATAGTCGTCTATGTACAAAGGCATCTGATCCCAATGGGCAAAAAACTCCGGTCGAAACACTCGCCCGACCGCCCCTCCTCCTCCTCTGCACAGTAGCTGTCCCCAACGGCGCATCCTGGGCTCTCTCGAGCCCCCATCTGGAAGCTGTACACAAGGCCTCAAGGTCGGGATCTTCTCAAAGAAGAAGGCGCACAACAAAGTCCCATATGAGCAGTCATGGTTCACCTGCCGCCTGCATAGTGACAACTGTCGCTTTAGCGACACCAACAACATTTGGGCCCACCCATAGTAGGTCCCTCCCAACACACTTTCCACTATCATCATTTGCCCCCCAGTGATGTGATGGAATGCCTGGATGCCCAAGATTCGCAGAACAGCTGCGGCCAATGCACGGGTTTCTAGCCTCTCTAGATCCCCGATCGGTATTCGAGTCCCCTTGACTTGGAGACCCGGTCGACAATGGCGTTCCACGAACTCCATGATATGCCGCCCCCGCGGCAACACTGGCTGTGTGTTTCCCACCATCCCCAGTGGCAGGAGACCAGTCAGGAAGTACACGTCCTGGACCGTCAGCTCGATCCTGTGCCCCTGCACTACAAATATCTCTTGATCTGGATCCCCATAACTGATAATCCGGGCCAGTAACAGTTCCCCTGCTCTCATCAAAGGGTTCTCCAAGAACTTGAGAACCCCAAATCTGGCCAATACACGACGGAGGCCCTGATCCGCCTGGATCTCTGTCCGTAGTGTCCCCAGATCTCTCTCTCTCCAGTTGACCCGTAACTCTGCCATACCTGCACAAAAACATCATTTTTGTCAGCGTACAGATTGGGAAAACCATAACCAACCACCAAAACCCAACTTCCAGCCATAAAACAGCACCAAAACCCCCTCATCTCCCAGGTCGCAGTTTTCTGCCCTTTTCTGGACCAGGTCACACTTTTTTCCCTGATACCTGCGTCCTAGGTCTCACTTTTTGCCCCAAAAAGTGCGACCCGGCCATAGAGATGAAGGAGGGGTTGTTCCTGGATTTCTGGGCCCTAAACTGACAATGTAATCCATCGCAATGCAAGAGAAAAGTTAGACCTCTTACCTACAACTGACGGATCACGATTCCAACGGTTGGTTTGTCCACTACGTTCACCACAAGATTTAGGGCTTTCTCTCCTCTCTACATTCACCACAGCAACAATAGCAAATGAGTGATTTTGGAGGGAAAACTGCCTTATTAAAAGAGAACCCATGTTTCTTCTTTCGACTGCTGTGACCACACCGTAACCCCGTTTGACGAACCGTCTGCACCATTGGAAAGCTCTCACCGAGCCCTCAAATGGGTATCTATTATTTTTTTGATATCTGATACTCCACCAGGACACATTTTTTCCATGAAGGGTCACTTCACCCCTCCTCAAAATCGAATTTCCTCACTTACGACACTTGTACTTGGGGCACCATCTTGTCCCCTTACTTGTCCTTGTTCGTGTCGATTTTCGTCATGAGTTCCCATCATATACTCATGTTTCCACGGTCTCCCATTGGGGCCTTTACTGTGTGGCAGCACCATCGAGTCGCCCTTGTTTAGAGCATCCAAGTTGAGTCATCATTCCCTCCATGGAGTCTATACCGATTCCCTTTGTACCCCACTATAGCCCTCCATCCGTCATTGTTTGGTCTCTCTCTTGTGTCGCACATTATGACCTTCAGTTCCACTGTCCCCCACCCCTGATGATGTTGTGTCAGTCGCTGCCGTGTCATTCATGCCCTTTATGCTCTAGCAAGGGAAGTCGTCCATTAGCTACTCATTCCTTTCCACTTCACTATCATCATTAGTGTCAGTCTGTCCGTCGCTCTACTCTTTTCTCTCGTGCCTTAGTTGAGGGTCTCTCATTGCCTCAACTATGGCAGACCTCCTTCTGTCGACATCAGCTCTTTCATTCCAGAAGCCAGGTCTAAAGGGCGGTGTACCTTGGTTCCAGCTTCCACTCTTGTTCGGTGCCTTGGATCAGGCAAAGGGATACCTCCTTTCCCTTTGGCTTGATTGTTTCTCCAGCTCTTTTTCAGCATGATCGAGATTCGTATACTTGATGGTCCAGTGATCCCGCAGCAGCTCTTGATGATTCCCGGGTGTGTGTGAGATGTTTCAACCCTCATGAGGGGGTGGCCCTGCAGGTAGCCCCCCACATGCCCGGATGACCTCTTCTTTGCAGCCTTCGATGCAGCTCCAGATATTTGATGATGTTGGCCATAGCCACTTGCAGCGCCTCTTTGACTTGCATGTGTCAGTAAGATTTTGTGAGCCCTTCCCCGTTTACAAGGGGGCATTTGGGTTGTATTTGTATCTCATGTACTCAGATATTATTGTACAAGTCCTGGCTATTATCCCAGGCACATCATGTATGTGGGATTCCTCATTGTATTTTTTATCTGGCTCATGATTATGCCAGCTGTACTTTATGGTTCGGTCCCTTGTTTACTGGACACACTATTCTTTTGTACTTTGTCTCGGCGGGCATAGGTATGCCTCCCCCGCCGCCTTCAGCACAGGTACCCTCTCATAAAAAGAGACTTGTTGCACCCGCGAGTCTCGTCTCCTCAGGGTCTAGTCCTTCAGCACACTATCTACCTCACATTTCTCTCTCTGACATCCCTTTTGTTGTCTAGTGATTGTGTTCTTACAACGTACTTCGGTCATACGATTTGCTCCCGACACTCGCACGCTGGGGGGCAATCTGTTACACCATTTTTTGGTCATCTAACCTTTTATCATTAGATGGACCCAAGTACACCATGTAAGACCAGTTTTACCCTAAGTAAAACTGCTTTCACTATGTTAAAACAAGAAACCCCAAAAGGAAATATTAAACAAACCTATATTTTTTTGATTTTCCTCATGGAATAATTAATTAAACCATAATTTAATTATTATTCCCAGTCATGTTTGACCCAAAATCAAATAAATTAATTAGATAAACCTTTATTTATCTTATTATTTTCTAGGAATAATTATTTAAATCTTCTTTAGATAATATTCCTTGTTAAATATGACCAAGTCACCCACAAATAATTAAATAAATCATTATTTATTTGATTATCTTCCAACCACTTCCTTAAAAAGATAAATAAATCATTTATTTATTTATTCTTAACTAATCAAGGGATTTGACCCAAATCAAATACCTTTTCCCTCCAACAAAAATAATAAAATATTCCATAAAAGGTGGATCTAGATCTGGTTAACATTATTTTAATCATGCACCAAGATCTAGAATGACCCAATATTTTGTTATAAATAGGAGGGTTCTTCCCATCATTCTTCACCTTTTTTTTCCTATTAGATCACTCTGGATCTATACACTCGGTCACCATTTTCTGCCATTTGCTCCCATTGAGCTCTACTCTTTGCATTGGGTTTTCTACATCAACTAGAGAGAGAAATCTTAGATCTGAAGTGCTGAGGACTCCTAAGAACCCATCCCACTGAGGGGAATTGGATACTCCTTCTGGTTTTCCTCCTAGGTGCCCTATTAATACAAAAATTCTTTCAAAAACGTTCTTGTCTTGTCTATTGGTATATGGAGCAAACCCTTATTTTTCTGCTTAATGTCTTTCCATGCATAGATCTGGTTTTTTGCAGCTCTTTTCTGTCTAACTAATCGCAGATCTGAAGATATTGGTAGCCACTTTTGTTGTTAGGGCTATTAGTTATGCGTAGCTAAAGTGGTCCTTTTTCGTACACTTCGACAAAGGATTCATACTAACATATCTAAAAATAGAATGCATGTTGATTATTATTAGCCCTTAATGATAATCAAAAAATAAATAATAACTTATTCTCTTGGAGCACTTGATTTCAGTTAAATGATGTGGCAAACTAGTTATCTGAAGGAATTACGAGTTGCAAGGTTGGTTGGTGACTCATGCATGATGGACTTCATTGTAACTGAGTGTGACACAGTTGTAATAGAGTTGGAAGAGTAGTTATGTGAGTTGTTATTTAGTTTAATTTAGTTAAGTGAGTTAAACTCAGTTGTGCTAGTTGTAACTAAATTTACACTATTGAAAGATGAGTGAATTAATTATTTAATTATTTCACAAGTAGTGTCTTACTTGCAACTGAAGAAATACAATAGTTAACTACTTGCATGTAAGATCCAGTGGAGACCTAGTGGAGAGATAGGTGAAAGGGTGTGTTTGAATATCAGTTGTGAGTATAGTGATGCATTTAATGCATCTACACACACATTGGAGTTTCCAATGAGGATTGCACAGTCAAAGCAAGACAAGATCGAATTCATTCAGGGATCTTCTTCAACAGGGATTGTGTAGTGGAGGTAGGCTATCAGGAGGCAATAAATTGGTGCATGTGTGAACCAATTTTTGTATGATAGTGTGAGACGGTTGTATATTATACTGAGAGCTCTATGAGATGAGCTTTGTATGATATTTTTTCATGATTCCATGATATACATAATATATGATAGTTGAGGTTTTTATATTTAAGCTTTCCCGGTAAAACATCTTGTTATGTGCGATTTATTTTTCTTCATATGTTTGCAATTGACAATTTAATTTCTACAAAGAATTGAGTAGAAGGATTATATATTTAACAGTGCATTTAATTGTTAGATTAGGGGATTCCGGTAATATGCATGCATATTGTATAATTTTTGCATTGTATCAGAGTTGTGTTAATAACTAAAGATTGCAATATTGAAGCAGTTCTTAGTTGTGTTGGTGGAACAATTCAAATTTGCTGCAAGAATTTCTTGGTGCGACAGTTGGGTAAACATTGAAATGACTTTCAATGGTTTGTGGTTGGAGTATGCACTCAAGGGCAGTTCAAACTACATAGCTTGGAAGGATAGGATGGAGGCAGTTCTTGAAGATAATGGCTTGATGGAGTTCATTGATAGAGATGTTCCTAAGCCCACTTCGATGGATGCTGCATTACTTGACGCTTAGAAAAAGAAAGTAGCGAGGACAAGAATAATTTTGTTTGAATGTGTGTAATACCATATTTTTTCAAGCCTTCATGGGTAAGCCAGTCCATTTGCAATGTGGAAGGCTTTGATAGATATTTTCCAAAGCAGTAGTGACCATAGGATGTTGGCGCTAAAAGATAAACTCAGAAAAATCAAAATGGAGAAGGGTGACAGTATTCCAAAGTATCTCACGAAGTTTATCCAATGTAGGAATGAGATGGGGAGTGTGGGAATTACAGTTGCTGATGATGACTTAGTGAGCTTGGGTCTCCTTGGACTTACGAAGAGTTGGCACAGTTATCAAGACTCTGTTAATGGGCAGGAAAAACTGCCGGATTGGGAGCGACTTTGGTCGGATCTAGTGCAGGAGGAGATAAGGCAGAGTACCAGGGATGGTTATTCTTCAAAGAATGATGATGAAGAGGATTGTGATTTGGCTTCCAAATCAAGGAAAGGGAAGGGGAATAAATCCCATTCAAAATCTAAGGCTAAAGGCAAGAAGCTGGATTTGTCCAAGGTGAAGTGTTTTCACTATCACGAATATGAGCATCTCACCACTCACTGCCCATAGAAAAAGAAGAACAAGAAGGCTGCTAGAGCTGCAGTTGGTGAGGCCCTTAGCTCACAATTTGAACTTTATTTCTCTTTGATCACATGTTTGGTTTCAAGTGCAATGGGATCAGTGTGGTATCTTGATATTGGTTCTTCCTTCCACATGATGGGAGATAAGGAGCTTTTTAGAAACTTGAAGGAGAAAGATCTCCAAATGCATATAGAGATCGGAAATGATGGACGATACAATGCGACTGACATTGGTAACATTACCTTTGAGAGGGAGTCAGGTAAACCATTTCTGTTGAAATATGTTATGCATGTTCCAGGTCTAAAGAAGAACTTGGTTTCAATTGCGATGTTTGAGGTCAGAGGTTATGACGTTGTTTTCAGTGATGGAAAAGCCTTCCTGCGACATAAAAAAAGAGGTCAAACCAAGGGATAGGGATTCGAGTTAAGAATATCTACAAGCTGGAGGTTGATGGATGTGTTGCAATGGTGGGCAAAGAATAAGAAGTGGTGAGGCCGGATGAGGGTGAATTATGGCATAGTAGATTGGGCCATATTCACCATGACACACTGAAGATTTTGCAGTATATTTATACTGGAATTCCCAAGGGTACACTTGCGTAGATATATCTGTGCAAGTGATGTACTATGGGTAAGTTTGTGAAGAAAAAATTTCTTGAAAAGGAGAACCGTGCTTCAGGGATCCTAGGGAGAGTTCACATAGGCATGTGTGGGCCATTCTCAGTTGCTTCAATATCAAAACATAGGTATTATGTTATTTTTTTTTATGACTATTCTCGTAGATGATGGATCTTCTTCATGTAGAAGAAGGATCAAACATTCTCAAAGTTCTGTGAGTTTAAAGCATTGGTGGAGAAAGAGTCAGGGAAGAAAGGGAAGGCTCTACGGAGCGATAATGGTGGTGAATATATCTTGAATGAATTCAAATAATTTTGTAGCAAAGAATGAATTTGAAGAGAACTCATAGCACCTCATAACCCACAACAAAATGGGGTCGCGGAGAGGAAGAACAAAACGATCGTGGGTGCTGCATGAGCTATGTTGCATGATTAGGGCCTACAAATTCACTTGTGGGCGGAAGCATGCAACACTGTGGTTTACGTGCAAAAACTTTGTCCTCATAGAGTACTTGGAATGAGTACACCTGAAGAAGCTTTTATGGTAAGAAACTGGATGTTTCTCACTTTAATATTTTTGGCTCATTTTTTTATGTTCATGTGACCAAGAATGCCAGGAAGAAGTTGGAGCCGATTGCAGAAGTTGGGATATTTGTGGGGTACATAGAAACACCCCATAATTATCATGTGTATTTTCCAAACAGTTGAATGACTGTGGTGTGACGGGATATAAAATTCAATGAGGAGAAAGCCATGAAGTTGTCGCTTGAGAGGGAGCTACACTTGCATGTAGAGGAGAAACTACTTGTTCCCAAAGATGACCCTCAAGATGTGGATTAGCCACAGGAGGAGGATCATGGAGTGGAGGATTCCACTCACGCAGAGCCAAACATCAAAACTGGTAGAAGGCGTACCATAGAAGCTGAGAGGCTAAAGCTTGATGCGGCACAAAATGTAGGAGTCCCTACTTCATAACATAGACAAAGACAGTCTCCTGACTGATATAATGGATACATGGCTCTCATGAGAAAATGTATTGTTTTAGAGCCATCTTATTTTCAGGAAGTAGTGCAGGAGTCCACATGGTTAGATGTAATGGTGGAGGAGTATGACTCAATTGCCAGAAAAAGTGCTTGGGAAATTGTTCCAAGGCCGGTTGATAAACTAGTGGTAGGTTCAAGATGGATCTATAAGGTAAAGCAAGCTGCTACTGGGAGTGTTGAAAAGTATAAGGCAAGATTTGTTTCACGGGGCTTCTCACAGATTGAGGGGATTGATCATGAAGAAACCTTTGCACCTGTCACACGGTATTCTTCCATAAGGACCATCATGGCTCTCTCAATGCAGATGGGTTGGCACATTCATTAGATGGATGTGAAGACTGCGTTCCTTTACGAGGATCATTAAGGAAGAAGTGTACATTGAGCATCCTGAAGGATTTTAGATCTTCAACAGTGAGTCGCATGTGTGCAGACTCAAAAGAGCATTGTATGGGCTTAAGCAATCACCCCATGCTTGGTACACTCGGATAGACAACTATTTCACTGGACTTGGCTTCATCAAGAGTGAGGCGGATGCAAACCTATACCAGATTGTGGTGGAGGGTAAGATTTTAATCATTGTTCTTTATGTTGATGATTTAATACTGACTGGTGATGAGCATCTGATACACTCATGCAATGAGGGCCTTGCAAAGGAGTTCGAGATGACGGATATGGGCCTCCTTCATTATTTCCTTGGATTGGAAATATGGCAGCGAGAAGGTGAACTGTTTGTGTCTCAAGGAAAGTATGCTTAGGAGATACTCGGTAAGTTTCACATGGAGGACTGCAAACCCATGGATACTCCTCTTCCATGAAATTGGAGGAAAGAGGATACTACATCGGTAGAGGTAGTGGATGCTACTGTCTATCAACATTTGGTGGGTTTTCTCATGTATTTAGTTAATACAAG
Source organism: Pinus albicaulis (assembly GCA_034641835.2). Classification (NCBI taxonomy): domain Eukaryota; kingdom Viridiplantae; phylum Streptophyta; class Pinopsida; order Pinales; family Pinaceae; genus Pinus; species Pinus albicaulis. Next base: position 620,814,798 of record CM076582.1, read on the forward strand.
ACCAGACATATGCTATGCAGTGAAACGGCTTAGTCGAGCGATGGTTAAGCCTACCAAGCTCTTTTAGAAGGTAGGAAAGCATGTCCTGAGATATCTCAGGGGCACATCTAAGTATGTCTTATGGTATAGACAGATGGATGAGGTGAAGTTGCATGGCTTCACAGATGCAGATTAGGCAGGAAGCCCGATAGACAGAAAGAGCACATTAGGAGGGGTTTTCAGTATCAGATCTAAATTTGTTTCTTGGTACAACAGGAAACAGAGATATGTGGAACTCAGTTCAGTGGAAGCGGAATACATGGCATCAATTCAAGCTGCATGTGAGGCTATTTGGATGAGGAAGATCCTAGTCGGTTTGTTCGGTTCTCATTTAGATCCTACAATGATTCATTGTGATAATAAGAGTTTCATCAAACTCTCAATTAATCCTATGTTTCATGATAGATCTAAGCATATAGATATTTGGTATCATCATATCAGATATTGTGTGCAGCGAAAGATCATGTTTCTTAAGTACATTCCTATGGAAGATTAGGATGCAGATATTCTGACGAAGGCACTCACCAGGAGAAAATTCGAATACCATAGAGACAATATTGGGGTGAAGAATAATCCCTTTCTTGTTGAGAGGGAATGTTGAGATTCAACAAGATGATGCTCCTAGTGAAAATTAAGCACCTTCACTAGGTGGGGCCCGCAGGCTATTTTTAGGTGTATGTCTATTTTTAGAATGGTGAACATATTCTAAAATTAGCAGGATGTTGATTCTAGATGGTTGAGAAAATTCTATCTTTATATTGGTTTCTATTTTTAGAACATAGGCAAAGTCTATTTATAGATCGCATATCTAAAAATAGAATGCATGTCTATTATTATTAGCCCTTAATGATAATCAGACAATAAATAATAACTTATTCTCTTGGAGCACTTGATTTCAGTTAAATGATGTGGCAAACCAGTTAGCTGAAGGAATTACGAGTTGCAAGGTTGGTTGGTGACTCATGCATGATGGACTTCGTTGTAACTGAGTGTGACACCGTTGTAATAGAGTTGGAAGAGTAGTTATGTGAGTTGTTATTTAGTTTAACTTAGTTAAGTGAGTTAAACTCAGTTGTGCTAGTTGTAACTAAAGTTACACTAGTGAAATATGAGTGAATTAATTATTTAATTAATTCACAAGTAGTGTATTACTGCAACTGAAGAAATAAAACAATTAACTACTTGCATGTCAGATCCAGTGGAGACCCAGTGGAGAGATAGGTGAAAGGGTGTGTTTAACTATAAGTTGTGACTATAGTGATGCATTCAATGAATCTACACACACATTAGAGTTGCCAATGATGATTGCGTAGTCAAAGCAAGGCAAGATCGAATTCATTCAAGGATCTTCTTTAGTAGGGATTGCGCAGTGGAGGCAGGCTGTTAGGAGGCAGTAAATTGGTGCATATGTGAACCAATTTTTGTATGATAGTGTGAGATGATTGTATATTATACTGAGAGATTTATGAGCTGAGCTTTGTATCAAATTGTTTTGTGATTCCATGATATATATAATGTATGATAGTTGGGGTTTTTCACTTTAAGCTTTCCCGGTAAAACATCTTGTTATGTGCGATTGATTTTCTTCATATGTTTGCAATTGGCGATTTAATTTCCACAAAGAATTGAGTAGAAGGATTCTGTATTTAACATTGGATTTAATTGTTAGGTCAGGGGAGTCCGGTAATATACATGCATATTGTATAATTTCTACAAAACTATGGATGCAGAAATAGGAGGGCGAGAAAGCATATCTGCCACTTTGTTGTTGGTGCCCTTCTTGTATTTTATTACCAAGTGAAAGTCCTAGGGAAATCCCATCCAATTGAAATTATGTGTGTTATATGCCATTTTTTCACATCCGATGAATGCTACTCCTAATGGGATCAATCAAAATCCTATTCCCTCTTGTCATAATATTTCACAAAGCCCTAAGCATGTACCTTTCATTCCCCAGAATTTCAGCCCTAAAATGCATCATCTAAGCCAGTTTTAGGACCAACGCTCCCTATTAGCCTAGTGGGGTGTGACCACCTACAGGTTTCTCCACTATGGCCAATGGTGGTCACCTGTTGGTTGCTCCCCTTTACAACTATGTTGGTTCTAGAAATCTGGGATAATGATCGGGATTTTGGAAGCTTCACTTTCTAGGAGTTTCCACACGTTGTTTCAACCGCTTACCTTATATTAAACATTCAAATCCTGTCCTACCATATTTTGGATTTTTCACCACTTATCCTTTGATCCCATCCCTCCATCAAAGGTGGATCTAAAACCTTAGAATGGTAATTGGATAAGTACTCCCAAATTACCCCTCACTCTTATATATTTACCATCTTACCTATGGAAAGGTTAGAATGAAGAATGAATGAATAGTTGGCTTTGGAGAAACTCTTCCCTTATGCTGCTGTAGTGAGTGGTTATTATCTCATGCATTAGGGTGATTGGAGGTGCATATTGTGATAAGGAAAGGAAAATTTAACAACTTGGAGGAGCTCTTCTACAAGATCAAAGGATACTTATGGTTGTAATATCCTTCTATTTATATTAATTTAAAGAATTCTCTATTTTCCTATATGTGATGTTGATTCATATATTTGAATACCATGTTGATATATTGAATAGAGTATTTATATGATACTACATAGATCTTGCAGTTTCTTGGCTCGTGTTATATGACTGTTCAGGTTCTAATTTTGGTAATCATAGTTGGAATTGGAGCTTCCAAGTTAAATAAGGAGAGATCATACCATACCAATTGTACCATAGTACCGTGAGATCCATTAACATCATCACTGGTTTCTCTCACGTCCGTTAACAACTTACATCATTGAATAGTAATCAGATGGTGTTTACCATGTTTGACTCCAGCTCATTGATTCAGAAGGTTAGAATCATACTTTGGTTGGTCATGTGAATGAGATAGAAGACCCCAAATCTAGTTTCATCCTTTCGGGCTACGATTTTAGGAGTTATAGAAATATCATAATGTATGATGGTCATGATAATATAGACAATCATCCAGTCATGGGTCCACCAGTTGCATTTTTGGATGAGTATTTTGATCATTATACATGTTATGTTCGCTTATGAGCTGAGTATGGGTATACCTCCCTCAACGACAACATGTCATGATAAATGTATTGTAACAAATGAAGCTTTCTAGTTGTCCTTGATCACTACTTTTCACAAGGTAAAGCACTTCAGTCATAATTCATCACCTCAAACTTTGTTCTTTAGGTGTAATTCTGCTATAGGAAATTTTTTCAAATTCGATCAATGAGCCTCCTAATGAGATCAATCAACATCCTATTCCCCCTTGTCATCATCTTGCATAAAGCCCTAAGTATGTACCTTTCATCCCCTAAAATTTCAGCCCTAAACAACATTATCTGAGCTAGTTTTAGGACCAACTCTCCCTATAAGCCTATTGGGGTGCGACCCCCTACAAGTTGCTCCATTGTGGCCAATGTTGGTCACCAAAAGGTTTCTCCCCTTTGCACCTACGTCAATTCTAGAAATCTGGGAGAATGATCGAGATTCCAAAAGCTTCACTTTCTAGGAGTTTCTAGAAGTTGTTTCAATCACTTACCTTGGATTAAAAATTCTAATCCTATCCTACCCTACTTTGGAGTTTTCACCACTTATCCTTTGATCCTATACCTCCATACTAAGGTGGATATAAAACCTTAGAATGGTAATTGGATTAGAACTCCCAACTTACTCCTCTCTCCTATTAATTTACCATCTTTCCTATGTAAAGGTTAGAATTAAGAATGAATCAATAGTTGGATTTGGAGAAACTCTGCCCTTATGATGTTGTATTGAGTGGTTATTATTTCATGTATTAGGTGATTGGAGGTGCATATTGTGACAAGGAAAGGACAAGTTAACAACTTGGATGAGCTCTTCTACAAGAGAAACTGCTACTTATGGTTGTAATCACCTTCTATTTATATTAATGCAAAGAATTCTCTATTTTCCTATATGTGATGTTGATTCATTATTTCAATACCATGTTGATCTATTGAATAGAGTATTTAGATGATACTATCTAGATCTTGTAATTTATTGGCTTGTGTTATCTAACTATGCGAGTTCTAATTTTGGTAATTAGAGCTGGAATTGGAGCTTCCAAGCTAAAGAAGGAGCGAGTGTACCATATTGATTGTACCATAGTACCTTGAGATCCATTAACATCATTGGTGGTTTCTCTCACGTCTATTAAGGACTTACATCATTGGCTAGTAATCATATCGTGTCTCCCATGTTTGACTTCAACTCATTAATTCACATAGTTAGACTCATACTTTAGTTGGTCGTGTGAATGAGATAAAAGACCCCAGATCTAGTTCCATCCATCTGGGTTGCAATTTAAGGAGTTATACATAGATCACAATGTATGATATTCATGATCATATAGATGATCATCCACTGATGGGTCCACCAGTTGCATCTGTGGACTAATATTTTGATCATTTTACATGTTATGTTAGCTTATGAGTTAAGTATGGGTATGCATCCCTCACTGACAAGATGTCATGATAAATGTATTGTAACTGATGAAGCTCGTCGGTTATCCTTGATCCCTACTTGTCACAAGGTCAAGCACTTCAGTCATCAAGCATCACCTCTGACTTTGCGCTTTAGGGGGAATTCTGTTATAGACCATTTTGTGTGTATAATATCCACATAGATTCAACTGATATTGTACTATTCTAAAACAAAATACTTGAATCTATTCTACAAATTATGGAAACCAATACGATCGCACAATCACATGAACAAGAAAGAGAAAGAATTTCATTTGCACAACACAAAGATGTATCTAGGGAAAGCCTTAGCTAAAAACCCTGCTATCTGTATATTGCATTAATTCAATAATATGAAACAATACAATGCTTCTCTCAGGCTTGATAGTTCTCTACACTATCTCTGACTATCTCACTCCCAACCTATGCACAAGATTCTCTTAGCACACCTTTCTCTCACAAGATCCAAGAAAAAAATTGTGCTTCCAATTTCTTGGTCTCACCAACTCGTGCTCACTAGAAAAATGATTAAAATTGTTCCTTCATTCCTCCTTTTAAAGGAAATTTTATATAATTAAGGAATGCTTTATTTTAGGGCTTCTTTTGACTTCTTGCACCCCCTGTACAATTTGGATGATTATACAATTGATAGTACACTTCCCTTTAACTCAAATATCAACTGGCCCTTCCTTAGAACTAACATGCAAAAAATATTTATAGTGAATTATTAATTATCTAATTGATCACTGCATCTGAATTTAATCATTTTTAATTCAATGGACCTCTCACTAGCTCATCCATAATTTTGAACTGTTAAACTGATTTTAACTCAAATAATTATGTTAATTAATTACAACTCAAAATAAAATGCAACTGGACCCCTAAAAATTAGAGTGAGCTCTACATGCCTCCAGCTTGAACCTCAAATCGACTTGACTAATCTAACTAAGCCTTCCTGGCTCAGTTAACACTTACAAGCTGTCATGTGATTTGGAATTACAATTTACGTCTAATTTAATTAAGGGAAAACTAAATTAGAAGCCTCTTCTTGTTTCCATTTTCAATATTTATTGTTGCAAATTTCAACACCTTCTAATCTAGAAGGACCATTGCACATGAAAAGAGCTTGGCACCATGATGATTTGAAGTTGGTGACAAGTATTTAAGTGGGTCAAATTATGTTTATGAATTTTATTAAACCCATGCATTATTGATATAAATTAATAATTGTGAGAGAAATTTGTCTCATATTATTCAGTAATGTAATCAGGGAAATTGGTTTTATGTGAGAAACCACCTCACAAAAATTCTCTATTTTTGCTCAATTATAGGTTGAGAGAATCAAGGGCATGGTTGGAAAGTCTTTAGGTGTTTTTGATACTTTCCCAATTATGGGCCTGAGATAGTTGTAGGTCCTACTTTCATGGAATTTTTTTTTCCTTCCTTGTAGTTAGGCCCAACAATTGTGTGTGTTGTAATTAATTCTCTTTGTTGGGGAGTGGGCGAGGAAAAATATATATATTCCTTATGTAAGCCATGAGAAAGAGGATAATACATGAGAGAATACTTAGCCATTGAGAGCCATAGTGCTTGGCTAATTCTCGACGAGAGAGCTTGAATGTAAGAAAGCTTACTTTGAAGAAAGAATATAGAGGATCTGCATTCCAATTGAAGCAAATCCGGAGATGTAGCCCCAATGAGATGGAGGATTGAACTCCATTACCAATTTGTTGTCTCTATCTTATGTTTTTTGCGCTTCTTGATATGTTCAGTTCATTTATTTATGTTTATGTGTTTATGCACTCTAACCAATGGAATAACATGCTCATTTAAACCTGTATAAGCCATAGTCAATTAAAATATCTTAATACCGTACACGATGGTTAGAGTAGTACTCGACCCCAGATCGGATCAAGTGGTATCAGAGTAGGTGACTACTTTCCAGGATGGAAAGTGGAGTGAAGCACACTAAAATAGTTCAAGAGCTGCAAGAGATAAATGAAAGCCTTCAAGCCAAAAATGCAGAATTGCGAAGACTATTGCTCGATCAGAAGGAGCTTCAAGAGATGCTACGAGCCAAAGAGGAGTTATTGTCTAAATTTTAAAAGGTTGAGATGACAGAGGCTGCATATCAAACTGAGGTATATGATGTTATTTCATGTTCTGTTCTCTCTCAATATGAAACTAACGTTGGCATGAAAATCCTCACGAAGATGGGGTATAGATGAGGTGGACTTGGCATAAATGGCCAAGGAGTCACCTAGCCATTGGAGGTTGTACCAAGAAAACCATTTGCAGGCTTAGGTTATGGACAGGAAGAGAAAGGATAATGCTCGAAGGTAGTTGAAGAAAAATCCATCTCTTCATCACCTAATTCCAAGAAGTGAATCAAGCCACCTAGTCCTCATCAGTTCAGGGACAAGTCAAGAAGGTATGACAATCATTCAAATTCTTCTTTTACATATAAAAGAAGTGATGGCTTCTATTGATCTTCTAACTGTGATGTATTTAGGCATCATACAAAGAATGATTGGGTTAAGAAGATAGATGTGCCCACAAGAAGGGAAACCAAGAAGAATGAGAACCTTCTGAATCCTCCTATCATGAAGACACATTTGAATGGGAAACAACATAATTTCTGCAGTTTCTGTAAAATCAGTGGCCATTGGGAGAAGAAGTGTTAGAAGTTCCACCCTGAAATTTGCCACAAATCAAGCAGGTAGCTTGTAAAAAATCCCGTGAAGAAGGGGGCTCCATCCACCATTCGAACAACACACTTACAAGAAGAAAGTGCTTGGTGCCAGTTTTGTAAGCAGTTCATGATGTTTCTGTAAGTTATATTTATGTTCTTTTGCAAAATTTTGGGTTTTATGGGGGCATGTATCGGTATTTTGGTGGAAAAATCTCAAAAATTATCCGAATCGGAATAAAAAAAATACGGCACCATCAAGAACAACTCGACAAGAGGAATCCACCAGTGCTTGAATCACGTCAAACTGCCTCCAGATTGAAAAGTTATTGCGACTTGAAATTTTTTCAAAGACAAGGAAATAAAAGGCTGATCTTTCATGACTTTGGAAGCCTTAAAAATAGCAGGTTGCTTAAAATATCCATCCATCAAGGATCGATCGATCAGAGGAAATATCAGATCAAACATCGCATGCATTCAACAAGAGATGGAGCATAGTATCATTGAGTACAATCTTTGCAATCAAATGCATTTATGGGAATTTCCAGATCAATATATCATTGAACCTATAGATTGTGGGAATAATAAAATTTTATCTATTATTCGGGTTGATGGAGCATTGCAATCAATTGGTTAAATTCCCTTCATTCATTCAAGTCAAGATCCTAAAACATAGACAATTTTTGGGTTGGTTGGAATTATTAAATGTTTTGCAGGGGAATATGCTTTGGTTATTACTCCTCATGAGCATGTTGGATCTTATGGGAGGCATCCCATTTACAAGGTTGTATCAATGCGCTTTCTGCCCTGCAATTCTTCTTTGAAGAAGTCTACTCCTCAGGAGAAGAAAGTTGAGGGTGATTTTGCAAATTTGCTTCGAGCTACAAAGAAAGTTCCTAGCATGTACTTCTCATATGATGTTGAGTAATCTGAATGAAAAAATATATTACCACCTGGAAGCGGAGCCTAAGATGGTGCCTCTGTGGAAATAAGTAGACACTAAATATCTGTGGAACAGGCGCATGATAGAGGAGCTTACTCAGCACAAGCTTGGTCCATATATACTCCTTGTAATTATAGGAAGATTTCAGACATTTTAGACAGTTATTGGAAAAACAACTTTAAATGTAACTTTGATAGCACGGAGATGCATGCACCGAACAGGGACTCATATGTGGCACAGAGGAGTTGATTTGGATGAAAATGTTGCTAAATTTTTGGAATTCGTGGAGTATTTGTACTCGGTGGAAGGCCTATGTAGCCATTGGAGCATCTGAGTGAATCAGAGAGATTCCTCAGCCTAACGGTGTCATTCACAAGATTGATGGTGCATATAAAGGCTTGTATGTTGACAATAATGAGTTTCAAAACCTTGATCATCTGCCATACGGTCTCCGACAGTATCTCCCACGCTACTCCACCGCTAGGCCAATGGCATGGTCCTTCAAATCGGTGGGATTCCATCGCGGAGACGTAAGAGAAATCAGAGCCAACCTTGGAGATAACGGTGGACTGGAGGCTGAGGCATCGAGGATGTTTGTGACATATGAGACATAGCCCCTCAGGGACTTGACCTCGCAACCTGTGTTCAGCCTGATGAGGTTGTGGTAGTAGTTACCTATGACCAGAGCTCGAACCTCTCTTCCTCCTATACCAGAAGTTGAATTCTTTAGTGGGCATGGTACGTTTCTCCGGAAATGGTCAAGGATGTGGGCCACAACTTTCATGTCATATGTGGTATTGTGTTTTCACTAAGAAATTTTTTACCTTTTACAACCTGGAAGGCTTATTTGCATTCTAAACACTAGTGGAGAGAAATACAAACTGTCTTTCTCACATGATGAGCAACTAACTAGATTGAATCCAACACCACAGTGTTGTGATCATGGTGGAGATTATTGCCATATTTGGCAGGATTTCTTCGATAACCCAAAGATCCAACTGGCGATAAAACCATAAAGCTTGATGCTTCATTGTAACTACCCATTAATGTTGGAGGATTGGTAGGATTTCTTCCTGTGTGAAGATGTGTTCCAGATCTCCACCATTTGCAGTTACTTCTTCTTGGGAATAAATATGGTTTTGGCAGATACAGATATGGATTTGATGATGGAGAAAGTAATAGTTCATCCATAGCTTCCTGCCGAATCTGTCTTGAGTTAGAGGGCATTGATCCAGATGATGAATTGGTAGCTCCTTGCTTGTGCAAGGGCACACAAAATTTTTTTCACCGATCATGTCTTGATCACTGGCGCTTTGTGAAGGAAGGGTTTGCATTTTCACATTGTAGCTACATGTCTATGTGTCTCCAAACTAATCGTGTTCAGAGACATTCTTGACCCTCATCGTTCTTGACATTCGTTCATTTTGGGTATCAACTACCTTCTGGAAAGAGAATGCATGTGCATCTCGGGAAGAATGTATTCCTTGAAACACGTACAATGCTAGCCAAGATGCACTATCTTCATATTTCTTTGACAAAGACCATCCGACAAGGAGAATGATGTTGCTGGTGAAGAATATGCCCGAGGGAGCTCACTCAGCCTGTCCACGTTTCACAGTTGGTTGTACATAGATTTCATGAATGTGGGATGACATACCTTGGACTGCACCATGTACTTGCCATGCAATTTGCATTGAAGGTGGCATGGTTTTAGTAGTAGTAAATGCTCTATTCCATGGTGTAAATCCTCGTGCAGTTTTCTTGATCGAAGAAGGTATTGTGAGCTGGTGCACCACGTTGACAAAGATGCTTCTTCTCCTTGGTATTAGTGGTGCTATTAAAGACATTCATGTTGGCTTTGGTCTTGTTTCAGGCATTTCAGTTTTTTTTCTCTAAACAGGCTTCCTGTTCCAGTTTATCCAATTTCTGAAGGTTTGAAATGGGTGTTATTTTATTTATTTTTAGCCATAGTCCTTTGATGCACTTTTTTTTTAATGGGGGATTTAACTTCACCTGCCAAGTGCACATGCTATTTGACACATAATATGTTAAAGGGGAAAATTGTTATTTTCCCACCAATGGTGCTCTTTGTTTATGTACACATGTTAAAAGGGGTTCTAAAACTTTTTAATTTTCCCTTTGTGCACATATTTGGCACATTAAATTGCTTGTAATTTCCATGTAAAAGGGCCATAGTTGCCATCATATTTTTGCATTAGAAAAATTGGCATGTAAATTGTTGAATTCCATGTAAAAAGGCCATAGTTTCCACCATGAAAGTCATGATGTAAAGATGATTACAAAGCATTGTAAAAGGCTTGTTTTAGCCACACTTATGTGAGGGAGAGTGAGAGGCATATTTTTCACATTAAGCCTTGTTGGATTCTTTGTAATCATGTTGAATGAGGCGGTTTCCTAAGCCATTTTGGCATGTAAACTTGACAAATGAACTCTTGGCAAGTGTTCCCAAAGATGTAAACATATATGATCAGCTATAGGTTATAGCTTTCGGTAGATGTGGGCCTTTGCATTTTGATCCTGAAATACCACAGTGAAGGAATCTTGAAGGAATGTGCCTTTTCAAGAATTTGTGTTGCAGTAGTTTCTGGTGTTGGCATTATGTTCCGATTTTGAAGTACGTCGGGTGAAGGAGTCATGATGGAGTGTGCCTTTCAGAGACATTTGCATACAGTTGAGTTGATTGAAGCTGATACTTTTGGAGACCAAAACCTTCTTTGTGGGGAGGTGTCATCCAGAAGGACCTTCGCACATGAAAAGAGCTTGGTGTCATGATGATTTGAAGTTGGTGACAAGTATTTAAGTGGGTGAAATTATTCTTATGCATTTAATTATGCATTTTATTAAACCCGTGCATTATTGATATAAATTAATAATTGTGAGAGAAATTTGTCTCACATTATTCATTAATGTAATTATGGAAATTGATTTTATGTGAGAAACCACCTCACACCAATTATCTGTTTTTTCTCAATGATAGGTTGAGAGAATCAAGGGCATGGTTGGAAAGTATTTAGGTGGTTTTGAGACTTTTCCCAATTATGGGCCTGAAATAGTTGGAGGTCCTACTTTCATGGAATTTGTTTTTCCTTCCTTGTAGTTAGGCCCTACAATTGTGGGTCTTGTAATTAATTCTCTTTGTTGGAGATAATGGCAGAAGTGTCCTCAGACACATACTTTTATTGATAATGAAAAGAAATTACATAAAAACTTGCAGGAGTTTACAAACGTAAACTTCTACTAAAATTGAAATTAGGAGACTAACCTATTTATAAGCTATATGTTCTAACTTAATTTAGCTACGGATCACTTGAAAAAATAACTAGTTTCCATTTACAATAAATGATCTTCTATCCAATCTACTAACTTTATTCCTATTTTAGAGCCTAAGATACGACTCTATTCTAGAGTCCTATCTTTGCTAACAATATTCTATTTCTAAGTGTCTCTAATATTTATTAAATATTCTAATTTAATAAATATTTTTATCCTAACTTTACATTATTATATTTGGATCATATATCATTCCCCCCTATTATCCAAAGATACATTACAACATATACCAAGTTCATCTTTGAACTTAGTAAATTTTATTCTGGCAAGAGGTTTGGTGAAGATATAGGAGGTCTGATATTTTGAAGGACAATAAATCAGCTTGATGACATCCTTTGCAATGAGTGATCTGATATGATGGTACTTTGTTTCCACATGATTTTTCTTTGAATGAAAAATTGGATTCTTGGTAAGCTTTATTGCTGATTGGTTGTCGATGAATAACGAAGTAGCTTCTGCTGGAGGAATTCCCAAGTCTTGTAAAACACTATGCAACCAAACAATCTCACATGTTGCTTCCCGTGATGAAATGTACTCCGCTTTTGCTGAAGAATTGGCCATTGTAGCTTTCTTCTTACAACTCCAGGAAACTGCAACTGACCCCACATTCATTAAATAACCCAAGGTTGATTGCCTATCATCAATACTGCCTGAAAATTTGGCATCTGAAAATCCACCAAGTACAAAATTTTTAGTCTTTATGTAAAGAAGACCAAAATCTTTTGTTCCTTGGATATAATGAAGAACTATTTTAGCTACATTCTAGTGGCTATCTCGTGGTTCCTGCATAAAGCGGGAAAGAATATTGACGGCATAAGAAAGATCTGGTCGAGTAGTTGTTAGATAAATAAGGCTACCAATCAACTGGCGTTAAGTAGTGCTATCAACCATTTCCCCCCCTTAAAATTTTGAAAGTTTCAAGTTTTGTTCCATAGGGGTAAGAACAAGCTTGAAATCATGCATTCCAAATCGCTGAAGAATTTCTGCTACATACTTACTTTGAGAAATGAAGATATGATGTGGACATTGGAATACTTCAACTACAAGATAGTAGAGAAGTAGTCCCAAATCTGTCATCTTAAAACCTACATGTAACTCCTTTTTCACCTATGTAATGTGATCATCATTGTTTCCAGTGATAATCAAATCATCTACATACATAACCAGAATCACCATATTTTTACCTTGTTGGCGTACATATAAGGTATCATCAGATTCACTTCGTTGAAAGCCAACTTTCCGAAGGTATTAATCCATTTTAGCATACCAAGCTTGGGGATCTTGCTTTAACCCATATAAAGCCTTTATCAGTTTGCAGACTTTATGTTCCTGTCCTTCAATTTCAAAACATGGTGGTTGTGTCATGTACACTTCTTCCTGTAAATCACCGTTGAGGAAAGCAATTTTTACATCCATTTGATGAACTTTCCATCCTTTTTGAGCTGCTAAGGCAAGTGTGAGTCAGATGGTGTTCCATTTAGCTTTAGGAGAAAACGTTTCCTCATAATCTATCCCTTCCTATTGAGAAAAACTCTTAGCAACAAGTCTTGCTTTATACTTTTCAACTTCACCATTTTTCTTGTACTTAATTCGGTAAACCCATTTGCATCCGATGGGTTTAACATTCTGAGGAAAATCAACAAGTTTCCAAGTGTTATTGTCTTGAACAGTCTGATATTCATCAACCATAGCCTGTTGCCATTCTTTATGTTTTACTTCCTCTCGGTATGTAGAAGGTTTAGTAACATCATGTGCTATCAAGGCTCCTTCGTTTCTTTGTGATCCCCTTGTTCCTGTTTTATTTTGTTCATTAGGCGTTACATCTTTCAAAAGTTGAACTGCCCATTTTAGCAATTGAAATTCACTGGTTTGATATTGTGAAAAATAACCATAATTGTAAAGAGGGTTGATATAAATTGATGTTTTTTTATCAACCGTAGGTTCCTGGGGCCAAGAGTCATTGTCAGAAGAGCTGCTACTGCTAGGCAAGTTGGATGAATTTCTAGAAGACCCATATGGCGCTGATGAATAAGACAGACTGGATGAATCATTTTCAGATGAAGGAAACTCAAGTTCATACCAATTTTGTGAATTTGGTTGACTTTGTAAATTTTTGTTTCTTTTATCACTTTTTATTTCTAACTTTTGAAGAATACTTTCAACTTATTCAACACTCTTACTCTCATTTTCATCAAAAATCACATCTTTTCTTACAATAAATTTCCCATTCGACAAAAGTCGATACCCTTTATTCTCATCAGAATACCTGATCATTGTGCACTTCAAGCTTCGTGCATCAAGCTTAGATCGTTTTTCCTTCGGAACTAAGGCATAATAGACTGATCCAAAAACTTTGAGATGTTTTATCCAAGGTTTTAAGCCAAACCATGCTTCATAAGGTGTGATTCTGTCTAAAGAAGCTGTGGGAGATCTATTTCTCAAGTAGATAGCATTATGAATTTCTTCGGCCCAATATAAAGGACTTAAATTTTTGAAAGTAAACATAGATCGCGCCATTCCTAACAAGGTATGATTCATTCTTTCTACTACTCCATTTTGCTGCGGAGTGTAGACATTGGCAAGATGTCATTTTATGCTATTATCCATGCAATACATTTTGAACTCTTTTGAGGTGAATTCTCCACCATTGTCAGTTCTAAGAGTGCCAACCTTCTCCTTTACTTCATTTTCACTAAGTTGATGAAAAGTTTTGAACTTTTCAAATGCTTTTGACTTTTTCTTCAAAAAATATACCCAAGTCAACCAGCTAAAATCATCAACAAAGAGTAAGAAATATCTACAACCTCTGAGTGAATTTGGGAAGGGTTCACAAATATCACTATGAACCAACTAAAAATGCCTGTTTGCGCGCCATGAACTTGTAGGAAAAGTCTCTCGATGTTGTTTTCCAAAAATGCAAGATTCACACTTTGCATTTTCCCTTTTGAATGTTGAAAGTCCCTTAACCATTCCATGTTTTTGTAACTAAGAGAGAATTTCGAGGTTGAGATAGCCATATCTTACATGCCACAATCTAATCGGTGAAATGTCTATACTTGTTGTGCCTGCAAAGTCATAATTTCTTGGAATGTCCCTTTCATCCTTAACAGTTTTCCATTTTCATAACCTGTCATTACTGTTTTCATGTTCTGCTTGACTGAGTTAATTTTAACTAAGCCATATTCCATAATCACCATATGTCTTGCTTGTCGAATCATGACTAAAGATAACAAATTTTGCTTGAATGTTGGGACATACCATACATTTGAAATCATTCTTTCTCCAATTCCTGGTAAAAAAAATTTAACTACACCTTTGCCAGAAGGAGTATGTTTTTTTTTATCAGCAAGATATATTTTATTTAGATGGAATTCTTTGAAATTCCAAAAGAAATCCCATCAAAAATTCATGTGTTGAGTTGTGCCTGTATCCATAATCCATGCATATTCATAATCACTTATGAGAAAGATTGAAACTTGGAAAGTTGTTGATTTTGTGTTGGTGAAAAAATATTCGGAAGCATCAGGATCATATTCATCATTTGCAAACTGTGCAGAGTTTGGATGAAACTTGGGAATTTTCTCAATAGAAGTTATACAATCTGTCGCATAATGGCCAACTTTGTTACATCTCCTGCAAACAATTTGACTGAAATCGTTGCCTTTGCCTTGAGACTATCCTCTTCCTTGATACTGTCCTCGGCCTCTGCTTTGGCCTCTATTTTGAGTTTGTCCTTTGCCTTGATGATATCCTCTGTTTTGATTGTTGCCTCTTCCTTGAAAATTGCTCCTTCCTGAATTGTAGCCTCTGTTGAAATTGTTTCCTCTGCTTTGACTGCAACCATGACCTTGGGCTGCTTGATTTTGATTGAAATTTCCTCTTCCTCTATTTATTGAACTATTAGCTGAGGAGTTACTTGAGCTGGCTTCGGTGAAGAAGACATCTTCTCTAATCTGTTTCTTCTTCCCAAAGGTTTTATCATGTTGAGCTAACATGTCACTTAATTCATCAAACTTTATCTTCTCTAACTTTCTAGTGACTTGCAAATTTTCTAAAAAATGTTTATATGATGATGGCAATCCAGCAATTAAAATCGTGGTCAAGAAGCTTTCATCAACAACTTGAAAACCAACATTTATTATTTCTTGCTTGATGTTTTTAAGTCGTGAAATATACTCGAGGACATCACCACCTTCAGTTAATTTCTGTTGAAGAAATTTTAATTGAAGATCAACCTTCTTTGATTCAGGTTGTGTATCAAAGAGATCTTTGAATGTACGTAACGCAGTCCATGCATCTGAGGAATTTTCAATATGTATGTACATTTCATTATTAACGGAAGCTTTTATAAGAGCTAATGCTTTGCCATTTTTTACTTCCCATTTTGCAAGTGAAGCTGCATCTTTTGGTTTATTAGGCTTAATGTTTCCATCGTATATGTCATGCCACAATTCATTATAAATGAGAGTGCTTTCAATTAGACGTTTTTATGTCTTATAAGATTTCACTCCTTCTAGCTTATCAAATTCAGAAAACAGATTAATTAACTTCGACATTATAGTGTTGAAGCAGTGCACCAAAAGAATCAAGCACAAAAAAATGAGCAACTTGTCCCACGAAACACGCCACACAAAGAAAAAATGATCTATCGGGGCTTGGATTTGACCCTCATATAGTTGTTCAAAAAAGGAGAAAAATGACTGAGCTTTGCACTTGTCTCTAGTCAAATTCTCGTTGAGTGTTTTACAATGAAATCTTTGCAAAATTTGACCACTTGACAATTCCCATACAAATTACTTCTTAAAAAAAATCTACCCCCCCTTAAACTAAAAGGTACTTTGAGTTACACATAATAACCCTTATTTCTCCAAGAAAAAACACAATTGTCTCCCTTATAACTCCAATTACAAAATATTACAATGTTTAAACAAATAACATCAAATATATCCCTTATTGCTCCAAAATCTCTCTTGTTTTAGCCCTAGAGAATAAGTTTCAAGATTGGAAATTCTGTTGGCTTTCTTCTACCATTTATTTTATGGAAGACACCCTTTCCAACTCCTTTGAGGTTACTTTTTATTTGTTGGGGTGGAAGTTTGCTAGAACAGATATCCTTCAACTGCAGCTTCATCTTTTATATTGCTCATCTTCCATTCAATAATTTTGTGGGGACTCTGAATTGCGCCTGCACATTAATACAAAAATATATGCTAAGAAAGGACAAACACGTCTAACTTTAAAGAAAGATAAGTGAAGGTTATAGATAATAATCATGGAGACTACAATCCCATGCAAGGAATGATTGACTTTTCGTAAATATTATCTAAGGATAAAAAGGAGTCTGCTGACAGAAAGAGTAATAAAAATTTGCATCAGAGAACATTCTTTTCAAGTTATTTGAACGGTTTTTATGAAAAAAGGAAACAATTCTGAAGACTGTTGCAGTGAGTGGTTCATAGGAAACAATTCTGCATGCACACTACACTGTCAACAACACAGGGCTCCCTTTCTTTACTGTGATCAACACTTTATTGCTGCACAACGAATATGGCAATGGCTCTATTCTCGCCATAAACTTGAATTTGCAATCACCCAAACTGTCCATAACAGTTTAATCATCTATCAAAGCTTGATGAGTTTTTTTTGTTTATGGGGATCCCCACACACATGCCTGTCTGCCAATTATCAGTTTGCCTCTAAACTCCCACGCACCAAACATTTATTTTTTCTATGTTACCTTTAATATTTTGGGTTTTTTTTTTTTTTTTTTTTTTACTGAGACCCTTCAATCACCTTTGTGTATATTTTCCATAATTGAGCACTGTAATATGGGACAACAGTTTTCTGTGTACACATCACACATTTCATGTATATACACCATGCCACAAGAACAAACAAAATTGGTATTTATTGCCAAGCAAGCAGAGGTTTTTCCTTTCGAACCTTAATCTCTCGTGAAGTACTTCAACAAGCCAGCGAAGATGGAGGACCTTCCACAATTAACTTGTTTGGTAGAATTTCAAAATCATGCATAGCTGAAATCTCCACCTTCACGTCATCTGCATTACTGGAAGCTCTGATACCACAATAATGGCAGAAGTGTCCTTAGACACGTACTTTTATTGATAATGAAAATAAATTACATAAAAAGTTGCAGGAGTTTGCAAACATAAACTTCTACTAAAATTGAAATTAGGAGACTAACCTATTTATAAGCTATATGTCCTAACTTAATTTAGTTATGATCTTCTATCCAATATACTAACTTTATTCCTATTTTAGAGCCTAAGATACGACTCTATTCTAGAGTCCTATCTTTGCTAACAATATTCTATTTCTAAGTGTCTCTAATATTTATTAAATATTCTAATTTAATAAATATTTTTATCCTAACTTTACATTATTATATTTGGATCATCTAATAGGAGAGTGGGTGAAGAAAACTATATATATTCCTTATGTAAGGCATGAGAAGGAGGAGAAGACATGAGATAATACTTAGCCATTGAGAGCCATAGTACTTGGCTAATGCTCAACGAGAGAGCTTGAATGTATGAAAGCTTATTTTGAAGAAGGAATATAGAGGATCTGCATTCCAATTGAAGCAGATCCGGAGATGTAGCCCCAACAAGATGGAGGGGTGAACTCTATTACCAATTGGTTATCTCTCTCTTATGTGTTTTTCACTTCTTGATATGTTCAGTTCATTTATTTATGTTTATGTGTTTATGCACTATAACCGATGGACTAATGTTGAGCCCTAAAGATGTCCTTTCCTTTCACCAAATTTCACTTCATTCCATTTGTCCTTTATCAGTTATAGGCTTAAAAGATCAATAGGAATGATTAAAATCACTTTAATAATGCATGCAATGACTGACTTATTATACTTTCGTGGTTTTGTTGTCATAGTGATTTTTGAGCAGACTTAGCTACATAATGCAGTCATTATGTAGCTAGTCGCATATTCCGTAGCCATATTTATGTTTACACAGGTTACAGGTGTCATTTGAGGGAAAGACGCATATGGTTAAATTCCAGAACTCTCCCACATCATTCCTTGTCCTCCACGAAGGTTGAGAAAAAATCTGAAAGTGGTTATGCACGTGGACAAAGCCAAAACCAAGAAGCGGACTTCTACAAGGATAAGGACTCTGCAAGTGTCTACAGAAAAATACGAGTCCTCAACAGGAGTTCTAGTTAAATTTTTATTATGAAAGACACCTATTCCTATTTCTACTCAATGACAATTATGTATTTGCTTATAAAAATAACTCGGTGAATCGAGAAACAGTTAGTTGATGTTTTGTTGTTAGTTCTCAAAAACTATGATACTCTGTTTCTGAGTGTTTTTCCTTTAATGAAAGAAGTATAACTTTGATGCATGACCTGAAGCAACTTTAAGGAGTTAAGGATTCGTGTGCCAATCTGATGGTAGAGGGCCCCTACTGTCTGAAAGGCTTTGTGCATATTTTCTAGATAAGTGACCTTTAACTCTGTTTTGTTCTTAACTTAGGCAGTTTTCTGAGTTTATCCTCTTGCATCATGCTTATGCCATTTACTTACATCGAATATTACAGTCATTCTTGTTCTCATGAGCTGTTCCAATATATCACTAATGCGTGAATGAGATATAGCTGTAGTACTCTTGAGTTAATTGCATTTTAGTTCTGTTCTGTTTATTGCATTTCAGTTCTATTAGTTAATTGCATTTCAGTCTTGTTAATTAGACTTAAAAGACCCTCATTATTTTATAAGCTGCTCTTGTTATTAACTTGTTCTAACACATCATTATCATATGAACAAGAATTAGTTATATCATTTTTATTTCTTGACTGTTCTGCAATTTCTCATAATTTTACAAACAGCCTTTTTCCCAAGTTGTTCCAAGAGATCTCTAACCCTTGAATGAGGCTTAATAGTAACATTTTGAGTTGCAGAATGAGTTAATTCTAGTGTCATAAGTTATTTTAGCATAGGGTTCCTTACTATGTTGCAGATAATCTTTTCTCAAAAATTTCCAACAAATTTCTAACAACGGATGAGATTTTCTCTATGATATTTTAAGTTGTTTACTAAAGAGAACCTCATTACATCAAACTAATCCTTTTCTCAGTTTTTTCCAACATACCTATAATGAAATGAATTGGACTGAGTTTAATGTTATGAGTTACTTTTCTTATCAGCTTTACAATCTATGGATTAGCATTTTATGTTCTTAGGTGCCATTCATAGTTTAGAGTAGATTTTATTCTGTTTTAGTGTGATCAGTAACTTCTCTTTGCTAGCAATTCAGTTCTTTTCCCCTTAGAATAAAAACACAAAACCAAAAAAAAAACTAGAAAAACACTAAGCACAATGAAGTAGGAAGAATATACCTAGGCACATATGGTGCACTTCACTTCAACAGTTTACTAGCCCTGGTTGACAATTTATGACATCAATTTAGGAACACTAAGTTGACTAGACATTTTGGCGCCGTTGCCAGGGAAGTGTAACTAGGTAGTCTTATTTCTTACCTCCCAAAAAAAATGATATGCATAGAGAAAGAGACTCAAGGGGTAGATTTATAAGAAGCAGAAGCTTGATTCCTAGAACACCACTTGTTCCACCTAGACCAAGAGGCAACACACCTCCAACTCAAACCCACATCCCATACTATACTGATCATATACTTCCAGAAGACTTAAGATCAGATATTCCATCAAAAATACCTTCCACTTCATCCACTGAACCTGTCTTAGAAGAAGATTCAAGGACCCTTGCTAGAGACATAAACTTTTCCACTTCCACAGAAGAATCAACCATGGTAGAATAAGGGGGAGGAGGAGTCTTTAATGGAGAACATACACTATTTGGAGGAGGTAGAGGTGCAGAAGGAGAAGGAGGTAGAGGTGAAGAAGGAGGCATAGGAAGAGGTAGAAGGGAAATAGGAAGCTCTTTTGGGTTTCCTATAGTAGATGAAGAAACCAATGCAACTATGAAAAATATTTCACCCTCTGTCCTTCCAAAATTTTATGGACTCAAAAGTGAAGATCCTGAAACCTTCCTATTTGAATTTGAAGTCCTATGTAGAACCTATGATTACTTACAAGATGCCCAAAAACTTAAACTATTCCCTTCAACATTGAAAGGAGTAGCATTAAAATGGTTTATGAGTTTGATCAACAGTTCTATTAGGACATGGGAAGACATGAAACATGCATTTCTAGAGAGGTATTTGGATTATTGTATGACAGTCAACCATAAGGAGGAAGTGTTTAAAATGCTACAAAAAGAGGATGAAAATCTGGAAGATTTGCTGGAAAGGTTTAACTATAACATCAAGAGAGCAAAAATGGAAAACTTAGACCAAGATACTTTGAAAGCTCTCTTGTTGAAGAAAATTAGGGATGAATGGCTAGATATCCTTAATATGATGGGAAAAAGGGATATATCTTAGCTCACATTACCTAAAATAGATGACTTATGTATCAACCTTTCAAGAGGGAAATCTAAAACTGTAAAAGGACCAAGAGACCCTGCTCTTGCAAGGGCAAGTAAGTCTTCTTCTAGGACAATAAGTAGGGTAGAAATAGGACATATGCTTGATGAATTCAAATCTGACATTTTAGGGAGTCTTAGTGAACAAATAGACACCCTTAAGTTACAAAACAAGCAAAAAGTTGAATCTGATTCCTTAGCAATATTTTGTCCCAAATGTAGAAAGAAGCATGCCTTGAGAGAGTGCCCTTTGGATGCAAAAATAGTAGAGACTTGTGTAATTTGTTCAGAAAAACATGAGACCAAGAGTTGTCCTTCACTTCCTGGTCTTAAAGCTGTCTTTCAAGAAGAAACCCCTACAAATTCCACAAAATCTCTCAATTTTGTCTCTAGGAGGCCTTGGCAAGGACCTCAAACACAAGGATTCCATGATCAGCTGTATAATCAACCCCCACCAAATTGGAATTCTTGGCAGCAACCTTGGCCCCAATTCCAAAATCAATCTCAAACTTGGGCACAAGGAGCACAAAATCCCTATGGAAGATACTCTCAGTACTATCAATATCCACCATATCCAAATTTCCTTCCTTAACAAAATCCTCAACAAAATCCACAACATCAAAATCCACGACTTCCATTACCATTTCCTCAGAAAGAAAATCAGTTACCTGCTCAACCCATACCAAACCCCAACAATAAAAATCCTCAAAACACATACATGATAGAAGGTCAACAGTTCCCAACCTATTGTATTACTCCTTTAGACCTTAATGATGTTCAACTTAGGTCTGGAAGAATACTTGAAAAGAAGAAAACTTTTGTAATCATACGAGAGCAAAACAACTCTGAGGAAGATTCTCTACACGTAAATAAAAGTCTTGAAGAGAGCACATCTTTTCAAGACCCAAATATTGAAAAATCAAAACAAAAAGAACCAATAATTTCAACTCCTATATTAGAGCAGCCATCAACATTCACCTCTGCACCGCCCTTTCCAGAAAGATTACAAATTGATAGGGGTGTAGAAAAACAAATTATGGTGCCTAATTATGATTTCCTAGATGAGTTATGACACTAGAATTAACTCATTCTGTAACTCAAAATGTTACTATTAAGCCTCATTCAAGGGTTAGAGATCTCTTGGAACAACTTGGGAAAAAGGTTGTTTGTAAAATTATGAGAAATTGCATAACAGTCAAGAACTCAAAATGATATAACTAATTTCTAACAACGGATGAGATTTTCTCTGTGATATTTTAAGTTGTTGTTTACTAAAGAGAACCTCATTACATCAAACTAATCCTTTTCTCAGTTTGTTCCAACATACCTCTAATGAAATGAATTGGACTGAGTTTAATGTTATGAGTTACTTTTCTTATCAGCTTTACAATCTATGGATTAGAATTTTCTTTTATTAGGTGCCATTCATAGTTTAGAGTAGATTTTATTCTGTTTTAGTGTGATCAATAACTTCTCTTTGCTAGCAATTCAGTTCTTTTCCCCTTAGCATAAAAATACAAAACCAAAAAAGACACTAGAAAAACACTAAGCAGAATGAAGTAGGAAGAAGATACCTAGGCACATATGGTGCACTTCACTTCAACAGTTTACTAGCCTCGGTTGACAATTTATGACATCAATTTAGGAACACTAAGTTGACTAGACAACTAACATGCTCATTTAAGCCTATATAAGCCATAGTCAATTAAAATATCTTAATACTGTACACGATGGTTATAGTAGTACTCAACCCGTGATCAGATCACCCTCTCAACAAGAAAGGAATTCAACTCTATCCTGATCTGGTACCTTTGGAATGTCCTTCATGCAACACTTATCTCTAGTGTTGTTGCTATTGCAACTTATGAAACTGAAAAAACATCTAAACTGAATCAATATGATGCATATGTCACTAGATTCTATGACTGCTAGTAAATACTAAACTGTCTACTGAAAACTCTGCGTTGCTTCTGAATCTACACTACTTCTAACTCTGCTCTACGCTACCCAACATCTGATTGCTGCTAGTCTTTGTATCTATCACTCTGACATCTAACTATATCAACCGCCACTAATCCATCCTACTACTGTGTACTATGGGCCCCTGTAGCAAGGTAATGATCCATGAGACAAGAAATCTCAATGGACCTTGCCCAAATTTCTGCACTTTTGGGACTATGAATTCACATCGCCCCGCCTCTCTCCTGGAGGTATGGCTGCATGTTCTCCCTCTGCCCATGTTGGCGAGTGATTAGGTCTCATGGGAAAGACCCAGGTTCAGGGATTGTGGCCAACAAAATAATCCGCTGTAGTCTAGGATTACGCCGGCGTTATCACCCTACTCCGGAGAGTAGAGAGTCTCACCCGAGGCGTGCCGCGACCACATGCAGAAGGGGAATAGACCAGGGGCAAGGAACAGATTCGCAACTCGTTCTCATCAGTGGTTAGATTGCATAGATAGAATCACGTACGCAACATCATTAAGAGAACATACAGATATTAAGCAAATGAAAATTTTAAAGCATCTCAATCAACACACATGCATGTGAATCATACAAATAGACAACAACATGCAATTGTATTAAGCTCTTGGCCAAATCCCGGTTACATAGCTTTGCAATGGTATTACAGATTTGATACAAATTCCTTGCGGAATAGAGATTCTACATCAATAGACCCTAGGAACTACAGAGACCTCATCCATCCTCTGGATTCCTGCTGCAGCATGCGTTTTCTCTCCTTTTGTCGCTCTCTTCTTTCTTCTGCTGTGTAATCATTATCATCCTCTCCTTCTTTCATCCGGGTGACTGCTATTTATTCACCCACTGTTGTGACTGTTAGGTCCTCTTATGTCCTTCTTTAGCTGCTTCTAGCTTTTCTCCGATTATCTGTGTGTTTCGCTTGCGTTCTTTCTGCTGTATCTTCTCCTTATCTGCACTTATGCATCTAGTTTCCTCCGCTATGTGCCTGTTCCGTCGCAACCTTGGTAGCTCTGCCATTTGATGTGGTTGCGACTTGGTTACGGTTGCCGTGTGTCCTTGTTTCGAAACCCCAAAATCTGGCCGTTGTTCCAAATTCAAAACATTCAAAACAAGTTTTTCAAAACAAGGGCCCCAACAGGCCCTGACCACAGTTCTTTGACTCGTCCCTGAGTCAATAACAAATTACGATTTCGATCTCCATTGCCCTGCTTGACCCCGTGCCCTGTTCGCCCTGTGCGCTTTCATCCTGTGCCCGTTCCTGCTGTGCACCTTCATCTTGTTCCTGTCCTTGTTGTGTGTCTTCAGCCGGCTCTTCAAACAAGGGCCCCAACTCTGGGACCCTTTGGAACGTTGTAGCTCAGAGCTCAGTAAAAGCCGACACAGCTTGCTGCCACCCCTGGATGAGCGAGTCCGTGTCCTTAGCGAGCTTGGTGACAACATCTTCCTCAATGGGCGTTGGGACAATGCCAAACATTGTGCTGATCTGTGTCTCGGCTGCTGCTGCGAGCTATTGGATGGCTCGGGCGCTAGATTGAAGCGGCGGCCGAAGCTCACGAATGACGCGTTTGGCCTCCATCGAACAGGCCTCTGTGTGTTGGAGCTGTGCCTCAAGCTCATCAGCCTGGGCATATAATTGATCTAGTCGGGCGGGGTCAGTAGCCTCTTGAATTTCCCTGGAAACTTGCTGGAGTTGGGCTGAAATCGGCTGGGTTTTGACAGTGAGGGCCAGGGAGCATTCCTGAAGGCCCTTCAAGAGGTCACGAGCCTCTCGTGCCGTAGATTGAAGTGCTTCCTGAATCTGAGCTACCTGGCTCTGCTTGGCGACCACTTGGGCTAAATATTCGACCTTGGGCTCGGCCGGCTCGGCACGGGCTGCTAATGCTGCCCGAAGCTCATGATTCTCCCGGTGTAATTCTTGAACATCGATGCGGAGGTGGATAGCTTGCTCAGATAGGCTGGCCATAGCAATTTCGAGAGTCAGCAGGGGGTAATGAGGCCCTAGGGAGGGCCAGAACTCGGAGAACATCCGGGTGACATTGGTGATCATTGCTTCCATCAGCTCCCGTGCTATTTGGAGGTGGTCGCGTTGTTCAGTAAGCATGGCAAGTTGGTGTTGCTGCTCGGCATATTGCCGCTAGAGTCCCAAATGCAATATTTCGGCCTACTGGGCCGCCCTTTGAATCAGCAGATACAGCTGAGCGGGATTGTCAGGCTGGAAGGTGGTGGTCCCAGAAGGGCTCTGGACCGGAATTTTCTTCTACAACGGTTGCCCACCGGCAACTGTGCCATTGACATGCCCAAGAGGTGAGAAGGGCGTGGCCTCTGGATGTGCAGTGTCAACCATATTCAGATCCGGCAGTTCTTGCTGATCAAGGTGAGCCGGTCGTGAAGGAACTGTGGCTTCAGGCGGAACCTTGGCAGAATCAGACCCGGTGTGCAGCTGCTGTGTGAATATATCAGTGAAAGGAGGGTGGGGTTCGACCACTGGGTCGATCGGTGGTATAACTGTGGCAGCACTAGAGTCAACCTCAGCCCCGCGGTCCCCACCCATGAGTTCCCGGATAATGGGATCAGACACCATAGCTGAGGAATTAGATGGGGCGGATGAGGTGGCAGGCGGAGGAACGGTGGATGGAGTAGTGGAGAGTGTGGTGGGGGTGTGTGGAAAGCGCATATTGATGAATTCAGATGGTTCGATGAGGGTTTCTTCAGTAATCAGCACCCCGGTGCTTGGGGGCGGTGGTGGATCATCAGCAGTGAGGTCCACCACCGGATTTGCCTTGGTGGTGTGGGCCCTCTTAGCTTGGGGGGCCTCGGGTGAATCTCTAGGCCCACTCGTCTCGCCCATCGGGGTCGTGAGTAGATCAGCAGAGGTAAATAGGACAGTGGGGATGGGGGAGGTGAGCGAAGCGGTACAGGGGTGCGAAGCGGAGCGAGTGAGCTGAAATTCAGAAAATAAAGGAAATGGGGTAGCACCGCTAGAAATAACCTGAGCCGCCACGTTGAGATTTCGTACCTGATTGTTGAAGTGGCGAACGATGGGGATGAGTGGTTCGGGGAGTTCCTGTGATGGTGCTGCCACTACCGTCTTAGCAGGCTGTTGCACCGGTGCCATCCTGTCAAAATTGTATCTGGGGAGCCTGTCCCACATGTGCTTCGTGACCCCCGGCCATGAGCAGACTTCACGATGGAAGGTAGCATCGTCCAACTAAAATTTCAGTGGCGTCATTCAGAAGGTATCTGCCGAAAATCAAGCGGGTCGGAGGTAAGTGTGCTTGTGACTTACCCCGAACCATACTTGCTCACTATAGTCGTCCAACAGGTTCCTGGGCACCCGTTGCTGGCATGCCACCACATCCGTCATTAGTCAGTACTATGACCGAAACGCATCGGCATTCACCAGTTTGGTACTGGGGTCATTTGAGACCTGCCATGGAGTGAATTTCATCGTGAGGGGCTGGCCCTCGGGGATCTCTGCTGGGAACCGGATGTGTGGAGTGTGCCATTTCCACATGGCAAAATAAATAATCAAATAGCCATAAATAAAAGTAGTTGTGCGCTTATAATTCTCTTCGCACGCATTGAACAACTCCTTTAACAAGAACGAACACCAATTTAGTCTGGTGCCTTGGACACAATGTTTAGAAATTGAAATAGTATCAAGAGTGCATTCGCCCTTGGTGTAATGCCTCATTGTCTTGTTGGAAATGAGGTAACAGGCGAATCGAATCTCAGGCTTGTTAATGAGGTCGATCTTGGCTCCTTTCCCCCCCTGCGAGTGCCATACTTGGTATAGAAGTCTGCATCGCCCGACTTCCGTGCGCGCTTGGAGGAGGTCTGGCTGGCCATTGAGACGTCGGCACCCATCTGCGAAAGCCTTGTGAGGCGATGAATATCTTCGGCATGAATGGGAATTTCCCGAGTCAGCCACAGGGACCCATTCTGAATTCGGCTGAGGAGGAAGCATGTACACTGCAGAACTGGTCCGGTGGTGCCAAAGACCAAAATATTTCTTAATTTCATCAGGGACGAAGTTTGAAGGCCCCTGAACTCAGGCAACAGGCGGCTGGCGGGGTTTCCGGCTGCAGTGCAGTAGTTCTCCATGTATGCCTACCGCTGGAGGGACGAAAATTCGGCAGCATTTGAGAGGTTGGCATCAATCAAGGCAGCATTATCATACTTTCCCACTAGGGACTTGGTCTTGTGAATCCAAGTGTCAAGCTCTGGTTCAACGATGGCTGGAACGGCCTTCGGCATTTTGGCCCGGCGCTTATAGACCTGTAAAATTTTCCTTGGGCGCCTTTCCTGGTGCAATGCGTTTTGAGAATGCAATGGCTCTGGTGCAGCTGCACTTGCTAATTCGAACGGGTCCGGCATTCTCGTGCTTTTGGTTTTCATGCAAGTTATGTCAGCACCTAGCATGAGTGGAGTCGATGAGACCCTCTAACGAATTAATTCTTGTTGGCATTCTTTCTGCGATAATCGTGCGATCAATCACATGCCAATGAGTGTTGTGACAGTTGCTGACGGTGGCATGGGGAAATGGGCGGACGCGACGGCTGAGGTTACTGAGGGTGATGGCCAAATGATGGCGGCGTGGTCGCTGCCAAGTATGGTAATTAATGTTGCAGATCTAGGCGATCCTATGGACTGACACAAGTACGTGGGTGGACTGAGCTGGACTGACGTGGAGACTGGGATGGATCCTACAGGGATGACATGATGGACCGGCACCGCCCCGACCACAGTCAGTTGCGGTGTAGACCTCGCAACTGAGTGGTTATTGACACACTACCTATGAGAAGATAATACGTCCTACTCTCATCCCGGTTGCGGGAGATTTATTCAACTATGCTACACTACGGGTGCTCTCAGGTGCGAGAGTTATTGATGAGAAATGAAAGGTACTTACTCCTGGTAGGGTTTCAGGCGTGCGCCATTCACCCACCCAGGCAGAACCGTACCGTCCAGCTGTGCCAACCGAATGGCTCCGGAATCGCGAATCTCGATAACGAAGTAGGGTCCCAACCAGTGCATCTGTAGCTTTCCTGGGAACTTCTGGAACCTTCTGTCGTATAAAAGAACTCTGCCGCCAACTTGGAAGGTTTTTTTATTAATGTGGCGGTCGTGCCACGCTTTCTGCTGGTCCTTCTAAATCTTCTGGTGGAATTCAGCCAGGAAGCGGGCCTCATCCAGTTCCTGTAATTCATGGAGGCGCTCCTGGAGGGAGGCCTCTTCTGAAATTCAAAGAGGTGGCGATCAATAGGCTTGGTACTATAAACTCAGCGGGGATCACAGCCTCCCGACCGTACACGAGCTAGAACGGCGTTTGATTGGTCAAGCGCTTCACCGTAGTCCGATAGGCCCACAGGGCCGCTGATAGGTGCTCGTCCCAATCATCATGCTTGGCATTGCAAATCTTAGTCAAGCCTTTCTCAAGAATCTTATTGAAGGCTTCCACCGTACCATTAGACTGTGAGTGATATGGGCTACTCTTGTGATGCTGAACCATGAAGGTGTTCAACAGTGTTTTGACTGTGTCATTAATGAAGTGCGTACCCTGATCACTGGTTAAACTTCGCGGGCAGCCAAACCGGAAAATGATGTGCTAAAAAATGAACCGGGTGGCGGTATTCACTGTGCAGTTGCGTACCACGGTTGCCTCAGCCCACCTGGTGAGGTAATCCATGGCGGTAATGATGTACCGGGCCTTGGAGTGTCTGGCGACCAGATCTATGGGCCCCACAAAGTCGACAACCCACTTCTCGAATGGCTGCAACACATGCACTGGGTGTAACGGAAGCTCGTCCCGATGAGAGGGCCTACCCGTCCGCTGGAAGACGTCACACCGCTTCACATAGGCCTTACAATCGGTATGTACTATCGGCCACCACAGGCCATCTTGGAGCACCTTTCTTGCGGTGGGTTTCGCACCCACATGCCCTCCCGCAACACCGCTATGACATTCCCACATTACCGCTTCCCGTTCGTGGTCAAGGACACATCTGCGCAGAACCTCATCAAGGCCCAGTTTGTATAGCTGCCCTGCGATCAATTGGTAATCGGCAGCACGGAAGACCAAATTCCGTTTCTGCAGCGGGGTGTAATCCTGAGGGCTTTGCCTCGTGGTCAAATAAGCGGTAATGTTGGCCAAGTAATTTGGTACAACTTCGACTCGGAAGAGGTCAGCGTCGGGCAGCTGATCATCAAGGGAGCTGTCATTCTCCCCCGTCTCCAACCTGGATAGGTGATTGGGCCCGAAATTCAACCTCTCAGGCTTAACGATTACCTCGAATGTGAATTCTTGAAATAGCAGAAGCCAACGACAAATCCGTCCTTCTAGAACAGGCTTATTGACCAGGTACTTCAGGGCAGAGTGGTCCGTGAAGAACTTGAACTTTCCCCCTAGAAGGTAGTGGCGGAACTTCTGAAGGGAGTACACCATCGCCAGTGCCTCCCTTTCAGTCGTGGTGTAATTATTCTCCACATTGGACAATTTGCGGCTAGCGAAGTATACCGGGTGGTCAACTGTTGTATCGCCTAGCTGTGCCAAGACAGCCCCAAGTGCAATACTGGAAGCGTCGATGTGCACATGGAACTGCTTATCCCAATCAGGATGAACTAGAATAGGCGTCGACGCAGCTTTTCCTTCAGGGTGTCCAGGGCTACCTGACACTCCTCCATCCACTGGAAGACTATGGACTTCCGTAGAAGTTGTTCTAACGGAGCAGTGATCCTAGCATAGCTGCGGATAAACCTCCTGTAGTATCTCGTGTGCCCGAGAAATGCCCGCAGCTATTTCACCGTCTCGGGGGCTTCCATGTGTACGATCACTGCAACCTTGGAAGGGTCGACACAGACCCCTTGCTTGCATACCACATGTCCCAACAACGTGCCGAACGGAACAAAAAAAATACATTTCTTTAAATTCAAGGAAATCTGCAGTTGGCGGCACTGATAAAACATAACCCGCAACAAGGTAGCGTGTCTCTTCAATAAAATTTAGACAGTCCAATCGTCCATGTAGACTTCCAGGAACTTGTGAAGGTACTCCCGGAAGGCGGCTATGACAATCCGGGAAAACACGGTCAGAGCGTTATTCAAGCCAAACGGCATGACATGGTATGCGAACGACCCCCATTCGGTGGTGAAGGTTGTCTTTGACTTATCTTCTTCCGCGATACGCACTTGATGGTAGCCCGAAAAGCCATCAGTGAAGGAGTAGGCTTCGTTCCCCGCAACATGGTCCAACACTTCGTCGCTGAAAGGGGTGGGGAACAGATCATGGATGCAGGCATTGTTCAGACTGCGATAATTGACACAAACCCAGATCTCTGCCTTGTCCTTCTTATTCTGGATGATGATAGGGCTCACCCACTCTGCTTCCTCCACGGGAAAGATTAGGCCCGCGGCCAACATCTTATCGATTTCCATCTTAACCTTCTCTTTAACTCGCGGGTTCAACCGGTAGGGCCGGTGCTTCACAGGCCTGGCACCCGGTTTCAGCACGATGCGCATTTCGCCAAGATCGCCTTTGATGCCCTTCAGATCTACGACCGATGAGGGGAACAAATCCTCATATTCTTGGAGGAGGCTGAAGATATCTTTGGTCATCTCCTCTTCCCAGTAATCGCCCACCGTAGCCAACTTAGGCTTCTCCTCCGTACCGATGTTTAACTTCTTTGTCTTCAGCGGTCGTAAATGGACCCCTTCGGTGGCCGGCTCTTTGTTAACATTCCGCTCGCCTTCCTTCTCTTCGAAGTACAAGTGCCTCAGGTCTTCCAGACCATCTTCCTCCAGATCGCTGTCAATCCTTTGGCAAACAAACTCTCGCGCGGCCTCGGGATGGGCGGGTAGTGTGCAGCAGTCGATCTGCGGACCGCGGAAAAACAATACTACCCTGATAGCATGCAAAGCCTGATATTCCAACTCTGTGTCTCCCGCGAAAGAGAAACACCGCACAAATTTTCACGTGACTTCCATCCAAGAACTAGTCCCTCGTTTCCGTTCTTCCTCCAAGTACCATGCGTGGGGGATGGTGTCTAAAGAGTGAAAAAACCGATGAACCCACAGCTCTTCCGGGTATCCTATACTTCGCCACTACTCCTCACAAGTCCGCAAGTGGTCCTGCGGATCGGAAGTCCCAGAGTACCACTGCCTGCTGCGAGGGCCTTCATCTTCTTTGAACCATGCCCGAAACGCGTTCGCCACACTACTCCACCGCGACAAGGTATTGCGGTGATTTTTCCACCACCGGGCTGTTGTAGACTGTAGTGCGATGTCCAAAAGGGGTAATCTTCTCCCTTCCAGCATGATGTCCTCAACCTTGGTAATAAAGGTATTGACAACTTGCATGTTTGACAGGGTGGGGTATTCTCTGAACTCAGCACCAATCCAGCTGACACGGCCAACATGGGCACATCTCCGCGTGCTGGTCTCGTACCCCCCTGCTGCCAGTCTTCCCACGAGAGTTCGGATCCCAGCTCTGAGCTCTAGACACTCCGCCAACTGATAGAGCCAGTCACGGTCGGGTTAATATAATCTTCCCGCTTCCCTGCAGTAATCTTGTAGAGGTGGTCCATCATCGGAGCATCCTCCCGGTTATCCACCGTTTCGGTATACCTCAGGCCTTGATATGGGTCGAGAGGCTGAGTGGCCCGGACCTCCCCATATTCAAAGATCATCAGCTCCTTTTTGAGGTCGATGATAGCATAATTCTCAAAGGCCCAATCAATGCCCAACAGGGTGGGGTAAGGATCCTTGTCTCCCATAATATCAATGACCTCAAAATCGGTGTAAGTCTTTACCCTCGCAATGTCGACCTCGACACCTTCGAGTCGGCCAATCCGCAGAATGCAGTACTGGTTCACCATCCTGAGTTGGATGGGCGAGTAGGCCAGCTGTGGCTTTCCAAGAGCCTCCCACATCTTGCACGGCGGGATGTTGACATAAGACCCTAAATCAAGCATGGTGTCGCTGATTTGGAATCCCCCAACCTTCGTATTGAGCCGGAACTCTTTACTCGTTCGTCGCTTATTTCGCTTGATGCGCTGCACCGATTGGGGGGCTGGGTCCACCGGTTCCCCCAGTCCTGTCCTCCCCTGCAGTGCCCCTTCCAAAGTGCACTTGAGCTGCTGCCGCAGAGTAGCGCTGTCGACAATCTTGAGGAATAGCTGGAGCCATTCTTCCATCAGGGTTCCTGGGGCATGCTGTGGCCCAAGATTTGTCGGAAGGGGTGCCTCCAGGCCTTTCGCTTCACGCAGCTGAGCAAATGCCTCAACCGCCTCCTGAAAATACTTCTTCTGCGCCTCTGGTCTGATTTCCCGGTGCGGGGAGGCTGGCCTGACAACTGGTGCCAGATCCTTTCCGCGAGCATCCTCCCTCGTTTTCTTACTGCCCCTCGACATAATAGCGACGTTCTGCATGGCCGGAGTCACGGCCACCCGTGGCTCGGCGTTTACCAAGTTCTTGCCCCTCTGTCGTGCACGTTCTTCCCATTTTTTGATGAGCTCGGGACAGTCTTCTGTCGCATGGGTGTTTACTCGGCACTGGGAACACCACAAACGGCAAGGGAGGGGACATTTGCAAGCCACATGGCCCTCCTAGTCATAGTTATAGCATTTCACCGGCCCGCGGCCCCCAGCGCGGCCTCTGCGTGCCCCGCCCCCTCTTCCTCGAGGAGCCTCATTCACCCTATAGGAGGGTCGATCCAACCGGTCCGCGAGTGCGTTGAGGGCCCGGCATTTCTCCGTGTTGTGAGTCGTGGAGGAAAAAAACTCACAATACACATTGTTTGGCACATTGGAATACTTCTATAGGATCGGGCACATCCGAGGCGGATGTCCCACCGTCTGGCAAATCTCACAATACTCCGTGGCGGCTGGGTTGAGCTGGGAGGGGAACCCCGCACAAGGCTGTTGCGGCTGGTATACCCCATGCGGATTTAATTCCGCGCCACCACCCATGGGTGGCCCCCCTTGAATTGCCATGACCGAGGGTCCCACCCCCGCGCCACGCAATTGCGGACATTCAGTTGCGACATGGCTTTCAACTAGGCAGTGAGTGCACCAAACGTTCGGCCTGGCTGGTCTAACCGGATGTATCTCCTTGATATTTTCGGTCAGGCTAGCTATCTGATGCTACAATCCCACCAAGGATGGATCCTGCGGGGCCGGCCCTCCCCTATATTCCTGAGGGTAGCCTGCCATGGCCTCGATCTTCATGGCCTGTTCCAGAGCGTCCTGCATATTGTCAATCTTCTGTTGGGTGAGGGGGGTTTGCGTCAAGGGAAGCAGAGCCTTGATGAACCAGTCCCTCTGATGGTTTGGGTCGATCGAGTAACTGAGTTTCCTGATCGCGTCCTTGAATCACCGCATTAGCTCCCATGCGATTTCTCCTTCCTTCTGTTTAATTTCCCAGAGCTCGGACAGACCCTGTTGGTCCGTCTGGGGAAGCTTAAATTCCCGTACAAAATCCTGCTTCACGTTTGCAACGACAGGATTCAGGTGGGCCTCGGACCACTTGATGAACCATCGCAGAGCCCTCTCTCTGAGCGCGGTCTTGAATTCTATTAGTTTCCCTGCGTCCGACGTCTGCCGGGCCCTCCAAATGGCTTCGCATAGATACTAGTGTTGCTCTACGTCATCATTACCTCGGCCCGAGAACTTGGGATATCGGGTAAAAGACCCAGCCATGTTCACTTGCGATGGGTTGACCAGGATAAATCCTCTGGGTCCTGGTTGCGTTACTGTTCCACTCGGGAATGCAATACTACTAGTGCTACTGCTACTAACGGGCGTTGCTGTCGACACTGAACTACTCTGCAATTGACTCAATGCTTGAAATTTAACGAAAAATATTACTCAAAGGTTGATAAAGTACCAGGGGAAGGTAGAGATCCTGGCCATGCAGATTAGGAGTATGGCAGGCTGGAGAACTAAATGTCGTTCGCTCTTGAAACAACTGCTACATCACAACGTACCATTCACCATCGGAATTTTCCTCGGGCTGCGCATCTCCATCATCTTCGTCAGTCACCGTCTCACGTGCTCGCTTGGCTGGGCTCCCATGCACCCATCGTACTCCCACCGCGGTCCCTTCTCATCCCTGAATATCTGCATCCATACTTCCTACCCTCTGAGGCGCCTCCTTCTGATTCTTCCTCTCGATCTCTCGTCTCTTCAAATCTCGCATCACCCTTCTTCGCCACCTATCGGCAATCTGCGCCCGTCGATGTGCACGTCGCTCCCGCAGCGTCCTTGCGGCTTCAGCATCCATTCCCAACTCCCCGCGTCACGCTCTACGTAGCATCGATCCCTTCAACCCTTCCCCCAGCACCGGCGGTTTATGCTTCCATACTTGTCTTGCGGAATTCTATCAACCCTTCATCCACCATCAGAGCTTTAATCCACAGCGTAATCTCCTTAAGCAGCTTCCCTCTGAGCCTGGAGCGGAAGGTACTTCAAGAAGGACTGATAGCACTCAGAAGAAAACTCCACAATGTATCCTTCCACCATGGTCTCCACCCAAAATTCACCGCGCGGGTCAACTCGGTGTTCAACCGATGCAGAGGCACCAGATCTCTGTGCGCCCACCTGTGGTTTATCTTCCACGAGCCATCTCTAGGCACCTTCTTCTGTAACCTCCGCAACCAATTGTAAAGGTCGGTAGGGAACTTTCCCCAGAAAATTTCGTACGTATCACCAGCTAAATCGGAGAAGAGGATGAGTTCCTTGATCGCTGCTTCCCCTTTCTTAATCAACTCCGCTTGCTGAGCAATGAAATGGTCTAAATGATTATTCCACCATCGCCATATCTCCCCTTCGAAGATTCACGATACCATGGTCTAGATCCCCTCATATCATGCGGGTCCTGGCAACGGAACCATTTCTTGGCAAGTGATCAGGTCTCGCGGGCAAGACCCAGGTTCAGGGATTGTGGCCAACAAAAGAATCCGCTGTAGTCTAGGATTACGCGGGCATTATCACCCTACTCCGGAGAGTAGAGAGTCTCACCCGAGGCGTGTCGCGACCACATGCAGAAGGGGAATAGACCAGGGGCAAGGAACAAATTCGTAACTCATTCTCATCAGTGGTTAGATTGCATAGATAGAATCATGTACGCAACATCATTCAGAGAACATACAGATATTAAGCAAATGAAAATTTTAAAGCATCTCAATCAACACACATGCATGTGAATCATACAAATAGAGAGCAACATGCAATTGTATTAAGCTCTTGGCCAACTCCCGGTTACATAGCTCTGCAATGGTCTTACAGATTTGATACAAATGCCTTACGGAACAAAGATTCTACATCAATAGACCCTAGGAACTACAGAGACCTCATCCATCCTCTGGATTCCTGCTGTAGCATGCGTTTTATCTCCTTTTGTCGCTCTCTTCTTTATTCTGTTGTGTAATCATTATCATCCTCTCCTTCTTTCATCCGGGTGACTGCTATTTATTCACCCGTTGTCGCGACTGTTAGTTCCTCTTATGTCCTTCTTCAGCTGCTTCTAGCTTTTCTCTGATTATCTGTGTGTTCCGCTTGCGTTCTTTCTGTTGTATCTTCTCCTTATCTGCACTTATGCATCTAGTTTCCTCCGTTATGTGCCTGTTCCGTCGCAACCTTGGTAGCTCCGCCATTTGATGTGGTTGCGACTTGGTTGCGGCTGCCGTGTGTCCTTGTTCTGCAACCCCAAAATCTGGCTGTTGTTCCAAATTCAAAACATTCAAAACAAGGTTTTTCAAAACAAGGGCCCCAAGAGCCCACTCGGCTCTAAATTCCCCCCTATTGGAGGTCTCTTTCTGAGTGGATGTCTCCACTCAGTCTCCTCTCTGATTCTCCAATTGTGGCCGCTCCACAAATTTTTGAGGCCTCTTATGAGGCTACATGTTGAGAGGTAATTCATGCCCCCTCTCAACCACCAAGTCTGTAACCTTTGCCTTGCTTCTCAAAGCTTTGCATTTGGTACATCAAGAGCATACATGTTCTTAACTCGCACACCAATCTGTTTCACCTATCCCATGGAGATGTGTCTAAGGAAAACATTTAATTTTATAAATATCACATCATAGCACTCTGAAAACTCAAATTCATGTTGTAACTATCCTGCCGTCAAAAAAATTTCTGAAAAAAAAAGTTGATTTTAAATCGGCGATATCTCCCTCATCCTAAATCTGAATCGGATGATTAGTTTTTTGAGTTTGGGAGTTTTTCACAAGGAATCCAGATATGATATTTGTTTTTGAAAAAATTTCACCCAAAATTTCATATCTTCTTTGAAAAATCGCAGCCCAAAAAATTTATTTTCTGATACCATATAGAAAATCCACATAGATTCAACTGATCTTGTAATATGATTTAAAAAAAAAATACTTGAATATATTCTATAAATTGGAGAAACCAATTACGATCAC
Organism: Pinus albicaulis; assembly: GCA_034641835.2. Taxonomy (NCBI): domain Eukaryota; kingdom Viridiplantae; phylum Streptophyta; class Pinopsida; order Pinales; family Pinaceae; genus Pinus; species Pinus albicaulis. The sequence goes on from CM076582.1 coordinate 620,851,240, forward strand.
ACAATCACATGAACAAGAAAGAGAAATAATTTCAATAGCACAACACAAATATGTATATCGGGAAATCCTTAGTTAAAAACCTCGCTATCTGTATATTGCATTAAGTCAAGAATATGAAACAATAGAATGCTTCTCTAAGGCTTGAAAGTTCTCTGCACTATCTTTGACTGTCTCACTACCAACCTGTGCACAAGCTTCTCATGGCACACCTTTCTCTCACAAGATCCATGCACAAACTTGTGCTTTTGATTGTTTGGTCTCAACAACTCGTGCTCACCAATACAATGATTAAAATTTTTCCTTCATTCCTCCGTTTAAAGGAAAATTTCTCTAATTAAGGAAAAATTTAGTTTAGGCATTCTTATAACTGCATGCACCACTTGTACAATTTGGATGATTATACAACTGATAGTACACTTCCTTTTAATTCCAATCTCAACTGGCCCTTCCTTAGAACTAACATGCAACAACTATTTATAGAAAATTATCAGTTATCTTATTGACCACTACATTTGAATTAAATCACATTTAATTCACTTGAACTCTCACTAACTCATCCATAAATTAGAACTAGTTAAACTTATTTTAACTCAAATAATTAATTTAAGTAATTACAACTCAAAATAAATTGCAAATAGACCCCCTAAAACTTAGAGTGAACACTACATGCCTTCAGTTTGAACCTCAACTCAAATTGACTGAGATAAGTCAGTATTATTGACTCAATTAAGACTTACAAGTTGTCATGTGATGTGGAATTACAATTTACTTCTAATTTAATTAAGAGAAAATTAAATTAGAAGCCTCTTGTTGTTGCCATTTTCAATATTTATTATTGAAAATTTCAATATTGTCACATCCAATTAATGAGCCTCCTAATGGGATCAATTAACATCGTATTCCCCCTTTTCATCATCTTGCACATATCCCTAATCATGTACCTTTCATCCCCCATAATTTTAGTGATAAAGTACATTATCTGAGCTAGTTTTAGGACCAACGTTCCCTATAATACTGTTGGGGTGTGACCACCTATAGGTTACTCCAATGTGGCAAGCATTGGTCACCATCAGGTTTCTCCCCTTTGCACCTATGTTGGTTCTATAAATGCAAGAGAATGATCAGGATTCCAGAAGCTTCACTTTCTAAGAGTTTTCAGAAGTTGTTTCAACCACTTACCTTGGATTAAACATTGAGATCCTATCCTACCCTACTTTAGATTTTTCACTACTTATCCTTTGATCCTATACCTCCATCAAATGTGGATCTAAAACCTTGGAATGTTTATTGGATAAGAACTCCCAACTTACTCCTCTCTCCTATATATTTACCATCTTGCCTATGCAAAGGTTAGAATGAAGAAATAATGAATAATTATTTTTGGAGAAAATTTTCGCTTATGCTATTGTAGTGAGTGGTTATTATCTCACACATTATGGTGATTGGAGGTGCATATTGTGACAAGGAAAGTACAAGATAACAATTTGGAGGGGCTCTTCTACAATATCAACTGCTACTTATGGTTGTAATCTCATTCTATTTATATTAATGAAAATAATTCTCTATTTTCGTATATGTGATGTTGATTCATATATTTCAATACCATGTTGACCTATTGGATAGAGTATTTAGATGATACTACATAGATCTCATTGTTTCTTGGCTTGTGTTATCTGACTGTGCAGGTTCTAATTTTGGCAATCATAGCTGGAATTGGAGCTTCCAACCTAAATAAGGAGTGAAGTGTATGATAGGTTCCAGGTAGGATTCAATCTGTCATCTATTTATTTTAAGGAAAAGCATTAGGTTAATTGTCTCTCTGTTTTTCTAATTTGACCACCAAACCTAGGGGAGATACTTTTGTATACAATCATAAATATCGCATAATAACGTGCTTGTTGAAGCTTGGTTTGTGACTAGAGGTACTGCAAGGGAGGGTTATTTGTGTGAATTATGGCCTCCTTTCCAATAAAATAGTTCTTCCACTTCTTCATGCTTCAAACCAAGGAATACAACTCCTTTTCATATGTGGGATATTTCACAATAACTTGGGAGAATGTCTCTGAATGGTAACATATAAGTTTCCTTTGCTACGTAAAAACTACTTCCATGGCGTACCCACTAGCATCTATCTCAATACCAAAAGGCTGATGGAGGTCAGGTAAGGCCAAAACTGGCGCAGTAATGATATTCTCTTTTAGTGTATCAAAGGCTTTGTTCAGAGTGGTACTGATACCTTGATGAGATACAAGGTTCACCTACGCATCTTCCAAAAGAGGAAAATGATGACTAGTAGATGGGACATCTACCGATGTTAAGACTGAAGTTTTCATCAAAGAAGGTTTGAAGAAATCACCAACCTCCTATTCTAGTGCAATAGTGGGAACAAAACCCGCAGGTAGAGGGGAAGTGGACTCACTACGAGAAACATATATTTTGTGAAGGACTTGAAGTGTATCCTAAAAGTCTTCGAGATGGGGATAGTGATGATAATAATGTTCATAGTTGTCACAAAAAGAAAAAGGGTGATTCATGCATAAGGATATGTTCTTCTTAGCTAAATTAGGTAAGGTGACATGGACCTCAGGAATGTTTGAGTCAGGGAAGGTATCAGAGACCACATCTTGATATGAGGGAGATCAGGAAAATTATTGGTGGCGTGCCCAACAACATCACACAAAGTGCATGAAGGAGTAGACTTTGGAGGCTTAGGAGGAGCTGGATTTGGTTGGGGTGCCTTGTCTTTGGGTCCCTTTTTCTGGGCTTCGCCCCCTCACCATATGCTTTCACAACATGAGTAGGTTCATGTTGAGGTTTTTTTGGAACTAAAGCAAAGGAAGGGGTAGGAACAACAGGCTAAACCAGGGTCAAATCAGTGTAAGGTTTGAGTTGATCAGGGGGAGTGTTTGCGGGAGGATAAATGTACCAGACTAGGATCACCAAGGTGATATTAGAAAGAATCAATGTAGCCATAACAAGGAAAAAAAAGATTCTAGGTGGTGGGAATAAGAAAGGTATCTTATAAGAAGGTTAATGATCTGGAGGGAAAACTTCTCGATGGTTAAGAATTGGGGGAATGGTTCTAAGCTGGAAGGGACTAGGAGAGATACTAGCAGAAGGAAATGGCCCTTGGGGAATTATCCATGAAGGCTAGGTTGAGTTGGGAACAATGGGCTACGGAGGGGCTGATTGCTATGAAGGCGTACCGGACTACTTGTTGGCAGCCCGTGATGCTTGAAGCATGCAAACACTGAATGAGCTAGGCTCCGAGGGGGTAGGCGGTGGACTGTAACAAGAACCAAGTAGCCTGGAATATTTGTAGACTCCCAAAGAGACATTGGTGAGGGATGTGACCGACTTATTTCCATTCATCAATGAGTGTTACACGTTATTTTGTCACCACGACATTTGACTGTCTATATAGGTTCATCATCACCTATATTATGCTCCCTTAGAAGTTAAAAACCCTAATGTTCCTAAACCAAGTCTTGGAATTGGAGAAAAGCTCATTAAAACCCTTTAAAGTCTAACTCTGCACTTTTCCTAGCTCTTTCTTGTGGATCCACAAATATTTCTTCTATAGCCTGCGGCAGATCACGGGCGTTCTAGTTATAAAACCTGCAGACCCCCATAAATAATCAAATAAAAGAAAATTTAAGTTCTAGAAGCCTAGTTGGACGAATATTCCCCCAACTGGAAGCTTCTAGACACGTGATCAGTTTGAGCTTTATCCCTCCACTCATGGAGCTCTATCCCTCCACTCGTGGAGCTTATAACTTGGTCTTTGGAGTTAAAATCCCTTCATGAGAGGAATCCATCCCCCTCTTAATGGAACTGAAACTACCTCAATTTCCCTATAAATTGAGCTCATGTTTTAGTCTCAAGGGTAGAAATACATATTAGTTGCTGAAGAAATTCTCAAGAGAGCATACTCTCTATACTAGTTATTATTGGTATGAGAATGATCACACACTCATGTCCATAACTTCATACTAGTTCAAAGAGAGGAAGGCTTGTCAATCTGAAGGAGGAACGATTGTTCAAGACCCTGGGAGGAACTTGTACGAAATAAAGGCATCATGTAGTAAATTTACTCTTTTCATTCAAGATAATACATATGGATCTCATTTTCTCATTGAGTTGTTCTTATGCTTATTTGAATAATTCAATACTTAGATTCCTTGATCACTAAGTTAGATTAGCTATTCTCAATTATTATATGTTGTACGTGCTTTTAATTATTTTGTCTGTCTTTGATTGCAGGTTCTACTTATTGAAGAAGCCTCTTTGGAGCGATTGGATAAAAGACTGCACCGAACGTCGAATTTTAAGGTAGGGGCATGTACTCTTTATTTTTTTATAATAATTCTGAATCACAAATAATCTAGAGAAAATGATTTACAAATGGATGTTTATTTCTAGCTATCCATAGGATACTAGGGAGATCGCTCTTGTCTGCAAGAGGGATTAATCTGCATAACAAAATGGCGACTCTGCTGGGGAAAGAACTTAGTTTTCCTTTTTATTTTTCAGTTTGAATCTTTAAGCGTTTTCTGATTTTGATTAGTCTAAAACTGGGTTGGGTAGATAACTTATGAGAATCCCTGAAAAGAAAATATGAACTTTTATTTTTCTGTATTTTTCCTGGCCTTTGCGGTTTTTTTTTAAAAACAATGCAGTAGCCTCCATAGTTTTTAGTTCAGAACAGTGCAGTACTGCTCTGTTCTCCATTAGAACCTGTGGACCTGTGGAAAATTTTTGAAAAATTAAGAATTCTCTTTTTTAGGAGCTATATTACCAGATTCTCTATGTTTGCCCCAATTTGTCTTGATTGTCAAATTCTTATGTGTGAATTTCTTTCTAGCAACTTTTGCGTTTGTGTGATTTTTCATCTGATTTTCATTTTATGAGTGAGTGTTTTCCCTACTTTCTTGCTGCTCCATATAAGAAAATTTCATATACCTTAGCTTACTGGTATCATGTTGTTCTCTTTTTGAGCCATTAAACTTGTTGCAAACCTTACTTTTATGAAAATTTATTTCATTTTCATTTTGCAAATTTAGACAAGATTTTATCTTACTAAGGCCTGATTTTCACACTAAACCATTGTTGGATGTTTTTTTTTCTGCTGAGATAAGTGGAAATTCTTCTTGGTTTGATCAAAAACTAAGAGAAAACGTCCTCAAAATTTCTAGATAAAGTTCAACATTAGGATTTTTCTTTTGATTTTGAATTTTAAGTTTTTAAGAGTTTTAGATATGGTTTTATTTTTGGAAATGGTTTGTTTAAAGATTCGTAGTTTCTGATCTGATTGATAAGGGATTTCATTTCGAATGAGTAATTGGTCATTTTATGAAATTGAGTTGTCAAAGAAATCGTCTTCTTTTCAAAGTTTTTGTTTATGAAGAAATAATTGGTGCTTTGAAATTTGTTAAATCTCTCAACATTTCCCTTAAATAAGATTCATTTAAAATAAAAGAGTTGCACTTTTCATATAGATTCATTTAGCATATTTTTGAGTCGGGTCATAAAACATCATTGAAGTTTCACTTCCATACCTTCTGTCTTAAGAAACAACCAAATTAAAAACAATGCTTTAATAAAATCAATTTAGATATTTTACTTTTTCTAGAGCTCTTTTCCACCAACATAGCTTAGGCTAGTGTCTTGGAACAGGTTGTAATTAACATTCCAAGACAATTCAAACAAACAAGTAGAAATCTTGCGGTAGGAAAAATCCAATTGTAGCATTTGTGCTCTCGGAAGCTCTTCTTAAAAGAGTCAAGCACGAGATCATGTTGGAACCGGTGATGTAATCGTACCTATCTCATTGGGAAAGATAGAAAATGTGCACGTATTAAAAATGGTAAACCTCGGATAGACCATTTTTGAGGAGCTTGGGGTCACTTGTTGGTAAACCTTCGATTATATCAAGGAGCCTTCAAGGGTATTGAGCTAGTTACTCTGCCCTTGTGTGTATATCGGATTGTAGACTATTCCCCCAGGTACATTTTTTCCTGTTGGTGACCATAGTGGCTATTAACTTTAGGATTCTTTCCCAAAGTGACGGTGGAGGGAAGGTCCCACTGTACTTGGAGCAGACGTCAACTAGAATCACTTGGACTTTATGGAGGTTACTTTTCACTTCGATATGGTATAAGTGGAGAGACTTGCACCAGACTATTTCATTAAGCAAGTTTTCGGGGTAACTGTTCCAACTGCCATTTCCACATTATAATTCTACGACATTGGATTTCATCACCAGCTAGTGTTTTTAGTGTGGGAATCTACTGTTTGTGTGTGGATTTCTCTCTTAGATTTTCTAGGCATGTGATCAATTGATTGTTTCCTTAGAGACTTTAGGATATTTTGTTGAAATTTTCTTTGGTTTCGTGTGCTAAAACTTTTAATCATGGCTGAATTACCTAGACAATCACATAGAATGCAGGGGAAACCCCCTGAGTACACACCAAGCCAGTTAGAAAAACTTAAATTTGAGAAAGGACAAACATCAGGGACTGGATCAATTTAACACGAGGAAACATCAGTAATTATTCATCCTGATTACAAAGTAGATCAACCTCAAAGAACAGAGAGTTCTCAAATAAAACTAACAATTTCTGAACTAGTTGAACTTGCTTCCATAACTAGTGAATTATCAAGTACTGACCCTGAAATTTCCGAACCAGAAACGGAACCTGCTACGTCTGAGCCTGCTTTAGAGTTTATTACTCCAACCCCTAGTCGTCCTGATTCACCTATATTGAAGTTTTGCATCACTAAGAACCTTCCTCCTGGCCTCATTAGCATTGAAGAAGTTACTGACACTGAGGAAGAAGTTATAAGAAAATCGTAAGAAAAACCCCAACTATAAGAAACTCGAAGAAAACCCCATCTCCAAGGTCATAAAGAAGGTCAAAAAAGCTATTAAGGAGTCAAATCTGGATGATAAAATAAAAAAGTGCCTATACCCGGATGGTGAGGTCATGCCCCACATTTATGGTGACCCCAAGATCCATAAGATTGGCGTGCCGCTGAGACCCATTGTCAATACCATCGAAGCTCCAACTTATGAATTAGCCAAATTTGTGGCCAACACCGTTGCCCCTCTGGTTGGTAAAACTAGTTCATTCATTAAATACTCCAACCATTACGTTGATTTCATTAAAAAATAAAAACTAGATCCCGAAGATAGAATTGTGAGCTTTGATGTTGTTCAACTCTTTATTAAAATCCCTCTAGATGAAGCTGTTCAAGTAGTAAAAGAATTCGTAGACCCCCAGACTGCGAGGCTTGTTGAAATTTGTCTCCACTCCACCTTATTCACCTTCCAAGGTGAAATATTTGAAAAAACATCGTGAGTTGCTATGGGTTCTCCGTTGTCACCCATTGTGGCAAACCTCTTTATGGAAAAATTTGAAAAGAAAGATCTTGACTCTTACCCATTGAAACCTAAATTTTGGATAAGGTTCGTAGATGACACTAAAGTCAATTGGCCGCATGGAGATGAAGAATTAGAGAACTTCCTGAACCACCTCAATAGCATTTCCAAAGTTATAAAATTCACAATGGAAGGTGAAGTAAACAATTAGATCCCTTTCCTCGACATTCTCCTCTCGAGAAATGAGGACAGAACCCATGGACTCAAAGTGTCCAGGAAGAAATCTCACACAGACAATTACCTACATGCTGATTCACACCACTACCTTGCCCAGAAGATGGGGGTTCTGTTGACACTTTTTACAAGAGCTTTTATAATATTAGACGATACTCATATTGAGGAATAAATAAAACATCTAAGAAGATCGTTCATGAACCTGGGATACAGTAAGAGAGACATCAACAGAGCCATTCAAAAAGAAGGATCCAAAAATAATAATAAAACTCCAACTGACTATTCCGCAACATCGAAAGCATACCTCCCCTATATCCAAGGGGTCACAAATAAGATGGCCAAAGTTCTAGCTAAGAAAAACTTTAGAACATCCTTCAAACCTCTAATGACCATCAAACAAAGGATGAAATCTGTCAAAGATGACCTCGACCACCTCCAACAAAAAGGGGTTTACAAAATTAATTGTTCATGCGGAGATTGCTATATTAGGGAAATAGGTAGGACCCTCAAAATAAGGTTTAAAGAACATGGGGTGGACATCATATTAGGAAGAACTAAAACCTCAGCATTGGAAGAACACTCTAATAAAATGCGTCACCACATATGCCTTGAAGATGCAGTGGTCATTACCAATGAGAAACATCATTTTAAACGCAAAGTACATGAAGCCCTTGAAATCATTAAACACCCCCACAACCTTAATAGAGATGGAGGCTTAGAGATTAGCAAAAATTGGACCCATAGTATTTCCCGCAAATAAGCTTACCCTCCCTGGTCTTGTATGTCGTCACCTTACCCTTCTGCCCTCTTGTCAATGTCCCTTCCGTGTTTTCTTGTTGTATCCATCTCTTATACTCTAACCCGCGCACCATACCTCTACCTTCTACCCACCTTTATCCCCTTTATCATCTCTTGTCACCCTCCCCTCTAACCTGTTGGCTTTCTTTTCCTCTTTTAATAAAAAAACTCTCCTTGATCTACCTTTTCCCCTCCCTCTTTTTCTTTTCTTCCCTTAGTATTTAAGCTCTGTTGTTAAGCCTCAATACATTTTAATGAACCCTTTAATACTATTAAAATTAAACCCCTCTAATACTGCTAATTAAATAAACCCCCCTCTAATTCTACTAATATTTATTACCCTCTTAAATATATTTATTAAAATATACCCTATTAGTTGCCCTTAGTTTTAGTATACAACCTTCTTAATTTAAACAAACCTCCCCCCCTTTTTAGCATTAATAAAGTAAAAAAAAATTAAAATATAATTAATTTAATAAAATAATGGTAATTAGACCCTTAAAATCAATAATTATAATCTATTATCCTATTACAATATATATTATCAAAAAACATACAATTCTAATTTTAGATTAATAACTTAATTAAACCATAATTACAAAATTTTTAAATATCTCTACTTGAGAAGGAGATAATTATAAATTAAAATGTAAATTATTAGTAATAAAAAATCACTTTACCCTTATAATCAGTAAGTATATTTTATTATTCACCTACTATAATATATATTAGCATTATCCTCAAATTTTAAATATTAACATACAATTCTAATTTTAAGTAACTTTAATAAACCAAAATTACAAACATTTTAATTATCACAGCATTAAAAATGTAATAAATATAAATAAAATATGAAATAATACATTAATTAATTTACAATTATTAAGAGCTGGTCGGCCTTTTTCATTTTTCTTTTTCTCCACTATTTATTAACCTTTATCTTCTCTCTTCTTAGTAGGTTGTCCTGATGATGAGTCTTGATTTAGACTCGAAACGTATACTAAAAATGACTACTGTGGATATTCCGAGTTTTACATCTGAAAAACTACACCACAGAAACCTCCAAGCTAGCGAGGAAGAAGTTGTTCTTCCTTTACACTAGGAATATTTAGATCTTAGGCCAAGTGAATCGATTTACTATAGCCCTTTCAAACAAGATCCTTGGTATTCTCAGTTAACATACTTTCTACACTATTCTAGTCGAAACTATTCACCACCCTGAATTCCTTTTTACACCATACCAAGAGGTAATTACAGACCTTCATTAAACATGTCTGGTGAGTCATCCATGTTTTCTGCATCACTAGAATCATATTTGTATGGTGATCCATCTGTTCCTGCGGGATACCAGTCACTTTCTGGTACTTTCTCAAGAGAAGCTCCTTCTCTTGACAAACATATACCATCATCTAGTCCAAATGAATCACATAGCGAAAATTTGAGCGCGAAATAAGTTTACATGATGTTTGGACACATCCCTAACCCTAACCCTCAAAGTATTAACTTACCACCTAGGGGGCAACCTCAAGGTGGTAATTTACCGCTTGGGGGGCAACCTCAAGAACAATACATACCTCAAGGACAGTACATACCTCAAGGCCAGTACATACCTCAAGGAAAATATCAACCTCAAGGCCAGTACTCAATTCAGGGCCCACAACCTCTTCAAGTACAATACCCTATGCCAAGGCAACCATCTTTCCAAGGAAAACAACCTCGTTTAAGGCCACAGTTCTACCCGGAACAACAATTGTTTCATGGAGGTCAATCTTTTAGTGGGAATTATCTAGCCAACTACCAAACATATATTCCAAATTATCAACCTAGTTATGGTCCATCTTATACAACACAAACTTCAATGGGACCTCCATATCCTGGAGTAAACATGGTGTGGGATCCAACACAAACTCAACATAATTTGAAACCTAACGTGAAAGTACCTTATAATCAACATGGTCAGCCAATTGGTTACAGTCAAATCCAACAACCTCTCCAACCTACGCTTCAAGTTATACCACAGGTATCTGCACCTAGTACAGTTCAACAACCTGGTCCGAGCACACCTAGAATCCACCTCAAACTGTTGCACCAACTTTTGTTCAACCTACCAAACCTATCCCTGAAATTTTTGCAACCCCTATTTCTATAGCCCCTCAAGTATCACAACAAAACCTTGTAGTCACTACTCAACAACCTGGACCTATAGTTCAGACTATTGTTTAGATGCCTACAAGACAACCTAGTACAAGTACAATTGTAACAAGCCAACCTTAGTTTGTTTATCAACCATATCAAGAGTAGTATCAATATGGACCTGTAATAAAATATCCAGTATACCAGCATCAACCATACCTTGGTTACACGTATCAGATACTAGCTCAACCTCAATATGGTCTGGCCAATCTTGGTTATTTGGGAGGTATTCCAATCCCAAATGCATAGGCTATTCCAAGATATCCTGGATATCCTCCTCCTAGTACTGGTATAGTTCCAAAAGGTTATCAATTTTCTCAGCAGGACCCTAACCGTCGGTTTCCATTCATTGCAACTTTGGATTTACCTGATTTGTCGCACTTAATGAATGATACGATCTATTATCTTTTGTATTGGTTGCCAATGCCAAATAAGTTGCCTAGTGATATTCCTAAGTTCGAAGGTAAATCATGAGAGGACCCCTCAAACCATGTCATGACTTACCACCTCTGGTGTGCATCCAACTCTTTGATTAATGATTCTATTCGCTTACGACTATTTCAGAGAACACTGATAGGTTTAGCTACAAAATGGTATATTGAACTACCACGTGGCTCATTCAACAATTTCAACACGCTAGCAACAACTTTCTTAACACATTTTCAGTTTCCAATCAGATACGACAATGGCACAAAACTCTTGACTTCATTAAAAAAATCTACATCTACGTACATATCAGATCATATACATGAATGGAGACGTAGAGGATGTTTAGTGAAAGTCTTTATTTCGGATCAGATCTTGGAAGAATGGTTCATCAAATCATTGCTTCCAAATATCACTGAAGATGTGGCTAAGGGAGGAGTTGTTACTGAGGAACAAGTCATTGCTCAAGCTCAGTAATTAGAACTTATATATACACAGTCAGGTACTTTATATGAAAAAATTCCTGAATTACTGCGTCCAGGTCAAATAACTGCAACTCCTTCAGGGTCTCATTCTAAAAATGGTGTAATTGGCTTAGTTAACACAAATAAGAGTAAGAAAAGTCTTCAAAAACTACTTCTCCTATCATAACTTTACCATATTCACTAAAAGGAGATTCTTCCAAACTTCTGCTGACATTCATGTTGTAGATTCATCTACAACTAAATCCAAAACTGGTAATAAGAAGAAAGGAAATAATAAAATTAAATAGACTACATCTCCCAAAGAAAAAACTGAAAAGAATGAACCATTTGATGATAAACAAAAACCTCATTATCCTTGTCTTACCTGTGACGAGGATCACTTTACTAAAGAGTGCCCGTATCGGTTTGAGGTCTCTAAATTCATCAAAGGTTCACCCACACCTACTATCTTGAAGGATCATTTTCCTACTCAAAATAGAAAAATGATAGGATCTTCTTCACATTCATCGGCAAATATTTTAATGATGTCTGAGGTTATGGTTGCAACGCGATCGCAAGACTATGGAAGTAAAAATCCTGTAACTGGTAAAGAGGTAGAAAATTATAATTCCACACTAGCTACATCTCCTTCAGTTTCTGATCCACTTCATATCGAGAAACATAATCTTGATCTAGTAATTAAACTTCTTGCTAAAGGTGTTCTTTGAAAATCAACTTTCAATCCACATGCGAGAGCTACTAAGAACTACAACATTGTTGAAGACTTGGCCATTTCCCATTCAACAATGTCAACCTTAGAAGTGATACAATCATGTCCAACACAAAGGAAATTAATTTTATCACCTATTGGTGCTATATATCCTCAGGATTCTAACCTCATGGTCTTCAATATAGAAAATTTTACACCGAGACTCCCTCATCAGATGGCTTTTTAGATTCTGGTATTAGTAAAAAATTGACGAGTTTTTCATGTTGTAATTGATGAGGGGGCATCCACGTGCATAATGTCGTTAAGTTGATGGAAAAATCTTGGTTCTTCGACACTCAACCAACCTTCAACAATCCTTAAAGCCTTTGATGGAAGAGGATTTCATCTGTTTGGAATTTTACAGGATCTACCTATAGAAGTGGAAGGAAAAACTGTTAATCTAGATGTGGAAGTTGTTGATGCCCCTATGGATTACAAAATTATTTTGGGTCAAATTTGGTCTTATGCCATGACTACGGTCATTTCATCTGTCTTTCAGTTAATAATTTTTCCTCATAAATAAAATATTGTGGAAATCGACCAGTTGTCATATTATTCGTCCGACCTGGCTTCTACAGATAGTATCCAACATGTTGGAAAATCGAATATTCCATATGAAGATGTTGGTGTAGGTTTGGTAAAGGACTCTGATTTGATGGGAACTTTCTCTATGCCTCCACCCAACATACCGCATACCATTGCCAACATCAATATGATTTCATCAAGCACTATATCATTTGATGATACTTGGATAGTTCCTTCAGAGTCAGAAATGGATTCTTTCAATGGCAAAATGCCTTTGAGTCCTTTTGAGATGGCATATGAAGCAGTACAGATGTTTTCTAACAAACTTTCAACAAATTCTGATCCAATGAATGTGATCACCTAAGAATCTTCTTCACTATCAAGCTCCGTTTTGACATCAATTTATGATCCTTTTCAACAAGTGTTTCATAATAATGAAAGTATTCGAGAATTTTTGTCTATGGATAAATTTCCCTGGGATGATCTACACCAAATATCTTTGTTTTTACCCGAACTTGATAGGTTTGAAAATGATTTTTCTTCTATTTTTACGATTTATTATGTCAAGGAACCACAAAATCCCATATCGATTACAAATTCGGATTCTAATATTAATTTGGGAAACATTTTTACAACTATTCCTATTGACATATCAGTTAAACCTGGAATTGTTGAAAACATTCATATAGGTTCTTCTTGTAAAATTGGCAATATTAATACAAATAAATCCCTATTTCAAGAATTCTGAGACATATTTTCCTGGTATTACAAAGAGATGCCAGGAATCGATCCAAAGATTGTCGTTCATGAAATAAAGACATACCTAGATGCAAAGCCTATTAGATAAAGATTACATCCAATACATCTGCGAAAAGTTGTTGTTATTAAAGTTGAAGTTGAAAAACTTATGCGAGCAGGATTTATTTATCCAATCCCATTGACTGATTGGGTATCTAATATAGTTCCTGTTATCAAAAAACAAGGGACTATACGAGTATGTGTCAATTATAGGAATATTAATAAAGCATGTCCAAAAGGAAATTATCCTACTCCTTATATCGACCAAATCATTGATGATTGTGCCGGAAATGAAATTTTTTCATTTATGGATGGATTTTCCGGATATAATCAAATCAACATAATCCCTTCTGATCAACCAAAAACAACATTTATATGTCCTTGGGGAACATTTTCTTATTGCAAACTACCTTTTGGATTAAATAATTTTGGTGCAACTTTTCAAAGGGAAATGTCTTATGCTTTTCATGATATCAAACATATTGTACAACCTTATTTGGATGATTTACCTGCTCACTCATTACACAGGGAAGATCATCCTACTCACTTATGAGCATTTTTTATGAGATGTAGGAATTACCAGATTCGTTTGAATTTGCACAATTGTGTTTTTTGTGTGCAATCAGGACGATTACTGGGATTCATTGTTTCGAAGTTGACATTCGTGCCGACCCATCAAAGGTTGAGGCCATCATAAATTTACCTCCTCCTTCCGCACTACGCCAACTCCAAAGTTTTCAAGGGAAAGAAAACTTTCTGCGTAGATTTATCCTGAACTATGCTGAGTTAACAAAAGGTTTTACCCAGTTTTTGAAACAAAATGTTCCTTTTATTTGGGATGAGATTGCTAATTGATCTTTTGATGCTCTAAAACATACATTAACCCATGCACCATTATTGCATCCACCAAATTACAACCAGGACTACTTTTATACCTAACAGCGTCTGATTCCACCATTGGAATGGTTCTAGTTCAAGAGGATGAATCTCGCAATGAGCATGTGATTTACTATTTAAGTCGAAATCTGAATCCGACTGAAATTAAATATTCGCATGTTGAGAAACTGGCCTTGGCGGTAGTTCAAGATGTCCAAAGATTTCGTCATTACATTGCAAAAAAAGACAAATGTGATATATAATTGTAACTCGATGATGTATATTTTGACAAAACGATTACTCGGGGACAAATACTCTAAATGGATTTTTATCCTACAAGAGTTTGATTTGGAATTCGAAAAATATAAATCAAAGAAGTCACTAGTTTTTGCAGAACCCATAAGTGACATTCCCAATACTGGGACAGAAACTGTGGTAGAGAATCCCATCGCAGATGAATCTTTGTTTCTTATCAGTACATTAGATCCATGGTATGGAGATATCATCATTTACCTTCAAACCCAAACCTTTTGCCTAGAGATTTCAATTCAAAATCGACGGAGAATCTGATATCAATCTCAACAATACAATATTGTTGGAGACACACTTTATTGTCATGGTGCTGATTCTGTTTTTCGATGTTGTAACTCACGAAGAGGCTGAAAGAGTTTTGAATGACTTCCACTCTGGAGCATGTGGTGGTCATATTTTTGGGTTTTCCACAACCTAAAATATATTGCACGCTGGCTATTTTTGGCTGTCATTGTTCAAAAATTGTATTATTGCGGTCCAAAAATGGCACAAATATAAACTTTTTGATCAAAATATGCGTGCGCCTCCAACTCCTCTTCACCCAATAATTACTGTTGGTCCTTTTGCGAAATGGGGCATTGATTTCATTACATGTAACCCTCACTTGGCCGGGGGGCATGGGTATATTATTTTTGCTATAGATTACTTTACCAAATGGGTCGAGGTGATGCCTACATTTGCAACATATGGAAAAACTACAACTTTGTTCGTATTCAATCATGTGATTGCTCATTTCGGAGTACCCCAAGATATTATCACATACCATGGGAGTCATTTTCGAAATATAATGATGATCAAACTTTCCGCTCAACTTGGCCTACGCCATGATAACTCTACTCCATATTACTTGCAGGCTAATGGTCAAGTTGAAGCCATTAATAAATTTTTAACCACCATGATTAAACGGATTATCAAAACTCACAGATCGAATTGGCATACCATGCTTTTTTCAGCACTATGGGCATACCGAACCTCAGCAAAAATTGCTATAGGGTTCACTCCTTTTCAACTGGTTTACGGCTTAGAAGATGTGTTACCCATTGAATGTGAAATATCGTCACTCCAATTAGCCATAGAGTTACTACCAGCTACCTCTGAAGAGGAAAAAACACCGTTTTTACTTAGCACAATTAGATGATACTCGACACACCGTTGCATTAGCTGCTGAGGCTCATAAGAAATGTGTGAAAGCTCAGTATGATCACAATGTTACACCTTGTGTTTTTTCAGAAGGTGACCTAGTCTTAGTATATGATTAAGCTAATGATAAGATAGGTGCTGGGAAATTCAAACCAATGTGGCATGGTCCTTACATTGTCAAGTGAGTGCTTGCCAAAGGGGTCTATGAATTAACTGATTATGACAAGGTCTCTTTAGATAATCCTAGAAATGGCCTTTATCTGAAGAGATATTATGCTTGATTCTCATGTGAATATATCAATTGTATATTAGTTATTTTTTAGATAGTGTGCCTTAGAGTAGATAAGTGTGCCTAGTTTAAGTTTTCTTTTACTACTATCACTGCTTATCTTGATTACTCTTAATATTGCAGATGTCGACATCCCTTCAAACGTACATTGGTTTTGTTGATGGTGCCTGTCATAGTACATCGAATATTTCTTCTACAACTTGGGTTATCTATTCACCCACTGATGAGTTAGTTTCTATGCATGGGGTAAGCCTTGGTCAAACAAAAAAAAAATATTACAGAATATAGTGCAGTCATTGAGTTATTATCTGATTAAATTTCATTTGGTATTCAATGTTTGATCATTAGGTTAGATTCAAAACTCATTGTATTACATTTAAAAATAGTATACGCAATTAAAAATCCGGTCTTATTGAGATTTTTTTTTAAGGTTCATCTCTTGGAATGATAGTTTTATTACATTGAATATCAACACATTTCAAGAAATTTAAACACATTGGTCGATGCATTAGATAATAGTGTTCTAAATATACATTTTCAAAATTAAAACAGTAAACCAAAACAACATTCAATTTATGTGGAACAAGATACTCATAGAAAGTAGTAATATCATAGATAGTTTTGTTTTCAAAAAATAGTGCATCGTCTATGATCATAGGTTAAAATGCCTTATGATCTAATAGATGCTGATAAAAAAAAAAAATGTCAATCCACAATGATCATCCACTATTTGTGATGATGATCATGGTATTGGACTATGGCACACGCCACCTTGTGCAAGAATCTCCTAAATTGTCCTGGTACACCTGTAACATGTCTCTGAAGCTGGAGAGGAATGTCATTTGTCCCTGTCTTGGGAATATCTATGGTTAAACTCTCCAGGTTGTGTTCCATATCAGTTAGGATCTCTGCTGCCTGATCATGTGGTGGTGCTATAGGCTATGCTTACTGCCTATCAAAGCGACGAAGTGTAGTTGGTCGTCGTGGACCAATATCTGCATTTAATTTTTTTTATTAGTATTGGAAAATAAAAAACAAATAAAAAATAGATTTTAAAAACGTCAAAATGGTTCGCTTACCTGATTTGTCCCAAGGCAAGGACATATTAGGACCACCTCTAAAATCTATACCTGTAAAGAGAGGAAGGCTTGTCCATATCTTCATACTAGTTCAAAGAGAGGAAGGCTTTTCAATTTGAAGGAGGAATGATTGTTCAGGATCCCAGGAGGAACTTGTATGACATCAAGGCGTCAGGTTGTAAAGTTACTCTTTTCATTCAAGATAATACATATGGATCTCCTTTTATCATTGATTTTTTCTTATGCTTATTTGCATAATTCAATACTTAGATTCCCTTATCACTAAGTTAGTTTAGATGTTCTCAATTATTATATGTTGCAGGTGCTTTTAATTTTTTTTTCTGTCTTTGATTGCAGGTTCTACTTATTGAAGAAGCCTCTTTAGAGCAACTGGATAAAAGACTGTACCGAACGTTGGATTTTAAGGTAGGGGCATGTCCTCTTTCTTTGTTTATAATAATTTTGAATCACAAATAATCTAGAGAAAATGATTTACAAATGGATGTTTGTTTCTAGCTATCCGTAAGATACTAGGGAGATCACTCTTGTTCGCAACAGGGATTAATCCACATAACAATGAGATAGTGGACTAAGGGGAATTCTGAGACTTAGGATCATATTAACTCAAAAAATTGATAGTGATGATATTTCCATTATGAGGAAAGCACATCTTGCAAAAGATTGCAGATGCGACATCAGATATGGAATATGTGTAACTACGACCCAAGAAGATGTTATAATATAATGGGGCATCATTGACCTCGATGTCAATTGCTACTATCTTTCCAACAACAAGAATTGGACAGTTGTGATATAATCCAAGGGGATGTGAGGGATGACTATCCTAAGCATAAAGAGTGATGGTGGATGGGGATAGGTCAGGGGAACCAAATTGTTTCTAAACACAAGTGGCCATCAAACAGGTGGAGGTGCCTTTATATATGATACAACTATGAACAATGGTTTTTCTTATGGATACTAGGATTTGAAAAGCAACAGATGAAGGAAGGGGGGTTGTTCTACAGGAAATCCTTTCTGCGGACAGAAACGATCCCTCTAGTCTTATGGGAGGATCTAAAAACTACAAAAGATACCTACGTGTAACCTTTCCTAATTCATACTAGAAAATGAAAATGAGGATACATCTCCTACCTCTCTCTCATGCTAATACCCTTGATGTTGACCTTGACTCTTTGGCTTCCAAGCTCACGATATCCTCTTAACTGGTGCAGATGAGTGCCTGCAATAAAGATCAAGTGGAGACAACAAAACTATGCAAAGAATAACATTTTATAATTCAAATGATGTAACAAATCAAGGAGCATTACAATAAATGGAAAATAATTGAAACATTTATGTAAATAAACATATATTGTCTTATTAATAGATGGAAAAGGGAGCATTACAAGAAATTAAGCCTTGATGTTGGAAGCCTACTTCAAGTGAGATTCCAAGTCCAAGCCTTAACCTTCAAACACCTTTATCCTTTGAAAATGGGCAGCAAATGGGAAAATGGACAACAACCAACAACCAAGCTACATGCCAACCCTACTAACTAGCTATGAATAACCTCACTAACCCTTAGTGGATAGTGGGAAATTAATTTATAGGGAAGGAGAGGGAGTTGAGGATCCATGAAAAGAGGGAGGAGTTCCACATATTAAGGGAGAGATCCATGGAAGGAGGATCTAGGGCCAGGAATGAGAGGTCTCATTCCAATCTTGAACTACTTGAAACCACATCTTCGTTCTCGAGCCTTCTAGTAAGAGAAGCTTCTCCTCCATTTTGGGAAAAATGCCTAAAGAGGACCAGTGTGGATTTTCTTGATAAGGTTCGTGCTGCAAAACATTAGATATGTGTAATGTTGGAGGTTACTAGCATAAGACATCAATTATGGGAAATGCGTCAGGCTTTCAAAACAAGGTTTTTGACAAGCTCTGTAGAATCATTTCAAGGTAATTTTTCTTCCATTTCTTCAAAGATATTCTTTTGATCTCTACAAAAACGCTTCATGGTGAATACATTATTTGCGATAGATTTCATCACTTTGTGACACTTGCGACATCAATGACTCAAATTTCGACACTTCAGGATACAAGAGTAGGAGTGTGACAAAATACTGTGTAATAGATGCCCCTTAAAGCATCAAGTCAGATAGGAAGTGTTGGCTGAAATGCTTTACAAGCAAAGGCAAGGACTTAGAGAACAACCGTCAGGAGATCAGAAAATCAAACATAATACAATATATCTGACATCTCTAATTTAGGTATGCTTAAACTGTAAGCATCTAACAATACATGGATCCAGGGCATGGACGTAGTCATTGACTAGAAAGGATCATGTTTACAATCATGAATACATGAATCCATGGTGTTGTACATGTTTCTCGTAGACGCCGAGAAACCAACTTGACCAGTTTTTAGGTTCAAATTGGCCTTTGAACCAGAGGGGGCTCCTTCAATTGTTATGAGGCTTTTTTTAACGTTGTTCACTGTCATTGGACAACAACCTATGAAACAAAATGGCCATATTTATGATTTAATTTGGGTGGTTTTTGATGATTACCAATATATGTTCATGAATAAATACCCCTATGATAAAGTCCTTAGTCAAAGGGTTAATGTTCCAGCGTAATAGAATGGCATGATTTTTTTAAAAGAATTTGACAGAAGAATATAATGGAATTCCTAATAATTAAGCAGTCAGAAAGAATACTTAATTAACTAGGAAAATTTGGATGTGTGTAGAAGACTTATAAAACCAAACATAACACATCCATGAGGATGATAGGAGGCAACAATCAAAATATGTAGAGGAGCTATCTTAGACAAACAATCCAAGAAAATAATATCTTTAAATGATTATAACTTTGTAGGGGATTTCAGAGAGATTGAAACTCAATCTCTTCTTACCCAAAATATCTTCATCCAACCTTGAACATGTGCAGAAATAGAATATGAAAGTATTGGAAAAATATACAGGAAACACAAATTTTGCCAAAAGTTGGAGCTGGAAATCCTTCAATTAGGAATGCTGAAGAAATTTTTTACAAAACTAAAAGGTTTTGGCATCATAATCCAACCTCTGTTTATTACAAATAAAACAATCTATAGAATAAAAACTCTCCTAAAGTGTTACAATAATTATGGAATAAAATCCCGAATAATAATTAAAAATAAAATAATATCTCCAATTTGTCTATTTGAAATATTGAATTGTTTGAAAGTATCGTGAATTGAAATATGAAATTGGTTCCTCACTACTGGAAATCTGCAAAATGATCCTCAATCTACTGATCTTCTGCTGCTAGGTGTCTTCTCAATGCTGATATCTCCATGCCCTTGAAATCTAGAACTGTTGATTTTTCCATTTGTCTTTCAACTGATAATTTTGTGCCTTAAAATATGGGGTTTGTGAAGTTGTCCCCGAAGATCTGTTAATTGATTCAATTGACTAATGATTTGTGTCACTTTTTGGCAATGCTTCACCATTTATAGAATATTTTGGAAGGAAATATTTGATAAATGTTCTTTTTTTAATATTTGTAAATGAATTTCATATTTTTCTGTTTTCATGAATTTCTTAAATGAAATTCACAAAATATCTCCTCAAATAATTGCATCTGGTAAATCCATCCATTATTTGAAATTATGTCTCGTTTTCCCTTCCCATTGATTTCCAAAGCTATGTGTTGTTTTGTCTTCCCATGGATTTCCAAAACCACGTGTTTTTTGTTTTTACTTTTCCTTTCACCCCTGTAAAATATTTGGGTAATTTTAATTCCTCCTTATCAATGTAAAACTGTTGTTAGTTTTGTTCCCATGGTTTTGATTTAAAAAATAATTAAAATTATTTTCACACAGATAAGTCTCCTTTTTACATGTACTTGTAACCTCATTTAAGTATCCTTTTTTTTATCTCAATATTTTTCTTAATTAGCCTCCCATGTGTAAAATCATTTCATAAATATATGAAATGTAAAAATATCATCTATCTCAACCTTATTTTACTTAGCTTCCCATCCATGAAATTTATTTCATAAACATTTGAAATCTCCTTCTAGCCACATTCTATAAGATTCAAATTAATACAGAGTATGGGGGGGAGGGTGCCGAGTGAAGCAGGAACTGACAATTGTAAAAGGAAATAAATTTGAAAACAACATTTCGAACCCCCCTTGGAGGGGTTAGGCTTGACCCAAATAATATTTTATAACATAACTTTTAACTCTAAATAGATATTTTATAAAAATATGATTATTTTAAAATTAAAATTATTATTATAAAAATTAATTAATAAGTCATTAAAAAGCATAAATAGGGATATGTTTGAGCATTAATCCAAGAAGGAAATTGGCAATTTCTTAAAAAAAAATTGTAGATTTCTTTAGGGAAAGAAATTGGTAAAACACCCAACAGGGATGAAACCATCCCACTAGAAAGGATAATGTCTACAATCATGAATACTTAATAACTCCACACAACCTAGATTTATCAAACAAAACCCAGGGTCTTCATCTCTGTCTTGATCCAACAAAAGTATGAATCTCACCATGTGAATAGACAAGTTGAAATCGAACATAGTAGAACCACATGATTACTGGTGATGATGTAAACCGTTAACATGCATAAGAGAAACCACCAATGATGAAAATTCTTATCAAGGTACAAAAACACAATCCACAAGTGTGAACAATGAAGCTGAAATCGAACACTTGCAGAATCATTCGATCGAAGGCCAGTGATGTGAACCTATCGTTGAATGCGAAGAACCTACCATTGAGGCATGCAATATCCAAGGTACCAAAATGGAGTTTATAGATAATATTCCTGAATAATGAGTTATATTTGACAGGAAGTGAGCCGTTGAAGGAGGGCCATAATGTTTCCCACATCATCAACAAGAAACATAGGATTTTGCAAAGTTAGCAAGATTGATTCAAGATTTATGCAAAAAAGGTTATATAGGGTATATAAGTGGTTTGAACTTGCAGGTGGGACTTCTCTTGAACATATCAGTGACACAACACTGGAATTTGGCAGCATTTGACTCAAAATAGGATCAGAGATCACGATGACAATATATAATAAAATGAGAGGAAAATGTATTTCTCAAGCCTAGTAAGACAAGTGACAAAGTGAGGATGTCCCGAAACCTACATGAGATACAGATAAGTTTCATTTTAAAGAGTGAAATACTGTCTTTCACAAAAAAAATCATGATATATGTTTCCTTCCATCTTCCCCCACTATTTCTAGTGAGTACTTCTTTATTTAGTAATCTCAAGCTTGAAGAGGATACCATATTCTTGTCGTTTAAGTTCATCCTTCAGATGAATCCATCCTATTATTTTTAATGAGCCCTAGGAAGGAGTAGCTTGGTCTCTTCATGGTGATAATTCCATCATTGTTTGATTTTTAACAAGTCCAGTGAAGGTAATCCTCGACATCTTTTTCATGTCTAGAGAGGTTGAAAAAGAGGCGAAAAAGAAAGCTCCAGATGTACCTTTTCATATATAGTCTCTTGAATCCGAAAAGGCAGAAAAAAATATTCAAGAGAACCTCTTAGCCATGTTTGAATAAGGCATTCCTTTTTCGTAATTATTCTATCTCAGTCTGGAAAAGGGTTAAACTTATACTGAGTAGACATCTTTTCATTTACTTTTACGAGCTCGAAAAGACAAGTGCTCAACAATATTTTCATATTTTGGGAGTCTAAAAATAGCTGAGAGAGGACTCCTCATAGAGGAATGAGTGGTATAAAGGGTAGCAACTAGTTATGGTCATGATGGAACTGCTCGAAACACGCAAAGATCAAGAGGTTGGCTAACAAGACCACTCATCACAGTGGTTCCCCAGGCAAGGGTAAAACAACCATGTGAGAGCGTATGATCGGCCAAGAATATGGTGATGATGGAATGAGAAAACAAGTCTCATATGGAAGAAGAGGCAGATAAAATGGAAATCATTAGAGGTGTATAAGAATGAGAATGGTTTCATTTTTACACAAGCTTGAAACAAAGAAAAACTATGCTTGAAATTGGTTTCATTTTTTCACAAGCTTGAAACATGAGGAAAAAATATGCTTGAGGGTGGTTTCATTTTTACACAAGCTTGAAATAGAGACAAACTATGCTTGGAAGTGGTTTCATTTTCACACAAGCTTGAAACAGAGACAAACTATGCTTGGAGCTAGTTTCATTTTTACACAAGCTTGAAACGAAGGAAAAACTATGCTTGAGATAAGTTTTCATGCCCTCAGCATAATGACTCAATTCAAGGGACATTCCCCCCAAGATTCATTTCATTCGCCTAAGTATACTATTGGTTACTAACATGTGGATGGAATGAAGTTTCATGTATGAGATCAGGTGAAAGAATCGATTGGGAATTTATGAGATCAAATAAAAAAATCAAATTG
This sequence comes from Pinus albicaulis, assembly GCA_034641835.2. Taxonomy (NCBI): domain Eukaryota; kingdom Viridiplantae; phylum Streptophyta; class Pinopsida; order Pinales; family Pinaceae; genus Pinus; species Pinus albicaulis. The sequence continues at coordinate 620,874,944 of CM076582.1, forward strand.
AAAGTGTATTTGTTTCATTTTTTAATGATCTTGACATAGTAAAAGAACTATGCTCATAGGGACCTATTTCATTTTTTAACAAGGTTGATGTAGTAAAAGAACTATCCTCATAGGAACCTATTTCATTTTTTAACGAGGTTGACATAGTAAAAGTATCATCCCCAGGAGAACCTTGATTCATTTTTTAACGAGTTTGACAGAAGAAAAGGAACTCAACTCTGACAACTTGTTAAATTTTTTAATGAGCTTGACACAATAAAAGGAACTTTGCTCCGACACCTTGTTTCATTTTTTAATGAGCTTGAAATAAGAAAAGGAACTCTGCTCCAACACCTTGTTCCATTTTTTAACGAGCTTGACAAAAGAAAAGGAACTATTCTTGAGAGAACTTGATCATGGCTCATAAGAGGTCATGGCTCCAAATATGTTCTCATTAGACGGGAGAAAAGAATTCTCAAATGGATACATATCAAGGGATCTAATGGAAAGATTAAGATCCAATTCCCCCAATACATGATGCACTATATCGCTAACTAGATCATCAATAGACGTGGGCATGGAACATGTTGCCACATAATTAATCTGTGGAAGATACAACTTGCATATAAGGACCATTTAAGGATGCTGGTTGATTGGGAGTCAAACTATGACCAATGAATGAAAGCTGATCAATGGTCACGATTCTTCCTTCATGCGGGAAACACATCACACAAAAGAGAGAAGAGATAAGAGCTCCCATGACATAAACATAATCACAGCCAAGGAGTAAATTAAAATCCAAAGGGCCTTGGACAACCATTACATCGATATAGACGATTTTTCCTCCCAAAGTAATGGGAAGCTTAGGAAGGATCCCTAAATATTGACTGGTTCCTCTATTAAAATCCAACATATTCTGGGTAACAGGCACAAGATGCGAAGAACCTAAGGCTTGCGAAGTAGTTGAGGACAAAATAATAATAGATGTGTCTTCATCTATGATTGTGCTAGGTACGACCACATTATAATATTTTATTGTGATATGAAAGGGCACATAAGAAGGAAGATGATATCCTACTATTTGAATCCAATCAAAATAATATATCATACTACTTGGAGGGAGTGCCATGGGAATGAGAGAATGGTTCCCTTGTGTTATGGGAATGGGAGGATCACCCTATGTACCTTGGGAGTGGGAGGATTTCCCTCTGGTTCATTTGAATATGAAAAAACAAGAAGAACATGAGTGGTATAAAGTTCACTCTCTATGAGAAAGGTATGATCAACTGAAGGTGAAATCAGGTCAACCATTTTCTCAACCAATGGTTGTTCAAGGACAGGCTCATGGGATTCACTTTTAGAGAGAGTGGGATTGATTAGAGATGAGTCATGGTCAATCACTTCACTAACTAGTGGAGGATTAGGGGAAAGCTTTTGGTAACCAGCCATAAGATAAGGTTGAGAAGCTGTAAGGTTTTCCAACACTTTCAAGGCTTCATCCATATAAGGACAAAGGTGAATAGGGTGGTTACCTTCACATAAACTATAGGGAAATTTGAATTTACCCTTTTCCCCATGGACCTTACTATCAGTAGTTGAGGTTTATCACCTGCATGATCTCCAGAGGCCAATGACAAAGGATAATTGAGCTTGTTGAGCACACTTCTAATACCTTGGGAATATCGGGAAAATATCTAAGAAGTTGGTCAACCTTACATAACCCGCAAGGGAATTTCACTTTGTTGGGTTGATTGGAAGGTTTTTCCACATTAGTTGCATATGTAGCAATGGTTTTTGGGTTGGACCCTTTCTTATTTTTCTTCTTCTTCTTAGCTTCCTGGTTACTAGAATCAAGAATTTCACCAGGTGAAGAGGAAGAACATGAGGAAGAAACAACAGCTGAAGAAGGGAAAGGGTCAACTTTAGGATCAACATGAGGTTGATTTTTTTTAGGTGGATGAGAACTCGGTTGAGAAGAATTTTTGACATTCGGAACCATAGGGGTTGAAAATAACCAAATTGGAAAACCAATTGTAAATCCAAGAAGGGACAACATTGCCATATAAGGAGCACCAATATTTCCAATTGGAGGAAAAGGACTAGGATTCCTGTCAGAGGGGTTTCCTTGATTGGTAGACTTGGGAAAATTTTCCATTAGTATCAACCTAAGTTCTATTAAGGATGTGTTCCACGAAGAGGATGTTATTCAACGGTCAATTAATTAATTTGAGAAATTAACAAAAAAAAAAAATCAAAAAGGGGAATCTAGGCATAAAGGTTTACCAAGTAACCGTGAACTGTGATATACACCTTGGTGAACCAAGGACTTAACGTACAAGAACTAATATCCTTGTGTGATTGGTGTATCACAGTATACAAGGTAGCAGAATTAGTTACTTATGGATGGATAACAACCTATAGGGGACTCCTCAAATATACTTGAGGGTACGTGGGAGTGCAGTCCGTAGTAGTGTTTTCTAAAGCGTAACCATTCAATGATAGCGTTTCAATATACTTTTCATGTGTGGAGCGACATATGATATACCTGAAGGTATGTGCAGAACGATCATATACACTTCTGTATGTGGAACGAGATTTCACCCTCGGGATGCAACACTGGAAAAAAATGATAACTCATATGTTTAACGATGTCGAAACATGTCTCTAGCCTATACCTATAGATGTTTTTGTTAATTTTCCAAATGCTCCTTAGGTTAATTGAGATAAATTTTAAAATTTGTCTTGAATTGTGTTTTGGTTTCAAGGTTCAAAAATTGATGTCACCTAAACACACATATGATGCATCTAATATTAAGAAAATACTCTTCATTTTCAATGAAAAATATCTAGTGTAGGAAAGAAGTGCAAACATTGATGCAACAATCAAAGATGCAACCAACAATAGATTCCTAACTAGATATTTCAATTCCACAATTCCAATGCAACAAGTGAAAAGTAAATGAATTTTAATTCAGTAAATTCACCTACATGATATTTTTTTTTTTACAATGAATGAGGATGCACTCATCAAAATTCAACACCAAGAAATGTAATCTACGCTCAATGACAATCTAAAAAACAACTTTCCAGTGCAATGTAATCTAATGAAATTTCCAGAAGTAATGATCAATTTTGAGATAAAGGCTTAACAAATGAAAATGCAATTTCTTTTCTGGTTTCCAAAAGAACTAAAAATTCTTATCTGACAACAAGTCAGTAACACATGCAAATAACAAAACAGTAAATTCAATTACCCAAAGAACTAAAGACTCAACCAAAGTTCATTTTCACTAATTCAACATGGAACAAAATCTTTCAAACCATTAAGAAAATAACAACAATAAGTCAAAATTCTATGAAAGCAAATCAGGGAAAGAACTTTATAGATCAAGAAATTCTAGATCTTCTAACAACAACCCTAAGAAATCTCAATTTTTTGGACCAACACAACTATAAGCAGACAAATCCGTGCTGATAGGGTCTTAAGCGTGACTTTACTCAGCCAAATCCATGCTGAAAATGCTTTGTTTTCAGATAAAAACGTGTTGGGCGAGGGAAAATTAGGAAAAAGTAAGAAGATTTGAACAAAGATTGAAATTTGACACTCTAAACAACACGCCACTCAGAATGTAGATCCATAATTAATCAAAGTGTCAAATCACTAGGAGGTTGTCCAAACTTAGTAAAAGAGACCAAAAACAAAATGAGGTTTCAAGGGTTATGTGCTCCCCAACGGAGTCACCATTTTTTGTGTGTAGGAAATCCTTTCCGCGAACATACACAATCCATCTAGTCCTATGGGAGGATCTAGCTACTATAGAAGACAACTACATGTAATATTTCCTAATTCATACTAGAAAATGCAAAGAAGGATATATCTGCTACCTCTCTCTGATGCTAATACCCTTGATGTCAGCCTTGACTCTTTGGCTTCCAAGCTCATGATATCCTCATCTTTGGTGTATATGAGTGCCTGTAAGAAATATCAAGTGGATAAAACAAAACTATGTAAAGCATAACATTTTCTAACACAAATTATGTAACAGATCAATGAGCATTACAATAAATGGATAATAATTGACACTTTTATGGAAATAAAACATATATTTTATTATTAATAGGTGGAAAAGGGATCATTACAACCAATGAAGCCTTGATGTTGGAAGCCTCCTTCAAGTGAGATTAAAAGTCCAAGCCTTAGCCTTTAAACACATTTCTCCTTTTAAAATCGGAAGAAAATGGGAAAATTGACAACAACCAACAACCAAACTACAGGCCAACCTCACTAACTAGATATAACTAACCTCACTAATCCTTACTAGATAGTAGGAAATTGATTTATAGGGAAGGAGAGGGAGTCGAGGATCAAAGAAAAGAGGAAGGAGTTCTATATATCAAGGGAGAGAACCATGGAAGGAGGATCTAGGGCCAATAATGGGAGCTTTTGTTCCAATATTCAACTACCTGAACCCATGTCGTCATTCTCGAGCCTTATAGTAAGAGAATCTTCGCCTCCATTTCGGGAAAAGATGCCTAAAGAGGACCAACATGGATTTTCCTAATAAAATTTGTGTTTGCAATGCTAGACATGTGTAATGCCAGAGGTTACAAGCAGGAGACATGAGTTATGGGAAAGATGTTGGGGTTACAAAACAATATTTTTGACAAGCTCTTCAAAACCCTTTCAAGGAAATTTTCTTCCACTTCTTCAGGGATATTCTTCTGGTATCTACAAACATGTTTCATGGTGAATACATTATTTGCGATAGATTTCATCACTTTGCGATACTTGCGACATTGAAGACACAAAGTTTGAAACTTTAGGATATGAGACCGAGAGTGTCAAAAAATACTATATAACAGGGGGATGTTCTGATTTGTCAATGTCAAAGAAAATCATGCGATCATCAAAAGGATCTACAATTCCCAAATCAGAGAGTATAACTTTCTGTTGGCATGGGAATTTCTTGAGGACTTCTGGCATTTACATGGCAGTAGGAGACTGCGCTAAGTCATCTACTATGTTATAGCTTTGGGTGACTTTAGAAGCAGTGTTTCAACATAATGGAAATTTGGGGATCTTGGGGATAACCTATACCTTATGGGGAGAGATATGTAAGGTACCATTGGATGAAGACAAAGGCTCAGTGGAAACTTGAGGTTGGGAATCAGTCACTGACTTAGCATGTGGCTTTCCATATTGGCGTGATTGATTCTAAAGGTTGACTTGTTCAGTATTCACTTCATTAGAATTCATCATAAGGATATGATAATCATGGTGACTAGATGGTCAAGTTTGTGGATTTGGATGACCTTGTGTAGGTTTAGCAGTGATATATCATTGATGAGGAAAAGGATTGGTAAACATAACTAGTTAAGATGAAGCAGGGGGAGGAGGAAGTGGAGTTATGGAATTTTTTTCCTCTAGAAGAAGTTGCTTGAGCTTCCCATACTTGGAGCATTTGAGGTAAAAAGGGAAAATCATGAGTATAATGGCAAAATACACTACAACATGCACAAGGTTTATTTGTACCAAGAGCCTTGTTTTTCTTGGGTTGTCTGTCCTATTGGTAGGTTGTAAGATTAGGCTGGTTTCCCAGAGGTGCATTAGGTGGTGGAACCTAGTTACCATGATTACCTTGAGATGGTTGGTTCCGGTTACCTTTACGCTTGTTCATTTTCTTGGGGTTGGGGGGATCGGTTGCGCTCTGATAAGCATACACTTGACCTTGGGGAGGAGGTTATTGCGGTGGTGGAGGTGGAGGAGGCATGCAGGTCTAGGGTGTTGGTGCTGCCAGGGTTGGAGCGCTAGGAATTGCATACAGATAATAAAGAGAAGGGGAAAACTTAGGATAAACAGGTGGAGCAACAAATAGCCCTAACATCTACTGATATGGATGGGAATATGCATATGACGTGCTGGGAATTTGATAAGGGTTTCCATGTGAAGGATTAGGAGGGGAACAAGTGTAAGAGGAATTGGCCCCCCTTTGGGGTTGACCATAACTCATTGAAGTTGGAGTATATGGTGGAGGTTGAGGGTGTGAAATGGATTCAACGATACCATCCATGGCGTGAGATTCCCCTGGCGCGTTAGAAACACTGGGCTGAGGCAGATTAGGAAGGACAGTACAAACACATCCTGACTATGCATAGATCAGTTCATATTTCAAAGCTACTTGGAGCGCAACTTCCTCAAAATGGGGGAAGTTTCAAGCGACGTCTTTAACTATAGGGGCCAAAAGCAATCTAAGGAACAAATCCATGTAAACATGGTCTTCGAATTCAGGGGCCCTACACATGCTCCTCCTTCTATGCCATTCTTGAACATGTTCAGATAGGCGAGTGGTAGAATTTTGATAGAAATAGGTCACATAAGTGGAATGAGTGGCCCTGAGTTGATCTACATACCACTTAAAAACAACTCCAGTAAGTGTGCATTGGAATAGACGAATATGAATGGAGTCTTCAGTGATATAATTGAATGAAAACCACATATGGAATGACTGAACATGATTTTTTAGATCTTCTCCAGGATTTCCTTCAAAATTGGGTATGTCGAAAGGAAGATTGGTGGGTATAGCAGGCCAACTGGGGTCATGGAGAAGAGGGTCGTTGATAAGTTGGTTAAAATTAGGGAGACTCAAACCAAACATAAAGGGTAAAAATGGAGTAATAGTGACCATACTAGAAGAGGTTCTACTTAAGGGGTTACCCTAGTTAGTACCTGGGGGACCACCTTGGTTTCTTGCACCTACATTGGTGCCTAACATGGTGGAAGTACAAGGTTGAGAAGATGTGAAAAAAAAAGAATAAATAGAAGAATTAGTAGAACCAGAGTCAGAATGAGGACTCGATGGAGGACTAGGAGGATGAACTCTAACTCGACGAGGAGGAGTAATATTTCCTAATGGAAACTGAGGGCGAAGGCCTCAAATTATCCACGGAAAATGCCTAGGGGGTGCAATGATGTAAAGACAAGGATGACTCAAAAGAATAAGGGATGATAGGAGAAGAAGAGTAACAAACAACAAGAAAATACCTAATGTAGTGGTTCCAAGTGTAAACTAACTATATTAAGATGCTACTCTAATTCAACCAAAAATATTATATCAAATAAAAATACATCTAGCCTATAGGTGGTCTAAATTCTCAAACAAATCCTAAATATACTGTTTCATATGGCCTTCCCAAGAACTTCTTACTTGATGGAATTTGATCCCTGCAAGCAGATTTGTCCAAAGAAAGGTGGTGTAGAGAATCAACTCCTGCCCACAACCAGTCCTATAGGGTGTTTTCCTATTATTGGTCACTATGGTTACCTTCATCCCATGAGGGTGTTCGAGTCTTGAGCTTCTTGGTGATCATCCACTACAAAACATAACTTGCCACGGGTTGGGTAGCCCTGAGGAGAACTTCTCGCACGATGACCTAGCTTAACCCCCTCTGAATCAGGTTTCTAGTGAACTTCGACTTTGGATCGTGGGATGGTGAAGTATTTTAATATCCCTAATAAGTCAACTTCTATGTCTTAGTGTAAGTGATCGATAGGTTCTATTGGAAGTATATCCCACCGATCCTACACTTAACTACATAGATGGTTTGGCCCTAGTGCCGAAGGGGGCTTAATCTATTTGTGTTAGATTATTGTTTCAAGCATTGGCTTGGCAGTGTTAACCAAGCTCACGTTCGGTAAGGGTGTTCAAATGTGTGTGAAAAGTGTGTTTAAGGTATGGGTTAATCCATCATGCTTTATGATGCCATGTGCTGCTGAAATAAAGTGCTAAAAAAATGTAAATAATGTTGCAAATGGACAGTAAAATAAAAAACCAATCCAAGCACACAAATCCCACCCAAATGGGTTATCAAACAACTAAAAAACAAAAGGCAAGAAAGCTACTAAAAAATAGATAAATGGCCTAAAATATCTAATGTCAAAGGGACTGTGATCTAAAGGCAGTAATATGTTGTAAATGGTGCGCAGAAACAAAAAATCAGAGGTGAAAAATGATGCAAAGGATAGGAAAGAAGCTCTAAAACCTGGGACACACAAGGGGATCCTAAGGGGGAAGGAAACAATAAATTCAAAAGGGAGTTAAAATGATGAAAGAACCTATCCTACAGGGATGTAAATAAATGGAAAAACCCTGAAAATCAATGGCTAAAATGTTGAACCCTAGACTCCTCAACCCAACAAATCTCTTCCTAAAAAGGTGGAGGTGTACTCTAAACCCTAGGGGGATTTTTTCCTTCCTCAAAGAGAAAAAATAAGAGAATATAGGCCTAGGTGAGTCTCAAAAAGAGATAATAAACCCCTTCACAGTCCATACACAACACTTAAAAAATATGAAAAAATTCTGAAAAACTATAGAAAACATGCAAAACGTAGGTACTGACCTGGAAACAATGGAAAACATAATAAACTGGCCAAAAAGTGCATTCCAGAATGCAGATCTGGGGCTGAAAAGTGAATTTTTCTCCTAGGAATTTCGGTCAATAGATCTCACCCAGATTGTGTCATCTCTTGCTCGGCTAGTACCTGTCACCCGCGGAAAGAATTAGAAAACCATCAGAATCCAAAAATTTGATAGAAAAAGAAAGGAGAGCTAAAAATATAAATTGAGAGACTATAAATAGCTGAAGAAAATACTGAAAACCACTAAAATGAAAATCACCTAGGAGATGAATTACTACCCCCATGGAGTCACCATTTGTTAGTGTAAAGATTTCAGGAAGATGTACAAAAAATGATTCACTTAAGTCACTAATGGCAACTGACCCTAACAACAATATGTGTTTTTTGGCGCTTCAGATATGAAATAATAAAATGAGAAAACCTTGCAACAGAAATATTATATGCGATCCAAAATAGAAAACAACAATATATATCCAATGCAATAACCCATATGGAAATACTTTTAAAATTAATAATATTTTATTAATAACACTTGGTGAAGGAGGTCTACAGAAAGGGTCTACAAATCCCCTTCCTTGGGATGGGTCCTTTGAAGTCCTTGTGCTTCAACGATAGATTCTATCTCTCAATGTGTGAAAAACCCAAAACAAATAATATAACTCTAGTGGGAGCTCAAATGCTAGAGGACGATAATGGTGACGATGATAATGATCATGGTGAAAAATAAATGGAAAACCCTCTTATTTATAACAAAGTATTGGGTTGATCTTGAAAATGGGAAATAATAAAATATTATTGACCAAATCAAGATCTAACCATTAGGAATGCTTTATTCTATTTTTTGGAGAGGAAAAGTATGTTCAAAATGGTCAAATATATTTATTTAGAAATAATTAACAAATACAATGATTTATTAATTATTTTGCGAGGATTAAGAAATGTGTGAAATTGAAATAATTATTAAATAATGATTTAACAATTATTCCAAAAATAGAAATAAGGAATAATAAATAAATAGTTATTTATGTAATTATTCATAGGTGATTTAGTCAAATGTGACAAGGAATAATTATCAAAAAATGATTTAATAATTATTTCTAGAGAAAATTAAATAAATAATGATTTATTCAATTATTCTCATGGGGTTTTTTTATATTTTAATCAGAAATAATTTATAAAAATGGTTTACTAAAATATTTCCCATGGCGAAAGTGATTTTAATATAGTAAAATTAATTCCTACACGGTGTGTTATCACTCCCCTCCACTTCCCAAGACTGAGAATGGAGCTGAAGGAAGGTAACCACAAACCAACCTTTAGGTGAGGTAGCTAGCCCTACCACAACTAGAGAGGGCTCTCTCAATGTCACTTTAAAGGAAATGAGATGATTGAATATATTGATCTTAGGCTAGTTATGATGCTCAACAGATTAGGGTTTTTGTTTGTTTGAAGTTTTGTTGGATATGAATGATAGTTAGGGAAATAGGTCTAGAGTTTACGTCAAATTTCAAAGGTTAGATTGCAGAGTCAAGGATGAGGCCATGTGGTTAAGATTATAAACATGCTTGATTTGTCATCTTGTATAGGGTGAAGAGAGAGAGAGTCAGAATGAGCATTAAAATGAATTCATTCATCAGAAGAGCAGAGACATATTCATGTAAATATTATAAAAACAAAGCATGGAAAGCATGATTTTTGTCTATAAACTAATAAGATTAACATAAATAAGCATATATGTGAAATATGGATAACATAACATTAAACATGATAAGTTTACAAAGAAAAACAAATGCTCAAAGGCATACCACTGGAGTCTTAACAATATGTCTGCAACACTATCTTTTATTTCATTTAGAAAAATTCTTATACAATAGCTCCACTGCAAATAACAACTATCCAACCCCTAAAATGAATTTATTTTGGAGTACGTATAGAAAATATAAGTCATGACACCTCATTGGATCAAAATATTATCCAAAGCAATTCATAAATTCACCCTATGAGTAATTTCGTAGTTTCTAGGGAAGTTAGAAACCATTCCCTCAAATGTAGCTAATAACTACGAGTGTGTGTTTCCTTCATTAATTACATTATTCCTCCACAAAGAGAGACAAAAAAAACAATTCTCCTAACAAAAATACATCTCATGGGACATCTAAACCTATAATTTTGGAGTTTTTTTAGCTTGGAAACTATCCAAAGGAATCCAATGATAGAAGCATCGTGCCTCCCAGCAGAAGCATCACGCCACTTTGAAGCTTATTTTGACTGAATTTTAGGCACCCATTTGAAAATATGAGATTTAGGCTAGGTAGGTCTGTGTGTAATATTTATATTCCATCCTTCGAACTAAAAAAATACCCCCTATAAGGCCTTCAAAAACCGATTCTCCCAACCTCACTCCAGAAGTGCCGCACAGAGGCAAAATAGGTGGCAGAAGCATGAAAAGTGATGTTTTTTGCATTTTTATTCAAAATGGGAGGGTGACATGTTGACCTGATGTCATATATGTGATGTAAAGGTGAAGATTCATCCAACAATGTATAGTTTTCCCCATTTAAGTTCTCTAAGAAAAAGCGCCGCGTTGCTGCACGTGCTTCTGCAATGACCAAATTTCCAGAATTTCCAAAAACGTTTCTATAGAAATAAGAATTAAATATGGATCAATAGCTCTATAACCATAACGTTTTTTGCAAAACTGATAGAGTTTTTTGTGACTTGGTATGTTGTGAACACCAACCTCCAATTTTCCAAAATATTTTCCCATTTACTCAGAATCGAAGTTTGAAGTTGATCACTAAAAAATTGTAGAAGTGTGGCATACTCTTAGCAGAAGTGCACACTTAATTTGAGAGGGAGTTTGGATGGCTTCCTAGATGTGTTTATGGCTTAAAGTTATATGTTTGGAAAGCCTAGGATGTATTCTTAAAATGGATTCATAAAGCACTACAAACCCCTACTCCAAACCCCTGACAAATTGACTTGAAGACAACCTGTTTAAAGTTGCAGAAAATGACCCGGAAAAACTAAATTTTTTGTCATTTATCTCAAATCATAACACTTGTGCATAAAATGAAGGATTTTTTTGTTTCTTGGCATATGATTGACAAAAATGTCTTTCAATTTTGTAAAATTCGTCTCCATTACTTCAGAAACCGATTTGGAAGAAAATTTGTCCTTTTGTGCAATGCAAACCCTAGCTTGATCACAAAAATTTTGAAAATAATACCATGGGTCTGATTTGGCTCGAACCTGGAATAGTGACCTCCCTTATGAATCTTATTTTCACCCTCCATGGCGTTTTTCAACAAGATAAAACCCTAGCTAGATGTAGTGGGTAGGGAAAGTGAAGATTTAGGAAAATAGGGGATAGTTGTAGGGTGGTTTTAGGGGCAGAAATGGGGTGGAAGGAAGCTAGGGAAAAATACATAAAAAATTGGGGAGGTAGGGTAATGAGTTGGATTTACACTGCAAGTGAAATTTCTAGAAATGAGCAAGATAAAGGTGTCCAAAAGGTCAAAACACAAGGATTTCGTAGTTTTCCCGCAAAATTGTACTGAAAACTAGGGTTTTGATGAAAATGATGGCAAAGAAGGCTCTGAGTGATAGGAAGTGTTAGGGTATGGTGTATGAATGTTTTATGAAGGTTTTAGATGGTTATATTATGGTTTTTCCAACTGAAACCAACCAAGCATGGAGGAAACCAAAAACGTAGTGAAGAAAACCATAAGGAGGGAATCCACACTTTTCTTAAGAATTTGACTTGAATAAGGTATGAAGAGAATTAACTTAATTTTTTGGAGGTATATGAACCTTTTTGCAAGTTTATTTAACCCTTGGATGGTTGTTTTGAATCTTGGAACCAAAAGCGTAGAAAATTGCCAACCTTTGGATGGTTGTGGAGAGTTGTGAGCATGAGAGAGGAGCCCTTTTGATCATGTAGCATACTTATTGAAAAAGGACAAGTTGCTTCTTATTTTTTATTACATGTCTTTTCTAACTCCTAGTGAGGATGATTTTTATGGTGAAAATGACTCTTATTTGCTTTCTTTCATGACATGATTGGACATTGTGGTGGCGAAACAAATGAGATCTAGACCATAACCTAGATGGAGGTATCTTGACTGATATATGACCCTAGGTGATTGATGGATGACACAAACTTTGAGATGATGATGACCATGAATGGAGTGAAGGGAGCAACATTTTAGACCTAGAAATATTTAGTGAACAAAAGTTGATTTGAAAACTGACTTGAAACATGAAATTTTGACCTAGGACCACTATTAAGTAAACTTGAAAGAGTAAATTTGATCACTGAACATTAAGACACTAAAATTGTCTCTAGATGGGGATGGAATATCCTTCAGGAGGTTTCATGAACACCGTATATCAGGTAGCTTCATCTGTTGGGGAATGGAGTAAAAAATAAAACACTAGACACTCCAAAGACTAACAACAATAGAAAATGACTCTGACTCGAAAAATGATTTGAATACTAACTGAACTTACTCATGGAAGCACATCATCGGGATCTTAGGGCCTTCACCTCGAGCTTCATATCCTAATTATAACTAGACACCTACTGAAGATATATATACAATCATGCGATATGATCCCTCCAGTGTAACCAATCCAGCAAATGGCTACTTACTTGAATCATGCTCTCACTTTCCTTGAGTAGGCAGAAGAAACAAAATGTAAGAAAATCAAAGTGTCCACTAAGAATGTGCTCATGATCCATAAATACAAGAATATTCATCTTCCCAGATGGTTGCAACAAACTTACCATAGGCTCATGTAAATTCACCTCTCCTGATGATTGCAACAAATCAGAAAAAGGATCCTTGAAGATATGAAATATTATTCTGTATTCATGATCCCAGGGAAAATTTTTGTTCACAATTAGTCCTTTATCAATCCTATCATGATCAAGTTCAACTTCAAAGAAAAATGGATCAACAGATTTGTCTATAAAAATGTCCAAATTTTCTCTAGCATCCTCAAATATTATAGCCATATCATGTGTATCCATGCTGCCCTTTTTTTAATCAAACAATTATGTTTTGATGTCATTATATATCTCTATTTGAAATCTATCATCTTGATTTTCATGATGGGAGACTATTTCTGATAGTTGATCCTCTTGCAGTTATGGGTCTTTGTCAATATGAACTAGTTCACTACTTACACCTTGGTAAAAAAAAACTTGACAAACAGGTTGAAAAACTTCACCTATCTTAAGAGAAGGGACATGAATATCAACATCAAGTTCTTGATTCATTTCATCTTCATCTAAGAGAGAAATTTTTGATGGATGTAAGTTTTCTACATGTTGTAAGTCTTCTTGATCATCATGACCACTAACCTGAGAAGAGAATTCATAAAGTGCCTCTAACATATCCTCATCATTCATAAATTCTATATTCTCATCAATACTTTCAAGATACTGAATGAAACCCTCAAAATGATCATAAAAATTTTGTACCAGTAGCAAATATGGATTATGCTCTTTATAATTCTCAAAAAATACTATATGAAAATCCTTTAAGGAACATATGCTAGTTGGTCTTAACCATTGACACCATGTTCTTGATTTCTCTTCCAGAGTATCCATAAATATCTTCATTACGCAATCCTCATGAAACTTAACTTTAAGTCTATGTACATACATATGAAACTTGATCAAGTTTAAGAAAAAATTATCTTTCTTTTCATCTTTGAACATGGGAAGATAAGATAACCAATCAACACGAGGCATAGGATTTGGAAAGCTATGGATATGATACTAATCCACATGAGCATACCTAGAATTCCTTCTTGTAGTTGAATCCATATTGAAAACAGTGAAGTCACCAAAATTTTCTTGAAGCTACTAATTTTTGAACAGTGGAGTCGCAATGAAAACTCTGAACTTTTAGATTCTTTGACACTAGAGTCACCAGGTGAAAAATGCACCACCTTCTTGTTCCTAACCACTGTTCACCATCAAAAATCAGAGCTAATATTTTTCATTCTTTCCTGGGAAAGTTTTAACCTTCCCTCCTCGGCAACGACACCAAAAATGTTATCAATCCCCCCGCTTCCCAAGGCTGAGAATGGAGTTGAAGAAAGGTAACCAAAAACCAACCTTTAAGTGAGGTAGCTAGCCCTACCAGAACCAGAGAGGGATCTCTCCATGTCACTTTACAACCAATGATATGACTGAATATATTGATTGTAGGCTAGTTATGATGCTAAGTAGATTAGGGTTTTTGTTTGTTTGAATTTTTTTTGGATAGGAATGACACTTAGGGAACTCGGTTTAGGGTTTAGGTCAGATTTCAAAGGTTAGATTGAAGATTCAAGGATGAGGCCAGGTAGGTAAGCTTATAATAATTCTTAATTTTTCATTATGTATAGGATGAACAGAGAGAGATTTAGAATGAGCATTAAAATGAATTCATTCATCAGAAGAGCAGAGACATGTTCATGTCAATCTTATTAAAACATAGCATGGAAAGCATGATTATTGTCTATAAAATGATAAGATTAACATACAGAAGAATATATGTGAAATATGGATAACATAATATTCAACATGATAAGCTTACATAGAAAAACAAATGCTCAAAGCCATACCATTGGAGTCTCAACACTATGTCTGCAACTTTGTCTTTGATTTCATTGAGAAAAAGGCTTGTACAATAGCTCCACTGTAAATAACAACTATCCAACCCCTAAAATGACTTGATTTGGAGTAAATATAAAAAATATAAGTCATGACACCTAATTGGGTCTAAATATGATCCAAAACACTTCATAAATGCACCCTATGAGTCATTTCCTAGTTTCTAGGGAAGTTAGAAACCATTCCCTCAAATTTAGCTAATAATTAGGAATTTGTGTCTCCTTCATTAATTACATTATTCCTCCACAAAGAGAGGAAAAAAAAAACTCTCCTACCAGAAATACAACTCATGAGACAGCTAAACCTCAAATTTTGAAGTTTTGTGGTTTGAAAATTGTCCAAAGGAATCCAATTACAGAAGCATCATGCCTCCCAATAGAAGGGTCATGCCAATTTGGAGCTAATTTTTACTGAGTTTTAGGCACCCATTTAAAAATATGAGAGTTGTGCTAGGTATCCCTGTGTGTCCTATTTCCATTCCATTCTTTAAACTAAGAAAATACCCCCCGGAAGGCCTTCAAAAACTGATTCTCCCAACCTCACTCCAGAAGCACTACATGGAGGAAAAATAGGTGTCAGAAGCATGACAAAAGTGATGTTTTTTGCATTTTCCTTCAAAATGGGAGGGTGACATGTTGACTTGATGTAATATATGTGATTTACAAGTTAATATGCATCCAACCATATAGAGTTTTCTCCATGTAAGTTCTTTGAGAAAAATCGTTGCGCCGATATGAGACGCTTCTGCAATGACCAAATTTCCAGAATTTCCAAAAACATTTCTGCAAAAAATAGGGCTTAAAGATGGCTCAATATATCTCTAACCCTAATGATTTTTGCAAAATTGAGAGACATTTTGTTCTTTGGTATTTTTTTAACAAAAACCTCTGTTATGAATATAATTCATAACGAATATAACAAATATAATTATTAAATAGTCAATTAAGGATTATGTAAGTAGTCATTAAGTTAGTGAAAAGGCATGTCTAAGAGACATGCCCAGTCATGAAAGGTCACCTGCGTAGGTATATAAGCAGGGCATCATTGTAATTATCATATATCAATCTCATACCTTTTATAATATAATATTTGTATCCTCATGGATATCTTTGTATTCCAAGTGTTTTGGAGTATTTAAGCTCGAGAAGGAACTTTGTTCACTTCATTTGGTATCAGAGCAGTTTGAGCCTTCGGCCGCTTAAGCGCTGCACAGAGCCACGCTCTCTGATCCAGGTCTTTGACCATAAAAATCGTCAACCTTGTTGCCGTCGTGACTGAAGCATTCGCTACAAATTTTGGAGTTTCTCCATTGTTGAGTTTGTCAGAGGCCTTTGGCCATAATAAAAAATTGAAAAAAAAATGGAAGAAATATATACAATATATATATATATATATATATATATATATATATATATATATATTAATAAAAAAAATAAAAGAGAGAAGGAAAGTTATAATAAAGAGGGAAATAAATTAAAAGGAAAAAAAATATTTAAAAGAAAATAGTTCCAAAAGAAAAGAAAAGAAAAGAGAAAAAAGAGATATATATAAAGAAGTACATATATGTACATACCAAGACAAATTAAAATTAAAAGGAAAAAGAAATAAGGAAGAGTAGGTAAGGTTATTTTGATTATTCTTTCAATAGTTTACAAGCTCGTGGTTTTGGAAGCCCATGGTAATTGCCCATGGTATTTGTAAGGTAAAATAAGAAGTAAAGGAATAAAAAATCTCTGTGTGAATGGTAAGTTTACTTTTACATGGATAACATTAACCGAGTCAAATACACATAAGTGGACATATATTTATAGGAGAATATATGTGAATAGCCACGTTTCACTAGGGTTGTAACCTTTCAACAAAAAAAAGAGTTAAAAAGAATCAATTGTTAAAAGCATGTATATATATATATATATATATATATATAATTAATATTATTTAATTAATTAAATTATTAAAAAAAAAATGAAGGAATAATAACTTCATTAAAAAGAAGAAGAGAAAGTTAGGAAGGGTTACCTTAAAAACCCTAAAAACTCAATTCAATAGACAAAATGAAATCAATCATTGATGAAAAGAAAATTAAATCCAATTCGGAAAGGAAAGAAGGAAGATTTACTGAAAATTATAGTATTTTAGCAAATACAAGATGGAGAAATTATTATCCATAAAACTTTGAGGACAAAGTTATGAAGGAAGGGCCAATTCATAACAAATAAATAAATAAAAGTTGATATATTAAATTGTGACGAAAGCAAATGATGAAATCAAATGAAGAAAATGGTGCATGATTGAACTAAAGAAAAGTGTCAATTATAAGCTTTGAGGACAAAGCTTTTGAAGGAAGGGGAAATTTTATGAATATAATTCATAACGAATATAACAAATATAATTATTAAATATTCAATTAAGGATTATGTAAGTAGTCATTAAGTTAGTGAAAGGGCATGTCTAAGAGACATGCCCAGTCATGAAAGGTCACATGCGTAGGTATATAAGTAGGGCCTCATTGTAACATTTTATCATCTATCAATCCCATACCTTGTATAATATAATATTTGTATCCTCATGGATATCTTTGTATTCCAAGTGTTCTGGAGTATTTAAGCTCGAGAAGGAACTTTTTTCACTTCAACCTCCTCCATTTTTCCAAAATACTTTCCCATTTGCTCAGAATCCATGTTTGAAGTTGATCACTAAAAATTTGCAGAAGCGTAGCGCACTCTCAACAGAGGCGTCGTGCCTACTTTGAGATGGATTTTGGAGGCATTAATAGAAGATTTTTGGGCTGTAAGTGGTATTTTTGGAAATCTTAGGATGTCTGCTACAAAATGGAGTCATCAAGAACTACAAACCCTTGCTTAAAACCCCTGAAAAATTGACTTGAAGACAACCGGTTCAAAAGTGAAAAAAATGACATGGAGGAACTGTGTTTTTTGGCATTTCTCTCAAATAATAACACTTGTGCATAAAATGAAGGAGTTTTTTGTTCCTTGGCCTATTATTGACAAAAAATTCTTTCAATTTTGTAAAATTCATCTCCATTACTTTAGAAACTGATTTTGAAGCAAAATTGTCCCTTTGTGCAATGTAAACCCTAACTTGATCACAAAATTTCTCAAAATGACACCATGGGTCTAATTTGTCTCAAACTTGGAATGATGACCTCCATTATGAAACTTATTTTCACCCTCCATTGTGTTTATCAACAAGATATAACCCTAGCTAGATGTAGTGGGTAGGGAAAGTGAAGATTTAGGAAAACAGGGGATATTGGTAAGGTGGTTTAGGGGCAGAAATGAGGTGGAAGGAAGCTAGGAAAAAATCCCTAAAGAATTTTGGAGGTAGGGTAATGAGTTTGCTTTACATTACAAGTTAAATTTTTGGAAATGAGGATGAGGAAGGTGCCCAAAATGTCAAAGCACGGGGATTTCCTAGCTTTCCTGCAAAGTTGTAGTGAAAACTAGGGTTTTGATTAAAATGATTGCAAAAAAGGCTCTGAGTGATAGCAAGTGTCAGGGTATGGTGTATGAATGTTGTATTAATGTTGTAGATGGTTATACTAGGTTTTCTCCAACTGAAACCAGTCAAGCATGGAGGAAACCAAAAACATAGTGAAGAAAACCCTAAGGAGGGAATCCACCCTTTTCTTAAGAATTTGACTTGAATAAGATAGGAAGAGCATTCACTTAATGTTGTAATTCTATGAACCTTTGTGGAAGCTGATTTAACCCTTGGATGGATGTTTTGAATCTTGGAACCAAAAGCGTAGCAAACTGCCAATATTTGGATGGCTGTGGAGAGTTGTGAGCATGAGAGAGGAGCCCTTTTGATCATGTAGCATACTTCTTGAAAAAGGAAAGTTGCATTTTTTTTATTACCTATCTTTGCTAAGTCCTAGTGAGGATGCTTTCTATGGTGAAAATGACGCTTTTTTATTTCTTTGATGACATGATTGGACATTGTGGTGGTGAAACAAATGAGACCTAGACCATAACCTAGATGGAGGTAAGTTGATTGATCTATGACTCTAGGTGATTGATGGATGACATGAACTTTGGGATGATGATGACCATGAATGGAGTGAAGGGAGTAGCATTTTAGTCCTAGACATATTCAGTGAACAAAATTTGATTTGAAAACTGACTTGAAACATGAAATTTTGACCTAGGACCACTACTAAGTAAACCTTAAAGAGTAAATTTGATCACTGAACATAAAGTCACTAACACGATCCACCTAGTTAGAAATGGCTAGGTGATCATTTTTTGGAGATAATAATTTTACTTGGAAACGGGTGTACTTAGTGATTGGGATTGGACTCAAGGCCTAAACTGTGGGCCGAGTACCATAATTATAGCCTTCGATGCTTTATTGGGGAAGGCATTTGCATCCATTTCTACTCATAATAATGTTGTACAGATAATATAGGGGTCAAAATTTATATCTTGATTTTAGTTAATTTGTTATATTTATTATATTATCCTTTTTCGAAAAATATGAGATTCTAGAACCATATGGGATTCTAGAACCAATTAGCAATACAAAGGCACAACATCAAAATTTGGTTGGAAATGACCTAGCAACAAAATTGGAAATGAGTACCTTAGGGTTTCCAAGAACTCTCTGCGTTCTCCTCATAACTTATCTTTCACCTTAATGTAAATGTTTCTCATCATAAGGCTAAAAACTATGCTGAGAATTATTTGAGCATGTAATAGTCATTATACATGAGAGAGTTGCGAGTAAGTTCATGAATCATGAGGGTAGGTGAAAGGTCACAATAGGTGGAAAATCACCTCATTTCTATAAATATGCCCTCATGCCTTAGTTGAAATGGAATTTAGCACTGGAGCGAGGAGTAGAATTATATAGTTGATCCATGCTTGAAGAGCTAGAGGCACTTAGCTCTTGACAATTAGTAGGGTGAGTTGTGCTGAGGCTAGGGTTTGTATTTGGGTGATGGTATGATTAGCCCATGTTACACCCTTGGGATTTGATGAACTTCTTGAATATATACTTTAATCTGCAACATTGATAATAAAAATTTCTTCACTTTTGGCATTTATTCTCATGCATCTTTATGGTGGTTGTATTGGCTATCTCGTATTCCCACCGTGTTTGTATGTGTTCTTTCATGTAGTGATATGTTAATGAAATGATTCTTAGCTTATTTCCTGCATGTTTTCTTAGAGTCCTTACTTTCTTATTCCAAACCATGCTGATAAATTATTGTGAACTTATTTTCAATTAACCTTTGGCATGTTCTTGTTCATGTACATATGAAATAATTTTAGCTTTCTAAGCCTTCTTGTTCCATGATTCTTCTTATTGTTTTGTTGTTACACTCTTGTATCCTATTCTGCAGATTGTCAATATTGAGATAATCTCATCCCTATTCTTTGGGAATTTAATTCTTGCCCTCATATTGACATCTCCTCATTTGAAAACCATGAGTGAAAAAACTTGATGGCTACCAGGCCTACATACCAGATGGGGTTCCTATCCAAAACAGTGTGAGGTCTAATTGGGACTTCACACCCTAGCTATTAGTGGTACATTCTAACCTGTCAATAAATACCCAATAATCTATTTAAATACATGACGTGCCTTTCAAATACTATTAAAAAAGATGAAATTAATAACCAATATTAAGGAATATGGTATGGTAATCAATCCATCCCAGTTGATCAAAAGAACAAGAATATAAAATTTGATGGAAAAGTCCAACTTACAAGCTATAGGAAGTCATGCATTTGAGATTTGCATGGAAAACAATCAAGAAGAGGAAGGGAGGGATGTACACATCAAACTCACGTATCACCAATCCCCTTGGTATTGTGGCATATCTCACTTGTTGAGCATAGTCCAATGCCCTATATGAATGTAAATATTGCAAAGGATGTCACTAAAGTTGAAGTTAGAAAAGTATTGCGTAATAAAATTTTAGCTACATTAGAAAGATTCAAATAAATTATTACTTAAATGCATGTTGGAAGAAGTAGTAGGTTACTTGGTTGAGTATATGCATTAAGGTGTTTGTGGAGGCCATTATGTAACCTCCAAAGTATCCAAGATAATTATAATATTTGAATTTTATTGGCCTACCCTATATGTTGATGTCCATAAGTATGTTAGAGCCTACCTTGAATGATAAGTCTTTGTTGGTAGATAAGAAATAGCTACCCTGCCCCTGAAACCTATCCAAGTAGATAATAGAGAAATTTAGAAGTCTAAAATGGGCCTCCTAAGGAAAATAATAAAATAAAAGTGATGAAATTTTGAAGGAAAAGAAGGAAAACTATTTTTTTGTATTGCATTTTTGGTTCATATCCTTATAGGTTTATTCAAATGTCAAGTGTAGGTCATTGTTGGATGACAATTTAAATTCCACATGCAACGAGTATCCACTATGCATTCTTTTGAGTATTTTCACACCTAAAAAAACTTGAAAATAAGTGAAAATAAATGAGAAACACATTTTTCATGTAATTTTTTTTTTTGGTGTGGGACTACTCAAATGTAGAGTAGGTACTTGTTAGATGTGGAATTTAATTCCACAAATTCTACATCCAACGGTTCCTACACTTGATATATGAGTAAACATATAAGGATATAAGTTGAAGATACAATTAAAAAAAGTAGTTTTATGTTGTTCCCTCCAAAAATATTTACCCCTGGCGATGACATAATCATCTTGAATATTAATGGTTCTTTTAAAGTATATTTTATTAGTAACATTTTTAAGGCCTATTTTACCTCAAAATTCCCTTTGACACACCTTTCCAATAACGAAATCTTGAATTCATAGGAGAGATCCATTCACCTTCTAGTGTCCAACATAAATGGATCCTAATGAATATAGATTACTTTTCCAAATGCATAGAGGTAATTCCCACTAGAAAAGATATTAATCAAGTTGTATTTAAATTCATTAAATAAAATAATTTATCTAGGCTTAATTGCCCCAAAAAAATTATGAAAAATAACAATAAGGCATTCAACATGCAACTGAATTTAATGATTACATATTAATCCTTTCTAGAGAAACAATCAACCGAATGGCATAATATTTGATGGTAGGGAAGTATTTGTAAATACTGTGAGTTACCTACCACTCAAAATTCCAATTCTACCTTAGTTATGAGCATCATTCATTAATTCAAAAATAAATTGAGATGGAATTCTAGAATATTCTAGGGACAAGAAGATGAAAAAATTGAAATAAGATAAAGGTTGGAGACCTAGAAGGTAATATAATATAATATTAATTTAATAAATAAATTTGCATTTGATCTAACTAACTATAATATAACAACGACATGCACTAAAAAATATTGATAGGATTAGAGATACATCAACATTTTCTAGGGATAGATTAGAGAAGGTGGAAAACACAAAATTGGCCCTATAATATATGTCAAATTGAAAGGAAAATATGTAAGTACTATAATTTTAAAACTTTCAAAATGATTGTTCAACTATTGTTTAAATGTAAGTCAAAATTAATTATTTAATGTTGGGTGTGGAGCCTGATTATCTTGTTTACTTTGTATCACAGCATTGGACCCCTATACCTTCAAAGGGGCGGCAACGCTGCCCGTAATTAATTGCTGCCATGGGGGGTCCAGGGGGGGGCGGCAACGCTTTTCGGAGCCCCCCCCTGGCAGGGGTTTTCGGGGGCAGCGCCCCCGAAGCTAAAAACATATGTAAAATTGCCTTGTAAAAGTATAGTAATTTCTAGTCAATCTGGGCTGTTCATCAGGAAAATGATCTGACGGTAGAAGTTATGTTTAGATTAGGGTTTTTTTCCCTAGAAGGCAACCCCCTTGTATATATGAGGGTATTGTATTGCTGCTGTGAATTATGTGTGTATTCTTGGAGAGAGAAACAGAGAGGGAGACTGTGAGAGAGAACAGAAGATATTATAGTAGATCTGCTGTAGGTTTTGTCTCTTCATTTTTGCTGGATAATAGAAAGGAAGGATTGGCTATTCGGGGTGGACGTAGCCCAAACTGGGTGAACCACATATATCTGTGTCTCTCTAGTTTATGTGTTTTGTGTGCTTGTATTTTTCACATATTTTATGTGTTGCATTTCTCCATAATATATACTTTTCTAACAACTCGTATCAGAGCCGAAGGTATATTTGGCTGATAAACTCACGGGAAAGAAGGGTTCCTGGTTCGAGTGGGAGCAATGGCGGACGATGGTAAGTTTAGGGTCGAGAAATTTAATGGCCAAAACTTCCCGCTGTGGAAGATGCAGATGGAAGATTATCTGTATCAGAAAGATCTGTACCTACCATTGAGCAGAAAAACAAAGAAGCTGGCAGCCATGACAGACGTGGAATGGAACATTCTTGATAGAAAGGCACTGGGAACAGTACGTTTGTGCCTTGCAGCGTCAGTCACCTTCAATATTTCAAAGGAAACAACAACAGAGGATTTGATGTAGACGTTGGTGAAACTATATGAAAAACCCTCGACCTCAAACAAGGTATTTCTTATGAAACGACTATTTAATATGAAGATGTCGGAAGGTGGATCTGTTGCAGACCATTTAAATGAATTTAATACAGTTACCAGTCAGTTAAGTTCTGTAGGGGTAAAATTTGATGATGAAGTTAGAGCTATGTTATTCTTGTGCTCATTGCCAGAGAGTTGGAATGGTTTAGTAATGGCCATTAGTAACTCTGTCTCTGGATCTAGTACTTTAAAGTTTGATGATGTTGTTTGTGCTATCCTTAGCGAGGAAATGCGACGGAAAAGCTCCGGTGAGACATCAGGTAATGCTTTGAGTGCAGAGTCTAGGGGAAGAAGAATGGAAAGAGGAAAGAGCTCGGGATATCGCAGTAAATCAAGGAAAGGCAGATCCAAGTCTAGATCAGGGATAGTGTGCTGGAATTGTGGAAAGAAAGGACACCTAAAGAAAGACTGTAGATCTCGGAAGGGAAAAGAAGGAGACACACAGCAAGAAAACAATCATGAAGCAAATGTGACAGGTGATGTGTTACAAGATGTTTTTATTCTTTCTTTCGAAAATGTTACTGATTCTTGGGTTGTAGATTCAGGGGCTTCATTCCATGCCACACCTGATAAGAAATATTTTCATGACTATGTTCAAGGAGAGTTTGGACAAGTTCGTTTGGGTGATGATAAACCCTGTAAAATTGTTGGAATGGGTAAAGTTCTTGTAAAACAACAGAATGGAAACCAATGGCTACTAAAGGAGGTAAGGCATGTTCCATATCTGAAGAAAAATCTGATTTCAATAGGGCAGTTAGGTGGTGAAGGTTGTGTGACAACTTTCACGGATAAAACTTGGAAGGTCACCAAAGGAGCCCTGGTAATAGCAAAAGGCGAAAAGGTTGGTACATTGTATTTATGCAATGGTATTTCTAACTCTGTTAATGCTTTAACTTCAAAAGGAGCAGATGCAGCATTATGGCATCATAGGCTCGGACACATGAGTGAGAAGGGAATGAAGATTCTTCACTCAAGAAATTTGTTGCCAAGTTTGAAGAATGTTGATTTGGATTTCTGTGAGAATTGCATTTATGGAAAACAAAAGAGAGTCAGATTTCTCAGAGTTGGGAAAGAAAAGAAGAGCGAAAAATTGGAGCTTGTGCATACGGATGTATGGGGACCTGCTCAGGTATCATCTCTCGGTGGCTCTCGTTATTATGTTACTTTTATTGATGATGCAACTAGAAAAACATGGATTTATTGTATTAAGAATAAATCTGATGTATTTGATACTTTCAAGAAATGGAAAGCTTTGGTTGAGATTGAGACAGGAAAGAAGTTGAAGTGTCTCAGATCAAACAATGGAGGTGAATATTGCAGCAAAGAGTTTGATAGGTACTGTTCAGAGCATGGAATTCGTAGAGAGAAGACAGTTCCAAGAACACCACAAGAAAATGGTGTGTCAAAAAGGATGAACAAAACAATCATGGAGCGTGCAAGGTGCATGAGATTGCATGCAGGATTGCCTTTAAAATTTTGGGTAGATGCTGTAGATACTGCTGTTTATCTAATAAACAGAGGGCCTTCAAGTTCCTTGGATGGTGGTATTCCAGAGGAAGCATGGACAGGTAAAAAGGTAAACTACTCTTTTTTAAAGCCTTTTGGTTGTGAGGCCTTTGTCCATATTAATAAAGAAAATAGAACAAAACTTGAGGCAAAATCAAAGAAATGTACCTTTATTGGATATGGTGCTAATGATTTTGGTTATCGCTTATATGATTATGAAAATCACAAAATCATTAGGAGCAGAGATGTAATATTCAATGAAAAGGTCCTGTATAAGAATCAGCTACAGGAAAAGAAACAGGAAAAAGAAAGCAAAGAATACACGGTTCTTGATGAGATAACTGAAAAAGTAAAGGTGCCTGAAAATAATCAACAACCACAGCAGCAGCAACTACCACAACATCAACAGGCACCTCAAACACCTGAAAGTGGTGTTAGAATATCTACCAGGATAAGTAGACCCCCTGAACGATACTCTCCTTCATTATATTATTTATTGTTGACTGATTCTGGTGAACCTGAATGTTATGAAGAAGCAATGCAGGTTGAAAGTAGGAAGGAGTGGGAGCTAGCCATGGAAGAAGAGATGGACTCCTTAATGCATAACCAGACTTGGGACTTAGTCAGGTTGCCTGCAGGTAAAACTACATTGCAGAATAAATGGGTTTACAGGCTGAAGGAAGAAGATGGAGGAAAACAGAAGTACAAAGCTAGACTTGTGGTGAAGGGGTTTGCACAGAAGAAAGGTATTGATTTTGATGAAATATTTTCTCTTGTTGTTAAGATGACTTCAATCAAAACTATCTTAAGTCTTGTAGCAGCGGAAGATTTACATCTTGAATAGTTAGATGTAAAGAAAACATTTCTCCATGGATATTTGGAGGAAGAGATATACATGCAGCAACCAGAAGGATATGAGGTAAAAGGGAAAGAAAAATTGGTGTGTAGGTTAAAGAAGAGCTTGTATGGTTTAAAACAGGCTCCAAGACAGCGGTATTTAAATATTGACAAGTTCATGTCTGAACAAGGTTATACTAGATGTCACTCTGATCATTGTGTTTATCTAAAAAGGAAAAATGATGGCGGCTATATTATATTGTTATTGTATGTAGATGACATGCTTGTTGCAGGGTCTAACATGCAGGAAATAAATGTGCTCAAAAGAAAATTGGCAAATTCATTTGCAATGAAGGATTTGGGAGCTGCAAAACAAATCCTTGGTATGAGGATAACTAGAGACAGGAAAAATCGCAAATTAACACTGTCTCGGAATGAGTACATAGAGAAGGTGTTGAAAAGATTTAATATGCAGAATGCAAAACCAATTAGTACACCTTTTGCTAGCCATTTCAAACTTAGTAAGGAGATGTGCCCAAAGACCCAAGAAGACATGGATTATATGTCTAAATTTCCATATGCATCTGCAGTTGGAAGCTTAATGTATGCAATGGTCTGCACAAGGCCTGATATTGCACATGCAGTGGGAGTTGTAAGCAGGTACATGAATAATCCAGGAAAAGAACATTGGATGGCGGTAAAATGGATTCTCAGATATTTGAGAGGTACCACAAATCAAGCATTATGCTTTGGTGGTTCAAACATTGCTCTACAGGGATATGTTGATGCAGATATGGCAGGTGACAGAGATAACATGAGGAGCACTACAGGATATGTATTTACTGTAGGTGGAACAACTGTCAATTGGGTTTCAAAAATCCAAAGTGTTGTTGCACTTTCAACAACAGAAGCAGAGTATGTTGCTGCTACAGAGGCTAGTAAAGAAATGATTTGGTTACAAAGGTTTATGGATGAATTGGGTAAGAAGCATGATATGGGCACGTTATACGGTGATAGCCAAAGTGCCATTCATCTTGCAAAGAACTCAGCATTTCATTCCAGGACTAAACACATACATCTCAAGTACCATTTCATACGGTCAGTATTAGAAGATGGAGAGTTAAAGCTGGAAAAGATACACATTAGCCAGAATCCTGCAGATATGCTAACAAAAGTTGTAACCAGGGAGAAACTGAGAATGTGCTCAGTTTCAATTGGTCTTCAAGGATGACGATGAAGATGAGGAACAACCAAGTCCAAAGAGGAGTCAATGTCTAGCAAATGAAGCAGCGATGGATTTGCTACAATCAGTCTCCAAGTGGGAGATTGTTGGGTGTGGAGCCTTATTATCTTGTTTACTTTGTATCACAGCATTGGACCCCTATACCTTCAAAGGGGCGGCAACGCCACCCGTAATTAATCGTTGCCGTGGGGGGTCCAGGTTGGGGTGACAGCGCTTTTCGGAGCCCCCCCCTGGCGGGGGTTTTTGGAGGCAGCGCCCCCGAAGCTAAAAACAGATGTAAAATTGCCTTGTAAAAGTATTGTAATTTCTAGTCAATCTGGGCCGTTCATTAGGCAAATGATCTGACGGTAGAAGTTATGTCTAGATTAGGGTTTTTTTCCCTAGAAGGAAACCCCCTTGTATATATGAGGGTATTGTATTGCGGTTGTGAATTATGTGTGTATTCTTGGAGCGAGAAACAGAGAGGGAGACTGTGAGAGAGAACATAGGATATTACAGCAGTTCTGTTGTAGGTTTTGTCTCTTCATTTTTGCTGTATAATAGAAAGGAAGGACTGGCTGTTCGGGGTGGACGTAGCCCAAACTGGGTGAACCACATATATCTGTGTCTCTCTAGTTTTATGTGTTTTGTGTGCTTGTATTTTCCGCATATTTTATGTGTTGCATTGCTCCATAATATATAATTTTCTAACATTATGTTATGACAAGATGCCCACTCAATATGATATAAAATTTTCCTTTCGTGGGGGATACAAAACCTTGTTCAAACTCAAGAAAACCAAAGCATAAAATACTTCTATTGTCAACATGTAGGTAAATAATTGAAATATGTTTCAAATGGTTAATTATAAACTTGTTTAAGTTTTATGAATTATAATATAATTACAAGTGTTATTTTAGGTGCACAAAGATGCTATTATGGATGATGCACCTATTACTAAGAATGTTGGTGGTAATCAATAAATCTTAGCTCTGCAACCATATTTACCATATCAAGTACTAATACAATGTTTATATGTATAAAAAATTGTATTAAATTGGATGTTTCATCAATTATAAAGTATATGTTTTATGTCCATATAATATGAAGGAAGTGACTTATAAATTGTCTTTGTTTTTTCTCTAGAGGTGGATCCTATTCATCCATGTGCATGAAGGCATGGTTTGCATTAAAAACAACAACAACCACTAAGAAAAGGAGAACATCAAGATAAAGATGATAACATCACTCATATGGATGTTTTGAAAAAAAAAAAGGAAATAAATAGTGTAATAAATAATGGCTATATGATTGGAATGCATTCACATTTAATTAGTACATTTGATGATATTTTTATTGGTATATATGAAGTTCTTATTTTAATTTTGCTTCTTTGTCATTATGATGTGTATGTGCATTGTCTTATAATTAAATTGGTTATGAAATGAAAGTGAATATATATATATATATATATATATATATATATATATATATATCCTTTGAGCACTACTGAGGGGGGGGGGGGGGTGAATTGGTATTGTGATCTATTTACAATTTTTACCAATTTAAACTTTAACTGAATCACACATATATATTCACCAACAACATAATAGATTATCTCATGAACATAAGCCATATAAGAAAATAAAACAAGATAACCATGAGAGAAACCATAAACATCACATAAAAACACATCCACACAAGAGACAAAAGACATTTTGTGGAAAACCCTTCACTAGGGGAAAAACCACCCTTGCTACTGTTGTGTTGCTCTGAATATTCTATTAAGAAAAACATGTCTTTTATATAGATTTTCTGACTCCCATCAGCATGGAGACTCGATGTCATATAAAATTAGTTGACTCCGATCATCCAGGAGACTAGGTTCTACTGTTAAGCTCAGAAGTCTATGTTCTCCTTGGATCTACGAACTACCATCCACTGAAATACACCACGATCAATCGATCCTCCCCCAAATCCAATTGGATTATCCAAATAACATTGGATTGAGAAACTATTCCTTTCGATGAAATTTCACAATCACTACTCCACATCCATGAAGTTACTACTCTCCTCTATGCATATCTCCTTTCATCCATTTTCAAATTGGATCCCAAGGATTTTTTCTCAAACTGAATTAATCCCACAATACGACTTGTAGAAGTAATACATCATCATATCAATAAAAAACACCACAATCATATGCTCTCCAAACTAGCAAAATAGTGGCCATATCAAATCTAAATACAATGAAACCATCACATCAATATAATGCTACATAATACAATTAACATCATAAGACACTATGGATATGTGCCAAATGCATCAGCATATCCTTCAAAAAAAAGTGTGAGAGTCACCAACAAAAGTTTTATCTAACATTATACAGAATATCTCAAAACAATCTCTACGCCATCAACTTCAAATCTGATCTATTTTGCAGCATGCTTCAGATCTGCTCAATATTCAACCATTAACGCTCATTCACTGCAACATATATGCTCTCCAATAGGTCTGAAGCATAATCACTCTATGCATCCTTCTCTTACACATATAAAGTCACCATCAAAAATCACTCAACTCCATTTAGAGTATATAAAACATGTAGGGTGAAATTGAGCTTGGGGTTGGGATCAAGGGTGCACAAATTAGACCAAATCAATCCACTAACACCATTACTTCTGCACTAAATTTTTTCACATCATTGGAGGACCTTTTCAAAGCATTCCTAACATTTACAACTTGTTCTAGAAGTCATTGGAAATTTCCTTGACAATTTTCATCCAGTTTGTGCGAAGAATGCTAAGAAATTCTCGTGAAAAACCTCAGTTGCATTCATAACACTCGAAAAAATCGACTGCAAGCTTCTTTCACATGCATAATCTTATCTTCCAGCATCCAAGGGCCTTCATACACATGCACAAGCTTGGATCCATGTGCCTGGGGCAAAGGATGAAGAAAAAAATCAAGCCTTCAACTTAGAATCTCTGCCACCTATTGGATCCCCTTCTCCAACATCTATACAAGCCTCCAAGCCTCTGACATAGCCTCTGAAACATTTGTAAGTGGATTAAACATGTATCCCAAGCGTCACTGGAAAGTTTTCCTAACATTCCAACAAACGAGGTTGGAAAGAGTGCCAAAAAGTCCTCCACTCTCCAAAAATCACCTCTACAAGCTGTAATACCTCTGACATATCTACAAAAATTTGTAGCACTTTTCCATCATAAAACATAAGGCCATCACACTACAACAAGTAATCTCCATGACCATAAGTATGAATACCTAGTTTCCAACTCAACTAGTGTGCCAATCATCATCTCCATCACATGTAGATCTACAACATCCACCTGTAGCAACATCATCAACCAAACCAATGCCATCATTTGACCATCATGCATGTGACATCATATGGTTGACGTCAATGCCAACACAATCATCCTAATGCCAACACAAGCAATTGCAACCATGCTACAATGGATGACATCAAAACATCGGCTAGACTACAAGGGTTGAAATCATATGGTTGACATTAATGTCAACATGAGATAACTTCCATCATCAACTGGATGGAACCATGCACACCATAATTCCAATAACACACACATACAGACATACGCACACGCACATGCACACGCGCGCGCGTGCACACACACACACACGCACACATATGCATACAAAATAAAATTGTAGTCAATTTTTATGTCTTCCATTGCATGGGTATTTTTTACTGAGTGATGGATTATGATATGATTAAAAAATAGTAAAAAATGGCACTACATGATGTGTATAATAATCTCAACATGAAGATTAGCATGAAATTGGTTGTAAAATTTGAAATTTTGAGTGGTAAAGTTTTTGCATTAATATGAAGTTGATAACATCATTTTTCTGAATATTTTGAATGAAAAAAGCCCTAGGAGGAAATAATGTAATAGACATGAGCTATATGACTAGAATGAATTGACATATAATTAGTACATTTAATGATGTTTTAGGTTACCCTTCATTGGTATATATGATATTATTCTTTTAGTTTAGCCTCTTGGCCACTATGATGTGTGTGTGCATTGATTTATAATCAAATTTTTGCATATGGGGAAATGAGAGTGATATGATGGGGAAAAGGCCATATTGGCTCCCACCTTCTCATGGTTTTCCTCATTAATATAAAATAAATCATTCTCCAAGATAGGAGAAGCTCAAGGTAGTAACAAAAGTGATACCACCATGAACCAATTACTGATATCAACCCTTAAATAGTTCATAATAAAGTTTTCATTGTGTTATTATATCTTCTTCCTTTTTCCATATGCATATAAAATCATATGGCAGAAAATATTTATGGGTTCCATCACATAGGAATTTTTTTCTCAAGGATAGATTATGGTATGATTCAAAACTAATAAAAAGTGGTGCTACATGATGTGTTCAATAAGTTCAATATGAATATGAGCTTGACACTCATTGTTAACTTAGAAATTGTGAGTGATACAATTTTTGCAATTTGATTCTTGTACTTATGTTGCTCTACCTCTTCTTATAAAAGATATGATTTAGATTATATGCAATAGAAATTAATATAAAGATATATGTTACCAAGAATTGTGGGGATAGAGCTTAAATACATAATTCAAAGAAACATTGGCCACATGATGCGTTGAATTCCCGCTTGATTAGAGCAAGGTATAAGATTTTTTTTTATTTTTTATTTTTGCCTATAAATCCTCAAATTGTATTTATCTTCTTTACTTCAACTCCTACGTGAACAAGTTTCCCATTAATAATGATATTTCTTTCATTTTCTCCTAACCATTTACACCTTTCACTTTGACACTTTTTTCAATTACACATTTATAAAAAGGTACAATTACATATAAATTGTATTTCTATGGACCTTTATATTCTTAGACTAATAAGTTATTATAACCCTATTGATCCAAGACGATCTTAGGGAAGCTCAAAAATCAAAGTTGTCAAAATGTCACATAAATGACACCATTACAAAGAGCTCATCAATGTAATCCAACAATGCTTGAATAATGTCAATTAGAGTCCATATGGAAAATATATGGCAGTTTAAAATTTTTAGGACAAAATACAAGGTTTCCACGTGGCAACACCAGAGAGTTCCACATGGAACTATAGACAGTTGATTTGGCACACACATGGACCAATAAGATCTCGACACATGGCATTGGTTGGTGAATGGGCATCCACATGGACATGACTATATGATGGTGTGGTTGTTGATTTGACATGTTGAATAGGTTGAATTGTTGATTGGTCAATAGGTGGCCCCATGTGGAGCAATAATACTATAGATAGTTGACTTGGCACACACATGGACCAATAATATCTTGACACATGGCACCAGTTGGTGAATGGGCATCCACATGGACAGGACTGTATGATGATGTGGCTGTTGATTTGACAAGTTGAATAGGTTGAATTGCTGATTGGGCAATATGTGGCCCCATGTGGAGTGATTTGGCACACACATGGACCAAACTATATGATGATGTGGTTGTTGATTTGATAGGTTGAACAAGTTGAATCGCTGATTGGGCAATAGGTGGCCCCATGTGGAGTGATTTGGAACACACATGGACCAATAAGATCTCGACACATGGCACTGGTTGGTGAATGGGCATCGACATGGACAAGACTATATGATGATGTGGTTGTTGATTTGATAGGTTGAATTTCTGATTGGACAATAGGTGGCCCTATGTGGAGCAATAATGTGGTGCCATGTGATACACTATAAGTTAAATTTTTGATTGGACAATAGGTGGCTCCACATGACACATTAGGACTATATGATGATGTGGTTGTTGATTTGATAGGTTGAATAGGTTGAATTTCTGATTGCACAATAGGTGGCCCCATGTGGAACAATAATCAAGCACAAGCACAAGACTTGCCATTTTCTAGCCAAACGGCCCACCGATAGGCCAAGCATGAGACTTGTGTAAATATGGTCAGAAATTTACAATTAAATTATGTTTTGATATGGTGGAAAAGGGGGGCGAAGCAGCCAAATATGGTAGCCCTGCCAAAATTAGAATATTGATAAAACCTCCATTATATTTTTTACCACTGTATTATATCATGGGATAGTTCACGGGTTTTTGCAACAAATCGACGTGGAGTTATAACAAGTGGTTATATGTGATGGACCACCGGTTGTATTCATTATGGTATGGGTATGATTCCCAACACCGTTGACATACAATGTATTGGAGATAGTTACAACCAAAGTGCCATCTATTTGTTGAGTTGTTCATTATTCAATATATATTGGATTATCGCCATTCGACCTCGACCACCCATTCATTTATCGTTGCGAAGTGTTGGGATATATGTGACGACCACAGTGCCTGTGAATGCTGTTAAATTGCCATGCTGATTAAACTATTGGACCAGTTCACTAGATTATCATGGCTCCACCCTCGCTCCTATTGGACTGAATGTCATCGATAACAATGAATATGTGATATATTAGTTGGATCATAGTCCCTGTTTTTAATTGGGTTGCTTAATTATGTCATCACTCTGTATTATTCCACGACATATATTTTTAATGTCGGTTTCAGTGCCAAAACTGGGTTGTTACAATTAAGCCACCAATGCCACCAACCGACACACCATATTATTTTCAAAACACATTTATTCACAGGTTCCAATGATGGTTATGTTGGTAATTTTCATTGCAACATTCCACTCAGTGCTAAGAAGAATTCCACAGGTTCAATATTTTGAAAGGGTTGTTGTCATAGTCGATTTTTTTATTGGATCGTTAGCGAAGCTTTGAACCAACACTGTGTACGACAAGAGGTTACAGTTAAAATTCCCACGGATTATGGATGGCACAGGGATATCATCGATTGAACCATCACACTAATGACAAATATGGTAGAAAAGTATTAGATCAAGTAGTGCCACCTTGGATATGCTCAAGTTTGATATGAGTGGTTTTCTTAACAATCCACATCGCTTCATATCATTAGATCATCAGATCAAAGGATTTATATTCTAAGAGTTTTTTTTTGTTATATGGTTCGGAGTAGGGAAAATTTTAGAGGCTAATATTTGCAGGTGGGCTAATTTTCCATGTTTTTTTCAAACAAAAAATCAGAAATCTCTATATATTTTTTTAAATTGATTCCACCAAATTTTATAGTATTAAATTATTTTATCTTAAAAATCGCAAAAATTGTATATGTACTAATATAAAATCATTATAAAATTAAATAGTTTTACAAAAATAAGATATAATTTTTTACAATTGACATATTAGGGACTACTAATATCGCCAAGGTTTGTAAACTTTAAGATAAATGTCCATTTTTAAAATTTTCTCTGGAATTTTCCCTAGTTTAGACGTGCATTCTATTCGATATACTAAAACACTTTACAAACCCTCGAGCCAAAATTTTGGAGAATAAGAGAGAGATTGTTGAATTCTAAGAGATATTATTATATGCCCACTTATCCATATGATAAGATCACTCATATAGATGTTTTGAAATAAAAATAAAAATGGAAGGAAATAGTGTAATAAATAGTTGCTATATGATTGAAATGAATTCAAATATGATTACTACATTTGATGATATTTTGATTGGTATTTATGAATTTATTATTTTAATTTTTCTTCTTTTTCATTATGATATGTATGTGCATTATTTTATAATTAAATTGGTTATGAAATGAAAGTAAAAGAGAGCATGAAAAGGACCATATGATCTTCCACTTTCTCATGGTTTGCCTCATAGGTAGAAATTAAATCATTCTCAAAGTTAGGAAAGCTCAATGTAGTATATATATATATATATATATATATATATATATATATATATATATATATCAAATCAAATCAAATTGTAGTTAAATTTATGTCTTCCATTGCATGGGAATTTTTTACTTAGTGATGGATTATGATATGATTCAAAAATAGTAAAAAGTGGCACTACATGATTTGTTCAATAATATCAGTATGAATATTAGCTTGAAATTGGTTTTAAATTTTGAAATTATGAGTGGTATAGTTTTTGCATTAAGATGAAGATGATAACATCATTTTATGGATTTTTGGAATGAAAAAAAACTGTAGGAGGAAATAATGTAATAGACATGAGCTATATGACTGGAATGAATTGACATATAATTAGTACATTTAATGATCTTTTATGTTACTATTGAATGATATATATGAAATTCTTCCTTTAATTTTCCCTCTTGGCCACTATGATGTGTATGTGCATTGATTTATAATCAAATTTTGGCATATGGAGAAATGAGACTGATATGATGAGGAAAAGGGCCATATTAGCTCCCACCTTTTCATGGTTTTCCTCATTAATATAAAACAAGTAATTCTCCAAGATAGGAGAGGCTCAAGGTAGTAACAAAAGTGATAACACCATGAATCAATTAATGAGATCAATCCTTAAATGGTTTATAAATATTTTCTCATTGAGTTATTATATCTTATTCCTTTTTCCATATGAATATCAAATCAAATGGGATAAAATATTTATGGGTTCCATCGCATAGGAATTGTTTTCCCAAGGTTGGATTATAGTATGATTCAAAACTAGTAAAAGGTGGCACTACATGATGTGTTCAATATGAATATTAGCTTGACATTCATCGTCAACTTAGAAATTGAGAGTGATACAATTTTTTCAATTTCATTGTTGTACTTATGGTGCTCTACCTATTCTTATAATTAAATATATGATTTAGATTATATATAGTACATATTAATAGAAATAGATACATTACCAAGATTTGTGGGGATAAATCTTAAATAAGTAGTTCAAAGCAACACTGGCCACATAATTCATTGCATTCCCACTTGATTAGAGAAAGGTACAAGAAGAAAAAACATTTGCCTATAAATACTCAAATTGAATTTTTCTTCAAATATGTGAAAAAGTTTCCCATTAATAATGAACTTTCTTACATTTTATCCTAACCATTTAGCTTATTCAGTTTGACACTTTTTTAAATTATGCTTTTATCAAAAGGTGCAATTACATATACATATCATGCTTATGGAACTTTATATTCCGAGACTAATAAGTTATTATAACCCTATTGATCTAGTAGGATCTTACAGAATCTCAAAAACTAAAATATTCAAAATGTCACAGAAACGACACCATTCCAAACATCTTGTCAATACAATTCCAACGATGCTTGAATCATGTCAATTAGATTCCCTATGGAAAATATATGGCAGTTTAAAGTTTTCAGGACAAAATACAACATTGTTGCATGGAAACACCAGAGAGTGCCACATGGCACTGTAGAAATTTGAATAGGCACACACATGGGCGAATAGGATCTCGACACATGGCATTGGTTGGTGACTGGGCATCCCAAGATCGTATGGTGATGTGGTTTCTGATTAGACAAGTTGATCAGGTTAACTTGCTGACTGGGTAATAGGTGGCCCAATACGCTTATGCCATGTGGCACTGGTTGGTGACTGGGCATCCACACGGACAAGACCGTATGATGATGTGGTTATTGATTAGACAAGTTGATCAGATTGACTTGTTGACTAGGTAATAGGTGGCCCAATGGGTTTATGCCATGTGGACCAATAATGTGGTGCCATGTGGCACACCATAGAGTCCAAAAGGGGCCCAACAACCAAGATGAAGTTTCGGTTCAAACCTGTGGAGCGTATGGGGATCAAACACAAAACCTGCCATGTGCTCTCCAAATGACCCACCAATAGGCCAAGCATGAGACTTGTGTAAAGATGGTTGAAAATTTATGATTAAATTATTTGATATGGTGTAAAAGGGTGGTGGAGCCATTACATATGGTAGCCTCGCCAAAATTAGAATACTGATAAAACCTCTGTAACATTTGTTACCACCGTATTATATGTTGGGCTAGTTCACAGGTTTTTGAAACGAATTGACGTGGAGTTATAACAAGTGTTTATATGTGATTGGACCAGTAGTTGTATTCATTATTGCATTGGAATGATTTCCAATGCCATCGACATACAATGTATTGCGGATAGTTACAACCACAGTGCCATATATTTGTTGAGTTGTTCGTTGGTTAATAAATGTTGGATTACCGCTATTCAACCCCAACCACCCATTCATTATCCACCGTAGAGAATTGGGATATGTGTGATGACCACAATGCCTATGTACAATGTTACATTTCCACACATATTAAATTATTGGACTAGTTCGTTGAACTATCATGACTCCACTCTCACTCCCATTGTATCGAATGGCATCGATTAACAATGGATATGGGATATATCAGTCGGATCACATTCCTTTATTTCAATTGGGCCAATTAATGATGTCATCACTGTCTATTATTCCATGAAATATATTTTCAATGTTGGTTGAAGTGCCAAAACTAGGTTGTTATGATTAAGCCACCAATGCCATCAACTGACACCATATGACCTCCTAAACACATTGATTCGAAGGTTCTAATGATGGTTATGTTGGTAATTTCCATTCCAACGTACCACTCAGTGCTAGGAATAATGCCACAGAATTGAGATTTTGAAAGAGTTGTTTCCATAGTAGATGTTTTTGTTGGACCGTCAGTGAAGCTTTGAACCATCACTGTGTACGACAGGAGGTTAAAATAAAAATTCCCATGGATTATGGATGAAGTAGGGATATCATTAATTGGACCTTCACAATAAAGAAAAATATGGAATAACGTTATAGTATTGAGAAACCCACCTTGGATATGCTCAAGTTTGATATGAGTGGTTTTGGTAACAAACCATATCAAATGGTTCGACCCAATGGCTTCATATAATTAGACCACAAGAAAATACATTCCTATTTTGTTTTGTTATGGTTTAGAGGTGCATTTTATTCGATGAAATAAAACACTTTATAAACAATCAAGCTAAAATTTTGGAGAATAAGAGAGATATTGTTGACGTCCAAGTGATATTATTATATGCCCACTTATAATTTTGTGGAAAATTATGTTTTATGCCCCTTTGAGGAGATCTAGATAAATTTTAATCCCAACTTTTGATTAGTGAGTGGAGAAGGTTTTTTTATATGTCCATTTTATATAGATAAGTAAAGTGTTTGTTTATTGTGCCCACTCTTTTGTGGAGAGATATTGGCCCACTTTTTTAAAAGTTTGTGGAGACCATTTTCCCATATTTTTGATGAAGAGAGTTTCCCACTCTTGTGCTAAGAGAGGATACTTGCAAAGAGTCTAATTGCACACTTTGTGGAGAGTTATTTTTTTGTTCCCACATTGTATCATGGAGAAGTATTTGAAAATAGTACTCGCTCTTATCATTTTCAAGTGGAGAAGCTTCAACCCTTGTTGTAAAGAAGGAGGGCGCTTCTTTTGAAGAACAACTAATAAAGTGATTCATGCAATGAACAAATCTGGAGATGTAGCTAGGGAGGTCCTGGTGAAATCTGTTATCAATCATGTTTTGATTTCTCTCTCTGCCATTTATTCCTGTTATATTATTATTTTACACTCTCTTCAAGGAAATTTATTTTGCACTTCTTTTATTTTCTAATGTCAGCCAAGATATTTACTAGGTTTGGATCAATTTTGGTTATCAAAGTAGTCTAACATTATAGGTTTAAGTGCAATTATGGAGAATAAAATCATTCAGGAGATGGAGGCCATGGATGAATGCCTCTAAGAATATGTTATTGAATTGAAAAGGAAGTTGGAGATCGCTAAGGAATATAAGCCAAAGTTGTGTCACCTTCTTGAATAAACCATTGAGGAGCAATTCGATGAAGGCTCCACTATAGAGAAGAGAAAAAGTCCTCTGAGGAAAAATCAAGCTATGCATGGTAATGGGGAAATATCAGTAAAACTTGATGTGAATGATAGTTTGAGCTCATCACCAAAGAGCATATATCCAATAAAATCCACCTCTAATACATCCTATTCTCCTCAATATCCTTGTGAATATGATTCCTTTGGTTCTTTTGAAAATGATACCAAAGGCATTGGATGGAAGTTATTGAAAAAGATGGGATATGCAAGAAAAGGTCTCAGAATAGATGGTTAAGGCATCAAGACCTATCGAGGTAGTGGAAAGGATTTAATATGTCGGATTGGGCTTCAATGAAGGTTGTTCCTATGATGAACCCCAAACGATGTGAACATATTCTGCACATACATAGGACACATCACATTAGAGTGGTGACAACGACGGTGAATCTAGTTCCTCCCCACAAGCTTGTGGAAAAGACAACAAAAAAGGGTATGAATCTAAATCTTTTTTTGATGAGCATTCAGTTAGAAATATGTTG
Organism: Pinus albicaulis; assembly: GCA_034641835.2. Taxonomy (NCBI): domain Eukaryota; kingdom Viridiplantae; phylum Streptophyta; class Pinopsida; order Pinales; family Pinaceae; genus Pinus; species Pinus albicaulis. The sequence goes on from CM076582.1 coordinate 620,914,413, forward strand.
TTGTTGATGGAAAAGGTGAAGAAGATGATTTAAAAGGAATAGGTGGTTGCAAACAAGACTAGCTCAACTATGGAAAGGGAAATGATGGGTGTAGTGACTTTGAAGCTATTTTTAGGTGAGCATATCGTGTTAAGTGCTATTAGAAACCACTATGATGGATATAGATTTGAAATAAATTTCCAATGATATATATAAATTTGAAAATGGCCTCCTAGATCATAATTTTGTCGCTATTCAAAGGTGTCAAGTCCCAAATTCAAAGGCTGCAGAGCTAACTTGTGAAGCTTTAAAAATTCGTGAAAGTCTTGGTAGTTGGGAAACGTTGGTGGAGCTATTGGAGGAGAAACCAAATGGATTTCCAAGAGGATATGGCATAGAAAATATCAGTGGAATACTTTCTTATTGGCCGATGGAGGTCCCACTACATAACTCATCCTGATGGAGTTTACCTAAAGGGTTCAAAAATGCGCTGTAAGGAGAACTTCGGGATGATAGAGAAATAGGAGTACATGTCCAAATGAGTCACCATGTGGATAGGCGTTGGTCGGTGTAATTGGTGAGGGAGATCCCCATGGGATATCTCATCCTAGAGACCTTCCCAAAAAGTATAAATTTGCATGCATTGGAACACCACTAGGATGACTCAGAGTCAGGAATACATGGAACCAACAAAAGAGAAGGTATAAGCACAATGATTGGGGGATGTTTGAGCAGGAGGTCTCCATGAGACAACTCACCCTGGGAGGCCTTCCCGAGAAGAATCAAAAGTTGCACAAAGGTTAATGCTCGGGGTGACAAAGATCTGGGAGGACGTAAACTAGAGTTTATTGGTGCAAAGTATTAGTAGCGGGCCCATATGTAATAAAAAAGAACCCACCCGCCCGCTAATTTTAATTATTATTTATTTTAGTATTTTTATTTTAATTATTTTTAAAAATTTTATTTTATCATTTCTTTAAAATTATGTGGTTCTCTTTTTTTATAACTTAAAAAAATGTTTTTGATTTTTTTTCTTTAAATTATGTGTTTTTGTGAATTTTTGTGCATTTATTTATTTATTTTTTGAAACTTTTTGTTTTTTTTTAATTTTTACAAGTTATTTTTGTTTTTTTATAACTTTTTTATTGGTTTTTTTTTTCCTTTTTATATATATATTTTATATTTGATTCTTTTTTGACATGTTTTTGTTATTTTATTTTTTATGTTTTATTACCAACATGAAAATCACCACTCTAAACAAAAAGGGTTTATGTTGCATCAACACTTTTCAAAATTAGCATGAAAATCATTGACATTTTAAAACAAAAGTTTATATTTGATAAATAAAAAAATTTAAAGTTCCAAAAATATGCTTAAAAAAAAATGTGATTTTGCATCACCACTTTCAAAATCAACATGAAAATCATGACATTAAAGAAAAAAAAAATCAAAGAAAATTTAAAGTTCCAAAAATATTCTCCAAAAAAAGGTGATTCTACATCACCTCTTTTCAAAATCAACATGAAAATAACGACATTAAAAAAAAAAAAAATTTAAAAAAAAAAAAAAAAAAAATTAAAGTGACAAAACTATGCTAAAAAAGAAGAAGGGTGATTTTGCATCACCACTTTTCAAAATCAGGTGCTTTTTTTGCTACCTCAAAAAAATGGGTAATCGGTAATTTTCTCGTTTAATCAATAAATTTGTTAGGCATGAATGAGTTGGCCAATTATTAGCGACATGGGAAGTTTGAAGGATAATCTAGCATAATGGCTAAATTTAGTGATACTCCATATTTAGAAAGTCACTACTAAAGCCTAATAAAAATTCCAGAATAGTAAAATTGAGCAGTTAAACTCATATTTTATTGAAGAGATAGGTAAGAAGAGTTTGAATACTTGAATGCCACATTCATAAGATTTGAAAGAAGTGTGAGATGAATCAAAATAAGGATTCATGCAAGCATTCAAGTGTAAGATAACTAGAGATCAAAGAACCAAAAATATTAGTCCACATTGTTTAAAAGAAGAATCGAATTTGTAAGATGGTTTTTGTTAGTGTGTGTTTTGGATTGATTTTATTGGCGTGTCTGGTGAGTAGATTAATTATCAGATATTTCTAAAGGTGATTGGGGTTAGTTATTAAGTGAGATTTTTTTTTTCTTTTTTTAATGCAAGGAAATGGCCTTCATGATTTGAGTTTGAAAATTGTATGAAAGATGAATCATTGAGATCAAGCATGTTGTAGCTCAGGGGTTGTATCTCTTTCCAATAGTTGCTAGTAAAATTTAGGGGTTGGAGCTTCTTTCAGTGGTAGTGGACACTCAAGGGTCAAAGAACCACCCCATGTGACCCAACCTTGAGCTGGATTGTTTTTTTAGCAACTCAGACTCCCAACCACACACAAAAGCCTACAAGAGTGTGGTTATGAATCTCCAACCTCATGCACAAACCTACTTGAGTGTGGTTGTAACCCAAAATCATTAGTTCAGAGGGTGCAGTCCCAATATCTGAGCCACAATTCCAGGTCAGCCAATAGACATTGCTTAGAACTTCCTGATACTTTCCAAAATGGTAAATGGCATGAAGACAATGTTAATCATACAAAACTTAATCAAGGACTTGACCTAATCAGGCTTAACCATGATAGTCATTTTGTCAAACATATGATGAACATGTAATATATAGGTCATGAATGCATATATTAACATAAGAGTATGAAGCCTATTTGAGAATCACCAAAAAGTTTTGATGCCCTCTCATAATAACTCCAATAACATTTGCTATCCCATGCATCCATTAGCCATCAAATACTTATCAAATCTTGAACAAGGCATAACTAGAGTACATTGCAAATCCATGCTTATAACCATCATATAAGAAGATTAACCTGATTAACCATGAAATAATTGTCATCAAATCACCATAATAGAAAGTATAAGTGCTCATAGATTACAATAGGAAAATAGATCTTATTAACCTATGCAAAATCCAACCAAGTCAGGGACTTCCATGTACCGCCTGAACATATATTGGGATGAAAAAAATATTTATTTCATCCAATCATCCCCATGCCATATTCCAAGCATGAATGTGAGATCTCAAGACATAAAAAACTAGGGTTTTCCATAGATTAAACCACCTCCACCCTCAGGCTACTGTGATCTTGCCAAAACCAGTAAAGAGATCATAATGCCAAAAACAATCTTAGATAACTAAGAGTTTCTTCACCATTAATTTGAGGAATTTTACTATATCCACCCACTTATTGAGGGTTTCTCGAAGATTAAACCACATCCACCCCCAATCCTTAGGAATTTTCTTGAGACCACCTCACCTAGTTCCAAAACCTTTTGGTAACCCAAAGCTCAACCAGAAAAGAATCCTATCACACCATGGTTATTCGTAAATGGAAAGGTAAGGTTTTAACCACTATCAAACCAGGAAAAAGCCATGCTAGTGACAAAAAATGAACCAAATATACAAATGCATGTACCATGCATTCACACCTCAGCTAGGAAATCACATATGCAACTTGTTACCTGTAAAATCTTCCTGTTGATCCAAACGTCTCCTTACATTCCTTGCTTTTCCTAGCTTGTCCTTGTACTTCATTTTCTTTCCTTGCATCCCCTTTTATTGATTTATTTATCCTCTTGGTTCTCTTCTCTCTGTCTCTCTAAAACTAATTCCAAAGTAAACCTGGAAATTATGAAACCAACTCACAAAATAGTAGAAATGATAGATCAATGACTTAAAAATTATCCACTTCGAGGGGGAAACCCCTTTTACATTACATAAATGAACAATTTTTAGATGATTCAAATGAAAAAAAATCCTTTCTATATATAGGAGTCTAAGGGGTCACAATATAATCAGAGCCGACATAAAATAATAATGTAAGGGCACAATAATAACAATAGTGCGCTTCTATGGGGAATAATAATAACAATGTGGGGACTACATGGGCACAACAATAACAATAATGGGGCGACACTAATGATAATAATAAGGGGATAAGTATTATAGGGACCTAATATTCCCTTCTCCTTCAAAAAAAATTTCCTCAACGCTTGAGTAGTTCTGGATGATTCTATATTAAATTATCATCCTCCCATGTTGAATCTTCAATGGGTAAGTTCTCCCACTTGATGCGATACTATGAAATTGATCGATTTCTTATCTATCGAGTCCTTGTTTCCATGAGTGCTTCAGGTTATAATATCATTTTTCCTTCCTATTCAAGTTCTACCAATATTTTTTGAACTAGGAACTTGTCACTTATAGCCTTCTTTAAGCATGAAACATGGAAAATTGGGTGCACTCAGGAAGATGCATGAAGCTCCAATTTGTATTCCATAGTACTAATATTTTGCAACACCTTGTAAGGACCATAATATGTTGATGATAATTTATTATCCTTCTTAGCATGCTTGAGGGATATTTGTTTATATGGTTGCAGCCGTAAAAATATCCAGTCACCTACATCGAAAATTCTATCGCTATAATATTGATCTTCCTGATTTTTCATTCGATTTTGAGCCAAAGTGAGGTTATCCTTAAGATTTGGAGAACTTTTTGTTGATGCTTGGTGTGATCTTCCACTGCTTGAACCTTAGAATTTTCTCTTAAACATGATGTTATGGATGGTGGATGATATCCATAAAGTGCCATAAATGGGGTCATTTTTTATGCAGTATAGAAGGAAGTGTTATACGACCATTCAGCCAGAGGTAACCACTTGACCCATTGTGTCTATTTATCAGATATAAATGAATGAAGATATCATTCCAAACATTTGTTCACTATCTTAGTTTTCCCATCAGATTGAGGATAATAAGATGAGCTATGAGATAATTGAGTACCCAGAAAAGAAAATAATTATGTCCAAAAATATCCAGTGAAAATGGGATCTCTGTTGCTTACAATAATATTTGGGTTTCCATGTAGCTTTTTAATTGTTTCCATAAATGCAGTAGCAAATGTACTAGCTTTAAATGGATGAGATAATGCACAAAAGTGTGCATACTTGGTAAGTCTATCAACTACCACCATGATGAAACTCTTCCCTTCAGACTTAGGTAAACCTGTGACAAAATCCATTGAAATATCCTCGCAACATTGACTTGGAATGGATAAATTTAATAACAGACCCGGGGTCTTAATTGTCTCAACTTTATTTTGTTGGAAAACCAAACATTCAGCCACAAAATTTTGAATATCAGATTTAAGGCCATCCAAAAATAATTCCTTCTTGACCCTGTGGTAATTTTTTAAAAATACCAAGTTCCCTCCTAAGGGAGAGGTGTGCAATTCCAAAATAATATTTTGCGTGAGTTGGGAATTATTACAAAGATATAAGTGATCTTTGTACCATAATGAATCATTTTTCTAGCTAAATGTATCTGATGTATTTGGATTTTGATGCAACTTTTGAATGAGTGTCCACACCTCTTAATCATTCTTCCATTCATCTCTTGCTTCAATTATCCACTGAGGTTGGATAATAGAAATGGAACAAAGTAATGCTTCCACATACTCATCCTTTCTTGAGAGTGCATTTGCAACAAAATTTTGCTTCCCTTTTTTGTAGATGATATCAAAATCATAACCCAACATCTTTGTGACCCATTTTTGTTGTTCTTATGAAAATAATCTTTGTTCCAAAATTTATTTAATACTATCATGATATGTTTTTACCTTGAAGTGTCTTCCCATTAGGTAGGGTCGCCATTGCTTTAGTGCACATAGTATTTCCAACATTTCCTTCTCATAAATAGTTTTGTGTAAATATTGTCCTTTTATTGGACACCTTTCAAAATCAATGGGTATTCTTTCTTACATTAAAACCACACCAATTCAATTTCCTGAGGCGTCACATTCCACAATAAAGTTTTTTGTGAATTCTGGCATAGCTAAGACCGGTGCTTGGCAAATTGACTCTTTAAGATGTTCATAGGCCTTAGTTGCTTCTGGAGTCCCAGAAAATGCATATTTCTTCAGTGATGATGTTAGAGGTGTCGATATTCTCCCATAATTATTTAAAAACTTGCGATAATACCCCTTCAACTTGAGAAATCCTTGAATATGCTTTATGGTTGTGGGGATTTTCCATTCCTTAATGGATTTAATTTTGGTAGGGTCTACCTTAACACCATCATGAGATACAATATGACCTAAATATTCCACCTCCTATACTCCAAATAAATATTTGGAGGTTTTTTCATATAATTGTTTCTCCTCCAATAGTTTGAGCACCCTATCAACATGTTGAACATGATCCTTCCAAGACTTGTTGTAGATTAGTATATCATCAAAAATACTAAATCAAATTTTCTAAGGAAGGGTTTGAAAATGGAATTCATCAAACCTTGAAATGTGGAAGGTGCATTCGTAAGGCCAAAAGGCATGGCAAAAAACTCATAATGACCCTCATGAGTTCTAAATGATGTTTTCAGAATGTCTTCAGTATTCATTCTGATTTGATGATATCCTGAACGAAGATCCAACTTAGTGAAGTAAATTTCTCCATGTAATTAATACAACAATTCAGCAATGATGAGGATGGGAAATGTATCTTTAATAGTGAGCTTGTTGAGCTCCCTATAATCTGGACACATATGCCATGATCCATCCTTCTTGTGCACCAATACAACTAGAGTAGAGAAAGAACTTTGACTAGGTTGAGTTATACCAGCCTCTAGCATTTCCACACCCATATGTTCAATCTAAATCTTTTGGGCATAAGGATATTTGTAAGGCCTGATGTTTCGAGGAAAATTTCCTGGAATCAAATGAATAACATGATCATGATCATGAATATGTGGGAGGCATTTGGGAGTCTCAAACACCTTAGAATGATTGTTGAAGACTTTTTGGATATCTAGAGAAATAGATTATTTTGATGTTTGAACCTCTAGTGAGCATAATTGTGCAATTATGCATCATTGTTCTTTAATCAGAATATTTTTCATGATATAAGAGTTGATTATATTTACTGGTTTTCCTACGTTACACCGTAATTCCACTTCCTTTCTTTCCCAAAAAAAATTCAAGAAAAGTTCTTCAAAATTAAAGTATATCATCCACAAAGATTGTAACCATTGGATTCCCAGTACAACATCAACACCACCCATTGGAATGGAGAAAATTATACTATTCAATAAATATTCCCCCATGGTTAGCTTGGTATTATGGAACTTTCCAAAGAAATTTATAGTTCCTCCATTTTCAACCATCACTTGACAATGTGGTGCTAGATATAGGAAGCAATTCAATTCCTTGCCTATCTTACAATGGATAAAATTATGGGTACTACCCGAATCAATAAACACTATTGCCTTTCTCTTCTTGATATATACTTCTATATTAAGAGTTTGAGGAGTGTTAATTCCTAGAAATGCATTAAAATATATGGTTGAATTCATTTATTCTTTCTCTCGGGTTGGTTCATGGTGTATATCCTCCTCTTTTGATGTTTCTTGTTTCTTTTCTTCCTCCTCTTCACAATATATGTAAAATAATTTCTTCTCAATGAACTTATGAACTTTAGTGTATTTACTGTCACAACTATAAAAAATCCCTTTTGCTATTTTTTCCTCCAATTGTTGTGGTGTCAAACTTGTAGGTTTTGGAAGGCTAGGAGTAGCAAAATTTCCATATTTATAGTTGTGAGTGGTAGACTTCCTTGTTGCCATAATTTTTATTTCAACTTTTCTTGCCACCCTGAATGCCTTCTCCAATTAATCAAGTTCCAAAAGGAGAATCTCATTTGGATGTTATCCTTTAAAGTCCCTATGAATACATCAATCCCATTCTCCTCTGGAATATCTGTTACCCTGATATTCAATTTTTGGAAGTCCTTAATGTGCTCTACCATTGAACCCTTTTGCTTGAGACTTGTCAATTGGATAAAGAAGATGTTTCTATTTTTATCCTCATAACGTGCCATCATTTCCTCCATAAAAATTGACAAAGTGACAAGTTTTTTACAAGAACAAAGCCATCGATACCATACAAACTGATTGGGTTCTAAATATAAAGTTGCAGTCTGTACCTTTTGGTGAGTGTTGCACATCATGGAGATCAAAATATTGCTACATTTGTAGTATCTAAGTTACTGTATCCTTACCATCAAACTTACTCATATCAATCTTTGGAATGTGGTGATTCTTATACCCAACATTGGAGTTTCTGAAATCACAATTCATATTCATTTTGTCCTCATCATGATTTTCATGGATTACCTTGTCACCACCAAGAATCCTTTCTTGCAATAACTTTATCAAACCTTCCATTTATGCTTTCAAACACCCAATATTAACTTCCATGCTATCCTTTAAACCATCCATATTATCTTCCATGTTTGATTTTAAACCATACATGCCATCGTTTAGTTCATCTTTGGTTATTATTTGTGAGAGTCAAATTTGTTTCACTTGGTCCTGTAATTTTTAGATATCATGCTGCAATTCTTCCTCTTCATGCGTCATAGTAGAGATTTCTGAGGGCTTAATGGGTGTGGAATTATTTTTTTTGGGAGAAATTTTATAACCCAATATTGATATCTATGCTTCAATATTCCTTTGGAATCACTTCAAACTAATTTTTCAAACAAAATTTATGAAATTTAAAAACAAATACACACATTTTTCTTGCTTTTGGGAGCTTGATCTTGAATCAGTTGTAACTCTGAAATTTCGGATCTCCATGGTCTGAAATTTTGTATTTTTGAAGACCTCTGAATCTACTTTCCAACCCCCACAATTCATACTGATATTGGAGTCTTCAACAAAGATTTATTCCTGAGCTACCATGATGACTTGATTATATACTAGTTCAGTAGAGCGAACTTGTACGGAGTGCCAAATGTCATTGTTTCTACCTTTAGCCCTGAAATTGCTACATGATAAACTAAAGTCCAAGAAATATCAGAAAATTTTTATAGAATTCAAATCGGATGCATGAAACATACTTTATGATGATTTTACCTAGGTCCTTGTTTGAGACTAAATTTTGGAGCCTGCAAAAACCACAACTTCCATAAATCATATCTCTGAAACTATAATGAACCAAGATATGAAATTTTTACAATATGTTCAACATGATCTCAGCTCCACATGGTCAAAATTTTAGCTTTTTAAGCCTTGTATAAAGTTATAGAGAAAATTCTAAGATGGCCTATTTGGAGAAGTGAAACCCTATAATCCAAAGTTCTGATACCAAATGTTATGAAACAAGCTCAAAACATAGTAGAAAAGATAGATCAAAGACTTAAAAATTATCCACTTCGAGGGGAAAACCTCCTTTATATTACATAAATGACTAATTCTTGGATTATTCAAATGAAAAAACTTCCTTTCTATATAGAGGAGTCTAAGGGGTCGTAATATAATTAGAGATGACATAACAATAATAATGTAAGGGCACAATAATAACAATAGTGAGCTTATATGGGGAACACTAATAACAATAATCAGACTACATGGGAATAAAAATAACAATAAGGGGGCTACAATAACAATACCAATAAGGGGATATACTAGTATTATAGGGACCTAACATCTTCCCCCTCTCTCTGAAACTAATTCCAAAGTAAACCTGACAAAAAGCTGTGAACTGGTCCTCAAAAGCCTTTTTATCATTAAGGCCTCAATTTTCTACATTTTCATCTATTTTTCCTTCAATTTCCCTCTCATGCAAACATGTGACCTTTCAACTCCCTTTTCTCCTATTTTCCTTTATTTTCATATATAAATGCCAATTAATGCCTATTTTCCCTTGCTAATTTTTTTAGCCATAATAAACCAAAAGTGACACCCACAAGGATTTTTTTTCCTAACATTTAGCTTGGAATATGTGTCCCATGACCTTGGTCTTATATTTTTTACATGGAAAATCAAACAGGGGATGTTACAAACCCTCCCCCCTTAGGGGAACGCTGTCCTTAGTTTTCTATGACACCTATGACCATCAAAATGCTGAAAAAAAGAAAAAAAACATTATGCCCATGGAGCTTTATAACCCATCTCGTTGCAGTATTTACAATGACCACTACTATGTTAGCCCATGTATGTCAGTGATCAAATGAATCTTTCAGGTGTTTTCCATTAGTTCATATGTCAAAATTTTTACTTTTTCGAACCAGTTCTCAAAAATAATTTTGGTCACTGAAAAAGGCTAAAACATGTATGTTTCTCCTTTATTTCATTTATCATCATCATTTTCAAAGTCATTTCCAACATTAGTTTCAAGGTCACCATCTCCATCATCATCATTCAATAGGTCTAGGGTTATGCCAATTCATTTCACTTAGGTCAAGTCTAGGTTTAACCCTACCATTGGAAAAATCATCAAATTTTCACTAAAATAAGGCAGTGGCCCTCCACTTCATCCATAAAAAACTAATGAAGGAGAAATTATGTTTATGAAGATGAAATAAAAGCCATATTTCTTGTTTCATATGGCTCAAGCTCCAAACAACTCCAGTTTGTTTCACTGTCTCATGAAAACTGACAATTCTATCTCATTGTCTTATGAAAGTATCCAAAGAGTCATTTTGACTATCTGAGCTTCAAAGGAGGTCAAGTTTGACCTACTATATCAGTCTAAAACAAAGGAATCATTTCAAATTTTCAAACACACCTCATATTATTTTGAAAAGGGTCAAATCCAAAAGGTGAAAGATTTCAAAGTTTTTAGAATGTAGTTTTGTTGTCTCAGGAAAGGGAGAAGTTTTGACTCATGAAAAGGTAGAATTTGTCCTCATATTTCATTCAAAATTCCATCAAACCACTTTAAGTTTCAAAGAATGCAAAAATAAAAAGCAAAAGGTCATAGCCAAAGAATTATTCCTTCTTATGTCATTTGAAGGGGAAGCATGTCACCTTCCAAGTTGCATAAAGGGTTAAAAAGAGTCACTGTCAAGTGTCAAAAGGAAAAAGTGGTAAAGTTCATCTCACAAGCTTATAAAAGCCAAAGCAGCCCTCATTTTATTCATTATACCATTTCATGTGAGTGAGAGAGCTTCTCTTCACTTCATTATCCCTCCATAGTGCTCAAAATCCAAAGTTAAAAGCTTAAATCCCATTAAAATCCACTTTGAATCCTTTAAAAGTCCCTTTGTTATGCTTTTGTGGAGCTAAAAGTCCTTTTGTTACACTCTTGGATAGTGTAAAAGTCCTTTTGTTATGCTTCTGGGTAGTGTAGAGTCCTTTTGTTACGCTTCTGGGTAGTGTAGAATCCTTTTGTTACGCTCCTGCGTGAGGTGAGAAACACATTGTTACCTTTCTATCTTGGCAGAAATCTTAGTTGTTACACTTCTGGGAGATACAAAACTCAATTTTTACACTTCTGGGAGATACAAAAATTAGTTGTTATGCTTTTGTTTAGAGGAAAGTTTCCAGCGTTTTGAATCTCAAAACCCTCCAAACTCTCAAAGCTTGTCATCTATCCTTTGCTGTAGCCTCCATACAAGGTAAGAAACCTTCATGCTACTTTTGTGGGTCAGATGTTGAAGGTTTAAATCTTTTTTATGTCATTTAATGTTTTACCATGTGTTCACTCTCAACATATTAATTTTTTTTATGACAATCCCTAACCTACCCCTTGGACCTAAAAACCCTAACCCATAATCTAAAACATGATTCTTACAATCCATATGCCCCATATATACACTCCTATCATCTACATTACCATCCATAACATGTTTCACACCATCAAACCCTCATTCTAGCTTTTCAACAAAGTGAAGACAATGAAAACATAGGGTGAATGTGTTTTAGGGTTTTGACTACCTTATACCCCTTCATTTCCCTCATTACACTTGCACTGTGAAGCTAAGGTGCCATACTCCTCACTGAAATTTTCTCATAATTTTTTCTTAGCTTCATAACCCCTGTTTCACCTACTTAACTTTAAAAACCTTTTTGACAAGTTTTCCCAAAGTCAAAATTCAGAATTTCCTATGTTTTGAGGTTTTGAACTCCCTAAAATCATACATTTCACCTCATTCCACTTTCAATGTGAAGAAAATAAACTACCCTATCCACTGAATTTTTATCATAAATTTTACTCAGCCCTATCACCCCCATTTCATCTCACTAACGCACCCTACTATCGCAGGGAAATTTTTTCTTCAAAAGCAGTTTCTAAGGTAATGGAGATGAATTTTACAAAATTGAAAGAGATGTTTGTCAATAATAGGAAAAATAACAAAAAACTCCTTTATTTTATCCACAAGTGTTATGGTTTGAGAGAAATACCAACAATACTCTTGCTTCAGGTCATTTTCTGTAATTATGGACAAGTAGTCTTCAAATCAACTTTTCATGGGTTTGGAACAAGGTTTTGAAGTTTTTGAGGACTCAATTTTGTATAAGACATCCTCATATTTCCAACCATACAACTTGCAGCCCCAAAATCCTCTAGGAAGACCTCCAAAATCCCTCTCAAAGGGCTTTGTTATGTTTCTGGAACACATTGTTATGCTTTTGGAGGCCTTCCCATGGGTAATTTTTCAAAATTCAAGATGTTCTGGGAACTAGACAAAAAGGGCTAGTTGACCATTTTTTCAAAAGTGAATCATGACTTATAAAAGTTCCTCAAAAGTGCCTCAAACATTTTGTTACGCTTTTGCAGTTTGTTTTTAAATTCTTCAGTCAGAATTGTCACAGATCATCATTGGATTCCTTCAGTATAGCTGTCAAACTCAAAAATGGTGAAAAATTAGAGGCTATGAGTTGTAATTATAGTTATTAGGTTGTATTTTTCTTCCTTGTATGATGGAATTTGTAATTAATGTACGGGAGAAATACTTCTAGTTTGTAGCTAAATTTCAGGGAATGGTTTCTAACCTCCCTAGAAACAAGGAAATGACTCATCTCTTGCATTTATGACCCATTTGGGATCGGATTTCGACCTGATGAGGTGTTATGATATATATTTTCTATAATTAGACTCTATGTTTTCATTGTAGAGGTTGAATAGTTGTTCTTTTCAGTGGAGATATTGTACTGTATTTTGCTAATGAAATCAAGGAGAATGTTGCAGATATAGTGTTGAGACTCTAGTGGTATGCCTTTGAGAATTTGATTTTCTATGTAAACTCATGATGTTGGATTTTATGTTACTCATATTCCACGTATATGCTTCTTTATTCTAAGTCTTATCAGTTTATTGATAGAAAACATGCTTTCCATGCTCTGTTTTTCATAATATTTTCATGAAATTGTCTTGCTCTTCCTATGAATTAATTCAATTTAATGCTCATTCCGATTCCTTCTCATTTCACTCTTAACACAATGGAAAATTAATCATGCTTCTTATCTTAACTACCTGGCCTCACCCTTGCCTATGCAACTAAACCTTTGAAATCATATCAATACCCTAGACCTAGTCTCCTAACTGTCATTCCTATCCAACAAAACTCCAAACAAAAAAAAACTTTAATTATTGAGAATCATAACTAGCCTAAAATATTATATCCATACAACCCTTTGACTGCAAAGTGACATAGAGAGATCCCTCTCTGGTCCGAGTAGGGCTAGCTACTTGGCCAAAATTTGGTCTATGGTTGCCTTTCTCTAATCCTACTGTTAGCCTTAGGAAGTTAGGGAAAGTGATAACATGCTGAAAACATGACAATCATACTGTTTACTGGAGCTTTATAACACATCTCATTATGATATTTACAATAACAATCGTATATTATTATACACATTTTCTATAACCAACAAATAAGCATATTGTCTATGGAGATATATAAATCCAACTCGATACAATATTTACAATAATATACACATATATACATATGAACATTTGATTTAACCAACAAATAAAAGGATGCAATGCCTGCATCAACAACAAGGGAATCCAAAGGCTCACACTTCTACCCTCAAAGTAATACCAATATTCACATCCTACCTAGGAAGTCTAGAATCCACAACCAAAGTCAAACCTGCATCCAATGTCCAGCACTGTGATCCCTGAGCTACTTGTTCTCTCAGTGAAAAATTACCAACTTATTGTTACATGGCACAATCCTAATGTGATTTTGATTCCATGTGGAAATTCTAATGACCGAAACAAATTCATTCCCCAACTTTCCCTTCTCTTCTACACAATTCCTGGGGCAATCCGGTCACTCCCTTCTGTATAGTTACTCACCTTCCAAGTTCCTTGACATCCCCTTATTTGCTACATAGTCCCTTGTATGATCCATCCCTTATAAAGGTTTCCTCACATTGGAAGGTCTAAAACCAAGGCATATCATCGCCTCAAAACCATCATACCGGTCATAGAATTCTCATGGAAATCAATGGACACTATTGGATACTAGTGTCCCACAATGGCCTTGTTCCTAAATTATTTACCAACAGAGTGTTTCCTATTCCAATTCCTTTTTGCTTCTTCTAATTCTTGTAGTCAGTTTCAATCCACCCAAACCCAACATTTCCTTGCTTTCCTGTATCAAACACATAATTTCCATTACACTAAAAAGGAATTGAAATAAATTTAAATCATACCTCATTGATGACTCGTCAATAAGGTACACTTGAATTTCTATTTACTTCCTATTACAACAAGTCAAACTATCCTTTCGATAAAATCATCATGTATAATCATATCACATCCGGTTAGCTTGAAACATAACCATCATAAATTAGAATCATAGATCACATGAAACCATCATAAATCAAAATAATAGATCTTGTGCATACTTAAAACCTGAAACGAAATACTTATACTTATCTTTCAAATGATTCTTTACTTCTGACTTTATTCTTTTTCCCTTCTGTACACACACTGAATTAGTTTCCAAACCTGACAAACACCCAATGCCTTCTCTTTTCTTTAACCACATATACACACTAGTTTTGTTTTCCAAGCCTGGTAAGAACCCAATGCCTTCTATTCTCTTTAACCATGTATACACACTAGTTTGGTTTTCCAAACCCAACAATCACCCAGTGCCTTATCTTCAAGCAACAAGGGAATTCATAAACTAAATTGCCTCCTCCCTCAATATCAACAAGGGAATCTAGAGACCAAACCACCTCTACCTTCAATATCAACAACAAGGGCATCCAAAGAATAAACTTCCTCAACCCTCAATATCAACAACAAGGGAATCTAGAGACTAAACCACCTCAACCCTTCATTTTAGAAACAAGGGCGTCCAAAGACTAAAACTCCTCTCAATATTAGAAACAAGGGAATCCAAAGAGTAAATTTCCTCAACCCTCAATATCAACAATAAGGGCCCAGAAAGTACCATACTTTCCTCTCCCATCATATTGCCAAACACATACACATACACAGTGTACAACGTAACGCATACACCTACACTCGGTGTACAACAAAAAATATACACCTACACCTAGTGTACACCAAAATATATATATATACACACACTTTATAACACAAATAATACACAACACATAACACAATACCACATATACACAACACAACATGTAAAACATGTACACAATGCCACAATACCACATGTACACAATACCACAAGTAAAACATGTAAAAAACACCACATGTACAACATGTACAACATGTACAAAACACCACCTACACAACGTGCACCCAACACCACCTGCATAGCATGTACACAACACCACATGTACATGTACAAAACACCACATGTATAACATGTACATAATACCACATGTCAAACATGTACATAGCACCACATGTACAAAACACTGCATGTACAAAAAGTAAACAATACCATATATACACAACACCATATATACAACGTTTATGCTACACCACATGTACAAAAAACCACATATAAAACATGTACACATATACACAATAGTATTATTGCACATCTAGAGACCACACTATCTCTACTAGACATCCTTGCTTCTAGTGTCTTTCCACTACACATGTTATTCCCAACATGCTGCAGATCACACTACTTTCATTCCACTGATGTATCCCTCAACGTAACATGTCAATAACATAAACATAAACATAGTTATAAGCACATAATATTAATTATTATCCACACGATACTAACCTCATGGCTCTGTTAGGGATGCTATGTCCACTTGATTTCTCATAAACTAGGAACCTCTTCATGCCATTCATCTACATAAGAAATAATTCCTCCACAAGCATGATCCCTGACGATCCTATTAGATAACAACATAGATACATACATACATATAAACATTAGCATAAATTCATCATGATCCCGAATGACCCTGTTAGACATTGAAATATGTAAATACATATATACATATATAGACATCAACATAATCATAATTACCAAATATAATAAGGTCAACTTTAAGAGAACTCCCTTTATCTATGCATCACTTGCACAACATCAAGAACAATAATTTCCAATGTAGCCAAGGCATATGATACTTCATATCCATATACTTTACCTTTCCTATTACCTTTCCCATGATCGTCCTGCCACCATCCACTTACCCAGTGGAATCAACCAATCCAAATGACTGTCATATTATTTCTGTTAGCTTCCCTTTATACATACACCAAGCTTCATCTAAGTCTTACATTACCTGTCAGTATTCATTCAGCTCTCCTCGAGCTCCATTAACTTTCCCCCTTACTCAACCAATTCCCAAGGCCCTTCAAACACAAAATGCTAGAACAAGAGACAAAGAAGAATAAAATCATGAGAAACCAATAACAATATGGCACCATAAACGAAGTGGCATGGCCATGCATCAGACACAGACAAAATTGCAAATCAAGCACATACAGATCACAAAGCACTGAAAGCACAAGACTCTCAACAGAAACCATGACTTAATCCCCCTGGGTTCCCAATGCTTCCAAGGTAAAGCTCAACCCAAGCCTTCTTCAATATTTCATGGCCATATCTTTTGCCATGCAATCCCCAGCATCATATTTCCATAAAAAAATAACTCTTAGTGCATAAATAAACATAACAATATATTGGTTACCTTTCCTTTTTTTGTCAAACATGCTACCTTGTAACTGAACACATACACATACCATTCCTCAAGGGATTAATTTTTTCATGATGAATAAAGACGTAATTGGAAATAAATGGAATCTACTCTCCAACCCCCACTATTCATACTGATATTGGAGTCTTCAACAAAGAGTTATTCCCTATCTACCATGATGACCTGATTATATACTAGTTCAGTAGAGCGAACTTGTATAGAGTGCCAAATTTCATTGTTTCTATCTTCAGCCCTGAAATTTCTACATGATGAATTACAGTCTGTGTAATCTCAGCCTATTTTTGCAGAATTGAAATCTGATGCATGAAACGAAATTTATGATGATTTTCCCTAGGTCCCTGTTTGAGACTAAATTTTGGAGCTTGCAAAAACCGTAACTTCTGTTGAAAATGCAGCAAGATGATGGAGCTTAGTGAAATGAAGTCGCCTTCACTAAGTGGGTCCGCAGGCAAATTCTGGCGCAAAGTCTATTTTTTGACATATGGAGCATGGTCCAGGGGTTGCAGTATGTTATTCTTGGAGTATTGGTCATGTTGGTAAAAATATATGGACCTCTATTTTTGGACCTATAGGTCTAAGTCTATTTTTAGACTGCCTATCCTAAAAATAGGGAAGTCAAATATTATTTACCCTTAATAATATTTGGACTCTAAACTTCAGTTTACTCTCTTGGAGCACTTCAGTTCGAGCTACAGAAGTGGCTCATGCATCTGGCAGAGGAATTACGCTATTCCTAAGGGTTTGGTGAGCTCATGCATGGTTGACTTCAGTGGCAGAAGTTTGGTGGAGTTGATGAGACAGTTGGTGGAGTTGTGTTCGGTTTAACTTAGTTGAACTAGTTGAGATTAGTTTAACTAGCTAATCAACTAGTAATGAGTGGAGTGAACTAAATATTATTTAATTCATTAATTAGTAACTCATTATTCAACTCAAGAACACATCAGTTCACTACAGTGCATGGACAGTTCAGTGGAGACCAGTGAAAGAGGTAGATGAAAGGGTTGAGTTAGCTATCAGTTGGGACATCAGTTGTGCATGAGATTTGCACCACACTTGGAGGAATTGCCCATGATGATTGCACTGTCAAGCCAAGGAGATTCGAACCTTGGATCTCTATTTAGACAGGCCATGATTGCGCAATAGAGGCAAGGCAATTGGTGGTGATTTTTGAACCAGTGACTTGTTCAAAACCAAGCTAGTTTGTGTGTAACTTCATGAGATAGTATTGAGTACTTGTGAGGAGTATTGTACTGATTTTGTTACATGTTTTCTCCATTATAATATACACAATAGCTGCGGGGTTTTCAGCTATAAGCTTTCCCCATACATACTGTGTTAATGTGTATGATGATTTGATGTGTTATCGCTTGCTTTATTTCCGCATGTGTGATGATCTGAGTGGAAGAGATTATGTGTTGCATATAAATTCGAATTGTATGTGATCAGGATAGTCTCGGTGGATAATTAATCATTATTCAGCAAATTTATACATGGTATCGGAGCTATTGAAGCAGATATTGATCATCACAGTGATTACAAACTTATTTCGGTAGACAGAGTCTGCATGCGGGCCAGGTAGCCTCTGGATCCATCCTTTCCTTTGAAAGGTGATATATCCAGTAAATGCCCCTGCAGTCGATCTCTGTGCTAGAAATAATTTTTTCTCACAGATCAAGAGCGATTGAGCTTTGAGTTGGAATTCGAATTTTGCAGCAGTTTTGTTTTCTTGGTGCCGGAGTTGAAAATGTCTTTCAATGGTTTGCGACTCGAATATGCTCTTGAAGGCAGTTTGAATTATGTTGCATGGAAGGATCGCATGGAGGCAGTATTAGAAGATAATGGACTGAAGGAGTTCGTAGATACGGATGTCCAAAAGCCCACTGATCCTGCTGAAGTAGAAGCTTGGAAAAAGAAGATGGAAAAATGTCGAAGGATCCTGTTGGAGGGCGTTAAGGATCATATTGTATCCAGCCTGCATGGAAAGGCTTCTCCATATTTAATGTGGAAAGATTTGACGGATATATTCCAGAGTAAGAGCGACCAAAGGAAGCTGGCGCTCAAAGATAAGCTCAGGAACATCAAGATGGATAAAGGCGACAGTATCGCCAAATACCTCATGAAGTTCACTCAATGCAGAGATGAGCTGGGAAGTGTGGGGGTGACTGTCGAAGATGAGGACATGATGGACCTGGCTCTCCTTGGTCTTCCGAAGGCTTGGAATTCATATCAAGATAGTGTCAATGGTCGGGAGAAGTTGCCGGGATGGGAGCACCTTTGGGCGGATCTCATGCAGGAGGAGATAAGGAGGACTACCAGGGACGGAACTTCATCAAAGGGAGCTGATGAAGAAAATTGTGCTTTGGTTGCCAAAGCAAAGAAGGGGAAGGGTAAGAAAACTTCTCATTCCGGTGCAAAGGGTAAGAAGCAGGATATGGCGAAAGTGAATTGTTTTCACTGCCATGATCACGGACATTATGCTACCAATTGTCCAAAGAAGAAGAAAAACAAGCAAGCGGGAAGATCTGCAGATGGAGAAGCTTTGGCTTCGCAGTTCGAGCTTGAATTTTCACTGATCACATGCTTGGTTTCAAGTGTGATGGGATCGGTGTGGTTCTTGGACAGTGGTGCATCATTTCATATGATGGGAGATCAGGATTTGTTCTCAGATCTGGAGGACAAAGATCTGGGTGTGCACATCAAGATGGGCGATGATGGTAGATACAGTGCAACTGGTATCGGTACCATATCCTTTCAGAGGGAGTCTGGTAAACCCTTCGTACTGAAGGATGTCATGCATGTACCTAGATTGAAGAAGAACTTGATCTCTGTGGCGATGTTGGAAGATAAGGGGTATGATGTGGTCTTCAGTGAAGGAAAAGCCTTCCTGCACAGTAAGACTACTGGAGAGACCCAGAAGATAGGGGTTCAAACCAAGAACCTTTATTAGTTGCAAGTAGATGGCTGCGCAGCAATGGCATGCAAAGCGGGAGAAGTGGTGAGCCGGGATGATGAGGGCGAACTGTGGCATAGGAGATTGGGCCACCTTCACCATGGAGCTTTGAAGATCCTATAGCAGATTTCTACTGGGCTTCCTAAGGGCACTCTTGCACAGTCAGATCAGTGCAAGGGGTGTACCTTGGGGAAGTATGTGAAAGCCACCTTTCATGAGAAGGATAGTCGCACCACGAAGATCCTTGAGAGAGTTCACACAGACGTGTGTGGTCCTTTCTCAGTTGCTTCAACAGCAAAGCACAAGTATTACGTGATATTTGTTGATGATTTCTCTCGAAAGTGCTGGATCTTCTTCATGCAGAAGAAGAGCGATACATTCGCGAAGTTCTGTGAGTTTAAAGCACTGGTCGAGAAGGAGTCGGGGAAGAAGGTGATTGCTCTAAGGAGTGAAAATGGTGGTGAATTCATCTCGGCTAAATTCAAAGAGTTCTGCAGCGTAGAAAGGATTCAGAGAGAGCTCATCGCACCCCATAACCCACAGCAAAACAGGGTGGCTGAGCGGAAGAACAGAACGATCGTGGGTGCTGTACGGGCAATGTTGCATGATTAGGGCCTACCCCTTCACTTGTGGGCTGAGGCATGCAATACAACAGTGTATGTGTAGAACCGTTGTTCTCACAAGGTTCTTGGCATGAGTACACCGAAGGAGGCTTATTCTGGCAAGAGGCCTGACATTTCCCATTTGCGGATTTTTGGTTCTCCTGTCTACATGCATGTGATGAAGGATGCAAGAAGGAAGCTGGATCCAACCACTGAGGTTGGAATATTTGTGGGGTACACTGATACACCTCACAACTATCAGGTGTATTTGTCAGACAATCGCAAGACTGTTGTGCGACGGGATACAAAATTTCAGGAGGAGAAAGCCATGCAATGTTCGCTTGAGAGGGAGCTACACTTGCATGCAGATGAGGAGCTGTTCGTTCCTAAGGAGGAGCTTCCGGATGTGGAACAACCACAAGAGGAAGTTCAGGAGGTGGAAGAAACCACCCATGCAGCGCCAACCATCAGAGGGCGCATGCGCACTACAGAAGCTGAGCGACTGGCTCGAGATGCAGAGAAGGTTGTAGAACCACCTACAGCACAGCGCAGACAGAGGCAGTCACCGGATCGGTACACTGGATACATGGCTCTTGTGAGTCAATGTGTCGTGACGGAGCCATCCTCTTTTGAGGAAGCTGTGGAGGAACCCGCATGGGTTGATGCCATGATTGAAGAATATGATTCGATCGTCAGGAACAGTGCATGGGAGATTGTCCCAAGACCGATGGGGAAATCAGTGGTGGGTTCGCGATGGATCTACAAAGTGAAGCAGGCGGCTGACGGGAGTGTGGAGAAGTACAAGGCGAGATTTGTCGCCCGTGGCTTTTCACAAATCGAGGGGATCGATTATGAGGAGACTTTTGCACCTGTCGCAAGGTACTCTTCCATACGGACGATCCTTGCTCTCTCAGCGCAGATGGGGTGGCACATCCATCAGATGGATGTGAAGACTGCGTTCCTCAATGGAGTTATTGAGGAAGAGGTGTACATAGAGCAGCCTGAAGGTTTCGAGATCTTCAGCAGGGAGTCGCATGTGTGCCGACTCAAGAGAGCACTGTACGGGCTGAAGCAAGCACCTCGTGCTTGGTACACTCGGATAGACAGCTACTTCACCGGGCTTGGATTCTCCAAGAGTGAGGCGCATCCTAACCTGTACCAGATTGTGGTGGAGGGGAAGCTGTTGATCATCGTACTGTATGTAGATGATCTGATTTTGACTGGCGATGAGCAGTTGATACTTTCATGCAAGGAGGATCTTGCACGAGAGTTTGAGATGAAGGACTTGGGCATCCTTCATTATTTTCTGGGATTGGAGATTTGGCAGCGCAGCGGAGGAATGTTTGTTTCTCAGGGCAAGTATGCCCGGGAGATTCTAGAGAGGTTCAACATGCAAGGCTGCAAGCCTGTTGACACTCCTCTTCCTGGTGGTTGGAGGAAGGAGGATGCTACTTCAGCGGAGGTAGTGGATGCCACTGTCTATCGACAGTTGGTGGGGTCACTTATGTATTTGGTCAATACATGACCCGATATATGCTATGCTGTTAACCAGCTTTCACAAGCTATGGTTAAGCCTACCAAGCTCTTTTGGAGGGCAGTCAAGCATGTATTGCGTTATATTAGTGGCACATCGGGATATGGTCAATGGTACAGACAGGAGGATGGAGCAAAGCTTTCTGGATTCACTGATGCAGATTGGGCAGGGAGCCCAACGGACCAGAAGAGCACATCTGGAGGAGTTTTCAGCATTGGGTCGACAGCAGTTTCCTGGTACAACAGGAAGCAGAGATCCGTGGCACTCAGTTCAGCAGAGGCCGAGTACATGGCAGCAAGCTTGGCTGCATGCGAGGCTATTTGGATGAGGAATATCCTCGTTGGATTGTTCGGGTTGCATTTGGAGCCTACAGTGATTTACTGTGATAACCAGAGTTGCATTAAACTCTCGGATAATCTAGTATTTCATGATAGATCCAAACACATCGACATCAGGTACCATCATATCAGAGATTGTGTTCAGCGGAGAATCATGATGCTTTCATATGTGTCCACAGAGGATCAGGATGATGACATCCTGACGAAGGCGCTCACCAGGAGCAAGTTTGAATTCCACAGAGGCAGGATAGGGGTTGTAGATAATCCATATCTTGCTGAGAGGGAGTGTTGAAAATGTAGCAAGATGATGGAGCTTAGTGAAATGAAGTCCCCTTCACTAAGTGGGCCCGCAGGCAAATTCTGGCGCAAAGTCTATTTTTTGACATATGGAGCATGGTCCAGGGGTTGCAGTATGTTATTCTTGGAGTATTGGTCATGTTGGTAAAAATAGATGGACCTCTATTTTTGGACCTATAGGTCGAAGTCTATTTTTAGACTGCCTATCCTAAAAATAGGTCAGTCAAATATTATTAACCCTTAATAATATTTGGACTCTAAACTTCAGTTTATTCTCTTACAGCACTTCAGTTGGAGCTACGGATGTGGCTCATGCATCTGACAAAAGGAATTACGCTATTCCTTGGGGTTTGGTGAGCTCATGCATGGTTGACTTCAATTAGGACTTCAGTGGCAGAGTTTGGTGGAGTTGATGAGACAGTTGGTGGAGTTATGTTCGGTTTAACTTAGTTGAACTAGTTGTGTTTAGTTTAACTAGCTAATACACTAGTAATGAGTGGAGTGAATTAAATATTGTTTAATTCACTAATTATTAACTCATTATTCAACTCAAGAACACATCAGTTCACTACAGTGCATGATGCCTGAAGGTTATTCATGAGAGAGGAGCAGTAAGTGAGCAGTAAGTCTTGTGACATCAGTTGTGCATGAGATTTGCACCACACTTGTGACATCAGTTGTGCATGAGATTTGCACCACACTTGGAGGAAATTTCCCATGATGATTGCGCTATCAAGCCAAGGATATTCGAACCTTGGATCTCTATTTAGACAGGCCATGATTGCGCAATAGAGGCAAGGAAATTGGCGGTGAGTTTTGAACCAGTAACTTGCTCAAAACCAAGCTAGTTTGTGTGTAACTTTATGAGAAAGTACTGAGTACTTGTGAGGAGTATTGTACTGAGTTTGTTACATGATTTCTCCATTATAATATACACAATAGCTGCGGGGTTTTCAGCTATAAGCTTTCCTCATACATACTGTGTTAATGTGTATGATGATTTGATGTGCTATCGCTTGTTTTATTTCCGCATGTGTGATGATCTGAGTGGAAGAGATTATGTGTTGCATATGAATTCGAATTGATATGTGATCAGGATAGTCTCGGTGGATAATTAATCATTATTCAGCAAATTTCTACAAATTCCACAAATCATATATCTGAAACTATAACGAACCAAGATATGATTTTTTTACAAGATTTTCACCATGATTTTGGCCCCACATGGTCGAAATTTTATCTGTTTAAGCCTCGTGTAAATAAATTTATAGCGAAATTTCTAAGATGGACTGTTTGGAGAAGCGAAACCCTAGAATACAAAGTTATGATACCAAATGTTATGCAACCAGCTCAGAAAATAGTAGAAAATATAGATCAAAGACTTAAAAATTATCCACTTCGAGGGGAAAACCTCATTTAAATTACATAAATGAATAATTCTTGGATGATTCAAATGAAAAAAACTCCTTTTTATATATTGGAGTCTAAGGGGTCACAATATAATTAGAGCCAACATAACAATAGTGGGCTTCTATGGGGCACGATAATAACAATAATGGGACTACATGGGAATAAAAATAACAATAAGGGGGCTACACTAACAATAAAAATAAGGGGATATACTATTATTATAGGGACCTAACTCTTCCCTCTCTCTCTGAAACTAATTCCAAAGTAAACCTGACAAAACGCTTTAAATTGATCCTCAAAAGAATTTTTATCATTAAGGCCTCTATTTTCTTCATTTTCATCTATTTTTCCTTAAATTTACCTCACATGCAAACCCATGGCCTTTCATCTCCCTTTCCTCCTATTTTCCTTTATTTTCATATATAAATGTCAATTAATGTCTCTTTTCCTTTGCCAATTTCCTTAGCCATAATAAACCAAAAGTGACACCCACTAGGATTTTTTTCCTAAAATTTAGCTTGGAATACGTGTCTCATGACCTTGGTCTTATATTTTTTACATGGAAAATCAACCAGGGGATGTTACAAACCCTTCCCCCTTAGGGGAACACTGTCCTTAGTGTTATATGAAACCTATGACCATCAAACTGCTAAAAACAAAAAATTCTGCCCATGGAGCTTTGTAACCCATCTCGTTGTAGTATTTACAATGATCAGTGTTATGTTATCCCATGTATGTTAGTGATCAACTGACTCTTTAAGTTTTTTTCAATTAGGTCATAGGTCAAAATTTTTACTTTTTCGAACGAGTTCTCAAAAATAATTTTGGTCACTGAGAAAGGCTAAACCATGTATGGTGCTCCTTCATTTAATTTATCATAATCATTTTCAAGGTCGTCACCATCATTAGTTTCAAGGTCACCATCTCCATCATCATCATTCAATAGGTATAGGGTTATGCCATTTCATTTCATTTAGGTCAAGTCTAGGTTTAGCCTTGCCTTTGGAAAAATCATCAAATTTTCACTAAAATAAGGCAGTGGCCTTCAACTTCATCCATAAAACCCTAATTAAGGATAAATTATTTTTATGAAGATGAAATAAAAACCATATTTCTTGTTTCATATCTCTCAAGTTCCAAAAAGTTACAAACAACTCTAATTTGCTTCATTGTCTCATGAAAAATAACAATTATGTCTCACTGTTTTATGAAAGGATCAAAAGAGTCATTTTGATTTTCAGAGCTTAAAAGGAGGTAAATTTTGACCTAATATCTAAATCTAAGACAAAGGACTCATTTCTTATTTTCAAACACACCTCATCTTGTTTGAAAAGGGTCAAATCCAAAAGGTGAAAGATTTCAAAGTTTTTAGAAAGTACTTTTGTTGTCTCATGAAAGGGAAAAATTTTGTCTCATGAAAAGGTAGACTCTGTCCTCATATTTCATTCAAAATTCCATCAAATCACTTCAAGTGTCAAAGAATGCTTAAAAAAAAAAAGGTCATATTCAAAGAATTCTGCCTTTTTATGTCATTTGAAGGGGAAGCATGTCACCTTCCAAGTTGCACAAAGGGTTAAAAAGAGTCACTGTCAAGTGTCAAAAGGAAAAAGTGTTAAAGGAAATCTCAAAACCTTATAAAAGCCAAAGAAGCCCTCATTTTAGTCATTATACCCTTTCATGTGAGTGAGATATATTCTCTTCAATTAATTAGCCTTCCATAGTGCTCAAACTCCAAAGTTCAAAGCTTAAATCCCACTAAAATCCACGTGGAATCCATTAAAAGTCCTTTTGTTACACTTTTGGATAGTGTAAAAGTCCTTTTTTTATGCTTCTAGGTAGTGTAGAGTCATTTTTTTACGCTTTTGGGTAGTGTATAATCCTTTTTTTATGCTCTCGTGTGAGGTGAGAAACACGTTGTTACCTTTCTATCTTGGCAAAAATCTTAATTGTTATGCTTCTGGGAGATACAAAACTTAGATGTTACGCTTTTTTTTAGAGGATTTTTTCCAGCGTTTTGAAGCTAAAAACCCTCCAAAATCTCAAATATTTTCATCCATCATTTTTTATAGCCTCCATACAAGGTAAGCAACCTTCCATGCTACTTCTATGGGTCAGATGTTGAAGGTTTAAATCATTTTTATGTCATTTAATGTTTTACCGTGTGTTCACTCTCCATATATTTTTTTATGACAAACCCTAACCTACCCCTTGGACCTAAAAACCTTAACCCATCATCCAAAACATGATTCTTACATCCCATATGACCCATATATACACTCCTATCATCTACATCATCGTCCATTACATGTTTCACACCATCAAACCCTCAATCTAGCTTTTCAACAAAGTGAAGACAATGACAACATAGGGTGAATGTGTTTTAGGGTTTTGACTACACTATACCCCTCCATTTTCCCTCATTCCACTTGCACTGTGAAGCTAAGGTGCCATACTCCTTAGTGACGTTTTCTCAGAATTTTTACTTAGCTTCATAACCCTTGTTTCACCTACTTAACTTTAAAAACCTTTTTGACAATTTTTCCCACAATCAAAATTGGGAATTTTCTGTGTTTTGAGGTTTTGAACGCCCTAAACACATACATTTACCCTCATTCCACTTTCATTATGAATTCAGGACACTACCCTATCCACTGAATTTTTATCAGAATTTTTACTCAAACCTATCACCCCCATTTCATCTCACTAACGTACCCTACTATCATAGGGACAATTTGGATTCAAAATCAGTTTCTGAAGTAATGGAGATGAATTTTACAAAAGTGAAAGGGGTTTTTGTCAATCATAAGCCACATAACAAAAGCCTCCTTAATTTTATGCACATATGTTATGGTTTGAGAGAAATACTAACAATACACTTTCTCCAGGTCATTTCTGCAATTCTGGACAAGTAGTCTTCAAATCAACATTTCATGGGTCTGGAATAGGGGTTTGCAGTGCTTGAGGACTCCATTTTATAGAATACATCCTAATATTTCCAAAAATACCACTTGTAGCCCCAAAATCCTCTGGGAAGACCTCCAAAATACCTCTCAAAGGGCTTTGTTATGCTTCTAGACATACTGTTATCCTTCTGGAACACACTGGAGTAACCTTGGGAGAGTGAACTTTTGGAGGCCTTACCATGGGCAATTTTTCAAAATTCAAGATGTTCTGGAAACTAGAAACATAGGGCTAGTTGACCATTTTTTAAAAAGTGAATTTAGACTTCTCAGAATTCCTCAAAAGTTCCTCCAAATTAATGTTATGCTTCTGCACTTTGCTTTTAAATTCTTCAGTCAGAATTGTCACAGAGAAACATTGGATTCCTTCAGAACAACTGTCAAGCTCAGAAACAGTCACAAATTCAAGGCTATGAGTTTTAATTAGTGTTATTAGGTTGTATTTTTCTTCCTTGCATGATGGAATGTGTAATTAATGTAAGGGAAAAATACTCCTAGTTTGTAGCTAAATTTTAGGGAATGGTTTCAAACCTCCCTAGAAACTAGGAAATGACTCATCTCTTGCATTGATGACCCATTTTGGATGGGATTTAGACCTGGTGAGGTTTCAAGATCTATATTTTATATAAGTATACTCTCTTTTGTCATTGTAGAGGTTGGATAGTTTTTATTTGCAGTGGAGCTATTGTACAAGCTTTTGGTAATGAAATCAAGGACAATGTTGTAGACATAATGTTGAGACTCCAATGGTATACCTTTGAGCATTTTTTTTATCTGTAAACTCATGATGTTAAATTTTATGTTACTCATATTCAACATATATTCTTCTTTATGCTAATTCTTATCATGTTATTGACAGAAAACATGCTTTCCGTGCTCTGTTTTTCATAAGATTTTCATGAAATTGTCTTGCTCTTATGATGAATGAATTCAGTTTAATGCTCATTCTAATTCCTTATCATTTCACTCTATACACAATGGAAAATTAATCATGCTTCTTAGCTTACCTACCTGGCCTCACCCTTACCTCTGCAACTAAAACTTTGAAATCATATCAATACCCTAGACCTAGTCTCCTAACTATTATTCCTATCTATCAAAACTCCAAACAAACAAAAACCTTAATCTATTGAGAATCATAACTAGCATAAAATATCATATCCAATCATCCCTTTGATTGCAAAGTGACATAGAGAGAGCCCTCTTTAGTCCAGGTAGGGCTAGCTACCTGGCAAAAATGATGCAGGGGCAATAGGCTCAAACCAATATTTTGTATATAGGTAGACTTAGGGGGGCCTTATATTTTCTTGGTCATGTAATTACTGAATAAATCGAGTGATTTTAGTTTTATGTAGAAAATATTGTAACTTCCCGAATGATTAATGGGCTCTTGAAGAGATAGTTAGTTTCAGAAGTTAAGCTAATTTTAGGAGTTCGTCTCTATCTGTCAAAGCGTTAGTCTCAGAGTTAGAGATATGAAGAGTTTCTAGCATTACAGGAGTTGAGTTGATTCAGGGTTTGTATAAAAATAAGCCTTACAGGCATAATAAGGCAGACCTGCATAGAAGACCCTCTTAGAGAACTGCATAGGCTGCATAGGATTATCGAATAAGGGAGAAGGGCCAATCGATCGAATATCTGGCCAAAAAAAAGGTTGTAAGCTAATTCACTGTATAATGAGAAATTTGTCTCAGTGTAACTGTGCATTTGTTGTTTAACTCTGTGTGGAGAATAC
Source organism: Pinus albicaulis (assembly GCA_034641835.2). Lineage (NCBI taxonomy): Eukaryota > Viridiplantae > Streptophyta > Pinopsida > Pinales > Pinaceae > Pinus > Pinus albicaulis. Next base: position 620,943,196 of record CM076582.1, read on the forward strand.
CTTGAGTATTAACATATTGATTGATTTAATTCTTGTGTGGAATGCCCTGAATCTCTGTGTGAATAATCTTTGTAGTGGAGTTGAATGATGTTCTGTGTAATTGGCGGGCTTGAATGGTACTCTGTATCTGATGAGGAATTTGATGTTAATTCCAGGTATTGAATATGGATATGCGTTCTTAAATAAGAGTAGTTGATTTCGGTGTCATTGAGTTCGAATCCAATAATTCGGGATATGAGAGTCAGTGTGGTGACTCCGTACCGAGGGCTACTGTTGAGATACAATTATTGGGTGATGTCGATGTGAATCTTTGGGGGAGTGCTTATACTCCTGAATGCTCGTAGATGTATGCGTTCTGTGGCTATACTGAAGGTATGACTATCCTGTGCGGAGAGGCCTACATCGTCAATTAAAGCGAAGATTGATCGGAGTTCCACGTGTAAGATCTAGTTGTGAAGTCAGGTGGAACCCTGAGAAAGAGTAGTCGGAACCTTAAAGGCCGCACAATAAAGGCGAGTTTCCGGTATATCACACCGCCTTTGTACGGTAAGCGGTATTCCCCATTTGGACGCGATCAATGCCACAGGCCGACACGTGGCCTTAAGTAGTTTTGGAAATCCACTCTCATCGCGAGTTAATGGTTGTGCAAGTAACTCGCCCGATATCCAGTTGGACCGTTGGATCATCAAGGATGGAGTGCGTATTATCCATCGTTGGATGTGGAAGGGTCATTGGTGCTGGGCCCCAGTTCTAATTTATATTGATCGGGACTGTTTAAAATAAGGTCGCAAGTTAAAGTTCACACATCTACACCGTGCGATATCTGTTGTCCACCGTTGGATCATCAGAGCTAGCGCGATGACATCCCCGCCGTTGGATGAGAAGGGTGACATAACGCCAAGGTATGCTACGTTGTTTTTAATGAATAAATGAGTGAAGGGGTAAGTTTCCACATATACGCCTAGTGTTAGTTTACACGGGATTGTGGCATGTTTAAACATTAAATGACTAAAAACCTTAGATGTAAGGTTCTGTTGGGTCTTCACGTGTGAGGGCATATTATACGCATGGTATTATTATGGTTTGAACCATTGAATAGAGATGACACCTTCGCAGTGGAATTATTTGAAGATGGACTATTGGGTTATAGCTATAAAGGAAAGGTTGAATTAATATCTCAATTCTCTGAATTGAGATATTAAAATAACCCAAATTTGTTTATTTAAAATTGCCAACTCAGGAAGAAAGAATGTTGTAAGTTTTCTAGAATTGTGGATTGGTTGGGAAAAAGAAATTTTGGATACATTTCCCACACAGATTGAGGTTGAAATAATTTGAAACTGGGAATGTAGGTTCTCCCTGTCATCAAGTGGTATCAGAGCTAGAATTGAATTAGCTCTTTGAAGAGTTTATTTTGAAATGCACATGTACTGAACAGGAAGGAAAAGTTGAAGTTTAAATCTATTTAACAGAAAATTTGCAGATTTGATTTGACTGAATATGCAGTGAAGGTTGATAACTTAGATTTACAGAATCTGGAGTTGAAGATAGAGTGTCTTGAAGATTACAGCAGGTAGAAATGCAGTGCAGGTGAGAAAAAAAGCAAGATCATTCAGGGATCTTGAGAGGTAAGATGATGAGCCTTATTTGAACTCTGGTTGGAAGGATTTTTTTGAATAATACAGAGTGCAAGCAATTGAGGAATAAATCTCAGCAAGAGGCAGATCACAAGCATTGAGAGAAGTGATAGAAGAGTCTAGCAAGGGATTCTAAGTGCAGAAAGAGTGTGGCAGAACCTGAAATATTCCCAACTGAGGTTGGATGAAGGAAGGAAAGAGGTGTTCTTGAGAGAAGTTGCAGAGTGAAGTCTAGAGAGTAGAAGAGAGTGCTTAGAGGGTTCTAGCAGAGAGGGGACTAGTACTTGCCAAAAGGTGGATCCTAAGGAAGGGATTGGTGAGGTGAGTTTCAGTAAGAGAGCTTGCTGTTGCAGAGGCTTAGTGCAGCTTGTGAGTGAAGAACTCCTAGAGAAGAAAATGACTATTGAGAGCCATAGCAAAGATTGCAGAGATTGTAGAGGTTCTGAGAGAAGCCACAGCAGAAGACTAAGGGAAGATGCCAAAGAAAATGGCATGAGGAAGAGACTCAATGATGCAAAATATGAAAAAGAGTTAGCTGAGATCAGGGAACAATTTAATAAACTAAAGATGAGGATCGAGGAAAGCTAAAGAGTTGGTTGGCTCATGAAAAAGAGAGTGAATTGGAAACCATTACAGTTGAGGTTGAGGCAAAAGGAGATTTCCCTATTGAGAGGAGAACTCAGAGTAGCTGAGTTGAAAGAATAAATTTCTACTTGTGAGGTAGAACAGAGCACAGATGAAGAATGGATATCTGCAACAGATCTTGTGAGATATGATGAAGACTTGAGGTAGCAAGAATCTTGTATTGCTGAGGAGGAAATCATTGAGGATTTCCTGAGTTATTAGACAAGTCCAGATGATGTAAGGGCTTGTGTTCTTGAGTCTAAAAAATGTGAAGTGATGACAGGCTCCACAGAGGAAGAAGAACCATGAGTTCTTGAGGCAAGGATGGAAATTGAATATTCCATGTGTAGGCCTGTTCAAGAAGAAGTTCTTGAGAAAGTAGCCAAGACTGAAAGGTCTTGTGATTTGAAAACTAAAAATTTCTGTGTGTTTGCAGGTACACCGCTAGAAGATGGACAAGCTTCAGAATTTTTTGATGAGGAGGAGACATTGAATCTGAAATCTGTTCAGATCAATGCTGAGATAGTGAAATCTCAGGAAGAGATGAAAAAAGAGCAAATGATAAATGCTCAGAAGAAGGAGGAATTACTCAGAGTGATTGAGTATCTGGAGAAGGACTTGAGGATTGAAGCTTCAAGTGGGACCAAGGGGTCCAAGAGCCTTACATCTGACATACTTTGTATGTTTGCAAGAACAACAAGTGAGAGAGAACAACTTGCTGATGTTGTCACTGAGGAAGAAAATGGAGCAGCTACATGTTTTGAAGATGTCCATGCACAGTTGGAAAAGGATCCTGCTTCCCAACATATTGGAAGTAGAAGAGCTTTAGTTTATGATATTGTCCAGAAGCTGGAAGTTGAATAGCTTGGAGAAATTGAAGAAGAGAAGACTATTGAAGAATTTATGATGCATATGGAAGACTTGGAACAACAAGAAGATTTGATGATCAAATCATTGAATGAGGCCATGAGGTCTTATGTTTTTGACACTGAAAAGTTGTGTATGAGTGAAGGTGTTGATGAAGGTAGTTTACATGATGGAACTGTGATGAATGAAGCTGACTGTTGCCAAGAAAGATATGATGAGTATCTTTTAGGTGAAGATCATATTGTGGAGGAATTCATTAATTCCTTACTTTATAGAAGGTATTGCTTCAATGAGGATGTGACAGTTGTGTTTGATGATAATGATTTTTTCATTAATGATGATAATGACAATTTGATTCTATTGAATGGCCAAGTAAGGAGTGATGGATAGATATATGAAGTCTTTGCAGATATAGGGAATCAGAACTCTATTATGATGAAGGCTGAGGAGATAGTGACAACAGAATATAGTGAAGATTTTGAAGATGTTTTCTCAGATGAGATGCCAAGATTGTGGCATGAGTAGAAGCCAAAAACAAAGAAAGAAGGTGTTCATATGGTAAGGACAAATATGATTGGAGATGAGAGAGTTCATTCCTATGAACTAGAGTAGAAAGACATCCTTGCAGAGGATGATGCAGAAGAGAGACTAGCTGGTAGTCTCAAGATATGTTTGAAGAATTGGAATCAGCATTCTGATGTGCTGATTGGGAAGAAAAGAAATTTGGGACAGGATACTGGGATGCTAACAGAAGAAATAAAGGCTCTGAGGCCTTGTGAGTTTGATTCTAACAATTGTTTGATAAATGCAGATCCTGTTGATGATGGAGATAAGTTGACAACATGGGGCAGTCAATTGAAAGAGAAGGAGAATTATGTGGAAGATTTTAAACCATGGAATGGAGAAATTGAGTTGCTAGAGAGTATGCTGAATCAACAGGATTCAATACCAGAGAGAAAACCTCAATTTCAGAATTGGGGGTTGCAGAATGTGAAGACACAATGGGATGAAGATAGAAAAGAATCGATCATTCAATCATCAGCAGGGACCATTGGGTCTTGGAGTTTTGGAACTGATGAATTGGTTGTGTTTACAGGAATGAAAAAAAACAATCCATCTTTTGAAGTTGATCTGAAAGGTGATGGACTGTTACAGAAGGAGGAAGATGAGACTATCATGCCTCCTGTGAAGGAACTTGTTGTTCCTACAGATGATAAAGAAAAGGAGCTATTGTACGATGAGGATGAGTAGCTGGAAGAAGATGAGACAATCATGTCTCATGGACAGAAGTTGGTTGCTATTGGTAGCAGAGAAGAATTGGCTTGTCCGAATAACTGAGAGAAGGTTAAAGAGAAGGCTATAGGGCAGAATTTTGGGGCTTCTACAGCAATGGAAAATCAGATTTCTACTCTGATAGAAGATGAAATCTCAGTGGTTGAAAGACTTGAGGTGATTAGCAGAATCATTCAAGAAGAGGGAAGGCATTTGCTGAAGATTGCCAAGACAGAAGAAGAGGATGCTGAAACTGAGTTGCAGCATAGTGAAGATTTATCTGGCCAAAGGAGATGGAGAGAATGTTTGCAGAAAAAATTCAGAAAAGAAGGTGAAATGGAAGAGCAGCAGCTGATTGTAGTGTTGCTGGGAGAATTGCTGAAGATAGAGGATAGGGAAGTTGTCATAAATGACAATTAGGAAGAGTTTTACTGTTGCAAAAATCATGAGGGCATGGATGATTGGGTGGTAGCTAGGGCAACAGTAAGAACTGAAGAAACAAGAGTACAATAAACAGAAGTAAGAGCCTAGCAGTCAGAGGAAAGATTATATAGAGAAATAGCATTGATAATAGGGTTGATGATGAAGATGTCTAGGAAAAAGGCAGCAGCAAGGAAACAAAGAAGTAGTAGCACAGGCAAAGCAGAAAGAGGATGTAAAGGTGCAGCCTATGGAAAGCTACAAGATAAAGTATGGAAGCCAGGAGGAATGTGAAAGAAGAACACTGCAATGGATGGCCATTTGCAGAGCAAAGTTTGGGATCCAGGTAGACAAATATGAAAACCATGATCAGGAGATCACGAACTGTTTTAACCTGGGGAGTCTGATGCAAGGGCATTAGGCTCAAACAAATATTTTGTATATAGGTAGACTTAGGGGGGTCTTGTATTTTCTTGGTCATGCAATTAATGAATAAATCGAGTGATTTTAGTTTTATGGAGAAAATATTGTAACTGCCCGAATGATTAATGGGCACCTGAAGAGATAGTCAGTTTCTTAAGTTAAGCTAATTTTAGGAGTCCGTCTCTATTTGTCAGAGCATTATTCTCAGATTTAGAGATATGAAGAATTTCGAGCGTTAGAGGAGTTGATTCAATTCAGGGTTTGTATAAAAATAAGCCTTATAGGCATAATAAGGCAGACCTGCATAGAAGACCCACTTAGAGAACCACATAGGCTGCATAGGACTGTAGAATAGGGGAGAAGGGCCAATCGATCGGAGATCTAGCCAAAAAAAAGGTTGTAAGCTAATTCATTGTATAATGAGAAAGTTGTCTCAGTGTAACTATGCATTTGTCGTTTAACTCTGTGTGGAGAATACCTTGAGTATTCGCGTATTGATTGATTTAATTATTGTGTGGAATGCCCCGAATCTCTATGTGAATAATCTCTGTAGTGGAGTTGAATGATATTCTGTGTAATTGGCAGGCTTGAATGGTACTCTGTATCTGATGAGGAAGTTGATGTTAATTCTGGGTATTGAATATGGATATGCGTTCTTAAATAAGAGTAGCTGATTTCGGTGTCATTGAGTTCGAATCCAATAAGTCGGGATATGAGAATCAGTGTGGTGACTCCGTACCGAGGGCTACTGTTGAGATACAATTATTGGGTGATGCCAATGTGAATATTTGGGGGATTGCTTATACTCTTGAATGCTCGTAGATGTATACGTTCTGTGGCTATACTGAAGGTATGACTATCCTATGCAGAGAGGCCTGCATCATCAATTAAAGCAAAGATTGATTGGAGTTCCACTTGTAAGATCCAGTTGTGAAGTTAGGTGGAGCCCTGAGAAAGAGTAGTCGGAACCTTAAAGGCTGCACAATAAAGGCGGGTTTCCGGCATATCGCACCGCCTTTGTACGGTAAGCGGTATTCCCCATTTGGATGCGATAAATGCCACAGGCCGACACGTGGCCTTAAGTAGTTTTGGAAACCCACTCTCATCGCGATTTAATGGCCATGCAAGTAACTCGCGCGATATCCAGTTGGATCGTTGGATCATCAAGGCTGGAGCGATGTATTATCCACCATTAGATGTGGAAGGGTCATTGGTGTTGGGCCCCAGTTATAATTTATATTGACTGGGACTATTTAAAATAAGGCCGTGAGTTAAAGTTCACGCATCTACACGATATCCGTTGTCCTCTGTTGGATCGTCGGAGCTGGCGCAACGACATCCCTGCCATCGGATGAGAAGGGTGACATAATGCCAAGGTATGATGTGTTGTTTTTAATGAATAAATGAGTGAAGGGGTAAGTTTCCACATATACGCCTAGTGTTAGTTTACACATGATTGTGGCATGTTTAAACATTAAACGACTAAAAACCTTAGATGTAAGGTTCTGTTGGGTCTTCACACGTGAGGGCATATTATACACATGGTATTATTATGGTTTGAACCATAGAATAGAGATGACACCTCCGCAACGGAATTATGTGAAGATGGACTATTGGGTTATAGCTATAAAGGAAAGGTTGAATTAATATCTCAATTCTCTGAATTGAGATATTAAAATAACCCAGATTTGTTTATTTAAAATTTCTGACTCAGGAAGAAAGAATGTTGTAAGTTTGCCAGAATTGTGGATTGGTTGGGAAAAAGAAATTTTGGATACATTTCCCACACAGATTGAGGTTGAAATAATCTGAAACTGGGAATGTGGGTTTTCCCCGTCATCACAAAAGTTGGTATGTGGTTACCTTACTCTAATCCTACTGTCAGCCTTAGGAAGTTAGAGAAAGTGATAACATGCTAAAAACATGACAATCATACTATTTAATGGAGCTTTATAACACATATCATTATGATATTTACAATAAAAACCATATATCACTATATACATTTTCTTCAACCAACAAATAATCATATTTTCTATGGAACTTTATAAATCCAACTCGATACAATACTTACAATAATATACACATATATACGTTTGAAAATTTGATTTAACCAACAAATAAAAGGATACAATGCCTGCACCAACAACAAGGGAATCCAGAGGCTCATTCCTATACCCTCAAAGTTTTTGATCAGTGGTTGTCATTGATGTGAACCCAATCGGCACCAGGGGCTACCCTGATCTTGCATGGTAATATTGACCTACAAAATTACTATATTCTGGGTCAAGAATATTTTTTATGGCTTCTACTTGTCGAGATGTTTCTATTGATATATGGAACACTATGCAATTCTTCACAGTTTGAGAGATATTCATGTTCAAAGCTTGTAACCATAGTTAGTGGGATAAAACCCCATAGGGTTGTGGCATGGGTCATTGAAAAGCCAATAATTAATAATTTTTAAGCTCCTAAAATCCCTCCCATGTTCACTTGTTGAAGCCCCTCTCAACCTAAGCATTTATATAAATTGTGATCCTCATATCTTCCTTATGTAGGAATTTCGCTACTTGAAATAGGTCATTGTGGCATTTGCGCTCTAATTTGTTTTCTACGAAGGCTCAGAAGCTGAAATTTTTATAAGGCGAAGAAGAAATCCTGAGGAAGCTCCTGTAAAAATTTCAGATCAAGGTGCACAATATTTTTGGAGATATGATCTATGGAAGTTAGTGTTTGTGTAGGGTCCTAAAATTCATCTCAAAGAAGTGACCTTGGGAAAATCTTCATAACTCTCTCTGAGTATCAGATTGGAATTCTGTAAAAAGTGGAATATATTCCACGTACTGTAGTTTTATTTATATCAATTTCATAGCCGAATGAAGAAATAATGACACATGGCACGCCATACAATTTTGCTCTACTGAACTAGTCCATAATTAGGTCATTGTGAGATATTAGGAATAACTCTCCCTTGAAGAATCCAAATTGGGTTAGACCTGTGGCATTGGAAAGAAGACTCAGAGGAATACTACAGAACTTAAAATCACATATTGGGGATATTCAATAACAGATATACACCATATTCAATATCGAGATCCTAGAAGGCAAGAAAAATCTAGATCATGTGTTGTCAAGGGCTACAAAGGACCAGACTTTCTAGGGCAGCAAAGCAAGTAAGGTGCAAGAGAGGGTAGCATGACAAGAGCAGCAATAAAGGTGCATAATAGCAGCAAGAAGTTCACCACATGATGTCTTCAAGTGGGCAGCACTGCATACAGTCATTATAAAGGTATCATTGTACCAAGTCATTGTAAATGTATCATTGTAAAAATTGTACAAGTGTCTATCTGCCAATATTTGGAGAGGAAGTGTCAGGAGGTATAGGATCATCATTAGGTGGTTATTTCATAGTTGGGGTTATGGCCTAGTGTGTATTATTCTTCTACATCATTCTATATCATTGTAAAGTGGACCATTTTCCCTGGTACGAGATTCCATTCTTCTTTTATTATTCTATATGGTGGTAGGGTGGTGCTAGGTTGGTGCATGAAGTCACCAACATGTTCAAGGCTGTGAAAAATTCAGGGTGGGAGGTTGGTGCTATGGTGAGTTGTATCTCATTGGGTGTTGGGAAATTCATTCAATTGACTACTGAATAATCTCGGGCGTTGGAGCGTCCATCTAGTGGGAGCTGGAGAAGAATGATTTTCTAGATTCTAGGAAGTTGGACCTTTATTTTCAACTAGAGTTGAGTACTAAAGAATTATTAGAAAAAAATTCAGGTGGTTTTTTCCTGGAGAGGGTTTCCACCTTAAAAACTGTGTGCAAATGTGTTCCTTTTGTTTACTACTATCATTGTACAAACAATGATAATAATTGAAGATTAACTAATGCTTTGAAAGATTAATAATAATACTAATTGAAAGGAATACTGAATCAACCCCCCCTCTTAGTATTTCCAGCAATTGGTATCGGACCTTGGTTCCTTCAATAATAGTTTAACAGCTGGAAGGAGGTCATGGAGCATACCCAGAATGTTGTACCTTTTTTCAATGAAAATAATTATGCACTCTGGAAAGGAATAATAGAGGTCTATCTCTTGGCGCAAGGTTACGAAGTATGGGACACTGTTCAAAATGGATTTACATCAACCGTAGATGAACAAGGTAAGAAGAATTTGGAAAGTGATGCAAAAGCAAAGAATATTATTATCAGTGGACTTATTGAATCTTCTTATCATAAGGTACTGGGTTGTAACACCACCAAAAATGTATGGGACAATCTTGAGAATATATATGTAGGTGGCTCAAATGTCAAAGAAGCAAAGCTTCAAATATACAGAGAAAAATTTGAGCAACTCAGAATGAAAGAAGATAACAACATTGTTGCATACTTCCAACATATTGATGAAATAACCAACACTCTGGAAGGATTGGGAGAGCCCATTGATGAGAAGACTATTATCCGAACGATTCTTAGAACGTTACCAAGGAGATTCAACACAAAGGTATCGGTCTTAGAATATAGTGCAAATCTGGACAAACTCAGCAAAGAGGAATTACATGGAGTTCTCATAGCATATCAAATGAGACTTGATGAGGAAGAGGGTACTTCGCATCTAGACAATGCGTTCGTTGCATATAAGAAAACTAATAAGGAGAAATAACCTTCAAAGGCACAGACCTGCACTTGCAAGTGTGAAGAAAAGGAAGATGAAGAAGGTATTTTAGATGGATAATATGCTTAATTTATGAGAAAACTAAAAGTTGGTAAGGGAAAATTGAAGGGTAAACTTCCATTGATATGTTCCGGTTGTGGTGAGGTTTGCCATTTCACAGCAAAATGTCCGAACAAAAATGATGGCAACTCGAAAGAAAATAAAGGCTTTAAGAAATTCAATAAGCAAAGAAAAAATAAAGGATTTAAAAGGAACTTTCTCTCTAAAGAAGATAGATCATCATCCGATGAAGACAGTGGTAGCGAGGAAGAAGCAAATGAGAGAGTATTGTGTATAGCAAAGCACATTAAACAAGATATATCAAAGAACGAAGAAGAAGGGATGACCATACAAGAATTTTCTAAGGAGGAAATCAAGCTTATAAAAGAGCTCAAGGTTGAGAAGGTCCGTTCCAATACTCTTGAAGAACAAGTTCAAGGTCTCAAAATTGAAGTTGAAGAACACAAATGTATTGAAGAGTCACTTCAAAAGAAGTTGGAAGAAAGCAACCCAGAAAGGGAAGCATTAGAACCTGAAGTAGTCTCATTGCGAAAAGGAAGTGAAGAAGGGAAAAATTGTCCAAAACTATGCCAACAGCTCAAGGGAATTGGAAGAACTAATCAACAATCAACAAGCTTACAACAACAGAACTGGCCTCAGTTACAAAGAAGAAGAAGCAGGACCTTCTACAACAAAATACAATGAACCTATGAGATATGACATGCATGTAGACTTCACTGGACAAGATTCGCAATGAAATCCTTGGAAGACAATTCCTTGATGAAGATTTCCATCTAGGTACCAACATATTTTTCATGAATATTATTATTCATGTGGAAAATTTGGTCATAAATCTGTATAATGTCGCATGTACCCTAGGAACCAATAAAATTCCAAGAAATCTGTCAGATATGAACCTCACCGGGCTCAACGAAGCATCAATAGATTTGAACATTTAAGAAATAATATGGAATGTTACAAGTGTCAGAAATTTGGACACATAGCCAGAGACTGCAAACTTGAAAATCCTCCAGAAGAATCTTCGAAGCCAAAGAATGAATGAACATGGAAGAAGAAGAAGATCGATAATTGTGCTCTCGCTCTCAAGGCTCAAAACAACAAAGATGTGTGGTATGTTGATAGCGGTTTCTCAACACATATGACTGGAGATAGAAATAAATTTGTATCCCTAAAAGAGAAGAAGGATGGAACCGTGTCCTTTGAAAATGATGGATCTTCAAATGTTATAGGATCAAGTACCATCACTCTCGCAAGCAAAGACGCTCTAGCCAAGAATGTTCTATTGGTTGAAAACATGAATCACAATCTGCTCAGTATTGGAAAAATGTGTGATCAAGGACACACAATACTATTCAACTCCACAAAATGTGAAATCAAGAAAGGCAGGTATGGGAAATTGTGGCTACAACAAGTTGAGCTCCGAACGACATATATGTTCTAGATGAAGAAACTAAAGCACATCTAATAGCTAAAGAGGATGATATAATATTTGGTAGCAATGATGATCAAATAAGTAATAACTTTGCTACTAATATGCAAAGTGAGTTCGAGATGTCTTTACTTGGTGAACTGACATACTTCTTAGGGCTTCAAATATCTTAGTGAGAGAAAGGAATATTTATATGTCAAACCAAGTACATCAAGGAAATGCTCAAGAAATTCAAAATGGAAGATTGCAAACCCATCCTTACTCTGATGGTAATAGGTTGAAAATTCATCATAGATGACTCATCTAAGCATGTGGATTAAAGGTTGTACAGATCTATGATTGGTAGTCTTCTATATGTAATAGCCTCCCGACTAGATGTTATGCAAGCAGTTGGAAAAGTAGAAATATTCCAAGCAACACCAAAAGAATCACATATTATTTCCGTCAAAATAATTCTTCAATATCGAAAGGGAACAAGAGAATATGGCTTGTGGTATCCCAAGGGAAAAATCTCATTATTCAAGAATTTATAGATGCAGATTTGGTAGGAAGCGTTGATGATCGTAAGAGTATTCGTGAAGCATTGGAATATATTCGCCAGAAGCTTGGGATTCTCCCAAGTTCTCATAAGATTTTCCTTATTCAGAATATAAAGGGGGAGTGGAAGTGTGTACAGGTCCGCAGGATGGTTGTGTGTTAGGGGGAGTTACACTTTTCCATTGATGTCAATGGGGAGAGAATGTTGTAGGAAGATGTGTCATGATCGCAGGGGGATTACTTGTGTTGCCATCAATGCAAAAGGGGGAGATTTTTTATTAGTGGTTGTCATTGATGTCAACCCAAGCAGCGCCACGGGCTACCCCAATCTTGCATGGTAATTTCGACCTAAAAAATTATTATATTCTGTGTCAAGAATATTTTTTATGGCTTCTACTTGTCGAGATGTTTTTGTTGATATATGGCACACCATGTAATTCTTCACGGCTTGAGAGATATTCATGTTCGAAGTTTGTAACCCTAGTTAATGGGCTAAAACCCCATGGGTTTGTGGTATGGGTCATTAAAAAGTCAATAATTAATAATTTTTAAGCTCCTAAAATCCATCCCATGTTCACTTGTTGAAGCCCCTCTCAACCTAAGCATTTATATAAATTGTAATCATCATATCCTCCTTATGTAGGGATTTCGCTACCTGAAACAGGTCATCGTGGAATTTGCGCTATAACTTTTTCCCTACGAAAACTCAGAAGCTGAAATTTTTATGAGGCGAAGAGGAAATCTTGGCGAAGCTCCTGTAAAATTTTTAGATCAAGGTGCACAATATTTTTGGAGATATGATCTGTGGAAGTCAGTGTTTTTCCAAGCTCCTGAACTTCATCTCAAAGAAGTGACCTTGGGAAAATCGTCATAACTCTCTCTCTCTCTAAGTATCAGATTGAAAATATGTAAAATGTGGAAGATAGTGCATAGACTATATTTTTCTCTATATCAATATTATATCTGAATGAAGAAACAGTGACACGTGGCATGCCATACAATTTTTCTCTACTGAACCAATCCATAATTAGGTCATTCTGAGAGATTGGGCATAACTCTCACTTGAAGAATCCAAATTGGGTCAGACGTGTGGCATTGGAAAGAAGACTCAGAGTAATAAAATTCACATATTGGGGATCTTAAATAAAAATGATACACCAGATTCAATATTGAGATCCTAGAAGGAAAGAAAAATCTAGATCATGAGTTGTTAAGGGCTGCAAAGGAAAAAAATTTCTAGGGCAGCAAAGAAAAGTAAGGTGCAGCAGAGGGTAGCATGAAAAGAGCAGCAATAAAGGTGTAGAACAACAACAAGAAGTTTACCACATGAAGTCTTCAAGAGGACAACACTGCATACAGTCATTATAAAGGTATCATTACACTAAGTCATTGTAAAAATTGTACAAGTGTTTATCTGCCAAGAGTTGAAGAGGCAGTGTCGGGAGGTCTAGGATCATCATTAGGTGGTTATGTCATAGTTGGGGTTATGGTGTAGTGTGTATTAGTCTTCTACATCATTATATATTATTGTAAAGTGGACCATTTTCCCTGGTACGACAATCCATTCTTCTTTTATTCTTCTATAGGGTGGTAGGGTGGTGCTAGGGTGAGTTGTAGCTCATTGGGTGTTGGGCATCCATTCAGTTGACTACTAAAGAATCTCGAGCATTGGAGCGTCCATCTAGTGGGAGCTGGAGAAGAATGATTTTCTATATTCTTAGAAGTTGGAGCTTTATTTTCAATTGGAGTTGAATATTAAAGAATTATTAGAAAAGAATTCAAGTGGTTTTTGTCTTGGAGATGGTTTCCACCTTAAAAACTGTGTACAGTTGTGTTCCTTTTGTTTACTGCTATCATTGTACAAACACTGATAATAATTGAAGATTAAATAATGCTCTAAAATATTAATAATGATACTAATTGAAAGGAATACCAATTCACCCCAGTATTTCCAACAAAAGTAATACCAATATTCACCTCCTTCCTAGGAAGTCTAGAATCCACTACCAAAGTCAAACCTGCATCCAATGTCCAACACTATGATCCATGTGCTACTTTTTCTCTCAGTGAAAAATTACCAACTCATTGTTACATGGCACAATCCTAATGTGCTTCTGATTCCATCCGGAAATTCTAATGACCAAAACAAATTCATTCCCCAACCTTCCCTTCTCTGCTACACTGTCCCTAGGGAAATCCCGTCACCCCCTTCCATGTAGTTACTCACCTTCCAAGTTCCCTGGCATCTCCTTCTCTGCTACGTATTCCCTTGTATGGTCCATCCCTTAGCAAGGTTTTCTCACATTGGATGGTCTAAAACTAAGGCATATCCCTGCCTCAAACCATAATACCGGACATAGAATGATTATGGAAATCATTGGACACTATTGGGTACTAGTGTCCCAGAATGGCCCTGTTCCTAAATTATTTACCAACATATTGTTTCCTGTTCCAATTCCTTTTTTCTATTGCTGCTAATTCTTCCAGTCAGTTTCAATCCACCCAAACCAGACATTTACTTGCTTTCCTGTACCAAGCACATAATTTCCATTACAATAAAAAGGAATTGAAATAAATTTAAATCATACCTCATTGATGAATCCTCAATAAGGTACACTTGCATTTCTGTTTACTTCCTATCACAGCAAGTCAAACTAACCGTTCGATAAAATCATCATGTATAATCATATCAAATCTTATTAGCTTGAAACATAACCATCATAAATTAGATTCATAGATCACATGAAACCATCATAAATCAAAATAATAGATCTCTTGCATACTTAAAACCTGAAAGGAAATACTTATACTTATCTTTCAAATGTATTTACTTATGCCTTTGTTCTTTTTCCCTTCTTTACACACACTAAATCAATTTCCAAACCCAACAAGCACCCAATACGTTCTCTTTTCTTTAACCACATATACACACTATTTTGGTTTTCCAAACCCAAAAATCACCCAGTGCATTATCTTCAAGCAACAAGGGAATTCAGACACTAAATCACTTCCTCCCTCAATATCAACAAGGGAATCGAGAGACTAAACCACCTCTACCCTCAATATTAGCAACAAGGGCATCCAAAGACTAAACTGCCTCAACCCTCAATATCAACAACAAGGGAATCCAGAGACTAAACTTCCTCAACCCTTAATATTAGAAACAAGGGAATCCAAAGACTAAAAATCCTCTCAATATTAGAAACAAGGGAATCCAAAGACTAAATCGCCTCAACCCTCAATATCAACAACAAGGGCCCATAAAGTACCATATTTTCCTGTCCCATCACATTGTTGAACACATACACATACACAGTGTACAACACAACACATACACCTACACCCGGTGTAGAACACAATACATATATATACACACTTTACAACACAAATAATAAACATGTCACAATACAATGAATACACAACACATAACACAATACCACATATAAACAACACAACATGTACAACATGTACACAATACCACAAGTACAACATGTAAAAAACACCACATGTACAACATGTACATATAATCACATGTAAATAACACCACATGTACAACATGTACACAACACCACCTGCACAACATGCACCCAACACCACCTGCATAGCGTGTACACAACACCACATGTACAACATGTACAAAAAACCACATGCACACAACACCACATGTAAAAAATGTACATAACACCACATGTACACAACACGACATATACAACATATACACATATACATAATAGTAGTATTTCACATCTAGAGACCACACTATCTCTACCAGGCATCCTTGCTTCTAGTGTCTTTCCACTATACATGCTTGTCCCAACATGCTACAAATCACACTACCTTCATTCTATTGATGTATCTCTAAACATAACATGTCCATAACATAAACATAAACATAGTTATAAGCACATAATATTAAATATTATCCACAAGATACTAACCTCATGGCTCTGTTAGGGATACTATGCCCACTTGATTTCTCATAAAATAAGAACCTCTTCATATCATTCATTTGCATAAGCAATCATTCCTCCACAAGCATGATCCCTGAAAATTCTATTAGATAGCAACATACATACATACATACATACATACATACATACATACATATAAACATTAGCATAATGTAATCATGATCCCTAGAGACACTATTAGACAATGACATATTTACATACATATATACATATATATACATCAACATAATCATAATTACAACATAATTACCAAATATCATAAGGTCAATGTTAAGAGAACTCCCTTTATCTATGCATCACATGCACAACATCGAGAACAACAATAATTCCCAATGTAGCCAAGGGATATCTATCCATATACTTTACCTTTCTTGTTACCTTTCCCATTACTGTCATATTATTTCCTTTAGCTTCCCTCTATACATACATCAAACTTCATCTGAGTCTTACATTACCTGTCAGTTTTCATTCAACTCTCCCTGAGCTCCATTAACTTTCCTCCTTCCTCAACCAATTCCCAAGGCCCTTCAAACACAAAAAGAAAGAACGAGAAAAAAATAAGAAGAAAATCACGAGAAGCCAATAACAATACAACACCATAAACGAAGTGGCATGGCCATGTACTAGACAAAAACAAAACTACAAATCAAGCACATACAAGTCACAAAGCACCAAAAGCACAAGGCTCTCAATAGAAACCATGAATCAATCCCTATGGGTTCCCAATGCTTCCAAGGGAAAGCTCAACCCAAGCCTTCTTCAAGATTTCATGGCCATCTCTTTTGCCATGCAATCCCCTGCATCATATTTCCATAAACACACAACTATATGTGGATAAATAAACATAACATTATGTCGGTTACCTTACCTTTTTGTGCCAAACATGCTACCTTGTAACTGAACACATACACATAGCATTTCTCAAGGGATTCCATTTTTCTTGATGAATCAAGCCATAATTGGAAATCAACTGTTATACCTGTCAACGCATGTTCATGAAGATAACACATATCCACATAATTTCAAACAAAATCAAGGTTAATAATACTTCTTGTATTCACGCAAATAACTCATTCATTTGGAATTATGGTTTCCAAACATAGCCAAAGGATTCTCACCCAATTCCTTTCTTTTTCCTTTTTCCTTGCTATAATTGAGTCTTATTACGTGCCATCACATCACCCAATTGTTAGTTATATATAAAAATCAACTCTTACCTTGTCACACTAATACCAATCATGTTTCCTTGCATTTTCTCAGACATCTCACTCACATGTTCCAAAGAACAAGACATTGTGTCTATTAATTTGAAATCAAACTTTACCAAGACTAAAAACCATGTTGTAATCCACTCACAATATTTAATTATAATACTACAACTATCACCCACTTACACTCATGTGCATATCAATAGTCTCAGTGTATATTGTGTTAGTAAAATTGTCTTAAAACAAGATAATACCTTCATGAAATCTTATAGACATATACTCATATCATGTGATGAATCAAACATTCAAAAAACCTGTAAACATATCATGTTAGATAAACCAAACACATGAAATAATCAAACTCATACCTCAATGTATCTCAGGGAGGCTATCACATCTACACAAGTCAGTCCACAGTATTATGACATAATCTCACAAGTATATCGACTTGTACCTGAATATCATAACCATAGCCATATGCATAGGCCAATCCATATTAGCAGGATACATATAACATCAATATCTTAACTGCAATGACCATAATCATCATGTGTATGACCGTAATTCATATAAAAACAATTTAAATACCATGCATGACTGACTAACGCACATGCATATGATTGTACTATTAACTAACATCTATCATGCATGTAACCACAACAACAATAGAATGACATGCATGCATATAACCACAATGCATATAAAAACCATTAACCATCATACCTGTATGCCAAACATACAAACCTGTATGATGATATGCTCTTACCTTGAGGTCCAGTGTTGCAACCTCACTCTAATAATATGCATCTCCTACTCTATCTCAGCCAAAATATTAGCATCATGATGATGAAAACTGTAACAATGAATATCACAGTTCTTGCGTAACAATCATGTAGAAAATTAACATGCATACATGAAAAACACATTCCTTCCATCCTGTCCAATTGTTTGAACCTGGAAGCTCTGATACCACTTTGTAACAAACCCACCCCATATTTACCCAATTTGATTGGTCTGCCAAGGTAAACATGAGACGAAGAGTTATATGACATGAAATGACCTCCTTGGTTCAGTTATGGATGTGGGGCTGACAAATAAAACTTACTGACCACAACATGAAATCCTATAGGGATTACAAGACACTCAGGGGTGAAAGAACCACCCCAGGTGTTCCAAACATGATCTATTGATTTTTCAACGACTTAGACTCCCAACCAGATGCACAAGCCTGCAAGAATGTGGTTATGACCCTCCAACTGCATGCATGAGCCTACCTGAGTGCGGTTGTAACCCAAAATCCTTAGTTCAGAGGGTGTGGTATCGATATCTGAGCTACCATTCGAGGTCATCCTCCAGACCACTTCCCATAAGTTCTTGAGACTTTACAAAAAGATAAATGGCTCCAAATACAATGTTAATCATACAAAACTTGATCAAGGACGTGATCTAACCATGCCTAACCATGACAGTCATTTCATCAAACATGTGGTGAACATGTAATATATAGGTCATGAATGCATATATCAACATAAGAGTCAGAAACCTATCTGAGAATCACCAAGAAGGTCTAATTCCCTCTCATAATAGCTCCAATAAAATTTGTTAGCCTAAGCATCCATTAGCCATCAAATACTTATCAAGTCACGAACCGTACATAAATGGAGTACATTGCAAATCCATGCTTATAACCAAAGTATAACTATATTATTAACCATGACATAATATACATTAAATCACCATAATAGAAAGTATAAGTTGTCATAGATTACAATACGAAAATAACTCTTATTAACCTATGCAAAATCAAACCAAGTGAGGGACTTCCACGTACCACCTGACAATAGATTGGGTTGAACCAAATATTTCTTTCAACCAATCACCCCTGTGCCACATTCCAGGAATTAATTTGGGATATCAAGACACAAAAAACCATGGATTTTTGTATATTAAGCCACCTCCACCCTCAGGCTATCGGGATATCGCCAAAACCGGTCAATATATCACAATGCCAAAAACATCTTGGATGCCTCAAAGTTTCTTCAACATTACCTTGAGGAATTTTCCTGTCTCCACCCACCTATTGAGGGCTTCATGAATATTAAACCACCTCCTCCCTCAACCCTTGGGAATTTTCCTAATACCACCTCACTTAGTTCCAAAAGCTTTCAACAACTCAAAGCTCAAGCAAAAATGAATCCCATCACACCATGGTTATCTGAAAATAGAAAAACAAGGATGAAACCATTTTCAAACTAGGAAAAACCAATTCCAATGAAATCAAATGAACCAAATATAAATATTCATGTACCATGCATTCACACCTCAACTAGGAAATCACACATGCAACCTGTTACCTACAAAATCTTCCCGTTGATCCAACCTTCTCCTTTATTTCCTTGTCCTAGCTAATCCTTTTCCTTCCTTTTCTTTCCTTGTATTTCCTCACCTTCCCTTTACTTGCTTGATTTATCCTCTTGGTGCTCTTCTCTCTCTCTAAAAATAATTCCAAAGAAAAACTGACAAAAACCTGTGAACTGATCAACAGAAGCATTTTTATCATTGAGGCCTCAATTTTCTTACGTTTTGTCTATTTTTACTTCAATTTATCTCTCATGTAAACTTGTGACCTTCCATATCCATTTTATCCTATTTTCCTTTATTTTAATAAATAACAGGAAATTAATTCCTCTATTCCTTTTCCAATTTCCTTAGCCATAATAAACTGAAAGTGATGCCCACTAGGATGTTTTTCCCAACATTCATTTTGGAATACATGTCCCATGACCTTAGTATTATATTTTTACATGGAAAATCAACTGGGGGTTGTTACAGGTAGTCGATAAACTAGGCGTTATAGCTGATAAATGAGGGAGTAGTAGTGTCCTTCTAGTCGTAGCCAAATACATTTGTAACAACAAGTATAAGATTTACTTTGTGTAGTAATTTAAATAAAGTTTTAAGAATCTATGTGTTCCATTTGTGCTTCTAATGATTGATTCTTATGATACTGATATGAATTAATTGTCGAAGTGTTTATTTACATCCTAGTATTCTACATGAGTAAAAGAAAGTTTTAAAATTCCTACAATATTGATTCACCCCCCCTCTTAGTATTTTCCTAGTTACTAAAAATTGGTATAAGAGAAAAACTAGGTTACTTCAGATTAGTTTAAAAAATGCAATAAAGATCAAGGACCATGGAAAAATAGGAAGGATGATACACCAATAAGGCACCAATGTTGAATGGAACAAAGTATGTGTTTTTGAAAGTAAGTATGAAGATCTATATTCAAACACTTGGATCTAATGTATGTGATACAGTGGAAGAATAATATCAAAGGCATACAACCTTCATTACAAGAGATCAAAAGTGACAATATGTAGTTTAAATGCAATGCTAAATACATGAGTGCCCTGCTTGCTGACCTACCTGAATTAGAACTAGTCAAGTTCATGGGATGCTCTACTACAAAATCTATTTAGGACAAGATGAGCAACTGCTATGAAGGTGACAACAAGGTAAATAAACCCAAACTTAAGGTTTTTAGAATTTAATTTTTGTCTTTGAATATGCATGATGATGAAGATACTGCTAAGTTCATTCTAATAGTTGATGAGGTTGTGAATATTATAAGAGGTATTGATGAAAAGTTAGAAGGTCTTATGGTAGTTCAAAAATTGTTGAGAAACCTTTTTTTCTTTGAAGGTTGACTCCTTTGCAGTACGCTTGCCATTGGAAATTTGAACCTCATAAGTAGTAATAGTGCCAATGGATGAAACCCTAGTTTATCGACTAGTGCATCTTTTTTCCTTTTCATTATTGGTAGAGCTCCTCTCTTACCTTCAAAATTGATCCATTGTTTTCAAGGTTTTGAAGAAAGGCAAGCAAACTACTCCAAAAGGTCTTTGTTATGCATCTGGGAACCCTTGTTACACATATGTTAGTGTGTTGTGTTTTTTGTATTTTTCTCCCAAATCATTCATCCAAGCTCAATGGTCATTTATATCATTTTTTTAAGCTTATCCAATAGTAAGTAAGCATCTCATATCATCCTAGAGTCAATTTATCAAGCACAATCTTGATTTTCTTGCTTACCTACTTTTCCACTACATTTTCACTTCTGCTTATCATTGAGAGATTTAAGTGGACTAAAACTCTAAACCTACCATCTAATACCCTCATACACCTTACCTAGACCATATTATATCATTCCCTACCATTCACAGCCTCCTTACACTTCATTCCCACCAAACTCTAATTTCCTACTATTTTTTTATTGTAGAATTAGAAAGTCCCTCTGTTTTCCTAATTTGATCACCTTATTTACATCCATTTCACCAAATTTCACTTTTTTTTTTAAGCCAATATACAACCCTAAATCTTTAATTTTTTTGGGAATTTTCTTGGCTTAACGAATCTTCATTTCACCCTCCTAAACCTACCCTAACCCTCCTCTGTTTTTCCAGAATCGGTGCACATAACCACTACATCCTAAACACTTAGGGTTTCATCCTTTGATAGATATTATTGAGAGTGAGAAGAAAATCCACAAAGGAGGGCACCACATTGGATTGGAACCCTCCAATTTGCAAGAAGTCGATGCCTCACCTTTTGCCAAAGGATGTTTTGAGAGGACTATATGCTTGATATTTTGTGAGAAAATCATGGAAGAAGGCTGTCATCTCCAATTGACAAGATTATTTTCCACTAGTTTCAGTATGGGAAAGGCCATCATTATAGGTGTATATTTCAACTTATTAGCAAATGTGATTTCGTCAAAAAGTATACCTAGTCATGGAAAAAAGTGGTTTAAGGGCATGGACATAGACCTTGAATATTACAAATTGTTCCTCAAACCTCATGCTAGAGAGAAACCTGAGTACATCATCCCTTTTAGGCACCTCCTTAATAGATATGCTCTTTGATGAGGTTATTTATGAAATATTTTACATTTTAAGGGAGATTCTCTAGTTTTTACAGGTACCATATCAGGTTATTGATGCACTTTACCTCTACTAAAACACTTGAGTTGCCACATTACTTATATACAAGTTTGTTTAGAATGATTAAGAAGGTTCAAAGTAGAAAAAAATATCATCACCCAAGTCTTTTCCACCATGTTCTAGTCAAAATTATTGTTTTGCATCATCTCTTAGCCATTAACATGACTTGGGAAACCTTCATGGATAAAGTAGCAACATCGCCCACCACTAGTCCTATCATGCATAACACACCATCACCATCAGTATCAACACAACCAATGAAGGTTGGCTCTTCCAACATGCAAACTCAGATTTCAAAGGCTCCTAGGTTTGTTAAGGTCACTCACACATATGAGAAGGGAAAGAGGTAGGTATTTTATCCCAAATCCATCAAAATTTTATCTACACTTGATACATAGCTGAGTAAAGAGAAATAGAGGAGCAACCACTCATGCATCAGATAGAATCACCATTGCACCAACATGATGAACAAAAGCCCCTAAATTTTGACATGGAAGAACAAGTTGAGGAAAAATCATTTGAAGAGATAATAAAGGGGAAGGATGAGGAAATAACAGAGTTGAGGGAGATTTTCTCCATTGCAAATTCTCAAATTACTTTCCTACAACAATAGAATTTTCAACTATAGGTAAAATTTCTCCTCCAAGACAAACCTAAGGTACATGTTGATGTAGATAAAGGAAAGGGAAAAGAGATTTCTGATGATTATGAGCTGAGGGATGTATAGGTTGAAACAAAGAGAAGAAAACCAAAGACAGTGGGCCTAAAAAAAGGCACTTCAGAGAGAAAGAGAATCAACAGCTCCTAAACTACGTTGGCATACCTTTAATAAGCCGATTCTTTATGAGATCAATAAAGATAGAGTATTGGCCTGATAGAGTCACTGTGAACCTTGAGAAGATTTTGAATAAATCCAAGAAGAACAATAACCTCCAGAGGCATATGGCCAATCATTATTGTACCAGGAAAAAATTTCACAAATTAGGCTTAAACAAGTGAAAAAGAAGCTCAAAGAGGCTCAAATGAAGCTTAAGAAGAAAGACAACCTAGAAATCCTTATTGAGGCATATATTGTTGTTTAGACCACCCTCCACATGTCTTATAGAAGAAATTGTGAACAATTTTGAGGAATTTTTTCATTTTTGGTGGTTTTTTCACTAAACTGGAAATTCAGTCTTTACAGATGCATGACGCCAAGTTGTTACACTTTTACTGGGTCATATAAATGATGAATGGATTACATGGTTGAATGCATTTCTATGAGTAAATCACGGATTAGGAACCCTTGCTGCATTAAAATCTCTAGTTTGGAAGAAAATGCCAAAAAACCACCAGTTTTCTATGCTTCTGCCATTATTTTTGACAGTCTATTATGCATTTGGAGTAAGTTTGGGGGAATAAACTTTTGGAGGCCTTCCCATGGGTCATTTTTCAAAATTCAAGATGTTCTGGAAACTAGACACACAAGACTCATTGACCTATCTTCCAAATTTGGATTTTGAGTCCTAAAGTCCCTTAAAATCAGCTGCAAAAAATGTTACGCATCTATAAAAATGTGTTATGCATATATCAAAAAGTGTTACACATCTACATAGGATTCCTCAGGACACTTGTGAAGCCTAGAAAAAGTCATAATTTTGAGGTTTTGCTATAATTTGAGTTGGAATTGGAGTAATTGAGTTGGTTTTTGCCTCTCATAATAAGGAAACATGTAATTTAATGTGGGGGAAACACACTCCTAGTCTATAGTTGAATTTGAGGGAATGGTTTCTAACCTCCCTATATTATAGGAAGTGACTCTTCTCATGTATTTATAATGCATTTTGGATGGGATTTCGACCTTATGAGGTGTCATGGTGCATGGTTTCTATAAGTAAACCCACTTTAGTCTTTTCTTGGTTTGGATAGTTGTTTCTTTTGCAGTGGAGCTATTGTACAAGCCTTTTGGAATGAAATCAAAGATAGTGTTGCAGAATTTGTGTTGATAATATCATGGTATGCCTTGGAGAATTTGTTCTTTCTCTGTATGTTTATATTATCATGTTGAATGATATGTTTTCCTCTTTTATATGCATACTTCTATGTGTTTATCTTATCATTTTAAAAGCAGAAATCCTGCCTTTTCATGCTTCGTCTTAACAATAATTACATTATGTGTCTATGTTCTTCTAAATGAATGAATTCACCTCAGTGCTCATTTAGATTTTCTATCATTTCATCCTATAAAAAATGAAAAAATAAACATGCTTTCAAGCTACCTACTTGGCCTTATCCATATTCTCTGCAACTTGACCTTGAAATTTGACCTAAAACCCTAGACCTAGTCTCCTTACTGTCATTCCTATCCAGCACAAAAACACACAAAAAAACCCTATTTATTGAGCTTATATACCTAGCCTAAGATCATTAGATATTCAGTCATTTCATTCACTACAAAGTGACATTGAGAGATCCCTCTCTCGTCCTGGTATGGATAGCTACCTGACCTAAAGCCTAGTCTATGGTTACCTTCCTTCAATCCCACTCTCGACCTTGGGAAGTTGGGGGGAGTGATAACATTTTTGGCACCATTTCCGGGGAGCAATTGTAAAACATTCCCTGGGAAAATTTATTTGATTCAATGAAGGTTATACTTGTGAGAGGTATGTTCTAGCATTCAAAATGAACTGAGTTCTTAAATTCGAGCCAAATTCCAAATTCCTATCTAAGTTGGCTCCTAAGAGACATTATAGGTCAAATTCAAACCCAAATCCCTCACCAATTGTAAATGACCCTGAGAGTCTTTTAAGAAATCATAAAACCAAGTCTCAAAAAGTTGGAAGAGCTACCCTCCACTTGTTAATTCAAATTCCTTGCCTACGAGATTTGCTTCAGAAAATTTATCCTATAATTCAGAATTTGGAACATCTTTGTTCAGGTCTATGTCTGAAACCTTTCTTTTAGAAAATATCTTTGATCCTATTGATTTTGAGACATTTGTACCATTTTCTGAGTCTTCTTATACCAAGGTTGATAGTGAATTCTGGTATAATTTCTACAAACTTAAAGGCTTGGTGGATAAATTTCAAGAAACTTCAGAAAAAGTTTATTTCCAATATCAGTAGGAGGCTTTTGCTTCACTATCCATCATTACACCTTCTCATACAACTACATCATCACATATTCCTTTTATTCCATCATTACCTCTGCAAGTTTTCACTCCATCAACACCTTTACAACCCCCTCCATTATTCATGGCCAGATTCTCTCCACTGATATTACCCCAAAAAATCACTACATTACCTTAGAATTATGGTCAAATATTGCCCATTTTTTTTATGGAACATCAGAGGTCACTTCTTACCAACACATTCTCAAAGTGGTTGATTTCATAGATCTTGAAGAGATTGACAATGATGACACCAAGATGCACATCATAGCACAAAGTTTATGAGGAGAGATTAAAAAATGGTTTTGCTCTCTCACAGTTGGTTAAGTAGCTACTTCACATCAACTAATTGACTTGTTCATGAAAAAATTGGAGGAGAAGAATAATCCAATGCAAATGTTGGTCGAATATAATGCCTTGAAAAGGAATCCCAATGAGTCTTTCCAAGACTTTACACCTAGATTCAATAAAATCTATGATTCAATTCCTGATAATATCAAGCCTCCTCCAGGCCTTGCTTTACTTCACTATCCTAATGGTTTCGATCCCGACATGGCTTCCCAGCCGAGGGAAAGAAATCCATCAACTCTTGAATAAATGCAGAGAAATGCAGTGAGCATGGAAGCTAATTTGAACATCAAAAATTCTAAAATCAAGAAGGAGAATAGGGTCACTATCAAGGAAGAAACATCTACTTTGTCAGAGGGAAAATTAGACACCTTGTGTTAGATGATCCAAATATATTAATGTAAAGTTAGGATAAAATATTTATTAAATTAGAATATTTAATAAATATTAGAGAATAAATATTTATTAAATTATAATATTTAATAAATACTAAGAGACACTTAGAAATAGAATATTGTCAGCAAAGATAGGACTCTCGAATTGAGTCGTATCTTAGGCTCTAAAATAGGAATAAAGTTAGTAGAATGGATAGAAGATCATTTATTGTAAACAGACACTTGTTATTTTTTCAAGTGATCCATAACTAAAATAATTTAGGACATAGAGCTTATAAACAGGTTAGTCTGCTAATTTCAAATTTAGTAGAAGTTTATGTTTGTAAACTCCTGCAACTTTTTATGTAATTTCTTTTCAATTATTAATAAAATTACGTGTCTGAGGACACTTCTACCATTAATGTGGTATCAGAGCCACTGGTAATGCAAATGACGTGAAGGTGAAGATTTCAGCTTTGCAGACTTTTTAAAATTCTGTCAAAGAATGAATTGAAAGGATGAAGCCATCTTGGAGCCATCGTTCTCTAGAAAAGAAAGTTTGAGAGGTAAATATGCATGTTTTGTATAGTTATTCTAGAAATTACATGCCACTACTTCCATATATATATATATATATATATATATATATATATGCATTTGATGGCTGGAATTTTTTTTTAAGATAGAAATCGATATGCATTTCTATTGTAATTGTTTGATCGCACGCCCAAACATGGTTAATCGACTTTAGTCTCCAATATCACAACTGCTATTAAGCTCCTGGAAACCGAAAGTGTTGTGCGCCCTTGAGTATGTTATTGCAACTCTATTCCTCTCGTCCTGCGTTCCTGCATTGATCGAGCCAAGTTAACATCAATAGAGGTGTGATAGGTGGATCTGCGTGCATTCGATCATAGTATTATTTTCCTGACTGACTATTGAAGGGTTGATCTATGCGTGAGTAATACATCAGCGTGATTAATCTCTATCTATGTGTGTCGTCTGATTGAAGCTAACCAACACAGAGATTTTGAAGTGGAGAAAAAACAGATTTTTAAAGCTCATTGAGGACATTTCCACCAGCATTGAAGTAAGCCACTGCTCTTGCATACGTATGGCAAAGAAGAAAACCAATTAATGGAATTGAGGGAGCATTGGAGTCAAACGCAGAAGCCGAGATCATGAAGTGACTGTTGCAGAGCCGATTTTCAAGTTGTAGGGGAATGCAAAGCCATAGTAGAATCTGCGATTGAGTTGATTACAGTTTGAGCACCTGCATGATGTAATGTTTTAACTACTACATCACTTTGTGAAAGAGATGCCAAGGATTTCATGGCTTCTCGACGTGTGAGATCATCTGGAGCAGCGTTTAGCATATTTACAAGTCCATGGACGCCACCCATCTCCACTATTGTCCTTCTCCTATCATCATTGGTGGCAATACGAGATAGCCTTGATGCCCCCATTCGATTAAATAAATGATATTTGACTCTTAGAAGTGCCACTGACTGTTGAATCATGCTATCACCCATTAATGGTAAAAAATAGCATCCAACATATACTTTTGTGCCAAAGGAAAAGCCTTCATCAACCAAGTTGCCTTTTTTATCAACATCTTCCTCAATGTCATCACCTTGTCAAACAGATGAAAGTGCTCGGGTTTGAATATTTAGGATGTTCTCCTAAGCTGAGACCTGCGAGTGACCTGAAGGTATATTTGTGGCCCTTGGCCTCCATATTTCATGATAATGACACTGATTGAACCCTCTAACATCTGCGTTGTTCTTCAAAAAAAATTTATTGTAGAGAGTATCGGCTAATCTAAAGAAATGGGGCCGCATCTCCACAAATAGTGGAGCACCACGATAAGCTTTGCTCTGGCTCTCCTAGTTCATAATGACCAAAACATGCTGTGTTTTTTGTTTTATATATTTATTACTTACATTCACAACGATCTTGTGAGGATTCAATAAGCATTATAAGAAACGAATTTTATGTAAGTGATAAAATTTTAAGAAGAGTTTAATGTGATTTGGGAAAGATAAGGAGTGATTTTTTTTTGTAATTGGAGTTATAAGGGAGGAAATTGAAATTTTATTTTTTATTTTGGAGAAATAAGGGTCTTTATTTGTAACTCAAAGTACCATTTACTTTGAGGGGGGGTAGATTTTTTTAAGGAGATTTGTAAAGGCATTGTCAAATTTTGCAAAGATTTCATTGTAAATACTCAATGAGAAATTGATTAGAGCCAAGTGCAAAGCTCAGTCATTTTTCTCCTTTTTCAACGATTATATGAGGGTCAAGGCCAAGCCCCAATATATCATGTTTTTTCATGGCTTGTCTTGTCTTTGCGTGGTGTGTTTCGTGTGATGAGCTGCTCATTTTTTGTGCTTGATTATTTTGGTGCACTGCTTAAACACTACAATGTCAAAGTTAATTAATCTGTTCTCTGAATCTGATAAGCTAGAAGGAGTGAAATCAAAATGGGAAGTAAAAAATGGTAAAGCATTAGCTCTTATAAAATATTTAGATAATAATGAAATGTACATACATATTGAAAATTCCTCAGATGCATGGAATGCTTTATGTACATTCAAAGATCTCTTTGATACACAACCTGAATCAAAGAAGGTTGATCTTCAATTAAAATTTCTTCAACAAAAATTAACTGAAGGAGGTAATGTCCTTGAGTATATTTCACGACTTAAAAACATCAAGCAAGAAATAATAAATGTTGGTTTTCAAGCTGTTGATGAAAGCTTCTTGACCACAATTTTAATTGTTGGATTGCCATCATCGTATACACATTTTTTGAAAACTTTGCAAGTTACTGGAAAGTTAGAGAAGATAAAGTTTGATGAATTGAGTGAAATGTTAGCTACACATGATAAAACCTTTGGGAAGAAGAAATAGATTGGAGAATATGTCTTATTCATTGAAGCCTGCTCAAGTAACTCCTCTGCTGATAGTTCAAGAAACCGAGGAAGAGGAAATTTCAATAAAAATCAAGCAGCCCAAGGTCGTGGTTGCAGTCAAAACAGAGGAAACAATTCCAACAGAGGCTACAATTCATGAAGGAGAAATTTTTGAGGAATAGGCAACAATCAAAACAGAGGATATCGTCAAGGTAGAGGACAAACTCCACACAGAGGCCAAATCAAAGGCCGAGGATAGTATCAAGGCAGAGGACAGTCTCAAGGCAGAGATAGCGATTTTAGTCAAATTGTTTGCAGGAAATGTAACAAAGTTGGCCATTATGTGGCAGGTTGTAGAACTTTTATTGAGAAGATTGCCAAGTTTCATCCAAACTCTGCACAGTTTGAAAATGATGAAGATGATCCTGATAGTTCTGAATATGTTTTCACCAACACATAAGCAACAACTTTACAGGTTTCAAGCTTTCTCAGAAGTGATTATGAAGATGAATGGATTATGGATACAGGCGCCACTCAACACATGAATTTTCAATGGGATTTATTTTGGAATTTCAAAGAATGCCATCTAAATTCAATTTATTTTGCTGATAAAACAAAACATACTCCTTCTGGGAAAGGCGTAGTTAATTTTTTTTTACCAGGCATTGGAGAAAGAATGATTTCAAATGTATGGTATGTCCCAACATTCAAGCAAAATTTGTTATCTTTAGTCACAATTCGACAAGTAGGACATATGGTAATTATGGAAGATGGCTTAGTTAAAATCAAATCAGTCAAACAA
This sequence comes from Pinus albicaulis, assembly GCA_034641835.2. Classification (NCBI taxonomy): domain Eukaryota; kingdom Viridiplantae; phylum Streptophyta; class Pinopsida; order Pinales; family Pinaceae; genus Pinus; species Pinus albicaulis. The sequence goes on from CM076582.1 coordinate 620,972,913, forward strand.
AACATGAAAACAGTGATGACAGGTTATGAAGATGGGAAACTGTTAAGGATGAAAGGGACATTTATTCCAAGAAATTCTGACTTTGTAGGAGCAGCAAGTACATATATTTCACTGATCAGATTGTGGCATGTGAGATATGGCCATCTCAAATTTGACAGTCTCTCTCAGTTAAAACAACAGGGAATGGTTAAAGGACTTCCAACGTTCAAAAGGGAAAATGCAAAGTGTGAATCTTGCATTTTTGGAAAACAACATCGAGAGACATTTCCTACAAGTTCATGGCGCGCAAACAGGTATTTGCAGTTGGTTCACAATGATATTTTTGGACCCTTACTAACTTCACTCGGAGGATGCAGATATTTTTTACTCTTTATTAATGATTTTAGCAGGATGACTTGGGTTTATTTCTTGAAGCAAAAGTCAGAAGCATTTGAAAAGTTCAAAACTTTTTGTCAGCTTATTGAAAATGATGTAAAGGAGAAGATTGGAACTCTTAGAAGTGAAAATGGTGGAGAATTCACTTCAAATGAATTCAAAAAGTATTGCATGGATAATGGCAGAAAACGACATCTTACCAATGTCTACACTCCACAGCAAAATGTAGTAGAACGAATGAATCATACCTTGTTAGGAATGGCATGATCTATGTTAAATTTCAAAAAGTTAAGTCCTTTATATTGGGCCGAAGCAATTCATACAACTATCTACTTGAGGAATAGATCTCCCACTGCTTCTTTAGACAGAATCACACCTTATGAAGCATGGTTTGGCTTCAAACCTTGGGTAAAAAATCTCAGAGCTTTTGGATCAGTCTGTTATGTTTTAGTTCCAAAGGAAAAATGAACTTAGCTTGATGCACGAAGCTTGAATTGCACAATGATAGGCTATTCTGATGAGAAGAAAGGGTACCGAATTTTGTCGAATGGGAAATTTATTGTAAGCAGAGATGTGATTTTTGATGAAAATGAGAGTAAGAGTGTTGAAGAAGTTGAAAGTATTCTTCAAAAGTTAGAAACAAAAAGTGATAAAAGAAACAAAAATTTACAAATTCAACCAAATTCACAACATTGGTATGAACTTGAGTTTCCTTCATCTGAAAATGATTCATCCAGTCCGTCTTCTTCATCAGCGCCATCTGGGTCTTCTGAAAGTTCATCCAACTCTCCTAACAGCAACAGTTCTTCTGACAATGACTCTCCGCCCCCAGAACCTGCAGTTGATCAACAAACATCAGTTTATATCAACCCTCTTTACAATGATGGTGATTTTTCAAAATCCCAAACCAGTGAACATCAATTGCTAAAATCGACGGTTCAACTTTTGAAAGATGCAAGGCCTAATGAACAGAATAAAACAGGAACAAGGGGATCACAAAGGAACAAAGGAGCCTTGATAGAAAATGATTTTACTGAACCTTTTACATATCGAGATGCAATAAAACATAAAGAATGGCAACAAGCTATGGTTGATGAATATCAGGCAGTTCAAAACAATAACACTTGGAAACTTGTTGATTGTCCTCAGCATATTAAACCCATCGGATGCAAATGGGTTTACCGCATTAAGTACAAGCAAAATGGTGAAATTGACAAGTATAAAGCCTGACTTTTTGCTAAAGGTTTTGCGGAGTAGGAAGGGATATATTATGAGGAACCGTTTGCTCCTATGGCTAAATGGAACACCATTCGACTCACACTTTCCTTAACAGCTCAACAAGGATGGAAAGTTCATCAAATGGATGTAAAAAGTGCTTTTCTCAATGGTGATTTACAGGAAGAAGTGTACATGACACAACCACTAGGTTTTGAAATTGAAGGACAGGGACATAAAATATACAAACTGATAAAGGCTTTATATGGGTTAAAACAAGCTCCCTGAGCTTGGTATGCGAAAAGGGATGAATACCTTCAGAAAGTTGGTTTTCAACGAAGTGAATCTGATGATACCTTGTATGTACGTCAACAAGGTAAAAATCTAGTGATTTTGATTAGTATGTAGATAATTTGATTATCACAGGAAACAATGATGATCACATTGCACATGTGAAAAAGGAGGTACATGTAGGTTTTAAGATGACTGATTTGGGACTACTTCATTACTATCTTGGAGTTGAAGTATTCCAATGTCCACATCATATTTTCATTTATCAAAGTAAGTATGCAACAGAAATTCTTCAGCGATTTGGAATGTAGGATTGGAAGCCTGTTCTCACCCCTATGGAAAAAAACTTGAAACTTTCAAAATTTGAAGGGGGGGAAACAGTGGATAGCACTACTTATCGACAGTTGATTGGTAGCTTGATTTATCTAACAACTACTCGACCAGATCTTTCTTATGCCGTTAGTATTCTTTCCCGCTTTATGCAGGAACCATGAGACAGTTACTGGAATGCAGCCAAAAGAGTTCTTCGTTATATCCAAGGAACAAAAGATTTTGGTCTTCTTTAAAAAGACTAAAAACTTTGTACTTGGTGGTTTTTCAGATACCGACTTTGCTGGCAGTATTGATGATAGGGCATCAACCTCAGGTTATTTAATGAAAATGGGGTCAGCTTCAGTTTCCTGGAGTTGCAAGAAGCAAGCTACAATGGCCACTTATTCAGCAGAAGCAGAGTACATTTCAGCATGGGAAGAAGCATGCGAGACTGTTTGATTGCATAGAGTTTTACAGGACTTGGGAATTCCTCCAGCAGAAGCTACTTCGTTATTCATCGAAAATCAGTCAGCAATAAAGCTTGCCAAGAATCCAGTTTTTCATTCAAAGACAAAGCATGTGGAAACCAAGTATCATCATATCAGATCACTCATTGCAAAGGATGTCATCAAGCCGGTTTATTTTTCTTCAGAAGATCAGACCTCCGATATCTTCACCAAACCTCTTGGCAGAATAAAATTTACTAAGTTCAGAGATGAACTTGGTAAATGTTGTAATGTATCTTTGGATCATAGGGGGGAATGTTAGATGATCCAAATATATTAATGTAAATTTAGGATAAAATATTTATTAAATTAGAATATTTAATAAATATTAGAGAATAAAGATATTTATTAAATTATAATATTTAAAAAATATTAAGGGACACTTAGAAATAGAATATTGTTAGCAAAGATAGGACTCTAGAATTGAGTCGTATCTTAGGCTCTAAAAAAGGAATAAAGTTAGTAGATTGGATAGAAGATCATTTATTGTAAATGGACAATTGTTATTTTTTCAAGTGATCCATAACTAAAATAAGTTAGGACATAGAGCTTATAAATAGGTTAGTCTCTTAATTGCAAATTTAGTAGAAGTTTACGTTTGTAAACTTCTGCAAATTTTTATGTAATTTCTTTTCAATTATCAATAAAATTACGTGTCTGAGGACAATTCTGCCATTACATTGATCAAGACCATGGAGAATATGATGCATAAAATTTACATCATTGATAGACAAGATAAACCCTCCATTATAAATCCCAATTTCAGAGGTCAAAATCAGTAGTCTCAGAACATGATCAAGAAAAGCGAACAAAGGGGTCAGGATCCACAAAGTCAGCCGAAAATTCACACTCCATTTCAACAGAACTACAATGAAGGCCTTGATGAAGAAGATGAAGAATAAATTTTCCTCACTGAAGAATATCAGTTGTCTAGAAAAATTTATGCACCAGACAATCAACAATATGTTTTTTCAAATGATGACATGCTATCAGCACGGATAGAAGATTATCAGAGGGGATATCATAATGCTCTTACTCAAGTACAAAGGTAGTATGGTTTGAGTAGTAGGAATGTTCCATTAGGGGAATTTTGAGGTCTAAAATGGGCCTCCTAAGGAAATTCTAAAATAATAGTGGAAATAATAAAATAAGGTTAGATTACATCATCAAATTTTAGAAGGAAAAAAAAAATTACTTTTTTCGACTCGTAAATTCAACTTATCTCCCTATCGGTTTACTCAAATTTCGAGTGGGAACACTCGTTGGATGCAAAATTCGATTCCTCATCTAAAGAGTACCCATGTTTCATAATTTTGATGGACCCTTCTATACAAAAAATTATAAATACATGAAAAATGTGATTTTTTATGTATTTCTCATTTTTTGTGTAGCAGGGTCCGTCTAAAGTAAGGAACATGGGTTCTCATTGGATGAGGAATTAAATTTTTCATCCAATGAGTACTCTTTCTTGAAATTTGAGTAAAACCTTAGGGAAATAAGTTGAAAGTACAAGTTGAAAAAAGTAGTTTTATTATTTTATTATCTTTTAATCTTTTTACTTTTTCACCCAAAAATGGTGAATCATCCCCCATGGTTGAGATCATCATCTTGAATCCTATTGGTTCTTATAAATTTTATTTTGGTTATACATTTTTCACATGAGGCCCATTTTAGACCCCAAAATTTCTTTAATGCTATAACCTCCAATCAGAAAAATAAAATGTTTAAATAGATGCTCATCATAAAGAAACCGCCACTCAAAATCAAAGGAAAGACAAAGGACATGATGTTCCTGATCATGCTAAAGCAAATGAAGCTTCAAAAAGTGGTCAGAAGAAGGATAAAGAAACACAAGATGGAGGACGGAAGAAATATGTTTCACACAAATATCAACACGGGAAGAAATATGCATCATTGAAAGAGGTAGAAAAACATTTTTCTCTTTTTAGTCTTGAAAATGAAATTGAAAAGTTGAAAGTTTCCATTACTCTAACTGAAATAGTCAAGAACGACCAATATAAGTTTCAAGTAGCTAATTTTCTTATGGTGGATCATATGTCCAACATGGTTAATGTGAGTGATAATAACCCAAAGCTTCAGTTTGGTCCTGTTGTTGATGGTGATTTAGAAGATAGTGAGGTCCCTCCATTTTATATTAGCCTCAAAATCCATGATTTTGTCCTCCATAATGCCATGCTTGATTTCAAAGCCTTTCATAACCTCATGCCCAAGGCCATTATGGAAATATTAGGCTTGGATATCACAAGAACTTACCATGATCTTTATTCATTTGATTCAGGGAGGGTGAAATGTATTGGCCTCATTAAGGACCTAGTGGTGTCTTTAGAGAAAATCCTAATGAATAATGTCCTTATGGATGTTTTTGTGGCTGATATCCCTATCAGATATGGAATTATGTTGTCCCGATCATGGGGAGAAAAGCTTAAAGGTACCTTGCAGCTCGAATTTTCATATGTTACAATTCCCATCTTTGGGCAACTTAGAAAAATATACTGGGAAAGTAAAATGATGTACATCATCAGTAGCAGAGAAAAGCCTAATAATCACCCCATACATTTTTTTCACATGGATTTAGAGTTCTTTGTCTTATTCAATGATGAATATTAAATATCTTCAGAAGTTTTGATTAAAGAGAAAACATAAGATTCTGAGTTTTCAAATTCTCTTTTAGAAATTTGAGATGCAGAAAATAAATGAAAGATGCCAAGTGGTTTGGAACCAAGAACATCAACCCAAAAAGGAGATGAAATAGTCAAAGGTACATAACCTTTTGGTACAAAGGAAATCTCTCAAGCAACAAGTAAAGTTGAGTCATCCAATTTGTAGCTTCCCGATGAAGAAAGTAGTTTGTGGACCATGAACTTCAATGGAGCCTTGGGAAAGGAAGGGTTTTGCATTGGAGTGTGGATTCATAGCCCTATAAATCAGCCATTTAACATTCCTCCCAATGTTTGAATGTCCTCATAAAAGTTGGAAATAATTTTTTATAACAATGAATGAGAGTATGAGGCTTTGATAGCCAGTCTGAAAATTCTCAGAAATTTAAGTGCCAAGAAAATTTATGTGTATAATGACTCTGAGTTGGTAATAAAACAAGTCAAAGGGGAATACTAGGCCAAGAATCCTAGGATGTGAGCTTACTGAAATTTAGTGTTAGATATCCTCAAGACCTTCACCAAGTATACTTTGTCATATATACCAAGGGAGAGAAATGTTATTGTTGATTCTATTGCCACTTCGGACAACATGTTTAAAATTCCACCGTATCCTAATAAGAAGTATGAGATAAACGTAAAAAAATTCCCTGATGTTCCAGATAATGTTTAGTATTAGCAGGTATTTCAAGATGATAAACAGATCAGCAACTTATTACAGACATAAGAGTAATTTGTGAATTCACAAATGGATAACCAGTGCTATGAAGATGAACAAGAATTCCATGCAACAGAAATGCAAGTACTTCAACTGAAAGAAAAATCCATTCCAAGAGGTCTAGTGCCTTTGGAGGAGCCTTTTTATCAATACGATGTTTCACATAAACCGACCATGCTACCAATAGAAGTGGGAGTTAAAGACCTCAATCTTGGCACTCCTGAAAAGCCAAACATTGTCAAGATTTAAAAATCCTTGAGCTTAGAAATTAAAGGTAAATACACAACCCTCATGTCTTAGTTTTATGATGTATTTGTTTTGGAATATTCTGATATGAAAGTGTACGATAAGAGTATAATCCAGCATACAATTCCCTTAAAGCCGGATCAAATGCCTTTCCTCCAGAAGTTAAGGAGAATGAATCCCAAGTTGTTGCCCTCCATTCAAAAAGAGGTAAATAGATTATCTACTCTTGGTATTATAGTTCCACTTCACTTTTCAAGTTGGATGTCTAGCTTGGCACCAATAAGGAAGAAAATTAGTGTATATATTTCAAAAATCTGAATAAATTGTCCCTGAAAGAAAATTACCCACTACCAAAGATGGACCATATTCTGCAAATGGTAGTTGGATATTCCATAATTTCATTGTTGTACAGATACTCCGGGTATAATCATATTTTAGTACACCTAGATGATCATGAAAATACAACCTTTACAACACAATGGGGTACCTTCTGTACGCCAAGATGCCCTTCAGATTGAAGAATCCAAGGGCTACTTTTCAACGAGCAATGAATATTACTTTCGCCAATGAAAAGGATATATTTTTGGTCATCTATCTTGATGAAATCACTATTTTTTCCAAGACAGACAAGAAGCACCTACAACACTTCAAAACAGTTTTTCAGAGATGCGGAAATTTTGGCATATTGTTGAACCCAAAGAAGATCCTTTTCTCTATGGAGGAAGGTAAATTGTTGGGCCATATCATATCAAAAGATGGTATTCGGATAGATAATTTAAGGATTGAAGCAATTCAGGCCTTGAACTAGCCTATAAGCAAAAAGGAAATCCAGTCGTTCAATGGCAAAATCAAATTTTTAAGAAGATTTGTTCCCAATATTGCTAAAAATTTGAGGAAAATTACTAACATGGTGAATAAATATAGTGAATTAAAATGGTCTAAAGAGGCAAAAAATTCATTCAATCAAGTTAAATTGGATTTATCTCATGCTCCTATTCTTATTAGTCTAGATTACACACTTGATTTCATCATTTTTTCATTTTCTTTGGAGCATACATTAGTTGTTATCCTTATGCAAAACAAAAATCAAAACATAGAGAAGCCCATCGCCTTCTTCAGTAGAACCATAAGAGATGCAACCTTGAAGTGCAATATCATTGAGAAACATGCCTTGGCATTATTCAAAGCATTGAAGGAATTTCGGGTCTATATTCTCCACTCTCATGTCATTGCATATGTCCCAAACGCTGCTATGAAATATGTGCTCACGCAAAATGATCTTAAAGGGTAGCGTGGAAAATGGATCACTGCTATGTTGGAGCATGACTTGGAAATAAAGCCTACAAATATGATCAAGGGACAAGGCCTGGCCAAGCTTATGGCGGAATCAAGTCTACATGCCTTGGACATTAATTTTATTGATACATTATCTGAGGAGCAAGAGGCTGAAGTATTACTTGAGGTATTTGAATTTTTTTCTTCATCACCATGGTATGTTGATATTGTTCATGTTTTGCAACACTTGAATCCTCCTGCTAGCTTGCCTAGTAATAAATCTAGATATTTGAAGTCGAAAGCTCTCAAGTATTGCATCCTTAATAATTTTTTGTATTAGAAATGTATGGGTGGAGTGTTATTGAATTTTTTGGTTGAAGGGGAAGTTGAAAAAGTGACGAGTGACTTTCATAAAGGTGACTGTGGCAGTCATCTTTATTGGAATACTACAAAAAATAAGATCTTGAGGGTGGGTTTTTATTGGCCAAGAATATTCTATGATGTCTATGAACCATTCATGAGTTGTCATGAATGTCAAATATTTCAGGGAAAGAGAAAGCTTTTTCATTTTCCCTTGAAAACGATTGAAGTGCAAGCGCCATTCCAGCAATGGGGAATTGACTTCATTGGAAAAATCCATCCTCCATAATCAGCCCAGCATAATTGGATACTCACTACCACTGATTACTTCAATAAATGGATTGAATCCATCTACACGAGGCAAGCTACTGATACTGTCATTATTCGGTTTTTAGAGAACAATATTCTGTCTCGTTTTGGCTGTCCATTTAAAATCATTACTAACAATGCAGTCGCCTTTAAGTCTAAAAATATGATTGAATTTTGTGATAAGTATCACGTTAGGCTTGTTAATTCTACAACATATTATCCTTAAGGCAACGGGATGGTTAAATCATCAAATAAATATTTAATGAACATAATCAAGAAGATGTTGTAAGATAACAAGATAAATTGGCACAAGAAGCTCACCAATGCTCTATGGGTGGACATAGTTATCACCAAGATATCAATCAACATGTCACCTTTCCATTTTTTGTATGGTGTTGACACAGTGTTCCCTACTTATTTATTTGTACCAGTGATGGAAATTCTGCAACAGATCGAAAGTGAACCAAATGATATCCACCGAAGAATCAGCCAAATGATCCATCTACAAAATTCAAGAGATGAATTTTTCAGTCACACTTCAATACTCCAAGAGAAAATCAAGAAGATTTATGATAAGAAGACCAAATATGGTGATTTTAAGCTAGGAGATGTTTTTCTTCACTGGGATGACCAAAACGAAGACAATGGTAAGCACGAAAAATTTGATAATCTATGGAAAGGTCCTTATAATATTACTAAATTCAGAGGTAATAAGGCATTTTTATTAGAAGATCTTGAAGGGAAGGAAGTTCTGGGAGGACCAATCAATGGTAGGTTCCTCAAACATTGCCTTACATGATCATTGAAGAAGAGGTTCACTTTCATTGTACATATCATTTTTATTTGCTGTTCAAGAATAAGGAAGTTTTTGCAGAAGTTTGAAGCCTGAGGAGAAGGCCATGAGACTTCTATATTCATCTTATGTTTTTATTTGAGAACTTTAAAAAAGTTTCAAACAATTGTTAAGTCAGAATCAAGTTATTTTTTGAGTCAAAGTCATTTCAAGTTTTATTTCATCATTTCAAGTTTGTCAAAGTTTTTTTATTTCCAGTTTTTTATTCCATCTCCCAATGGATAAAGCTACCTGATCTACAATGTTCTTGACACTTCCTGAAGGATATGCCATCCCTAGTTGGAGCCAATCTTAGTGTCAATATGTTCAGTGATCAAACATTCTCTTTCAGTTTATTTGCTAGTAGTCCTAGGTCAAAATTTTTATCTTTTCAAACAAGTTTCAAATAAATTTTGGTCACTGCAATTGGTCTAGGTCATAAATTTTGCTTCCCTCATTCCATCCATGGAAATCATCATCTCAAAGGTCATGTCACTCATTTTAATTTAGATTCTTAGGTTAATCATTCCATATCTGATCTAGGTCTGTTGTCTAGGTGTCCTTGTTTCGCCACTGAAAAGTCCAAAAATGTCACAAAGGAGGGCGAACAAGGCTTCATTTTCATCATACCAATATTTAAAGGGATTTAGAATAATTAGGGGAATAAGAAAGAATTTTTTTTATTTATTTCAAAACTTGTTTCATAGTCAATTTTTTTCCAAAAAGGAAAAACTTCCCTCAAAGTCTTTTGTTTCACTAAAAGACAAAAAGTCATTTAAATATGTTATAAAAAGGAAAAATAAGGTTTTTTCAACTCATATTGTATTATCATGATTGGTATAGCTCCTCTCTTACCTTCAACATTGATCCATTGTTTTCAAGGGTTTGAAGAAAGGCAAGAAAACTCCTCCAAAAGGGTTTTGTTATGCATCTGGAAACCCTTGTTACGCATTTGTTACTGTGCTGCATTTTTGGTATTTTTCTCCCAAATCATGCATCCAAGCTTCAAGGTCATTGCCATCAAATTTTTAATCTTCTCCAATAGTAATTAAGCATCTCATATCCTTCTTAAGTCAATTTATCAAGCATAATGTTTATTTTCTTTCTTACCTCCTTTTCCACTAGATTTTCACTTCTGCTTGTCATTGAGAGATTTCAGTGGACTAAAACCCTAACCCTACCATCTAATACCCTCATACACCTTCCCTAGACCATATTATATCATTCCCTACCATTCAAAACTTCCCTACACTTCATTCCCACCAAACCCTAATTTCCTACTATTTTTCTATTGCAGAATTAGGAACTCCTCGTGTTTTCCTGATTTGATCACCTTATTTACTTCCATTTCACCAAATTTAACTTGTATTTTGAAGCCAATATACAACCCTAACCTTCATCTCACCCTCCTAAACCTACCCTAACCCTCCTCTGTTTTTCCAGAATCAGTGCACATACCCACTGCATCCTAAACACTTAGGGTTTCATCCTTTGATAGACACTACAAAGAAAATACCCTATAGTGGAGGTTAGAAAGGAGGTTTTTAGTGTTATAAAATTGGCCAAAATTGTCAAAAAAATATTTGCTACAACATTTGTTCATGGTTACGGAGTTTTTGGCGGAGTTTTTAACAAAAAATCAACACAACTAAAAAAACTGGGCAGCCGGAGGTTATTACATATGTTTTTTTCATCGCATCGGTGCGTGTCATCTAGAAGATGGCCCGGGGCGGTCGAAGGTGCATGTACTGGGCCGTCAAGGTATAAAACCGTACTAAGCGCAATGTTCGTGATACAACGCATGGGTCCGTTCTAATTGGTCTTGGGATTTGTGTGGTGCCCATAGGTCGTCTCAATGCACTGGTACTTAGACTTATAGAAACACACCAGTAAACCGTATCAGAAAAACAAACCAATATTTAAAATTGGTATTGGTATTTTTGCAGTGCCCATAGGTCTTACAAATGCACTGGTGCGTAGTCTCACATAAACACACTGGTGCACAGTATTGCACAAACGCGCCGAGATTTTTAATTGGTTTTGGTATTTGTGCGGTGCCCATAGGTCATAGAAACTCACTGGTGCGCTGCAGCATACAAACACACCGGTGTACAGTAACTAACACACACCAGTGTTCATTTTGTATTTTTTAGAAACATCAACCTGTGGCAGTGAAATTATTGTGATTTTTAAAAATTCATTATTCATAAAAAGTCGACACATCTTATAATAGTATTCATATTAATTAAATTTTTATTAATGCATTTGAATGTGATGTTTGGATTAATTTGTTATATCATATCATACTTATTGTGATTTTTCAAAATTCATTATTCATCAAAAGTCAACACATATATATATCTTATAACAGTATTCATATGAATTAAATTTTTGTTAGTGTATTTGAATGTGATGTTTGGATTAATTTGTTATATCATATCATAAAATTTCACATCTCTTCATTATAATATTTAATCATCCATAAATTTAATTAGTGGTCTAACATTTCACAGCAACAATGGAGAACACAATAGAATAAATTAAAACATATTTTATTTCATATATATATATATATATATATATATATATATATATATATATATATATATATATATATATATATAAGACAATCTTTGTCATACAAAATGGGATATTTATTGGTATCCCTTTGTCTTTGGTGGGACACTATGTATTACATTAAACAAAATGTACGATTTCACAGACAAATTATTTCCAAAAATAAAACACCTTTGATATCCAAACATAGTGATCATCATTCTTATTGTTGCTATCAAGTTTGCTAGAGCTACTTCCATGACTTGGGTTATTTTCAGGAATGTTTTTTTCACGGTGTTGATTGTTTTCTTCTTCTTCACCTTCCATCTACAATCATAAAAATAAACTGTAATGAGTGTATATACATTGGTGAGAATAATGAAAATTGCAATATTAAATAATATACATCAATGTAAATCGAAAATAAATGATGTACAATAGCAACAATTGACTAATAAACTATACACATTCTTTCAAAACCATATACCATGCCATCTTTCAAGATTTCATCTATTGGTAGAATTCCATACTTTATTTTCTGCAAGTTTTATACCCCATAACAAATCATATATTTAATATATAAGTTTTTTTTGTTATATTAATTATAGACAGAGCTAAGTAAAACAAGATTGTTAGATGTTTACAAATTCCACAATTAATTTTTGATATGCCAACATATACTCACAACCCATATTTAACCCAATTTCAATCAATTTGTCTGATGGTTCTTCTTTGTATGTTAGCACCTGTTTGAAGATATTCAATTATGATTTTTTCTAAAACAACTTAAAAAATACAAAAATGAAATCTAGTTAAGTTGTTATAAGGAAGTAACAATTACTCACAAACTTAGTTATCAACCCTTTTCTTCCTTGTCGTCTTGTTTTATGTGTTGAATGGGTTCCATTTTCTTTTCTTTTCTGCAAGAAAATAGTTGAAAATTAATATTTAATGCTAAATTGTTTATTTATTGTACCTAGTGATCGAAAAATTCAATGATTACATATTACATTTGAAGCACGTTGTTGTTGATATGACTCCTCCCGCGATGCAATTTTGTCCATTTCTTTGACCATATCCTTGTACACCTTTTTGGACATTTCTACTGGCATATTTCTGATATCAACTCATTCATATTTTGAGATTTTCATAATCTTCCTGAAAATGTAACATGACAAAAAATTATTTAATTTTATATTGATATATGAAAAAGTAAATATAACAAAAGTGATATTTATAAATAATTATAGACAAACATTTAAAGGAATATTACTTTTCCATTCCTTCTTTTATGTTGTTCTATGTTTTCGCTATTAAAAGTCTGACTGGTGGAAATATTGTCATTGATGGCAAAGGAGACAGACATGAAGTAGAGAGAAAAAGAGCTACAGATCTGGAAAGATAGAGTAGTGTTGTGGAAGGGCCACTTGATTTGAAGATCTAGCCAAGGACCAGGATGTTTGTAAGTAATCTCAATTAGATATATATGAAAGAATTTGTTTAGAATTATATGGTCATTGGTTGATTTAATTATGTGTGAATGGGCTTCAAGTTTCGATAAGCAAGTAGGTGTTAGCTCTGTAATAAGAATTGAGATCAGGCTATGCATATAGTTGAGGAATGGATAAAATTGTTGAAAATGGCTTAATATGGTCTTGAGCTTCAATAATAAATTGTGTAAGACATTGTCAGTGAGTTGAAGTTATGCGTCCGCTATATGTATGAAGGAGGCTTCAGTTCCTTGAGATTCCTGAATTATATGTATTTTGTGCTAATTTGAATGTGTAATTGAATGTATATCGATTTTGGTTGCAACTGCGTTAAGAAGAACAAGGGAGTTCTATCAGTTAATATGGAACCTATATTTGTGTGTTTTGATGGAATGAGCTGGAGCATAGGATTGCAGATATCCTGTAATGAGATCATAACAATTATTTAAGTGGAAAAACTGTAAGGGCGCTATTACTGCAATCCGTTCTGGAGAATTGAATTAACAAGAAGCGCATAGCTCTGGTGCTATAATAGAGTTCGAATTCAAAAGAGGAACTGTGAGTTAATTAAAGAGTGAAGGATAGAGGCATTGAATCATATTCAGAATATGAGTTAAGATTACAAAGCTGAAGGCAGAGTTTAACAAACGAAGGATGCGGAACTGTGAGCAAAGTGGAACCTTGAATAAATAGTGAGGGCAGTTTCGGAGGTATAAAACCAGCGGTCTCGCACTTTTTAAAAATGGTAAGTGGATTTCACTTTTGGAGCACGATAAAGATCTGAGGAAGATGTGTGGCAAAAGTGGTAAGAGTAAAAACACTTTTATCACATTTTTTTTAGCGTTAAAATTCAGAGGTTCAAAAAACACGATATTCGTTATATTCGTTCGATCTTGATCAGAGGAGATCCAACGACGCTCATGCAACAAGTTGATCGGGGGTTTACAAAGGCATAGATCAATGGTGGTGGCCATCAGAGTGGAGTGCGACAAGTTTATAGCCGTCGGATGGCGAGGTAAGTCAAATAATGTGGGGCCGAGGATGTTTACATGTGTTATCACCAGGGGTTTAAATCTAAGTCAAGGCTTTGTTATAATGTTTGACGGAGGATGTAATATATGTTAATATATTATCGTTGATATGAAATATCACAAAGGGTGCGTGTATAAAATTTGTATATGTGAGTATGATTGTTGTGGGACCCAATCGAATTTTTAATATTTGTCGGGGTCTTAATAAAGTCCAAAGCTTATCAAATGTTTCATAACATTTGATTTGGGGATGTTGATATATTTTATGTTTGATATATGAATGGTAAACTATGGCGAAGGTTCATATAACCATAGGTTGGTTATTTAATCAAAGAGAGAAGTCCGCATGTGAATTCATGAAGTGGGTTTAGACCATGGTTTAAATAGTTATTGAAACAAGTCGAGTTTCTGCATAAAAATGAAATCTGAGACGGTGGGGCCCAAACCTTAATGTATGTTGATATTCGGTTTATGCATTAAAAGTTGTGGACATTCTAAGTGATGAACATTCAAATGATCTAAATCCAAAGTCGAAGATTTGTGACATGTTCCGTGAGCGCATTTAATAAGGATCATATCATATATATATGATGGATTGGAATGTCGTGACCAAAGGTTTAGTTTGGGGGTTTTAAAATAGAGTTTGAAGTTAGCGTGTGAAATATAACGTGGCCTGTTTTAATGTTCCTTTATACTAAGATTGAAAATGATAAGAAGGTTTTAAAGCTTGGTTAAGACGGAAAACGATCTTAGGAGGAACAACTTCATCAAATGAAGTTTGTAAACTTGATCAAAGTTGGAAAATTTAAATATTAATTCGACATATTATAAGAGGGGTTTGATTATGGTTTTAACCATAGGTTTAAAGCCAAGAAGTAGAGCTTCCGCATAAAGATAAGAAATCTGGGTTGTATTGCAGGGTTTCTGTATGACCGAAGTGTGATTATTGGATTTTATTCCAAAGACAGGTATTGTTTCCATTTCATAACGTGAGTTTATGGTTTAACCACAGCTCTTTAAGGAAAAGAGAAATTAAATCTTCCACATGCAGAGTTTATGAATTTTCCTAGAAAGTGAACTAAGATTGGGCATTAATGGGAACGCATTTTTATATGCATGAGACTTTGAGAGTTATTTGGGGAAAAACTTGTAAAGTAGTTATATATGCAGCATATACACAATTGCAGTGAAGGTATTCAAATTTGCAGAATCTAAATTTGAAATGAACGGAAATGAAAATGTGGGTTTGTTACACTACAGCAGCAGAAAAGACAAACATACAGTGAGCCAAGAACTGAAAGGGTTGAATGAGATATATCAGTCACAAAAGTAAATGTAAATGTTTTAATTGATTTTATATTGTTTTTGATGCAAAGGCAAGTCTCCATAGGCAAACAAAACTCCACTGTAATATTTAAATTTTTACATATTGTTATACTTTTCTGAATGAGTTGGACAAAGAAATGAGAAGGCAGAAGTCAAGGAGTCATGGCTGTTCACTTCGAATTCCCTGTGGAATACAAACAGTCAAGAGGTGAACTCTATAAATGATATCACATAGATATGCATAGATATGTTAGAGAATGGAGAAATGAGGCAGAGAGTGTAAGAAGAAGGAGGAGCAGATAGAGAAGCTGTGAAGATTCAGAGATGATATAAGGCAGATATGAAGGCTGGTGGAAAATAGTGAAGAAGGAACATAGCAGAGCTTATATCCAAGTAAATCAACATGTGATTAATTTTATGAAAGAGTGAGGAAGTTGGTGCTTCCATATCAAGTTGTAGCGTGATAGATGCCAGTTGTAGCTAGCTGTGTTAGGAACCTCCTGTAGGTTGTAGCCTGCAGAAAATAGATGGGAGTTGGAGCTTCCTTGCAAGTTTTAGCTTGCAGAATTGAGGTAGGAGCCTCTTGTAGGTTGGAGCCTATAGAAAATCAGTGGTGAGAGGGAGTTGGAGCTTGCCTTTGCATCACAACAATAATAAGATGTGGTTTTATCCCTTATGGGTTTCCAATTATATCTGGTGTCTATGTACATGATGATTATGTGTTGATACTCTATATTTAATCTGCTTAATACCTGTTGCTCACTAATTAAGATTGTGGTTTTACTGTACATTAACTTAATCATGAAATGAAGATGTAAATAAGTGTCAATGAAAATTTTCAAGATCATGCATGCTTTAAAATTATTCACCCCCCCCTCTCAGTTTAAAAAAGGATTCAACAATTGGTATCAGAGCGGGTTCCCTCTGTATTATTTTAACAACTGGAAGGAGATCCTAGGTCCCCAGGATGGCTAGTCTAGAAGGATGCTCAACAAAGAAAGCCACTTTGTTCACTGGTACAAATTACGCCTTCTGGAAAATAAGAATGAGGACGTACATAATGTCTCTAGGAATAGAAGTTTGGGCTACTGTGGAATTGGGATATGCCCCAAAGGATTCTGACTCAGAGAAAGATGCCAAACAAGACTTTGTAGCTAATGCAAAAGCCATGAATGCACTCTTAAGTGGATTGTGTGAGGTAGAATTTATCAAAGTAATGCACAAAAAGAATGCCAAAGAAATATGGGATACACTAGAAAACATCCATGAGGGAGACGACAAGGTGAAGATAGCCAAACTTCAAGTCTATAGATCTCAGATTGAAAAAATAAAAATGAATGATGATGAAGACATTGCTAGCTTCTTTTTAAGGGTTACAGAAATTGTGAATAACATGAAAGCTCTAGGAGAAACCATAAAAGAATATGTAATTTTTCAAAAGATTCTAAGATCTTTACCATCCAGCGTTAACCCCAAGGTTTCTGCCATAGAAGAAACAACTGATTAGGAAACTTTGACCATGAACCAATTACTTGGAAACTTAACAAACTATGAGATGAGACTGCCACAGAGGAAGTCAAATGTGAGGGAGGCAGCATTTAAGACAGAAAATGACAAAGAAGAAAAATAAAATACATGCTCCTACTCTGATGAAGAAGAGGCCAAATTTATCAGAAGATTAGATAGAGGCTCAGGCAAGTATAAAGGTAATCTTCCATTTAAATGCTTTAACTGTGGAAGATTTGGACACTATGCTTCTAAGTGTCCTCATAAGAAGATAAAGAATCAAACTCAAGAGTCAGAGAAAACCATATCAAAGAACTGGAAGAAAGGGAAAAGATATAGGAGAAAATCATTTTATGCTTAGCAAGATAGCAGTGCATCTGAAAACTCAGATGAAACCTCAAATGAAGAAGGAACCTCTGAATTTGTATTGATGGCCAAAGAAAAGCTTGAAGATTTCCTTCTAGAAGATGAGGAAGAAGTTGAAGTTGATCTTGAGGGGGAGCTAAGAAGTGCCCTAGAGGAAATAGATAGACTTAAATTAAAGTGCAGAAAACAGAAATACATTCTCCTCAAATATGTAAGAGAAGAAAAAAATTTAGAAGACCTCATTCAGTTGAAAGTAGAGCTTGAAGAAGCAAAGAAGGTAAAGGACACTTTACTTAAGAAAATTGAGGATAAAATTCAGAAGCAAGATAAATTGGAAGAAGAAGTAGTATGCTTGAGGAAGAAATTAGAAAACACCCAAAGGAAATTGTCAATAAACACTTCTCAAATGACAAGCTCTGAGAAGTTGACTAACATACTAGATGCTCAAAGATCTCTTCTGATAAAAACTAGGATAGGCTATGCAGGAGAAACAAGTAAAGTCAAAGAAACAGATAACAGAAATATCATTTTTGTAAAAGCTGTCAAGGATAATGAAGTAGCTCAGAAGGTTCCTACAGAAGTAGAAGCTTGCATTGAAGTAAACAGGAACATGAAGGAACCTCAAATGACAAAGAAAGAAATAAATAAACAATCAACTGAAAGAGGCTCATATACTCTTGAATATATAAAATTTGGAAGTTATAAAAGGATATTCTTACCCCTTATGAAAATGGTCACTTGTTATGCCTACCACAAACTGGGACATATTGCTGCATGCTATCATAAAAGGAGAATCGATTCCAACCAGCTAAGGATGGAAAAAGTGAAAAGACTACCTCAAGCAAAAAAATGGAGAAGACAACCTTTCATCAGGTACGCTAATTGTTTTTATGGGTATTATCTTTACTGTAAGGAATTCAGCCATAAAGCCAAGGAGTGCAGAACATATGGACAAAGACTGATGTTAAAAACCTCAAGGAGATTTATGAATTATGGAGAGTTCAGTCATACTCATAATTTTGCTAAAAATATGATCAAATGTTGTGTATGTCATAAAATCGGACATATGTCTTCCCCATGTCCTCTCAAAGAATGTGGTCCATCTTCTTAGAAAAGGTGTCAAACAAATAGCTGCCTATTGTTATAGCATCATTTTTCACCTTCATATGATTCATGATTGCTTTTATGGCTTTGGGCACCCATTCCTACAGACTTGGACAAAATTCACTAAAAAAAAGTGTAAAAATCCCCATACGCAGGTATGCCCAGACTTTTCCACGTGTATACGCGAGTCGACATGTACTTTTCTGCGTATGCCATTAAAATCATTAAAAATATATATAAAAAATCCCTATTTTCGGGCTGGGTTGATGGTTACTCTGGTAGTTCAACCACCCCAGCACGTGGCCAACTGTTTCCAACTGTTGAAACTACTTTGAGGGAGTATAAAAGCCCCTCATGTGCATGGCCTAAGGGAGAGAGAAATTATTGATATTATACTCTGTTGGTATTCCCTATCCAAGTCTGAATTCCCGTGCCTCCTGCACTTCCCAATTCATTACAGGAAACCCTTGTTTCCTGGAGATGCTCATCTCTTTATATGTCATCTCATATGCACCAGTTCGGAAGGAATCTTAGTGAGGCAAGGGTGGGACGGATCCGGACGATGGTCTGCTCGAAGATCGTGGAAGGATTCAGGTGATCTCTCCACTCGTTATTTCTGTACATGCTATTTATAATACAGAAGAACCATCTTGTTCCCGAAATATACGTGTTAGTGTCCGCTTGCATATGTGAGAATATTGTTATTTAAGCATTTATTATGGTTTATCTAATGTTGCACATGGATTTCCCTAACATTTAGAGAAAATATATGTTGTACAACCAGTTCTTCGTACTTGTTTCTTCTTGTCTTTCAGGTTAAGAAGGAAGAAGGGTTCTTTGGAGGATTTTGGATACATGAAGGATGCTGGCTTCAACGTGGGACATTGTAATTAAGTTCTCAGTCTCTTTGTACAGCTTTAGTTTTTCATGAACATGTATGGTTGTGTGAGTCCTTCTTGAGTAGCATGCCCTGCTTTGTGGAGGTTGTAACCAAAAAAACCTCTAGGGTGATTTTCCCCGAAACAGAACTGCCGAATCCACTGGGGATCGCATTCTTGTGATTCCCCTGTTGGGTGGTTTCAGCTGTTTGATAGGTTTCCAACAGTTTTAACTTTTATTTCTAGTCCAGTTTACTCTTTCTCAGTCAGACTGAAGTCCTGGTTTCTTATCCAGGCTTGATCCTATTTGTTTTTCATTATCTACCTTTATATACGTGGGTTTGTCTACACACAGTCGTGTATACACGCATTTTTTGTTAAAGGGAGTCGCGTATACGCGTGTTTCCTTTAGCACAGTCGCGTATGCACGCTTGTTGCTAAACTGTAAAGTTGCATATACCTAGGCAGATTTTGCAATTTTGGATTTCTTGGCTTTTTAGTCCTTTCTGTCTATGGAGACCTGTTCCTGCAGTGTCTTTGTACCCTCTGGATTGTGAAGAAAGGGGTCTTTGGTCTTTTCTCTCTCTTGTTTGATTGAAAACTAGTCTTTTTGGCAAAGTATTGTTTCTTGTGCTGGCATTTATGGTTCGAGTACCAAGATCTCTTTCTGGGGATTCTTGGTTGTTCTACTTCATTAGAACAGAGAGCTCCTGCTCATTTACTCATTCCTACCTTTGTGTCTTGCTTTGCACTTCGATTTTTTCCCATTTCTTGGTTGGTTTTCTTGAGTTCAGTCGGCTAGGTCTTGTTGCAACTTTTGAAGAGTCCTTCTTGGTTCTTTGAATTTTTTGTCTGCGGCAAGGTTGTACTATTCTTCTAGGCTGAGTGGATGAGTTTTCTTGTCTTATTTTGCTCATATTGATCTTGCTACTAGTTAGCCCTATAAGATTTGGAGCATTTTTGAAGTTTTTGCTTGAAATTCAGTGTTGTTTGGCTTGGGATTTTATAGTTTTGCTTGGTCTTTTTGAACTCTTCTTTTATAAAACTCAAAAGCTCAAAAAACGTTTTACTTTGTTGTTTGCTTTTGTTTTTGCATTTTTGTTTTTGTTTCTTTGTATCTTTTGAAGCTTTGTTGAGGTTTCTTGCCTTTGGATTTTGGATTTATTTTGGAAAGGAGTTGTCATTGATTTCTTCCTCTTGTTTTTAAGCGTTTTTGGTGTCTTCATATTAAGAGTTCTTGATTTTGGGAACTAGCTTTCTGGACAACCAAAAAGAGATAAAACTGAAGGACTTTTAGGAAATTTCACTCTGCTTTAGGAGATTTTGCATCTTAGGATTTGCATGCTTGTAGTGATTTGCATCAGGTGCACTTAAGCATTTAGTCATTTTCATAGTTTTTGTGAGTGTGAGTTTGTTATCTGAAAAGAAAAATACAATTTTTAATCTCGTAGAACCTGTGTAGAAGTTGCTTTTCATCGAAAGACAATAACTGCATTTGCATGTAGTTTGGTTTTTATTAATTTATTTCTGCAACAAAACACCATAAGTTTCATTTTCGCATCCCTTTGACTTAACATAACAGCCGATTAAAATAAGCGATATAATTTAAAATCAACTAGCAAGTTTTCTAAGTGTCATACACCAACTAGCTAGGTTGTAGGGCCTTGGATTAGGTGAGTGGAGAGTTAACTCTCCAAGGCCGCTCAAACAAAACATAGAAGTTGATTAACTGAGCGAAATCCAACTCCGTTAGGTGGACCGGGAAATCTCTCCTCCAGAGAGTCAAGCGCGAGGGGAAGTGAAGGCTGAGAAGAGGGATACCCCCTCTCTAATTAGCTAAATCTGACCTCAAGACCGTTCTGCCCAGCTTCTGACATGGATTGGTGCCCATAGTTACCACTCCTAGGTTCCACACAGGTGACTGCGGGGGGGAATACCCGTGGTACCTGAGGCAGACGTCGCATCACTTTCAGCAGTACTTTTGGGGGGTGCCCTTGCGAAGCTTGGGTGCTTGAGACGGCAAAGGCTGCCGTTAGGAGGTTGGCGTAACTGTTTCTATTAACTTCGCTAGTAGGCCTGGGCCGTAATTATCCCAGACTGCTTTCGAGAGGTCCTATATTTCGCTTTCCTATATTTTGGTGTCCGGTCCTCATCACCCGGAGCGGAAATACTTGAAGGCTGTTTGCTTGATTGTATCTCAGGAATTTTTCTTATAGTGAGTGCTCTTTGCTCCTATCTTTCTTAGCTTTATATTTTTTGAGTCTAATTAAAATTTGTTAAAGTGGCTGATCAAGCGCTTCGTCGATCGAGGAGAATCCTGGGGTTGTCTCCCGAGAGTCCAGAGCCTTCTTCGAGAAGGCGTAGGAGTGATTTAGCAGGTGGTTACCACCCAGTGACATCTGACGCAGTGGAGAGAGATCCTCCACAAGGGTCTGAAGGTTTCATAGCTGATTTTGGTGTCGGTTCCGAGAGGAGCGTTCCACTCACCTCACGAGTTTTATTTCCTCAGAAAGAAGATTTTCAAATTGAGAAATTACCTGAACCTCCTGTGTCCATCTCCTCTTCCTCCTGATTATCCATTCGTTGTTCAATACATCAGACCTGAGTCAGAGAGACCGGAAGATCCTCCGTATTATTCATACCTTTCGATGGCCACGACTGGGAACGCGGCTTCTGCTGTGAGTGCTGCAGGCATTCAGACTCCTGCTTCTGTTAAAGGAGGGGGCACTATGGCTTTATCTTTGATTTCTTATAGTGCTGCTGTGTTTGGCTCTGGTTTCACCCAAGCACATGCTTCTCATTCTGGTCCCTTCTGTTTCGGAATGCCCACTAGTGGGATTCCTTCTTTTTCCTTCTCTGCTGCTACAGCTGGATCTACACCCATGTCTTCCATGGCTAGTGGATCAGCTTCTTTTCAAGGGTTCCCCTTTGGAACTAGGCATATTCCTAGTTCCAATCCTTATTTAGGTTCCTTTCCGTTTACTTCTCAGACCCAGAGTTTCAATCCTTGGTCTAGAGGTCAGAATTCGACCACTTTTACAGGATGGAACCCTGTATTCACTACAGTGGGGGCAGGGAATCAGTTTTATGCTGGTCACCAAGGGAATACTTCTTTCCCTTCGTCGAGTGCTTATCAGACCTTTTCTCCTCTTTCTAATGCTTGGAACCCCTATCAGGGGCTTTCCTCTTCATTTCATACTTCAGCGGGGGGAACTGGTCTGGGCTTTGGTAACTCTGCGTTGGGAGGAGGTTCTTCTCCTTTTTCTATGAGTCCTTTCTGGAAACCTGGTGCCTCATCAAATCCAGGGTATTCTTTTCAGGATGTTGGGAATCCATCCTATCAAGGATGGAATCCTCAAGCTCCGCCTCGATTACCTTTTCTGGCAACTTTAAACTTGCCAGATCTGTCGAAGTTGACTAATGATCCGATTCGTTATGGTCCGGGGTGGCCTCCGGTTCCCACCAAACTTCCTTCAGACATTCCAAAGTTTGAAGGCAAGAATGGAGAAGATCCGGCTGACCACATCACTACTTTCCATTTATGGTGTTCTTCAAACTCCCTGATCGATGATTCGATTAGGTTGAGATTATTTCAACGCACCCTAAATGAAAACGCTGTCAAATGGTATATTGAGCTAACTGGGGGAAGTTTTGCTACATTTGGAGAACTGGCTGTTACATTTCTGAACCATTTTCAGTTGCTTGTCCGATATGATGCTGGGACTGAACTCCTAGCTAATTTTAAACAGGACGATGCAACCCACATTTCTGACCATATTCAGGAATGGAGGAGAAGGAAGAGGCTTATTAAAGCTCATATTCCAGGTGAATTCATTTTGGAATGGTTTCTGAAATCCCTGCAGTCAGATATTTCGAAAGATGTATCCCTCTCTGGGGTATTTTCCGAGGAGCAGGCCATTTTTAGGGCCCAGCAGCTAGAGTTGATATATTCTCAGTCTGGGGTCCTTCACAAGTATCTGCCCAATGCTCCTCGCTCCAAATTAGATTTATCTAAAACTAAGCCCGGTCCTCATGGTGACGGACTGATTGGATCGATCAATAGTGGTGCAGCCAACCTGCTTACTCAACTACAGCAGTTGTCTTTGCAATCTGCTTCTTCTGGTCAGGCTGTGCCTGCTGAGTCATCGCCTTCCTAGTCTTTGTCCATAAATGCAGTCCAAGCTTCCGATCCCAAAGGAAATCAACAATCCGAAGGGAAGAAGAAGGGACGAAATAATAAGAAAAAGGTCAAGAATGGGAAGGGTAATGCGAATAAAACCAACGAGCATGTTGGTGAGGGTCCAAAGGAGAAAAGGAGACCATCTTACACACCTTTGCCCAAAAATTCAGGATGCGCAGCGCTTGTTAGCTCAGCAGGGTTCTTCTAGTTCCCAGGCTATGTTAACAAACCCTTTTCCCCAAGGGAAACAATTAGTTGTTGGCGCGAACCAAAATCCTGGGGCTTCCTCTGGGGGCACCCAGGAAGGGGAAATTCCATCGAACATTTTCATGATGAGTGCTCACGTGGATATCGCTACGAGATCCCGTGATTATGGTGGAGAAGAGTCTTCGAAAGCTAAGGATACTCCTGATGCTACTGAGCCGCTTCACATTACCAAGCCTACTGTTGAGTCTATGCCTCGGATGCCCAAAGCATCCTCTAAGCGATCGACGATTAATCCAAATGCTAGGGCTGCCCAGAACTACTCTATTGTGGAAGATGTGGTGCAGAGTCCTTATGCTATGTCGGCTTTAGAGGTACTCCAGTCTTGTCCGGATCAGCGCAGTTCTTTGCTCACTGCCATTGGGGCTATTGATCCAAAAATTTCTCTTCTGATTACTTTTGATATAACTAATTTTAAGAAGAGACTCCCCCATCACATGGCTTTTCATATTAAATCATCGTACCGGAAGTGTAATATCTTTCGAACGGTTGTTGATGAGGGTGCTTCCACATGCGTGATGTCTCTCACATGTTGGAAGACAATTGGATCTCCCAAAGCTATTCCATATACCACTCTTCTGACTGCGTTCGATGGTCAGTCTCACAGACCCCATGGTATTGTCCCAGCTTTGCCCATCTGTGTTGGGGGCAAAACTATTAATATAGAGGTTGAGGTAGTTGATGCAAGCTTGGACTACAACCTTCTGTTGGGGAGAAACTGGATTTATGAGATGGATGCCATTGCATCCTCATTATTTTGGATTATATGTTTCCCTCACGAAGGGAGGATTGTTACAGTGGATCAACTGGACTGTCCTCTTGTAGACTCGAATGCGTCTACTGACTCATTTGTTCCAAAGTTGGATAATACTAAGGCACCTGTTGAGAATTTAGGAGTTGGAATGTATTCTTCCTTGATGGGTACTTTCGATATTCCTCCTCCTACGGTTCATATTAATGCAATTTCATCCTCCAAGGCTCCTCTTTGAAGAGAGTTCTTCAGAACTCATTATTTTTCGGACCCTTGGACCTTACCTTCCCCTACGACCACATTAGCGGAAGGTCAAGTGGGTGGAATGGAATTTCCTATTTCTGCAGCTGAGATTGCTTATCAGTCTATTGTTGACTCTGCATATTCCATCCCAGCTCCTCTGTCACCGGAAGAGTTGGATGGCGATGTGGCTCCGGCTTGGACACTTAGTTCTTCTTCTGCCCAGGATTTCCTTGATACCACTCTTCCATCTGAAGAGGCCATCCTGGAAGCCATGACTGGTATAGATAGACCGTGGGATGATTTGCATCATCGGTCTTACTTTTTACCTGACTTGAGCGAAGTTGAAACGAGTTTTCCAAGTCCTCAGTCTCATGGTCCTGTTCACCCAGTCTTGAACCCTTTAGCACCAACATAGGTTTATGCCGAAGGGAACATGGTTGTGATTTCTCCTACTATCCCGGTGAACATTTCCAGGGATCCCAATATTATTGAGAATGTCTTCATCGGAGTTGAATGTTCCCATGAAGAGGTTCAAATTTACACCGAGCTCTTTAAAGAGTATAGGGATGTATTCGCTTGGTCTTATGAGAAAATTCCTGGAATAGATCCATCTATTGTCCAGCATGAGATCAAGAATTATGAAAACGCTAAGCCGGTAAGGCAAAAAATTCGTCCGGTCAATCCTAGGAAGGCAGCAGCTATCAAAGCTGAGGTTGAGAAGCTACTTAAGGCAGGATTCATTTTCCCTATTCCTTTGACTAAATGGGTTTCAAATCCCGTTCCTGTAGATAAAAAGCAAGGAACGATTCGAGTTTGCATTGATTTCAGAGACCTAAGTAAAGCATGTCCTAAATATAATTACCCCACACCATTTATCGATCAAATCATTGACAAGTGTGCTGGTAATGAGATTTTCTCCTTCATGGACGGTTTCTCAGGATATAATCAGATTACTATCCGTCCTGAAGATCAGCATAAGACTGCCTTTATTTGTCCCTGGGGTACTTTTGCATACAAGAAGATGCCTTTTGGTCTTAAAAATGCTGGGGCTACCTTTCAGCGGGCCATGTCATATGCCTTTCACGACATCAAAAATATTATCGAGGCATATTTGGATGATTTAGCTGCTCATTCTCGGAAGAGGATGGATCATCCTGCTCACCTCTGGAAAATATTTGAACGATGTCGGTTCTATAAGATTAGATTGAATCCGAACAAGTGCGTTTTCGCGGTTACATCCGGTCGGTTATTGGGATTCATTGTGTCTAGGGAAGGGATTAGGGTAGATCCCTTCAAGGTTGAGGCAATACTTCGGTTGCCTCCCCCATCCTCTATCCGTCAGCTTCAAAGTCTACAAGGAAAGTCTAATTTTCTTTGGAGATTTATCGTAAATTATGCTGAAGTCACAAAGGGATTTATGAGATTGTTGAAGAAGGGAGTTCCATTTCTTTGGGATGACTTCGCTCAACGCTCGTTCGATGCTTTGAAAAAAGCATTGACCTCTGCTCCTTTATTGAGTCCACCTGATTATAGCAGGGATTTCCTTTTGTACCTGGCAGCAGCAGAATCTACTATTGGTATGGTTCTGGTTCAGGAAGATGATGCTCTTGCCGAGCATGTTATATACTACCTTAGTCGAGGCTTGGTAGGACCTGAACTCTGGTACACTCCGATAGAAAAGTTAGCTTTAGCAGCAGTTCATGCTGTGCAGCGACTCCGGCATTACATTATTCTTCGAAAAACTTATGTTTTGGCAGCAGCCAATCCATTTCAGTTTGTCCTCAGTAGGCGAGTGATTGGGGGAAAATACAATAGATGGATTGTGATTTTGCAGGAATTTGATCTTGATTTTATGTCTGCCAAGTCCAAGAAATCATTGGTTTTCACGGAATTGATCTCCGAGTTGCCCTGTGGGGAAGAGATGATCTATGATGAATCCTTTCCGGATGAACATTTGTTTCTTATCTCTTCACAGGATCCTTGGTATGGAGATATAATTGTGTATCTTCAGACTACGAAGTTTCCCTCTACTTTTTCGAAAGATGAGCGTCGTAAGTTGCGTCACTTGGCCAAGAGTTATTTGATTATTGGTGATGCTTTATACCGTCGAGGGGTTGATTCAATCCTGAGACGCTGCTTAACTCTCGAAGAAGCTGAGGCTGTGCTGAATGATTCCCATAGTGGAGCTTGTGGGGGTCATTTATCTGGGCTTGCTACAGCCCAAAAAATCTTGCGTGCTGGGTACTTTTGGCCCTCGATTTTCAAGGATTGTATCGAATCGGTCAAAAAGTGTCATCCGTGTCAAGTCTATACTCGAAAAATGCGCGCTCATCCAGCTTCGCTTTTTCCAGTCATTACTGTCGGTCCCTTTACAAAGTGGGGTATTGATTATACTACTTGTAACCCGCCTTCGGCTAAAGGTCACAAGTACATTATTGTAGCAGTAGACTACTTTATGAAGTGGGTCGAGGCTATGCCTACTTTTGGGAATGATGGTGAGACTGCAGCTCTTTTCCTCTTCAACTAGGTTATCACTCGTTTTGGTATTCCTAGAGAGATTGTCACTGAACATGGCAGTCATTTTCAGAATAGTATGATGGCTGAGTTGGCTCTCAAATTGGGTTTCCGGCAGGAGCATTCATCTCCATATTATCCTCAAGCTAATGGGCAAGTGGAAGCCGTGAATAAATCCTTGAAGACAATTCTTCAAAGGAAAATTGATAAAGCTAGATCCAACTGGCATATTATGCTATATCCTGCACTTTGGGCATACATGACGTCAGTGAAAACTGCAACTGGCTTTACTCCGTTTCAGCTAGTGTACGGGGTGGAATCCGTATTTCCTATTGAATGTGAGATTCCTTCTCTTAAGTTAGTTGTTGAACTTCTTCCTGACACTTCTAGTCTTGAAGAACGGCTCCTTCATCTGGAACATCTCGATGAGCAACGTCGGGATGCTGCCACGATGAATGAAGCGCATAAAAACCGAGTTAAAGTTCAGTACAATAAGGCAGTCAAACCTAGGGTTTTTTTGGAAGGAGACCTTGTTTTGGTCTATTCCCAAGAAAAAGATGCCCTGGGGGCAGGAAAGTTTAATTCTATGTGGTATGGCCCCTTCATCGTTAAAAAAGTCCTTAAGAAAGGAGTGTATACCTTGGTTGATTTCAAAGGGAATGAGTTGCCAGAGCCCCGAAATGGGCTCTATTTGAAGAAGTATTATGCCTAGGCTTTGGCCTGGCATGTTGCTTTTGTATATAGTAGTTTTGCTTTGTACATATCTGGTTGATTTTCGATCTTTGATGAGTTGGTGATGTTTTTGATCTGCTTTGGCAGGTTGTGTCGGATGTCATGAGTCATTTTGGTTTCGCCGATGGTGCTAGTAGACACACCCAGAACTTAGCTTCCGCGGCTTGGGTGCTTCATTATCCTTCCGGTCAGCTGTTAGTATCAAGAGGGGTCTGCATTGGTCCTACTTCCAATAATATAGCAGAATACACTGCAGTTTTTTATCTACTCTCGAAGGCAATATCTTTGGGTATTTATTCGTTGGTAGTTTTCTTGGACTCTCAGCTGGTGGTGTCGCAGTTGAACAATACTTATCGGGTTCGAGATCCATTTTTATTACGGTTGTTCTTGAGGGTATGTTTGTTACAAAGATCATTTCATTTTTTAACTTTAATTCATATTCCTCGAGCTGACAATTGGTTGGCAGACTCATTAGCTAATCAGGCACTGGATTGGCATATTAATCATTCCATACAATGAAATTTAATCATCAAAAACATCATATATTTTGATACATTTATCACATCACATCAAACATCGTTGTATATATATCATCAAAGTGTTCAAAAACTTTACAAAATTTGGATCCATAAGGTCATACAAAATTTGGGCTTATGCCCGATCATGTTCAGTCTCAAAAAATATACAGTCATCTGATACATAATATCTATCTACTCCTGAGGTCCCTGCCCAGAAGTCGTGTTCCTATAGAACATGATCACGGTGGCAACTCGGCGGAATAACTGTACCCAGTCTCGGGGCACTCCTACCACCCGTCTCTCGATGGCTTCCGACAGATCTTCCACGGCAGCCATAGGTATTTGGCGGGTTAACCCCTCCAAATTCCTCTGTACAGCCTCGAGGGTCCTGTCAGAATCCACTGTATCTGCTTCGCCCCTGCGACGCTTGTGGCGCGGGAAACCCTCAGGTCGAACTGGTCCAATATCTGTATCATGGTCATGTTTACATTGTAAGTCATTATGAATCCAATAAAAAACATGTTTGTTTTTCATTTTTTCATACATATTTGAAAAAATCCAAAAAATTATATAAGTCAAAAAATTGCAAACTTACCGACTGTGCCCCATGCTGTGCCTGGTGGAAGAACAAGATCTGGATCTCCACGAAAGTCCATCCCGGCATAGGGATAGTCATCCACAGCGATGATTTGTTCTCCCCACTAAAGGAAGAACTCATCATCCCAAGTGGTCCGGGGAACTTCACTTCCCCCTAATCTCTTCATCATGTCTACCCAACGGGCAATTCTTGGGTCTCTCGGGCTGTTGATGGTAGAGATTACTCTGGGTCTCAATGCTGGTATCTTCTCAAAGAAGAATGTCATCAAAATTGTACCGTATCCAAAGTGTTTTGTCTTTACTTGGCGGATTGAGGTCAATTGTTGCTTCATGTTCAGTAATAGGGCTGTGCACCAATCATATACATGAGTTAAGCATTCCACTGCTATGCTCATTTGCGTCCTGGAAGCCTGGTGTAGCGAGGCAGATCCTGCCACTCTGCCAATGGTGAAAAGGAGGATTTTCATGTGCAAATCCCTTAAATCTTTAATTGCAATCTGAGTTCCAACTTTCTTGGAACCCTCTACGCAGTAGACGTGGACGTAATCTTCCACGGTTAGCCCTCCCAAGGGCTTCCCGTGCAAGTCTATTGGTTCTCCCCTCCGGGAGAGTCCAGTGATAAAATATATGTCTTCCACTTCAATGTGTACTGGCATCTGATCTATCATAAAGCAGTCCTCTTCCGGTTCCCAATAATTCACGAGCATTTCTAGCAACCGGACATTGCTTTTCATATTTGACATTTTGAAAAACTTGAGCAATCCTCAATTCCGAAGAATATTTAGCGATGCTCGATCTCGCAAGACTTCTTGATCAATTGCACTGTGTTCACGCTCTCTCCATGAGATGGTCATCCTGTCAAAATTCAATAAATCCTTCATTAGCTACGCATTTTTTCATTTGGGCCTACGCATACGCGACTTACTTTATGCACAGTCGCGTATATACGCGACTTTATCATTACCAACCCGCGTATGCGCAAACCCGTGTTTTTTAGAAAGGGTTTTTATGGTGAAAATCACTAAATTTTAATTTATAAATGGACAAAATGATTTGCAAAGATGATTGATGAGCTTACCTGACAAATTCGGTGCGATTTGACGGTCGGTTGCTCCTGATTTAACGAAAGAATTTTTTTGCTCCAGAGCACTTTTTTCCAAATCAGCAATGTAATAATGAACCAAATATGAGGTAATTTGTCTATTTATGGCTAAAAAGTTGAAAATTTTCGCAAAAATTTGTTATGCGTATTTTTTCGATCTATCTTAAGCTGCATAACCCGGATGCTTGGAAGTGCCCAGTTTGGTATGTTTTCAGGTACATTTTGACGAATTTGAGATTTTTCCCGGTTTTCTTTGATCCATGATTACTGACTCGTCACGGCAGGTATATGATCTTCACTGGCATATAGGTTAGGGAAATCACTTTCCGCTGCATCTTGCATACTAGCCTTCATACTGATCACTTGCCATAGGGTCGATCCCATCAGCTCATGACTATTACACCCATTTCACTCGCCGATTATTTAATCATGACTTGGTGGTAGAGCCTTCCTTTACATGGGCTTCCTAGTTAGTTCCTCGCTATCACTTGTTGCCCATGCTGCGTTTTATGTAGGCTCTGGAGTCCTCTTTAGTCCCGCCATGACTTATGTGTTGAAGCTTCATTCTTCTTCTTCCTCACTATCATTTTTCTGGCTATTACCCTAGAGGCTCCCTGGTGTTGTTGAGTTGTATTATTGCATTGCATATTGGCTACTTGTTTATCTTGGCCTTTAGCCGGCTTCATTTGGACTCGATGTTTAAGCCAACTTTTGACCTTGACTATCTGTACAAGTTAACCATTGCATGCACTTTAGCTATCGCGACTTGACACCCTTTTTACCCATGGATGGAACATTCCTCTGAGTATCGCTTACCAGTTTCCACCACCTTGCATTGAGCATAGGATCGTTCCAGTCCCAGGAACTAGTGCATCTGTTTCTTGATACTCATTCTATCCATTGTACCATAGCATTCTTTTATTCTTTTTCAGGCTTATTATATGAAAAAGACAAAAAAATCAAATATAACAAAAAGAGCGGGAACGGGATGTATCTTCGTTATTTTGATGGCAGTACAGAGTTAGTTTGTCACCCTTGAACAAAGCACATATACTTATATATATTTCCTTCATTTGGGATGGTTCTAGTTTGACCTAGGTTCAGCCTTTACCATGTTTCACTTGTCAGTTCTCCCCCGGTTGGTTATCTCTTCCAATCATATGGAGAGTTTGTTTTGCCTCCTGCAAGACAGACTTATACAGTGTCACTTTTTACTGCCATGGTCATCACAGAGTCGTGCTTTTGTTCAAGGTAAGTCTAGCCTGAGTCGGCCATTCTGCGGTGTCTCTTGACTCATTATTCAGTCGGCCTTCCCGGTCTTGTCAGTATCATGTTCTATCACATCAGATGTTTTGGTCTTCTGCTCGTGTTGGTTTGAGAAGGTCCCCATTGACTTCTTGCCGGCGGGTTTGTCTCTTATCGACTACGACACATTGCTCTGAGAGCAAACCTAGAGCCGCACCCTGGCCCTATTTCCATCATTGATAGGTGACCTTGTGCTTAGCATTTGATCATCATTATGGGTCTTTGACTGAGTGGTTTCCCCTGTGTTCGACGTCAGCACACATTATCACACTTGGGATTCGTGCAGTACCTTGATTTCCATTTGACCCCATCGGTGGATTTCTCGCCTCTGTGTCAGCTTTCATTATTGGTTGGTTCAGAGGGTTTCTTCCGTGCGCTAGCTTCATCTTGTGCATGTCGGAAACGTACTTCGGTTTTGGGTCCGTCACTCTACTTCGTCCGATTCCTTCCAAATCTTGGCCTGCGGGTTACACTCGCGCTGGACTGATGTGGGATGCCTTAATGCCTTCCTTCCAGCAGATCTTTTCCCATCGACTCCGACTCATTGCTCTGGGAATAAGGTCTAGATTATTTTTGTCAGTACCTTAGGGTTTGCAGTCATCAGTGGCAGACTCTTCGCTATCGACAGTGGGGATTCATCATTGCCTCCTGATTGGTAGATTCTTTCAAGTGTTCGACTTCAACTCATTCATTCGCACTTGTCAGATTGTACTGGGGCACCTTGACACTCATTTTCATTATTGGTGGGTTGTCTCACGTTGGTTAACGGTATACATCATTGACCGGTAATCCAACAATTTCTCACATGGTCGACTTCAGCTCATTTACTCCCATTGTGTAGAATTGTGCCATAGTGATCGGTGAAGACCTCGGGTTGCATCAGCATTTATCGGTTCACTTTTGACATTCCATTCAGTTTCTGCCAGTGATGTCGTCCACCCTTATATGTTGCAGTTCAGTACAACATCATCTTATATGTTGGCTCCCGAGTTGCGTGATTGTACCGTTTGTTCCACATCTTATGATTCGGTACTTGGATATTCAGTTACTTATATTATCAGACATCCAGTTGTAGCATCCTTGATCAGCTTTCTATATGTGATACTTGGACATTGATTCAGACTTATATTTCCGGGCCATGCTCAGATGATTCATTGTGTACTTTCAGTTCAGTTAATAACATCCCCATGTGTTGAATCTGTTAGTGCTTTCTCTATGATGTATTTTGTTGAGCATGGGTATGCAGCCTCGGAGCCTTTGACTCTACGTTTTATTTCCTTGATTTTAGCGGTACAGTACGGTGAAGTCCCTCTCTCTTGTCCTTGCGAAGTTCTTTATGCATAGTAATATTTCGTATATACTTCTCCATTCATATATTAGGGGGCATCTGTTATAGCATCATTTCTCACCTTGACATGATTCATGATTGCTTTTATGGCTTTGGGCACCCATTCCTACAGACTTGGACAAAATTCACTAAAAAACAGTGTAAAAATCCCCATACGCGGTTATGCCCAGACTTTTCCGCGTGTATACGCGAGTCCACATGTACTTTTCCGCGTATGCCATTAAAATCATTAAAAAATATATTAAAATTCCCTATTTTCGGGTTGGGTTGATGGTTACTCTGGTAGTTCAACCACCCCAGCACATGGCCAACTGTTTCCAACTGTTGAAACTACTTTGAGGGAGTATAAAAGCCCCTCATGTGCATGGTCTAAGGGAGAGAGAAATTATTGACATTATACTCTGTTGGAATCCTCTATCCAAGTCTGAATTCACGTGCCTCCTGCACTTCCTAGTTCATTACAGGAAACCCTTGTTTCCTGGAGATGCTCATCTCTCTATATGTCATCTCGTATGCACCAGTTCGGAAGGAATCTTAGCGAGGCAAGGGTGGGACGGATCCGGATGATGGTCTTCCCGAAGATCGTGGAAGGATTTAGGTGATCTCTCCACTCGTTATTTCTGTACATGCTATTTATAATACAGAAGAACCATCTTGTTCCCGAGATATACGTGTTAGTGTCTGCTTGTATATGTGAGAATATTGTTATTTAAGCATTTATTATGGTTTATCTAATGTTTCATATGGATTTCACTAAAATTTAGAGTAGATATATGCTGTACAACCAGTTCTTCGTGCTTGTTTCTTCTTGTCTTTCAGGTTAAGAAGGAAGAAGGGTTGCTGGAGGTTTGGACCCCGCGGGATCTGCTTCAACCGTAGGACCTATGGGTAAGTTCCTCGATCTTCTCTATTAAGTTTTTCATGAACATGTATGGTTGTGTGAGTCCTTCTTGAGTAGCATGCCCTGCTCTGTGGAGGTTGTAACCCAACAAACCTCTAGGGTGATTTTCCCCGAAACACCTGTAGTGGAAAAAGAAGTTGAATAAGTGTGACCTGGCTCTAATAGCCTAAGATCAGAAAAGCCAATGGTATTTGGACATTGGATGCTCAAAGCATATGACTGGAGATAGAAGCAATTTTATAACCTTTGATGAAAATAAA
Organism: Pinus albicaulis; assembly: GCA_034641835.2. Taxonomy (NCBI): domain Eukaryota; kingdom Viridiplantae; phylum Streptophyta; class Pinopsida; order Pinales; family Pinaceae; genus Pinus; species Pinus albicaulis. The sequence continues at coordinate 621,006,999 of CM076582.1, forward strand.
TATGGAAATGTAACTTTCGGTAATGGTAAAGCAGGGAAAATAAAAGGAAAAGGCTCACTCAGAGTGGATAATGGAAGAGTAAAGGCCCAAGATGTACTATTTGTGGATGGGCTGAAAGAAAATCTGCTTAGTGTCAGTCAAATGTGTGATAAAGGCTGTGAAGTTATTTTTAGAGCACAAGACTGTGAAGTAAGATCAAGCACCACAGGAAAGATCTTGATCAAAGGTATTCGAACAAAAAGTAATGTCTACATAGTGAAAGAAGAGAATGAAGCATGCGACCTTAGCAAACTAGAGGAATCATGGTTATGGCATAGAAGATTGGGACACCTAAACTTTGACCACATCATAAGTCTGAGCAAGAAGAATGCAGTCAGAGATATGCTAGCAATAAAGAAGCCTTCAAATACCATATGTAAATCTTATCAATTGGGAAAATAGACCTGCACATCTTTTAAGACCAAATATGAACTATCAACAAGTAGGCCACTTCAGCTTGTACACATGGACCTATGTGGACCTTCAAGAACTAAAGTACCAAGTGGAGAATCTTATTTCATGCTGATAATAGATGATTTTTCCAGAATGACGTGTGTAGAATTTCTCAAATATAAATCTGAATCACTTGAGAAATTCAAGATATTCAAGGCATTGGTAGAAAATCAAACAGGATGCAAGCTAAAGTGCATCAGATCAGGCAGAGGAGGTGAATTAATGGACTATGATTTTGCAGACCTATGTAATGAGCATGGGATAAAACAACAGTTTACAATTGTAGGTACCCCTCAACAGAATGGAGTGGCAGAGAGACAAAACAGGTCAGTACAACATATTTCCAGAGCAATGATGCAAGAAAGTAACATTCCCCAAACCTTCTGGGTAGAAGTAGTACACACAGCTGTTCACATTCTTAACAAAGATCATTTAAGACCAAACAGTGACAAGACTCCTTACGAATTATGGCATGGTAAACCAGCATCAATAAAGCACTTTAGAGTCTTTGGAAGCAAGTGTTTCATAAAAAATAATGATGAAAAACTGGGGAAGTTTGATGCAAGAGTTGATTAAGGAATTATTTTAGGATATGCATCCAAGAGTAAGGGTTATAGGTGCTACAACAAAACACTACACAAAATTGTGGAAAGCATTGATGTAAGATTTGATGAAGACCTACCAAACAGAACAAGAAGTACAAGATGCAGCAATCCTCTAGAATACCATGAAGAAGAAAACCAAGAAAATGATGAAATGAGAAAAACAACAGAAGATACTGAATTAAACTCAAAAGGTCCCTCAAGACACACTCAAAAGAATCATCCAGAAGATCAAATCATTGGGGACAAAAGTGTGTGAGTCCAGACTAGAAGACAGCTAGCTGAACAGAAAGAAGAAGTATACCTAGCCATGCTATCTCAAATAGAGCCAAAGAAGTTCGAAGAGGCCAGTAAAGAAAAAAATTGGGTAAATTCCATGAATGAGGAACTGGACCAAATTGATAAGAATAATACCTGGGAATTAATTCCAAGACCCATTGGGAAAAATGTCATTGGCACTAAATGGATATTCAAGAATAAGATGAATGAACAAGGGCAAGTAATCAGAAACAAATCTAGACTTGTATGCAAGGGATATTCACAAATTGAAGGTCTTGATTATGATGAAACATTTGCCCCTGTAGCCAGAATGGAAGCAATCAGAATGTTTTTGGCCTTTGCATGCTACCATGACTTCAAGGTATATCAAATGGATGTGAATTCTTCCTTCCTGAATGGAGATTTAGAGGAAGAAGTCTACATGGAAAAACCCAAAGGATTCTTCTTAACAGATAAACATGACTATGTGTGCAGACTAAAGAAAGCCTTATATGGGCTAAAACAAGCTCCTCATGCATGGTATTCAAGGCTGGACAAATACTTACAAAAACAAGGTTTTAAGAAAGGTGGAGCAGACAAAAATTTGTACATAAAGGCAAATGAAAATGAACTCCTAATTGTAGTAGTATATGTAGATGACAACATGTTTGGTAGCAACAAAGAGAAGTTAACAAAAGAATTTTCTGAAGAAATGAAATCATAATTTGAGATGTCTATGATTGGAGAGTTCACCTTCTATTTAGGACTTCAAATTCAACAAAAGAACACAGTAACATGTTGGCAATATGAGTTTTCCTTGATGGAAACCTACTTGATGAATGAGTTGTCCTTGATGGCAACCTACTTGATGAAGTTGTCCTTGATGGAAACTGACTTGATGAATTGCCTTTGGATAGCAACCTATTTGTTAATGATGTATCTACAGAGCAGTTCAGATGTAATGAAGAAAGAAATTCCAGTAAGTGCCAGAGTAATGATGAACAAAGTATGTCACAAAGCATACGCGGGTTTGTAAAGGCTAAGTAGTGTATATATGCGGAAAATTTCGTTCCAAGTAGCGTATGCCTATTTGCGCTCTAAATTTATAAAACCAAGGGGCATTACCATGGTATTGGCCCACAATATTGAGTGTTGGGTTGTCAAATTGATCTCGTCCAAGAATACTATCTGTGGTTGCGTGGTTTTGACTCATGGTATTGGTAAAGGCTAAATCTATATAAGGAGAAGAATATCATAGTGCAACTGTGTGCAGGAGCAAGGGTTGTTGATGAATAAATTTCTCTAAGGAATATTTGCATGGATGAAATCTATTCTTAATTGATAGATCTGAATCTATGATGCACCCATGGATTTGATGATGGTTCAAGATCTCTAGATCTGATGATGATGAATCTCTAAAATGATCTGCAGAAGAAGAAATGGTGAAGATCTGTCGCAAATTCTGCCGAAGGTAATGAAGAAATCTGGGTAATTTTATAGATCTATTCTGTTCTGCAAATTTTTCCATTTACAGATCTATACGCTAGTTTGTCTTGGCAAAAGCGCGTGTATATGCAGGTTTGGTTAATGAAAAGCGCGTATAGGGTTTTTGAAGAATAAAATGCACAGAAGGATATGCGGGTTGGTGTGCAGGAAAGCGCGTATGTATGCGGCTTCAGTAAATAAAAGTAGTGTATGCTATTTGAATTAATGAATGTTCAGGGTTGAGTTTGTATCTGCATATCTTTTCTGAAGTCTGGGTTATTTCTGATATTCTGGCTACAGTGGTCTCACTGTTCTGTTTGAAGTTTGGGAAAAATATGTTTGTTGATGTTAAGTGAAGGGTTGTGTTGAAGCTGTTTAATCTAGTATGAAAATTGATGAAACGTGGTCTGCAGTGGGTCTGAAGGTTGAAGCCTTCAGTATGGAAGTAGAAGCTTTCAGCCAGTAGAAGCTGGTGTTGAAATCAGGGGGTCGAAGCTCCTTTCCAGGAGAGGCTGGTAAATGAGTTCAGGGGGTTGGGGCTCCCTTCCAGTTGCAGCTGGAAAACGAGAGAAGGTTGCAGCCTTCTGCAGGTAGAAGCCTGCGTACTGATATGAGTCTGCATCAGTACTATGTTGTAAAAGGTTTTCTAAATAATAAATATTGAAGACAGAGACGACAGCAGCGATGGTTTTCTCTCGAATTGGGTTTCCACCTTAAATCCTAGTGTTCATGTGTGTTGTTTATGTGTGATGATTTATTATGTTCTTAATGCACATGCTTACTGCTTACTAAACACCTGATGAATGAATGATGCACTAATCTAAGTAAAGAATTACAAGCATAATAATATCTCTGGTAATACGCAAGTTTTCTTAAGGATATCCGCGTGTATACACAAGTTGGGTTCAGTAAAGTAGCGTTTGGGTTTTAGAGAAGGAAAAATTAATAAGTATTTAGTCAGATCTAAATACTGATTCACCCCCCCCCCCCCCTCTCAGTATTTTTCCCAACAATTGGTATCAGAGCAGGTCCTTTTGAAAAAGCTTAGCCGCTAGAAGGAAGATCAATCAAGATGAGAAATCAAGATGGAACAACATCTATCAGGCCTCCACTCTTTAACGGAAACAATTTAATATTCTGGAAAACAAGGATGAGATCCTATCTTCAGTCTCTGGGAGCAGATGTATGGGCAATTGTTGAAGTAGGATATCAATATCCAGCCGCAACACCAACAAATCCAACGGAAAGAAAGAATTATGAAACAAATGCAAAGGCAGTCAATGCTCTATTGGGAAGTCTAACTGAATCAGAATTTGTCAAAGTCATGCAGCTAGATACAACAAAGGAAATATGGGACAAAATCATTCTAAGTTATGAAGGTGATGCAAAGGTAAAAAGTGCTAAACTCCAACTCAAGGAATTCCAATGTAGAAATGTAAAAGTAAATAGGAGAGAATTGCAGTTCTTTTCGTCTTGATGATATTATGAAATGTTCATGAGAAATGCGGGAGAAAAAATAACGAATCTACTTTGGTTGAGAAAGTTTTAATATCTCTAACGGAAAAATTGAGTCAAGCGTTTCGGCTCTTGAAGAAACGGGATCTTAAAATCTTCTTGTGGTACAACCTGGCATACTAGCTGCATGTGAAATAGAAGAGGAGGACCATCGAGAGATAAATATATTTGTCTTTGAAAGCCTTTACAAAAAGGAAGAAGTACAAAAGGCAAGAAAAGGGATCAGGGTATATCTCAGAAGAAGATGAGGCAAATTTTGTAAAGAAACTTCAACTTGGCACAGGACGGTTCAGAGGTAAGCTTCCTTTCAAATGTTTTTCTTGTGGAAGAGTTGGTCACTATGCTGCTAAGTGTCCTCATAAAGAAAAACATGAAAAAGGGAAGGAAGTAGCAAGAAGGAATAAGAATCGATCTAGCACTAGAAAAAGTTACTATACTCATGAAGATAGTGATGGGTTTTTTGATAGTGACGAAGAATGTGAACAAGATCTTAGAATTCTCATGGCATTTGAAAAAGAATCTAGAGAAGAAAAAGATACTTTTATGGATTGTCTAGAGGACAATGATTTTCTTGATGAATTCAATCAACTCAAAATATGCTTAGAAGAAAGTAAAATATCCATAGAAACTCTCAAAAATCAGCTAGAAGAAAAGGAGAAACACAATGAGAAATTAGAATGTGAAGTAGTAAGTGTAAGAAAAGAAATTGAGAAAGTGAAGACTTTGAATCTTAGATTTTCTAAAGGATCTGAAACCTTAGATGAGATTATCAAGATACAACGTTCTCCTTTTATAAAGACAGGTCTTGGATATATTGGAGAATCTTCTCAGACTTCAGCACCAAGTTATCTAAAAGCAGCTACAGCTAGTATACAACATTCTGCCACTCAGCAAGGGAATAAAGAATCTTCACAGGTAAAGAATGATCAGCTCAAGTCAAAGAACACTAACAAGAATATCTTTCAAAGAAACAGCAACCAACAGGTAAATTCAAATAGAAGATTTCATGATCGCAGAAATTTCTACTTCAATGGAAAATGTTTCTCATGCCACAAGTTTGGTCATAAATCTGTTCAATGTGTTGCATATAAAACCATTATGACAAGAGAAGCAAGAAAGAAAAGGATTGATATTTGAAAAAAGAAAAGAATACCTATAACAACTTTTCCTCTTCAAAATGAAGTTTAATGTGTATTGCAATAACTTTGGCCATAGAAGAATCGAATGTAGGAAGCGAAATCCAGCAAAAAAGAACATTTTCCTTCAAGCTCCAAAGTGTGGAAAAATAAGGAATTACAGGTTGAAAATTGTGGCATAGCTTTATTTGTAGAAGGTGAAGAAAATCAATGATACATTGATAGTGGATGCTCAAAACACATGACAGGTGACAAAAACAAACTTCTTGCATATAGTGCTCTAGAAAAGGAAAAGAATGTGACATTTGGAAATGATACACCTGCTGTCATTAAGGGAAAAGGGTCTGTTTTTCTAAAAGAAAAAGTGAAAGCCAATAATGTCATGTATGTGGATGGATTAAAGCATAACCCGTTGAGTGTAAGTCAAATGTGTGATCAAGGAACTGAAGTTGTCTTTAGTTCAAAAGAATGTGTGGTATGTGATCTTGATACAGGTAAAATAATTATAAAAGGAAACAGAACTCCAAGCAACCTGTATGTATTGAAGAACTGCAAAGAACAATGTTACTTGAGTAAATCTTTAGAAAACTGGCTATGGCATAGAAGGTTGGGGCATCTAATCTTCTCTCAAATCAACAAATCTAGCAGACTTAATGTTGTTCGTGGTCTTCCCAATATTACTCTGCCTGAAAATATCATATGCAAATCTTGTCAATTTGGTAAGCAAACCAGAGTACAATTTAATGCCAAGGAAGGATCATCAAGTAAGCCTCTTGAACTCATTCACACTGACATATGTGGACCTATGAGAAAAAAAGTCACCACGTGGTGAAGAATACTATATCTTATTCATTGATGATTTCTCTAGAATGTGTTGGATTGGGTTGATTAAACACAAAGATGAAGCATTTGAGAAATTTTAGATCTTCAAAGCACTGGTTGAAAATTAATTAGATCTAAAAATCAAGTGTCTTAGATACGATCGAGGAGGAGAATATGCATCGGATGAATTCGCTTGAATTTTGTGAACAACATGGCATAAAAAGACGGTTTTACATGTTTGGAACTCCTGGCGACCTGGCATTGCGAAAGAATGAATAGAACAGCTCAACAAATGGCTAGAGCTATTCTTGATGATTCCGGAACACCTGACACATTTTGAGAAGCAACACATATAGCGATAAATATTCTTAACAAGGCACATGTTCGTGTAAATAGTGTTAAAAGTCCATATGAACTATGGTATGGTAATCCTCCCACCGTGAAGCACTTTAGAGTCTTTGAGAGAAAATGATTTATAAAAAACAATGATGAAAAACTTGGCAAGTTTGAACCTAGAGCAGATGAAGGAATATTTCTTGGCTACTCCTCTAGGAGTAAGGCATATAAATGTTACAATAAAATATTTCGGAAGATTTTTGAATGCATTGATGTTATTATTGATGAGTCTCTTGCAGCTACAAGAGAAGAAAAAAAAACAACATATGAAGACGATGATGACATATATCCGTCTACATCAAATAGGAATGATATAGACAGTGAACCCAATGAAGAACCGGAAGATGATTTATCTGAAAAAGCTCCATCCAAATATGTTCAAAAGAATCATCCAGAATCTCAAATTTTGGGAGACAAGGGATCGGGTGTAGCAAGCAAAAGGGACTCTTGTGGGATCTTCTAGCTATCTGGCATTTCTATCCACTGTTAGACACCATGATGTCGATCAAGGCTAGCAAAGATGAATGTTGGATTCAAGCCATGAATGAGAGAGCTTGATCAAATTGAAAAGAATCACACTTGGGAATTAGTACGAAGACCTCATGATAAAAAGTATTGGAACTAAATGGATATTCAAAAACAAGTTAAATGAGAATGGGGATGTTATAGAATAAAGCTAAGACTTGTTTGCAAGGGTATGCTCAGCGAGAAGGTATAGACTTTGAAGAAAAAATTTCTCTTGTAGCTAGACTTGAAGCCATAAGGATGTTTCTTGCTTTCGAGGCTTCCAGCGAATCAAAGTTTATTCGAATGGATGTTAAATATGCATTTCTCAATGGTGATCTAGAAGAAAAGTTTATATAGAACAACCAGAAGGATTCATTTTGGGAAATGATGAAAATCTTGTTTGTAGACTTAAAAAGGCTCTATATGGTCTCAAACAAGCTCTAAGGGCATGGTACTATTGTCTTGACAAATATCTTCATCAAAAATGATTTTCAAAGGGGTCTTTTGATAGCAACTTATACACAAAAAATGAAAATGACAAACTATTGATTTTGGTTGTATATGTTGATGATATCATTTTTCGCAGTAATTAAGAGTCTATGAGTCAGAAATTTGGTTCTGATATGCAGCAAGAATTTGAAATGTCTTTACTTGGGGAACTAACATTCTTTCTTGGCTTGCAAGTGCAACAAGCAACAGATGGCATATTCTTATCACAAGAAAAATACCTCAAGAAAATCTTGAAGAAGCATGGAATGGAAGATTGCAAACCTATAAGTACACCAATGAGAACCGGATGTAACCTCAGTTCTAATGATGATTCCCCCACGGTGAATCAACCAAAATACAGATTTATGATAGGAAGTCTACTTTATCTCACTGGGACAAGACCAAACATTATGCATGCAGTTGGGATTGTTGGACGATTCCAAGCTAATCCAAAAGAGTCTCACCTTCAAGCTGTGAAAAGAATATTAAAATATCTACAAGGAACTCAAGACTTTGGACTATGGTATCCAAAGAATGTTGATCTTACTCTTCATGCATACACTGATGCATATTGGGCTGGAAGTGTTGATGATCGGAAAAGCACTAGTGGTGGTGCATTCTATATGGGGCCCTAGGTAGTTATCTTGGTTCGGCGAAGAAAAGCTCTATTGCCTTATCTACATCAGAAAGCGAGAATGTGCCCAGCTCTGCATGAGTGTTTGCACTCAACTTCTTTGGATGATGCAAACCTTCTGAACTATTCTAAATCAAATGTTCACCTCCTGTTCCATTATTTGTGATAATACAAGTGCCATCGATATCTCAAAAATCTGTTGTTATGCATTCCAAGACCAAGCACATTCCCATCAAGTATCATTTCTTACGTGAACAAGTGCTTGGTGAAGTTGGAGTATGTTCCCTCCAAAGAACAAGTTGCTGATATATTTACCAAACCTTTACCCAGGGAAGCATTCGAATATCTCAGACAGAAGCTTGGAGTAGTCTCTGCCATGCAGAGGATCAGATATGCTTAAAATTCAGAAGATTAAATTGGATACGTGGATTTCATGAAGGACGGTTGCGTATATTCGCGAGTTTATACACAGAAAACCGCGTATGGGTGTTTTCTGACAAAATTTTTGGGTCAGCATTCTTCAGCACAGCTGTGGTGTTTTTTGGTATCTCTGGTGGTGTTCCAGTTCTCATAATTCTATTTCATTCTCTGATGTTTTTGATGAAGATGCCTTGATGATTTGCTGTTGAAAGTGTTCAGGATGCACAAGCTAAAGGGGAGCATTGGTCTTGTGGAAAAGATGCATTGTTGGCACTCTCATTATTTGCTGTGGTCTAATATCATGCTTGAGATTCTTTGGTCTTGATTGTATAAGTCATTTCTGTAATTTGATGAAATGGGCATGTTAAGACCTATGATGTAAAATTGTAATATTCAGTCATGTAAGGACTTCTTCTTATTTGTAAACCCACTTGGTTGGGTAGTTGAGTCAAAATGGGTTAACTCACTTGATTGGGTACTTGAGTCACATATGTAAATCCACTTGGTTGGATCATTGATGTAACTATGAGTCCTTGGTGATAGGAAAGGTCATAGAGTCATGTACTTCATTGAAAAATATGTTTGAAGATTCATCATGAACTCAGGGGGAGCATGGTAACTTCAGTGCACATCAGATCTACAGAGCTCATCTTTCTATAAGGGAAGAGAAACCTTGTTTTGGTTTTGATCCGCCCTTTTCCCTTGATGTCAAAGGGGGAGAGTATCATGGTGTTTGAATAATGATTATAATCAATGTATTTATCTGTTGTGGTGATCAAACACCATCGTGGTTTCCATCAAGTCCAAAGGGGGAGATTGTTGGCAATATGAGTTGTCCTTGATGGCAACCTACTTGATGAAGTTGTCCTTGATGGAAACTGACTTGATGAATTGCCTTTGGATAGCAACCTATTTGTTAATGATGTATCTATAGAGCAGTTCATATGTAATAAAGAAATAAATTCCAGTAAGTGCCAAAGTAATGATGAACAAAGTATGTCACAAAGCATACGCGGGTTTGTAAAGGCTAAGTAGCGTATATACGCAGAAAAGTGCGTGCCAAGTAGCGTATGCCTATTTGCGCTCTAAATTTATAAAACCAAGGGGAATTACCATGGTATTGGCCCACAGTATTGAGCGCTGGGTTGTCATATTGATCCCGTCCAAGAATACCATCTGTGGTTGCGTGGTTTTGACTCATGGTATTGGTAAATTCTAAATATATATAAGGAGAATAAGATCATAGTGCAAGTGTGTGCAGGAGCAAGGGTTGTTGATGAATAAATTTCTCTAAGGAATATCTGCATGGATGAACTCTGTTCTTAATTGATAGATATGAATCTATGATGCACCCATGGATCTGATGATTGTTCAAGATCTCTAGATCTGATGATGATGAATCTCTACAATGATCTGCAGAAGAAGAAATGGTGAAGATATGTCGCAAAGTCTGCTGAAGGTAATGAAGAAATCAGGGTAAGTTTATAGATCTGGTCTGTTCTGCAAAGTTTTCCATTTACAGATCTATACGCTAGTTTGTCTCAGCAAAAGCACGTGTATACGTGGGTTTGGTTAATGAAAAACACGTATAGGGTTTTTGAAGAATAAAATACACAGAAGGATACGTGGGTTGGTGTGCAGGAAAGCACGTATGTACACGGCTTCAATAAATAAAAGTAGCGTATGATATTTGAATTAATGAATGTTCAGGGTTGAGTTTGTATCTTCATATCTTTTCTGAAGTCTGGGTTATTTCTGATATTCTGGCTACAGTGGTCTCACTGTTCTGTTTGAAGTTTGGGCAAAATATTTTTGTTGATGTTAAGTGAATGGTTGTGTTGAAGTTGTTTGATCCAGTATGAAAATTGATGAAACGTGGTCTGCAGTGGGTCTGAAGGTTGAAGCCTTCATTATGGAAGTAGAAGCTTTCAGCCAGTAGAAGCTGGTGTTGAAATCAGGGGGTTGAAGCTCCCTTCCAGGAGAGGTTGGTAAACGAGTTCAGGGGGTTGGAGCTCCCTTCCAGGTGCAGCTGGAAAACGAGAGAAGGTTGTAGCCTTATGCAGGTAGAAGCCTGCGTACTGATATGAGTCTGCATCAGTACTATGTTGTAAAAGGTTTTATAAATAATAAAGATTGAAGAAAGAGACAACAACAGCGGTGGTTTTCTCCCCAATTGAGTTTCCACCTTAAATCCTGGTGTTCATGTGTGTTTTTTATGTGTGATGATTTATTATGTTCTTAATGCACATGCTTATTGCTTACTAAACACCTGATGAATGAATGATGCATTGATCTAAGTAAAGAATTACATGCATAATAATATCTCTGGTAATACGCAATTTTTCTTAAGGATATCCATGTGTATACGCGAGTTGGGTTCAGTAAAGTAGCATATGGGTTTTAGAGAAGGAAAAATTAATAAGTATTCAGTCAGATCTAAATATTGATTCACCCCCCCCCCTCTCAGTATTTTTTCCAACATAACATTCATCTCACAAGAAAAATACTTAAGAGAGATGTTGAAAAGGTTCCAAATGGGAGACTGCAAACCTGTGTTAACTCCCATGATCACTGGATGCAAGCTATGTGCTAATGATGGATCTACATATATATATCATACTTTAAAAATCCATGGTAGAAAGTCTATTGTACCTAACTGCCTCCAGACCAGACATTGTGTTGGCAGTAGGACTTGTGGCAAGATATCAAGCAACACCAAAACAAAATCACTTACTAGCAATCAAGAGAATATTCAGATATCTACAAGGAACTGCACATTATGGGCTATGGTATCCAAAAAGAAAAAGCTTCACTTTGACAGCATATACAGATGCAAATTGGGCCAGCTGCTTGGATGACAGGAAAAGCACAAGTGGAGGTGCATCTTATTTGGGAAAAATTCTGGTGGCATGGCTAAGCAAGAAGCAAACTTCTATCTCTATATCTATAGCAGAAGCAGAATACATAGCAGCAGCAACATGTTGCACACAAGTAATGTGGATGAAACAAACTCTCCAAGATATGAAGGTAAGCATTGATGAACCTATTTCTATCAAATGTGACAATACAAGTGCATTAAGTATATCAAAAAAGCCTGTACTTCATTAAAAAACAAAGCACATCCCAATTAAGTACCATTTCCTCAGAGAACAAGTAACACAGAAAGTAGTGAAGTTGGAATATGTACAACAGAAATATTCACAAACGCTCTTGCTAAAGAACCATTCGAATATCTAAGAGAAAAAATAGGGGTAGTGTCTACAGATGTTACTCTCTGACATGAAAAGAAAGCATCATTCTAGGGGGAGATCGGTCAAAAACTATTGTCACAAAAGAGCCAGAGCTAGTAAGCAGTGCATTGAACAGGTCCTCAAGATCATAACTTTATGGACAAGATTTGGAAACCACACTAGGAAATGTGCAACCCTTTGCCATTGATGTCAAAGGGGGAGGAAAAGCAAGCAAAAAAAGAAAGGGTATTCTAAAAGGAAAGTAGAGGAAGTGTATTTCCATCAGTGCCAAAGGGGTAGACTGTTGGAAATATTGTCATTGATGGCAAAGGAGACAGACATGAAGCAGAGAGCAAAAGAGCTACAGATCTAGAAAGACAGAGTAGTGTTGTGGAAGGGCCACTTGATTTGAATATTTGGCCAAGGACCAAGAAGTTTGTAAGTAATCTCAATTAGATATATATGAAAGAATTTTTTTATAATTATATGGTCATTAGTTGATTTAATTCTGTGTGAATGGGCTTCAAGTTTCGATAAGCAAGTAGGTGTTAGCTCTGTAATAAGAATTGAGATCAGGTTATGCATATAGCTAAGGAATGGATTAAATTTTTGAAAATGGCTTAATATGGTCTTGAGATTTAGTAAGAAATTGTGTAAGACATTGTCAGTGAGTTGAAGTTATGTGTCCACTGTATGTATGAAGGAGGCTTCGGTTTTTTGAGATTCCTGAATTATATGTATTCTGTGCTAATCTGAATGTGCAATTGAATGTATATCGATTTTGGTTGCAACTACGTTAATAAGAACAGGGGAGTTCTATCAGTTAATATGGAACCTATATTCATGTTTTTTGATGGAATGTGCTGGAGCATAGGATTGCAGATATCCTGTAATGAAATCATAACAATTATTTAAGTGGAAAAACTGTAAGGGTGCTATTACTGCAATTCGTTCTGGAGAATTGAATTAAGAAGAAGCGCAGAGCTCTGGTGGTGTAATAGAGTTCGAAGTCAAAAGAGGAACTGTGAGTTAATTAAAGAGTGAATGACAGAGGCGTTGAATCATATTCAGAATATGAGTTAAGATTACAAAGCTGAAGGCAGAGTTTAAAAAACGAAGGATGCGGAACTGTGAGCGAAGCGGAACCTTGAATAAATAGTGAGGGCAGTTTTGGAGGTAGAAAACCAGCGGTCTCGCACTTTTTAAAAATGGTAAGTGGATTTTTCTTTTGGAGCGTGATATAGGTCTGAGGAAGACACGTGGAAAAAGTGGTAAGAGTAAATCCACTTTTATCGCGTTTTTTTTTTTAGCGTTAAAATTCGGAGGTTCAAAAAATGCGATATTCGTTATATTCATTCAATCTTGATCAGAGGAGATCAAACGACGCTCATGCAACAAGTTGATCGGGGGTTTAAAAAGGCATAGATCAACGGTGGTATCCATTAGAGTGGAGTGCGACAAGTTTATAGCCGTCGGATGGCGAGGTAAGTCAAATACTGTGGGGCCGAGGATGTTTACATGTGTTATCACGGGGGGTTTAAATCTAAGTCAAGGCTTTGTTATAATGTTTGACGGAGGATGTAATATATGTTAATATATTATCGTTGATATGAAATATCACAAAGGGTGTGCGTATAAAATTTGTATATGTGAGTATGATTGTTGTGGGACCCAACTGAATTTTTAATATTTGTCGGGGTCTTAATAAAGTCCAAAGCTTATTAAATGTTTCATAACATTTGATTTGGGGATGTTGATATATTTTATGTTTGATATATGAATGGTAAACCATGGTGAAGGTTCATATAACCACAGGTTGGTTATTTAATCAAAGAGAGAAGTCCGCATATGAATTCATGAAGTGGGTTTAGACCATGGTTTAAACAGTTATTGAAACAAGTCGAGCTTCTGCATAAAAATGAAAATTGAGACGGTGGGGCCCAAACCTTAATCTATGTTGATATTCAGTTTATGCTTTAAAAGTCGTGGACATTTTAAGTAATGAACATTCAAATGATTTAAATCCAAATTTGAATATTTGTGACATGTTCCGTGAGCGCATTTAATAAGGATCATATAATATATATATGATGGATTGGAATGTCGTGACCAAAGGTTTAGTTTGGGGGTTTTAAAACAGAGTTTGAAGTCAGCATGTGAAATATAACATGGTCTGTTGTAATGTTCCTTTATACTTAGATTGAAAATGATAAGAAGGTTTTAAAGCTTGGTTAAGACCGAAAACGATTTTAGGAGCAACAACTTCATAAAATGAAGTTTGTAAACTTGGTCAAAGTTGGAATATTTGAATATTAATTCGACATATTATAAGAGGGGTTTTGATTATGGTTTTAACCATAGGTTTGAAGCCAAGAAGTAGAGCTTTTGCATAAAGATAAGAAATTTAGGTTGTATTTCAGGGTTTCTGTATGACCGAAGTGTGATTATTGGATTTTATTCCAAAGACAGGTATTGTTTCCATTTCATAAAGTGAGTTTATGGTTTATAACCATAGGTCTTTAAGGAAAAGAGAAATTGAAGCTTCCACATGCAGAGTTTATGAATTTTCCCAGAAAGTGAACTAAGATTGGGCATTAATGGGAATGCATTTTTATATGCATGAGACTTTGAGATTTATTTGGGGCAAAACTTGTAAAGCAGTTATATATGTAGCAGATACACAATTGCATTGAAGGTATTCAGATTTGTAGAATCTGAATTTGAAATGCATAGGAATGAAAATGTGGGTTTGTTACACTACAACAGTAGAAAAGACAAACATACAGTGAGCCAAGAACTGAAAGGGTTGAATGAGATATATCAGTCACAAAAGTAAATGTAAATGTTTTAATTGATTTTATATTAATTCTGATGCAAAGGCAAGTCTTCGTAGGCAAACACAACTCCATTGTAATATTTAAATTTGTACATATTGTTATAATTTTCTGAATGAGCTGGACAAAGAAATAAGAAGGCAGAAGTCAAGGAGTCATGGCTGTCCACGTCGAATTCCCTGTGGAATAAAAACAGTCAAGAGGTGAACTCTATAAGGTAGATATGAAGGCTGGTGGACAACAGTGAAGAAGGAACAGAGCAGAGCTGATATCCAGGTAAATCAGCATGTGATTAATTTTATGAAAGAGTGAGGAAGTTGATGCTTCCATATCAAGTTGTAGCTTGATATATGTCAGTTGTAGCTAGCTGAGGTAGGAGCCTCCTATAGGTTGTAGCCTGTAGAAAATAGATGGGAGTTGGAGCTTCCTTGCAAGTTGTAGCTTGCAGAATTGAGGTAGAAGCCTCCTGTAGGTTGGAGCCTACATAAAATCAGTGGTGAGAGGGAGTTGGAGCTTGCCTTTTCATCAAAACAATAATTATATGTGGTTTTCTCCCTTATGGGTTTCCACTTATATCTGGTGTCTATGTACATGATGATTTTGTGTTGATACTCTGTATTTAATCGGCTTAATACTTGCTACTCACTAATTAAGATTGTGGTTTCACTGTAAATTAAGTTAATCATGAAATGAAGATGCAAATAGGTGTAAATGAAATTTTTCAAGACCATGCATGCATTAAATTGATTCACCCCCCCCCCCCCACCTCTCAGTTTAAAAAAGGATTCAACATTGACATGTCTGATTGACCAATTCTTTCAAAACTGTTCCTGTAGTTTAGATAAAATTTTGTTCTTGGAATCATTGGATTGATTTTTGTATTGCAAGTGGAAAGAATGTATATACATCTGTTCCACTAGATCCCTCAAACTTTTGTAAATGTTTTTCCCCCTTTCTTTAACCTCCAGCACCACTCCAGATGAGCTAAGGAGCAATTCATTTTCATTTGCATGTTCTATTTTTTTCTTTTCTTAGAAAAAAATTCTTTTTCTGAGTTGTTGGTCCCTGTAGAACATTAAACATATGTGAATTAATAGATTTGTTTGACACATGTTATCTAATAATTTTAAGTATACTATTAATGAAAATTAACAAAATAAACTCATATTGGATTGACAGTATTTTTTCATTGACCTCATTCATCCTTTTTCAGTTTTTCCATCAGGCTTTTACGCTCTTCTAGTCCTAGATCAGAAATAATCTTATCAAGCTTCGTCATTTTGTGGCTCTGCATGATACACAGTAAAAAATGCATATTAGTTAAACTTACATATAGTACAAAAATAATATTTTTTGTAAAGAATTTACAAATAACTTGATTTTCTTGCTTTTCTTGACGTGTTATCAATATTTTTGTTACTTGATCTCTTGTGAGGCATTTATTTATCAATCTAAAACATGTACCATATCATTCATTAATATATTTATAAATAAATTGTCAACTTTTCAGCGAAAAAAAAATCTCAGGAAACTGGTGTGCCATTCATGGTGTACACACCGACGTCAGTGCGTGGGGGTCTTATAAACGCACCGCAAAAATAGTATAATCGACCATATGGTGCTCTATCTCAAAAAGGAGCACCGGTCCGTTACATGTCAACCACCGCACCGATTTACACAGAGAAAATAATAAAAATCATCTAGTGTTAGTTTTTGTAACATAAACGCCCTACACAAATAAAAGGCCACCATATGGTTCTCTATGTGAACTAGGAGACTCGGTGAAGTGCATTATATGTTACATGGTGCACCGATTAACACAATAAAACATTTTTTTTGCAAAACAACATGTTCACAGTGCACCATAATGAAATAGCGCACCGGTGCCCTATTTTACATATGGCGCACTGATTAATTTTTTTATTTTTTATTTTATTTTATTTTTTATCACATAGTACTTTCATGGTGCACTGGGATAATATAGTGCACTGGTGCACTAGGTTACGCCAGACGCACCGATGAAAAAAATTATGTTTTTTAAAAATTCATGCAAGGGCCGAATGGATTGGGATCCGATTATGCAAGTCGTCCCGTGGGTTGGATGTCTTAGGCCTATATATAGCAATACAAACCCTATAAATCTAAAATGAAAAGCCCTAATTCTGAAATCAGAGAAACATGGAGAAGAAAAGGCAGAAAAAAAAAGAGTGTAGGGTTTAGGCTAAAAATGTATTTTTTTTTTTTTTTTTTTTTTTTTTTTTTTGGAAATGAAAAAGAAATTGAAATATTTTTCTTATTGCGTAAAAAAAAATGCAGAAAAAGTAAAAAAAAACAATAAACATTGAAAAAAATTTCTTACTGCGTAAAAAAAACTGCAAAAAAAAGAAAAAAACAATAAACTTTAATCACAAGATCGTTTGAAATTCTATGCTACATGGTTTGAATCACTAGAGGTTTGGAATTTTGATTGTCTGAATACTTCTGTTTGAACGTATTTCGCTACTCCACAGTGCTCTCGTGCTCTGTTGCTCCAGGTATGTCTCCTGCAAATCTCTGGCTAATTTTTTTGCAAAAGAAGTGAAATAATGAAAAGCATTTAGTATTTAAAGAATTGTTTTATGAAATTAAATTTTCGAAAATATTTTGCTGCCCATTTTTCAATTTACCGCTTTTTTCCACTTAAAGAAAATAGAGTAGCACTCTTTTTATTTGCAATTATTCGTCACTGGCGTGTCACTTAATAGCACCACACCGGTGCATATGTTTATAAAATGGCACCAGTGCTTAGTAAGGAAAACGCACCAGTGTGGTGATATGTACATTATCACTGATAACAAGAAGTCAATTTTTAAGGCACCAAAATTACTTTTAGGTGTGTGCACCAAAATTTATTGTTGATTTTTCTCAAATGAAGGGAGAGAATATCATAATTATATCGAATGGAAAATTCTTCAAAATCCAGCTCGTTCCATAATATTTCTCAAAGTCCATCGCGGGGTTCTCCCTATCCATCTCGAGACGTAATATTTACTTCAGATTTTATTTATATTTTCATTATCTAATTGAATTTATGTTTTTTATCCATGTCAATTATGCAAAACTTAATTAAATTTATAATGTATACAAATTTATTGGTTCATGCAGATTTAAAATCGAGTTTACATGCACAAAATATTCAAATAGCTCCAAAACGTCATAAGCTCTTATCAGGAGCAGCATACCGCAAGGCGCATTTGGTAGATGAAAATGGATAGCCACTTCACCTTGCCAATTGTAACAATATTGTATCTTCTAGCCACAATCCTGGGACAATGATGGTAATAATTATAATTGTTTGATATATTGATTAATGTAATTATTTCAATGTCAAACCAATTAATCATGAAATATTTTCAACATGGTTACTAATTGATATCATATATTTTGTACTAATCCTGTTCAAATATTTTTTTTTAAATTGTTAGGATTCTAGTGATAATGAGCGACCTACCTATCATCTTCTGTTGCACCCCATGACAATGTCAAATCGAGAGAATACTGAATTAAGAGAAAAAAATGGAGAGGAACGATACCAAGAATGGCTGAATCAACTAACGATTTAATTCCCGCTATGTCCAGATTTACCAATTAGGAATGACTACAACAATAGTAGTTCTTCACAAGCTGGAAATGGAGGAAATCAAATAGAGGTTGGTATGGATGATTACTTAAGGGATATGACTTCCATGGATACAATGTTGTTAGATGCATTCCAAAACAATGATAAGCTAGGGGATGATGCTCATATCGCTGACACCTTTTTTGAAAGCCTTAAATTTTCTTCCACCACCCCTCTCTTTTGACCTGGCAGTCAGTCAAAAGTATACCCAGTCGGGGACAATGATGTTACTGTACAACTTGAAAGCAAATTTTGGCTTGTTGAATGCATGTTTCTTGGAAATTTTGAGGTAAGTTACCATAAATTCCTCCCTTATATAAATTTCAGAAATATAATCAGTACACAATGAAAATTACAAATGGTAAATTTTATGAACGTTAATAATTATATCGACATTATTGTACATTTATTAATATATTTTTCCATGATCACCAACTACAGGTTATTCAAAGATAAGGTTCTTCCGAGTGATAATGTCTTGCCCGGTAGTTGCGAAGAGGCAAAGAAATTGTTGAAAATGTTGGGTGTTGAGTACATGTCATATCATGGATGTCCAAATGATTGTAGTCTATATAGAGGAGATTATAAAGACAAAGAGATATGTCCAAAATGTGGGCATGACAGGTATGATAAATAAAAAAATAAGGGTAAATCACGTACTGGTCCTCCTTTTAAGATATTGAGGCACATGCCTATAATCCAAGGATTCAAAGGCTCTTTCGTTGCAAAGAATTAGCTATGTTGCAGGGATGACATGCCTCAAACAGAAGTGATTTGGGAGTTATGTGAATCCCAACTGATTTAATAGCCATGAAGCATATAGAGGATACATGGCTCGAAAAATTCAAGGATGAAGTACGAAGTCTAGGACTCAGCATAGCCATGGATGGTGTCAACCCATATTCCCTCTAGAACACCAACTATTATGTTTGGCCTGTAGTAGTGATCAATAACAATATCCCCCTATGGTTGTCTGTGAAGAATGAATGTATTATGTTGGCTCTCATAGTCCCTAGTAGAAGACAAGTGAAGAATATGGATGTCTACTTACAACCTTTGGTAGATGAATTGAAGGAATTATGGGATGGGATAAATGTATACAATGCATCAAGACCCATTGCAGTAGAGAGGAGTTTTATGTTTTTTGGCATATGTTCTTACATGACACATGATTATCTAGGCTTAGGAGTTTTCTCTAGTAAATTACATGTTTAATTTATTGATTTGTTTATATACATAACAATATTATTTCACATATTAGTTATTTAATTCGTTGTAATTGTTCTGATCTTCATGATACCCTTTAACGTGCCATGCATATTAATTGTATACAATAATATCGCAGGTCTTGTAACAAAAGGGTATTTTGGATGTAAATGTTGTGGACCTTCTTTGAAAGCTAGATGGTCCAAGGACCTACGAAAGCCATTGTATGTTTGCTCCATGGTATTCCTCCTAGAAGAACACCATTATAAAAGAGTAGCATCCGCTTTCAATGATAAACGAGAGAGAACCCAAAGGCCTCCAATAAAGACACCAGCTGAATGGCTGAGAGCATATGAGAGAGTGAAGGAGAAGGAGTTCATAGAAATGTTTGATTCAAATGGGGAGCCTAGGTTCGATAATCCAGAATTCTTCGACACCTATGTTGAGAAATTTCCCTTTGGGATGCAAAGGAAATCTATCTTTTACAACCTCCCATATTAGGAGCATCTTAAGATTACCCACTTATTAGATCCCATGAATATATTTAAAAATGTTTCATATTCTTTACAGAGACACATATCATCGAAACAAAGTGACACATTAGCTGTTACAGAATATATTATTACTTCTGTTAGGGTCCTGTGATTTAGCAGATTGGTAGACCAAATACACATGGTAACATATGACCAGTTTTTGGAGTCCTAGGACCTAGAATTCCTGGACTCAGAGAGGGCTCTCTCTATTGTATGCAAAGGATGTGAACTTTTTTTCTTTATATGGTTGATTTTAGGCTAGTAGTTAAGTGTAGGGTTTGTTGTTTGTTTGGTTGGGTAAGATAATCAAGTAGGTTAGGTGGAGTGAGAGGTCATAAAATCATTGGGCTATGGAGTCTATGAAGGTCATGGATATTTCAATGATGAGTCAGAGTGCATCACAGGGCAAATCTAGTATGGTCAATGGATCTTTAAGGTTATGTGTGAAGTGAAATGGACATTAAGTTGGTGAATCAAGGTAAGGAAAAGGGCAGTGAAGTATCCTTTGTCATATACCCATAAACAAGAAGGTCTCAAATACTGATAAGAAAAAGATAATAATCATGAGATAGGGAAAACCATTAACTCAATGACAATACTTAAACAAATAGACATTCAAGATGAAAATTTCAGTGAAACAAAGAAAGCAAGAAAACTTATCTAACTTTAGTGATTTCACCTTCAAGGTTTGAAAACATATAAGATGAAAAATAACTTTAATCAATGAAGAGGGAACTCCTAGAAATCATCGATAAATATATAAATAAATTTGAGGCAAAATTCTCAAGCATGGACAAGGGGCATGATCAAAACATGGCCTCTTTGGCTAAACCTAGCAAGTAACACATCAAAGAGAGATTCCAAAAACAGAGTTTAGATAGCATCAAGTAAGCATGGCTAACCATAAAAAATATTTTAAAAATACTTTCTTAAACCATTAATTAAAAAAATGAGCTTAGGTGGGTCTAAGGAGCAGCTAAGAATTCCTTAAACTAACCCAGCAGAGGAAAACATATAGAAAATAGTAACAGGAAGGACTAAGGTGCCTCAAACAACATTTCTTAGCCTATAATTTTCTGATCTACTGCAACATAGAAGGATGGACACAATGATAAACAAGAAAACATGAAAAAATTAGAGACGCATCACCATTCACCAAGCTCAGGGATCCTACAAGCAAGCCTTCATCATCATTAATCAAAGAAAATCATTCACAAGCTCCACAACACCAAATTTCTCTTCAACCTCAAAAAACCATGTATTGCTCTAAAAACTCATCAACTGCCAACATTAAAAATGAATCCTCAATGCTCTATTTAACCAAAAATGAGGATAAAACCTAATAAAGTCTCTAGAAGTCTATTGGCTAATCTGAAATGTCACTATTGTCCTTGAGACCTTGCAAGGCCCAAGGCACAAAATATCTAAAACAAATATCTTTTCGGGTATTTTTATCAAAGAAATTGACATTTGAACTCTTCCATGCCTTCTAAAACTTTCCAAGTGTACATTATTGACTTTTCCTCTGCTAAGGGCGTAGCACTGTGTTTTAGGATGAATTTTCATGCCAAGGGCATAACACTGGAGCAAGAAAACTAGGTCAACTTGCAACAATGTTTTGAAGGTCTCCCCGATGTCGAAAAAGGCTCCATGAAGGCTCGTTGGTAAGTCCCTTGAGTCTACTTTCTATATCTACCCTTGGTTCTCTAATGAAACCTCTGAAACCTATTAAAAAATCAAAAAATAAAATACTAGTAAAAGTGCAGCACATGTTCTGAAAACTAGGCAGAAAGGTGAAAATTAGGGTGTTTTTGACCCTTTTGGAGGACCAAACCAACTCTAATTGACTTGAAAATTTGTGATAATGGCACACTAAAGATGAGGATTTGAAAAATGTAAGCATTTCCTCTTGAATATTCTCTGATAAAAAGCGTAGCACCATGGGTGCTACCCCCTTGGCCCTCAAAATTAACAAAAAACAAAAACTTGTCAAAATTCTCCCAAATTTGGTGGATGTGTGCCTCATGGATTTTGAGAGACCTGTAGAGAAGCTTGTGCCAATATTCCAAGGTTAGCTTGGCCTTTTCCTCTTTTAGTTATTGGATCTTGGTTTGAGCCTTTTTCAGTTTAGCCCTTGCAATTTGGTTTCTCCGAGCATAATATTTAGTCATCCTTCTTTGGAGGTCAAGATATTGATTTTATTTCTTAAATTTAGCCTCCAAGTGTATGTTGGCTCTCTCCAACCAAGGCTCCTGATCATGTGCTACCTCAATGGCCAAAATCTCATCTAAAGGGAGTTGTTCTGCTAGGGCTGATTCTTGTTCCCTTTGTTTTTCCAATGCCTTCTTCAACCCCATGGTTCTAGGTCTCCTCCTAGATTGTCCTTCCTCATCCTCACTCTCTTCATAAGTGCCCATGAACTCTTCTAGTTTAACCTGTGCCTTTTGGGCTTCTTTCTGGTCCTTGAGGGCTCTAGCTTCATATATTGTAATCAATGCTCCTAGTTGCCTATTCTCCAAGTCAAGGGCATCATTCACACACTTGGCCATATCCAAATGTGCTTGGAGGTCTTTTATTTGTGCATTTATGTCCTGGAGGAGAAAGTTTGTGACCCTTGCTTCATTCTCCTCATCACTGTCCACCTGAATGATCTCAAAATCCCTCTCAACCTCATGATCTTCTTCTTCTTCCTTTACCTTTTGTTTCCCTTTGTCTAGTGGATGAGATGAGGAGGATGGCATGATCCCTTGCCTTTTGGAGGTAGAAAAAACAAGCCTTGACCCTTTTTGATATGTGAGAGGGAGAAAATCAAATTTGTTTACTAGAATTCTCTTACCATGACTTATCTCAAGACTGCCCTTTTTTTCATCAATGATCTATGTATTTATGTTTCCTACACTGAGTTCTTGACTGCCCTCTTGAGAGTCACTTGCATTTTCCTCCATGCTAGCATTACTATTATGATCTTCACCATTGTCATCAACCTCTTGACTACTTTTTTGGTTCATAAAGTCACTGTTGTCATCATTATTAAGGCAATCAATCATCATGTTTTCTTCTTCATCATCCTCCTATGTGTTTGCAACATTATCATTTCCATCATAATTTTTTGTGTTGTCACTGTTAAAGGTGTCTTTGTTAGTGTCTTCATTACTATTTTGTGCATTTTCATCCTCATTTTCCTCAACCTCTTTATTGTATTTTGTAATGTCCTCACTGTTTTCATTTTCATCATTGTCATCCTCTTCCATATCTTCTTTATCCTTTTTTATCACTTCCTTTCTCTTCATAATCTACCTTTTCATTATATGTTCCTTCTTCATTTGTCTCTTCTTCCTCTTCATTGTTTTTCTCACTGCCTTTGTCTTCATAATCTACCTCTATCTCTTGATCTTCATCATCATCCTCCTCATCATCATTTTTTGCCTCTTCTTCATTTTTTGTTTCTTCTTCCTCATCATCATTTGTTTCTTCTTCTTCCTCTTCTTCCTTTGTTTCTTCTTCTTCAATGTCCTTTGTTTCTTCCTCATCATCACCACTTTCTTCATTTCCATTTTCCTCTTCCTCATCATTTGTTTCTTCCTCTTTATTGTCATTTTCCTCTTTGTCACTGTTCTCTTCTTATTCTTCATCATTCTCTTCTTGTTCTGATGCTTTAGGAGAAGGTGAGGGCGAGAAGTTTTCTTGAGGAGAGGATTCATGTGGAGAGGATGAATCATGGTCAGTGGGGGGTGATGGAGGAATGGAGGAAGGTGGATGAGATGATGAGGGTAAACTTTGCAGACGAAGAGGCTGTGAATTTGTGAAAAAATCATGTGTGAGGAACACTTCCCATGAGATATCCTATTGCTCTAATTGATGCAACATAATCATCTTGATAAGAGAATGGTGAAAAATACTCTGCATTTTTTGTGAAGGAGGTCTATTTTGTACAATGTATGACATCTTATCAATACTTCTATAAAGGTAATAGGGTAAATGTAGCAACTTGGCCCTATTTAAGTGCATAAGTAGTCTTATATGGTAGGAATAAAGTCTAGAAATCCTCTCGGGCATGTAGAATACTTCATGATGACTTTCATTAAGGGGGTATATCTCTCCAAAAAATGGGAAAAGGGAAAAATAGTTTTGAAATCAATTTGGTATCTTGGTTTCAAGAAAGGTTGATAATGGCTCAGGTCCAAATTCACCTTCTTGAACCATTTTTCTCCCATACAAGGTATCTCAGTGACCATAACAATTGTATTGGTGGATAGCTCAAAATTTACCCGAGATAGATGCATTTGATGGCCATGCAGGTTGAGGATAAAAATTCTGGTCAACTCAGGGTGACTTTGGACTCTTTGTACTCTTTGACAGAAATCAAAACAACCCACCTCTTGGAAATATGCAGCTGTTGTAGGGGAGGCTATCAACTCCTTGGTGTTCAAAGGTTCAAACATGTTTACTCTTCCACCCTTTCTCTGTTGTCTCCTAGGTCTTTGGCCTCCGTTGCCATTGTCACTACTGCCTTCTCTTGAAATTTTGTCTTTTATCGTTGCCTTGAAATCAAAACCCTGAAACTGCTTGTGAAATGATATGAAGAGGGTGAGTAGGATGGTGAGGAGACATTAATGTCAAGGCTTGCCAGTGTGGAGGCTAATTTTGCAGATGTAGATATTATTTTGATAGATGAGTAGCTTCTTAGAAAAACAGTTTCAGTGTGTTGTCAGTATGTGGATGGATGAGTGCCCTTTAAACAACAGTATTGGTAGCAGGGAGGTAAGGTTTTCTCTTCCTTTAGGGTTTTTCTTTTCTTTACATTTATCTATAATTTTACCTTTTAGACAACATGAAAGGGTGGAAGGTATATAAATACCTCTTATAAAAATATTCTTGAGGCACAAAGCAAAGGATTCGAGGAGATTTGAAGTGTTTGGAGGCTTGCACAGGCTTGAAGGGCTCCCTGGCTAAACATGTAGCACAGGAGCGTAGCATTTGGGCCTGTTAGGCAGTCTTCGTGTAGTGTTGAACGAATAGGCACGTAGCACTGGCAAAGCTGCACGAGCTGTCAGGTCCCTCTAAACATCCCTGCGCATAATAGTTTGGGCCTGTCCCGCCTCTGCACATGCTGGAGAAGTCGGTCTTCTACACGGTTGTCGGGTCTGTGCTGCACACTGCATGTGCATAGCGCTCGAGCTTGTCAGGCCTCTGTAGGCTACCAGGTCTGAACACTGATAAACATGCAACGTCCTTTATCAGGAGTGCAACGCTCCTTTATAATTTTTGAAGAATTCACACACAGGCACATAGCGAGGTCTTCCAGGAGTGTAGCACTAGATTCTTCCTGCCCGAAGTCTACCAGAAATACCTAAATATCCCTTTGAAAAATTTTCACTCTCTTGTGCAAATGATAAATGAGCTTGAGTGACGAATGAGATGCTTTTATACCCTTGGAACAATAAATTAAAACTAGAAACCCACTTTTCTAATGTTTTTAGTTTTATCTTGTCACTTTATCACTGATATCCCTTTTTCTTTTACAGGAGGTGAATTTAAAACAAATAATGATCTCTTCTCATCTCAACCTTTCCTCTTTGTTGTTCTTAGGTAACTGATATGATGGATTTTATTTCCTTGACCTGTTTGATGCTTTAAAACTCTGTTCTTATCATTCTATCATAAAAAAACCTTAAAACTTTCCCTCTCTGTCATTTGAAAACTAATACATATCTTTAAACTCATTTAGTAAGGGTGAGTTATTTAAAACAATTTTTGAGGGACCTGCCTTTACCCTATCAGTGTCGAAATTTTTCTTTCCTGCATTATCAAGTTTGGATCTCATGTCTTTACCCCCTTTGAGATCTCTGAGTGTGGGTGATCTTTAAAAAATAGTTTCTTCCCCTCTCACTGATTTTCCAAAGGTATAATAGATCTTTCTTGCATAGTTACAACAGTATTTACAATCATGCTTTGTCATTATCTCCCTTTGGCCATATCCTTTCCTTTTGAGACAGTGAAATATTGCCAACTTGGCAGACCCTAGAGGTCACCTTTAAGAGCCTATTAAATTATCTGCGTACTTTCATCATGGAGGTTTCATTTCTAGTTTTAATAAATCTTCAATTCATGCTCAGTGGTGCTGATGTACCTCCATCCTTGTGGTTTTTGCATTGGCTTCTTGGTTGATAATACTGTTTAGCCAATCATTTCTAAAAACCCTGATTATCTTTGAACTTAGGAATGCCTTTTCTTCTTTGTTGTGAATGTCCTTTGTGATGATTTAGCCTGTTACCTTACTTATTTTCTGCTGATAGCCATCTTAATCATTCCTGTAGAAATGTTTAAGCTGGGCAGTTGTCTTTTTGCAGAAGTTGTGCTTTGACCAAGGAGGCCTTCCTTGAAATATTTTCTGATCCATTTGGACAATCCTGTGCTATCCTTATTCCTCTTTGATTGCAACCTCTTAGCATAGGAAAAACAAATATTTAGAACAACAAAACAATCCTATGACTTGTGAAACCCTAGGTGAACTAGTGGAAGGCTTTTTGGACTTGGCTTTTGGCTGAAATCCTTACTCAGGGTTTTTAGGTGTAAAACAGAGCTTTTGAAAAACCTTATGCATTGTAGACCTAAAAAATGATGAATTTGATTTATATAAAGAGCCTAGAAAGGTAGCTTGAAACCACCAATGCTTGAGGCACTTGGTGAATAGGGGAAAAGGTTAGGCTACTTGGCAATCCAAGGTGGAAGTAGAAAGGTTAGGCAAGTCAAAATAGAGTGGTAAGGTCAGAGGTGGAAAAATATAGTGAAAATTAGTGGCATGATCCCATGGTGGGTCTTCTGGGAGTGATAAGCTAGCCATGATATGATAGGGTAGTAAAATAGTGAAAAATTTTCTCCTAAGTATGATGAAGGCAGTGAGATTTCTAGAACTCACAATAATTCTTAAATTTTGTTTCTATAAATCTAGGATAAGCATTTAGTCATCTACAAAGGAAAAATTTACTAATGACTAACAACTTCAAAAACTATAAAGAAACATTGGCCAAGGCGATTAGAAAGTACGAGATCAGAGGCAGGCGATGGTCCCTCTAATTCATGGTATTTCAAAGAAGGTGATGTCCCATGGATTTGTAAAAAATATGATATTTCTTTGGAAAATGAATTTATAATGGGTGTGAGGGTGCCAAATTCACCGTGGATGACCATTTGTCGGGGTTGAAATCGCATGACCATTTTAATCTTCTAAGAGTACGTATATGTCAAAAGCATGATTTTATTATGTGTTATATTAATAAATTTTATCCCATGAAGATATCATAAAACATAACTAATTTTGTATATTATTGCACGTGTTTATAACTTTGCAGTGCCATTATCCTTTTTTCATGTGTGGGTGTGTGAAACATGAATTCCCTCAAGGCCTAGGACATGCCATATCTAAATTATCTGCATTTGTACGTTAGATCACGTCAAAGGAGATTCATGTGGCTAGCATTCCATGGTGGCGTTAAGAGATAGTTGAGATTGTTTGTATGTTTGAGAAGGAACTATCAATAAGTTTCATGGACTTGCAAGTTCATCTTCTAATCCACCTAGTAGATGAGGTAGAATTAGTTGGGGTGGTTTCTTGTCGTTGGATGTTCTTCTTAGAGAGGTACATGGAGAAATTGAAAGGTTTTGTTCGACAAAGGGCAAAACCCGAGGGGTCTATGGTAGAGAGGTACATATCATATGAGTCTTTCTATTATGCCAGTGAGTACATCAAGAAAATCAACAACAGACCAGGTGTGGTGATATGGGATGATGAAAGGGATGAAGACAAAAGAGAAGGGGAGTTGCTCCAAACGAGTGGAAAAAACCACTTGATAAAGAGTAAGTGACTTATAATTTTTCAAATTTACAAAAAGTAAATATTTATGTTGAACTTTGATATAATGTATATTTTGATCTCTAAGTACTATATAATGTCGGTTTGATTTCATGAGGGAATGTAGAAATTGAAGCAATCAATAAATTATTTCTTTACAATTCTGAAGTGACGCAACCCTGGGTTGCATTGTACGAACAAAAGAGGATGAAATGGGATAGTGGTAGGAAATAATTCAGACAGTTGAATGGTAGAAGTGTGCCTTATCCCAATCATTTAAAATAAAACATGCCTAAAATATGCCCCAATAGTTGGTTTGCTGACCAAGTCAGAGAGAAATATGGTGCAACTGGTCGTTGCCCGCGTGCTAAAGAGGATGCGCTAAAAGTAGGGATTGGGTGCAGTAACTCAGTAATAATATATTTAATTTATATGTAAATTTTAAACTTATAAGACATCTATATTTTATATTTTAATTGTTGGGTTATTATAAGACACATGACACTGTGATTTTCTTAACTTTTTTTATAATAGCTACATTTTTTCCAATCTATGTGGGCATATGGACACCATTTTCGCAAAGGAAATGTCGATGCTGGAAACATCAGACAAGATTGTGGAGTGGAAATCGAGTTCGATCAATCTAATCGATCTAGCCACTGTGATTAAAACCTAGTATGAGGGATGTTAGGTTATGTCGGAAAGATACAAGAGATCATTGAAGTGGATTTCTCTTCTTTCCAATGTGTTATTTTTAGGTGCAAGTGGTGGGACACTTTTGATCAGAATAATGTAAAGGAAGATCGCGATAGTAGGATGATATGTATCAACTCTAGAAAGATGTGGGATGAAGCTAAGGAGCCCTATGTTTTCCCAAAACACTGCAACTAGGTGTTTTTTTACCCAGATGTGTTGGATAGGGATTGGTGGTTCATATTGAGACATGACCCTAGATCAAAACATTTTTTTTAGAAGAATAGTGTTATCATGCCATGCGAGCTGGAAGATAATGAGGTTGATCATGAGAACCAAGAGTGATATGGTATATGTGTTATTTCATCAATATTTATACTTTTTAAGGTGGGTTTTTCGAAACATTATAATATGTATTTTGAATTAATTGGTCATTTGCATTGTGTTAATGTTAAAATCAATATTTCACTTGATAATTTAAAATTATGTTGATCTCAAAAACAATGGTGTATTGTATAAAGTTCTTTTTTTTTAATGTAAGATCATAATGAAATAACGATAATTCTAAAGTACATGAATTTATTTGCATTATTTTCTAAACTTTATTATGTTACAATAATTCATATTACTCTAGATTTATTATTTTACAATTATTTAAAATTTTACAAATATTTTACATACATTTACAATTAAAATTAGAATTAGAATTACAATTACAATTACAATTTTACTATTTCACATACAATTACAATTAAAATTACAATTACAATTTTAGAATTTTACATACAATTACAATTTTACAATCACAATCAATTCACAGTAATACAATTAAAATTTTAAAAATATTTTACATAGAATTAGAATTACAATTACAATTACAATTTTAGAATTTTACATATATACAATTACAATTTTACAAATTTAAAATTTACAATTACAATTACAAATTTACAAATTTACATATATACCATTACAATTACAATTTTAGAATTTTACTTACAATTAGAATTAGAATTACAATTTAACAATTTTACATCTATACAATTACAATTAAAATTACAATTAATAAAAATACAATTACAATTTTAGAATTTTACATACATTTAAATAGAGAATCCATACAGGTGAAGTAGATTAAAGCGGGGAGGAATAACCTGTTTTAGAGTTTTTGTTAATAACCCAAGGGTTATTAACAAATACTGTAAAACAAGTTATTCCTCTCCTCTTTATTTTACATACAATTAGAATTACAAATATTAAAATTTTACAATATCATGATCATTTAATATTAAATTAATTAATAAACATCGCATTCATGATAACCATCGTACCAACATCATATTTGACTAAAAAACACATTCAAATTCGCTAACATCATCGTTATCATGATCATATAACAAAACACAATTAGAATTATATAACATTATCACAACACAAACATCAAATATACATCCCATATGAAATAACTGCTATCACATACACATCTATCTGCAAGTTGCACATTAAATGAACATATCTAACATGACCTAACAATATACACATCATTATGATCACCAACATGTAAATTAAGTGAAACTTCAACATGAACATAAAATACATGGAATATATATATATATATATATATATAACTGAATAATGTCAAAAATATACAACTGTAATATAAATGTCATGGATCAGCTGGTGGTACATCATCAATAGCAGTACTAGTCGAGGTTTGCTCAGACAATGGTGTAGCCTCGACAAGATCAGATACATGCTGATCATCATGTGCTTACTAATCTGGTATTGGTGCCTCATGCTGATCAAGATCAACTGCCGGCTGCTCATTGTGATGACTCGGCATGGTTGATGGTCCATCCTGCTCATGATCATGAGTACTGCTGGATGCTGACTAGACGTGGTCGATGGTCCAGCCTACTCTCCATGATGACTATTGCTCGATGCTAGTGGAGGCTGCTCATCTGGCGTGACGTGAGTTGAATGATCATCAAATGATGCTTCGCAGCTCGCGAGCTGTTGATCACGTACTGCGTCTCGATCATGCCTATAACGTGCAAAAGTCCTCCTCAGCCACATAACTAAGGTCGTAGCTCCTACAACATGATGCATCAGGTTGTACATGTCATGCGACATGCCTCTCTACATATGTAACAACCTACCATCGGCTTGTATGTCTCGCATAGTAGTGGGCTTGATTCTTGCATCAACAATAAATGCAGTGAGTTGGTCGCCCAACTCCATCCTAAATCTGCTATCAAGCTTACCGCACCTAGAAAAAGGCTGTACCAGTGCACCAGCAGGAGCAGGTCTCTCTAAACTGGCCTCCTGATGATCCTTGACATCTGGCATATCCTGATCATCATCAGGATCCACACCTAGATCATGTGGTGGTGCTGGCATGTCCTCACCATCAAAATACCCAATGTCTGCAAAACATATACAAGTACACAACAATAACTAGATAGTTTCATTACATAATTTAATAAAAACAAGTTAAAGAACATGTTAGAATAAATTTAAATAAAAAGGTAATATTACCTCTATCATCCGGCGGCTCATCATATGTGAAGAGGATGTTGGTACACCCTCGCCAATCCAAACCAATATAAGGATAGGGGACCATAATAAAGGGATGCTCGTCAACACTAGCTAGAAAATATAATGCATCATGTGATATCCTCGCGGAAAACCCTCTTGGGCATTATCTGTCCCCAAATGTGCATCCGTGCCTCCAACACCGGCCTATGAGGTTGTGAACAAAAGTAGTCCTCGTCTTTGGAAACCTCTGAAAAAATAAACAAATAAAATCTGAAGCAGAAGGGAATTTGACCATCCCTTTTGCATGAGCACGACATCTATCTAAGGCTATACAGAACTGCCGCAAAAAAAATGGCAGAGCAC
Organism: Pinus albicaulis; assembly: GCA_034641835.2. Classification (NCBI taxonomy): domain Eukaryota; kingdom Viridiplantae; phylum Streptophyta; class Pinopsida; order Pinales; family Pinaceae; genus Pinus; species Pinus albicaulis. The sequence continues at coordinate 621,038,662 of CM076582.1, forward strand.
CTAAGAAGTCATGGCTCCTGTACTAAATAATCAACATAATATAGAAGGGAGAAACTAATGCGTTTCCCGTCACTGGTGTTGTGTGAAATGGTCGAAATCAGAAGTGAGAGGCACCTCACCTCCTGACTACCAAATTCACCAATACATAACTAACCTCCAGAGACCTGAAAATCTGAAAGAGACAATATATCTACGTTAATGTATCTCTGGGAGTAAACCAACTGACTCCTTGTTGCATAGCCAACTGGAACCATTGGGAACGAGGGAAAATCCACCTCTATCCTCAATAGCCATGTAATGAAATATATGTCCTCATCAGTGAGCGCGTACCACTGGTTAGGACCAATCCAAAAATCCTGTTGGTGGGCATTCCACCTGCGGATATGATGTCCAAAAAAAACAACATGGCCCTTTAGGGAAGTAGCCTCCTCATAGAACTTAAGGAGGCCTACCTACCTTAGGAGCCCCTAGGTAGCTTCTGTAATAGGGTGAGGGTATGCATCTCTCTCCCTCTCTCATGCCTCCCACAGGTGAACCATGTTATACTGGTCCGCCTGTTGTTGTTGTTGTTCCCCCTCTTCTCTCTTTTCATGTCTCTGAATGATTGACATATTAAATACAATTTTTTTATTAAATGAGACATGTATTTAGGAATATATATATATATATATATATATATATATATATATATATATATATATATATATATATATATATATATGTGGTAAAAAAACGGTTGGTGTGCCACAAAAAACAGGCACGCATTGGTACTGGTGCATCTTTTTTTTGTCGCGCACAGGTGACAGTGTACCTGAAAATTTTCACCACACCGTTGACTATGGACGATGTTGGGAGTGCGGTGCGTTGAATAAACTCTATGCCCCAAGGCGTATAGTTTGGTCAACGCACCGACCTCCTGACATCATTACATAGTCAACGATGCGGTATTTTACCAGGCCACACCGTTGACCCTATCGAAATGTGAAATGCGGTGTGTTGACAAAAATACCTGCCCCAGGGCAGATATTTAAGTTAGCGCACTGCATTGCTGCTATTCCACATGGTCAATGGTGTGGCCGGGTAACCGACCGCACCGCACTTTTTTTAAAATTTTAAAATAACACAGTGCACCTTTTGGTACCGATGAGGATACCGTTAGCACCGGTTGTAGTGCGGCCTATAAATTTACAAGAAACACTGTGAATCGGTGTAAGTCGAATGGCTTGAGTGCACCGCGCGACATTTTTTTTCTTTTAAATGGTTAATTTTAAGGTAATTTGAAATTCTAATCCGCTAAAATGCTTAATTATGGAAAAACAAGAAAAATACCTATACATTTGGTTGTCGAGGAGGCATATTGGCTGTAGAATTTGCAAAAGAAAATTTTCCCACCGTTTTGCAAAATTGAAGCTAGAGATTGGTGGGAAATGCACAAAAGAAGTGCATTAAATGGATGCAATGGGAGCACCGATGTCAGGAGGGCTCAGACAAGGATAAATTGCACTGGTGCTTGAGAGCTCTGGAGCACTAAGAAAAGTGAAAAATACGGTTTTTTGGCCGTATTTTTTTATTTATTTAACCCTGTTCCAGTGTGTGGGGTTTTATAGGTGCACCAATGCGGTTTCTAAAGACTGCATTGGGCGGTTTCTGTTTTGGCATGAGGTTTTATGATGCACCGGTGTGGAAGCTTTGTAAAGCACCAATGCGCTACAATAATAGGATGCACCGGGCGGGTGTGTACAGAGCACACGGTGTCTGGTATGCCAATGTTTTGTGTGAATTGATGCTTTCTCTTGTTGAACACACTGGTGTGGTTTAGGATGATAATTGCATTGAACGAAAAACATCCACAAAAACCTCCACCCACCAACCTCCTCTAGTAACCTTTGCTAGAAACGGATGTCTGGGGTATTTTTATAAGGGGTTCCTTAAAAACATCCGCTAGAGGGTATTTTCCTTGTACTGAATTATTATGGAGAGTGAGAAGAAAATCCACAAAGGAGAATGCCACATTAGATTTGAACCCTCCACTTTTCAAGAAGTCAATGCCTCACCTTTTTCCAAAGGATATTTTGAGAGGACTGGATGCTTGATATGTTGTGAGAAAATAATGGAAGAAGGCTGTCATCTCCAATTGACAAGCTTATTTTCCACTAGTTTCAGTATGGGAAAGTCCATCATTGTAGGTGTAGAGTTCAACTTATCAATAGATGTTATTTCTTCAGCAACAAGTATACCTTGTCGTGGAAAAAAGTGGTTTAAGGGCATGGACATAGACCTTGAATATTACAAACTGTTCCTCAAATCTCATGCTAGAGATAAACTTGAGTACATCTTCCCTTTTAGGCACCTCCTTAACATATATGCTCCTTTAATGAGGCTAATTATGAAATATTTCACATGTGAATGGAGATTTCATAGGTTGTACAGGTACCATATCAGGTTATTGATGCACTTTACCTCTACTAAACCAATTGAATTGCCACATTACTTGTACATAAGTTTTCTTAGAATGACTGAGAAGGTTCAATGCAGAAACAAAGATCATCACCCGAGTATTTTCCACCATGGTATAGTCAAAATCATTGTTTTTCATCATCTCTTAGCCATAAACATGACTTGGGAAACATTCATGGAGAAAGTAGTAGCAATGCCCACCACTAGTCCTCCTATCATGCATAGCACACCATCACCATCAGTATCAACACAACTAATGGAGGTTGGCTCTTCCAGCATGCAAACTCATATTTCAAAGGCTCCTGGGATTGTAAAGGTCACTCACACCTATGAGAAGGGAAAGAGGTAGGTCTTTGCTCCCAAATCCATAAAAAATGTATCTACACTTGATACTATAGCTGAGCAAAGAGAAATAGAGGAGCAACCACTCATGCATCAAATAGAATCACCATTGTACCAACATTATGAACAAGCGCCCCTAGATGTTGAAATCGAAGAATAGGTTGAGGAAAAATCATTTGAAGAGATCATAAAGGAGAAGGATGAGGAAATAGCAGAGTTGAGGGAGATTATCTCCATTGTAAATTGTCAAATTAGTTTCCTACATCAAGATAATTTTCAGCCAAAGGTAAAATTTCTCCTCCAAGACAAACCTAAGGTAAATTTTGATGTAGATAAAGGCAAGGGAAAAGAGATTGCAGATGATGATGAGCTAGAGGATGTAGAGTTTGAAACAGATATAAGAAAACCAAGCACACTCGGGCTCAAAAAGGCGCTTTAGAGAGAAAGAGAATCAACAACTCCTAAACTACGTTAGCAGACCTTTGATGAGATGATTCTTGATGAGATTAATCAAGAAAGAGAGTATTGGCTTGAGAGAGTTAATGGGCACCTTGAGAAGCTATTTAAGAAATCCAAGAAGAACAATAACCTTTAGAGGCATATTTTCAATCATTATTTTACTAGGAACAAAATGTCACAAATCAGGCTTAAACAGGTGAAAAAGAAGCTCAAAGAGGCTCAAATGAAGCTTAAGGATAAATAAAAGTTAGACCTCCTTGATGAGGCATCTATGGATGTTTATCCCACCCTCCACAAGTCTTATAGAAGAAATTTTGAACAATTTTGAGCAATTTTTTCTTTTTTGGTGATTTTTTACTAAACTGGAAATTCAACCCTTACAGATGCGTAGCGCCAAGTTGTTACGCTTTTTACTAGGGCATATAAATGATGAATGGATTACATGGCTGGATGAATTTCAATGAGTAAATCACATATCAGGAACCCTTTCTGCATCACAAGCTCTAGTTTGGAAGACAAATCCAAAAAACCATCAGTGTTCTATGCTTCAACCACTATTTTTGATAGTTTGTTACGCATCTGGAGTAACCTTGGGAGAATCAATTTTTGGAGGCCTTCCCATGGGTCATTTTTCAAATTTCAAGATGTTCTGGAAACTAGACACATAGGGCTAGTTGACCTATCTTCCAAATTTGGTTTTGGAGTGACAAAATTCCCTCAAAAGAATATGAAAAAAAGTGTTACGCATCTATAAAAATGTGTTACGCATCTGTAAAAATTTGTTACACATCTATCAAAAAGTGTTACACATTTGCATAGGATTCCTCAAGAAATTTTTCAAGCCCATAAAAATTTAGAATTTCAAGATTTTGTTGTCCTTTGAGCTATAATTGGAGTAATTGAGTTGTTTTTTTCCTCTTATCATGAGGAAACATGTAATTTAATGTGGGAGACACGCACTCCTAGTCTATATCTAGATTTGAGGGAATGGTTATTAACCTCCCTAGATTCTAGGAAGTGACTCATCTCATGTATTGATGATACATTTTGGATGGGATTTCGACCTTGTGAGGTGTCATGGTGCATATTTTATATAAATAGACCCACTTTAGTTTTTCCTTGGGTTGGATAGTTGTTTTTTGTAGTGGAGATATTTTACAAGCCTTTTGGAATGAAATCAAAGACAATGTTGCAGATTTTGTGTTGAAAATCCTGTGGTATGCCTTGGAGCATTTGTTATTTCTTTGTATGTTTATATTATCATGTTGAATGATATGTTTTTCTCTTTCATATGCGTGCTTCTATGTGTTTATTTTGTCATTTTATAAGTAGAAATCATGCCTTTTCATGCTCTTTCTTAACAAGATTTACATTATGTGTCTATGTTCTTATAAATGAATGAATTCACATTAGTGCTCATTCAGATTTTTTATCATTTCATCCTATAAAAAATGAAAAAATAAACATGATTTCAAGATACTTTCCTAGACTTATCCATATTCTCTGCAACTTGACCTAAAACCCTAGACCTAGTCTCCTTATTGTCATTCCTATCCATCATAGAAACACTAAACAAAAACCCTATTTATCGAGCTTATATAGCTAGAATAAGATCATAAGATATTTAGTCATTTAATTGACTGCAAAGTGACCTTGAGAGAGCCCTCTCTGGTCCTGGTAGGGCTAGCTACGTGACCTAAAGCCTGGTCCGTGGCTACCTTCCTTTAATGCCACTCTCAGACTTGGGAGGTTGGGGGGAGTGATAACATTTTTGGCACCATTTCTAGGGAGTGATAGTAAAACCTTCCCTTTTTATTTTTTTCAAATACTCCACAAGTAGACTACACTTAACTCAAAAATTATTTAATTAATCTTCAAAGTGTTCTTCAATATACGGAAATAAAAATAAACATCAATACCAAATCCACATGAATTCTCATACATTCAAGGGAGGGGCAACTCTCGTTAATAAGTATACCCGAAATTATGTTTCAATAAATATGTACAATTTGCAATAATTATACATCCAAGCTTGCATAAAACATTTATGCTTCTTTCTAAATGCCCTTGTACCTTGGTCTAGCCTTGAAAACTTCCCAACAATGCAAACAATCCAAAGGAACCCCAAAAATCCCTTCTAGAGCATGTTCCTGAAGTCTGCACACATTTCTACCCAAGTGGGTCACTGGGGTCACAGACGCCCTCGACACCCTGTATATGGGTCACCAGTGTCATGTTCTGCATGCATTTCCTAAACACGTTCGGGTCGTGTTGGATCTGACCCGACCCTATTGAACGCTTGTCATGCCTTCAAACACTATTTTTCATGTCTCGCTGCACGAATGCGCTGCCCAAACCTGACTCTATCCTGAAACGTCCGCCCTGAGAACTATTCTGCATGCACTATCGGGTTGAACTTGAATCAACCTGCTGATCTAGACGCGCCTTGTGGATGACCCGACTCGACCTGTGGGTGAACATTGAACGTGTTTTAGTTGACTCTAGCCGGACTCCATTTCTTTGCCTTCTATCTTCGTTCACGATGGAAGCTTTCATCAACAAGCTGTTGATGGCTCACCTTGATGTTTGAATGCTTCCTCAAAGATGATACTTGCTTGAATGGTTCAACTCCAACTCCCCTTGCCATATATATATGCATCTGGTTCATGTTAAAAATGTGTGGGAGCCTGGTCATGAGCCGACCCACCTTCTCCCAACTCATAACGTCAGCCTTTTGTTAATAATTTGGCCATGACAATTTCATGTACCAAGTGACGTATAAACGTCGGTCCATAGCATTTAGCCCGTGTGAGCGCCCAGGTCGACTCATGTCGCCCACGCCCAACACAACTAACCCTTGTGGTGCACCTGTGTTTTCCCACATTCACACCTGCCATATGAAACGTGGCATGCTGACCATACAAACATTGCATCATAACCAAAATACATTTTCTTCAGTCAGTGCACCCATCTAACCTTTCTTCACGGTTTTCGTCGCTTCTTTGACCATTTTTCGTCACATGTCCTGTTGGCGAGAAGTCAGGTCTCGTGGACAAGACCCAGGTTCAAGAGTTGTGGCCAACAAAGGGGTCCGGTGTAGTCTAGGAACACGCTGGCATTTTCACCCTGCTCTGGGGAGCAGTGCGTCTCACCCGAGGCGTGCCGCAACCACATGCAGAAGGGGATGAGATCAATGGCAAGGAACAAACCCGCAACCCATGAAGGATAGTGCATCGATTACATATCCAGAGTTATATACGCGAGATCACTTAATAAGCATTCAAACATTTGCAAATAAAACTTTAAACCAGCATAAACACATTACAAGCACATAAAAATCTTATTGAGACAGCAACCTTCCATTATATTAATCTCTTGGAAAAACACATGATTACATGGCATTCTCACTGATAGCTTAAAAATCTGATACAGATGGATTTCGGAACAGAAAGGTAGAATGGAGAAGATGAAAAACCATAGGAAGGACATGCATGATTCTTCCACAATCGCTCTGTGCGTCTTTCCCTGTCTCGAGCCTCGCAACCTCTTCAGCATTCTCTTTGTTTTAGCCAGGTGACTATTATTTATTCACCCGCTCTTGCGACTATCAGTTCCTCTGTGTCTTTACTTCAGCTTCTCCCGACTTCTCTCCTATTATCTGCGTGTTCCACTTTCTGTCTTCTGCTGTGTGTTTCCTTCATCTGCACTTGTCCCTGTTCTATCTCCAGCTATCGCATGCTTCCGCGCCACCTTGATAGCTCCGCGACTCCTGGTAGTTGCGGCGCGGTCGCGGTTGCCATGTGTATTCATACCGCAACTCGAAAAAGGGTCAAAATTCAAAATGTCTTAGCCAATATTTCAAAACTAAACAAAAACAAGGGCCCCAACAGGCCTCGACCACAATTCATTGACTCGTCCCCGAGTCAATCACAAATAACAGTCTCCACTTCCATTGCCCCGCTGGCTCCCGTGCTCTGTTCTGCTGTGCCTTCACCCCACGCCCTTTCCTGCTGTGCTCCGCCAAGTGGTTGTTCAAACAAGGGCCCCAACTCCGGGACCCTGCGGAGCGCTGTATCTCTAAGCCCGGTGAAGTCCTCCACCGCTTGCTGCCATTCCTGCATAAGCAAGTCGGCTTCTTCAGAGATCCGGGTGGCGGCGGCCTCGTCTATAGTCATCAGGGCAGCCCCGAAAAGTGTGGCAAGCTGGGCTTCGGCCTTGGCATCCAGCTGTTGTATGGATTCGGCACGGGCTCGGATGGGCGGACGAATTTCCCGAATGACTTGTTTGGCCGCTGCCGAGTCGGCCTCAGTCTGTTGCATTTTAATTTCAAGCTCATCCGCTTGGGCATAGAGCTGATCTAACTTGCATCCGGCTGTTGGAGCTACTGCCTGGCGTGTAATGATGCTCCATGTAGGTCTGCCAATGGAGGTGGGGGAATTCCGTTGGGTCGGACAGGTTGGCATCCATACATGCTGCATTGTCATACTTGCCAACTAGCGACTCTACGCGGTGGATTCGGCTGTCCAACACTGGTTCAGGGACGGATAGGAGAGCCCTCGGCATCTTGGCGCGGCGCTGGTAAACTTGGAGAATTCTTCGGGAGCTTCCTTCGGGGTGCGGAGTGCTTTGAGGCTGCAACTGCTCTCAAGTCGCTGCAATTTCCAAATTGAACTGGTCCATCATTCTCGTGCTGATAGCCTTCATGCAAGTTATGTCATCTACTGGCACGAGCGGAGTTGATGAGACTCCATAATGACAATTAATTCTTGCTATCTTTCTTGCCTGCGATAATCGTGCGATCAATCGCATGCCTGTGTGTAATCTGACAGTTGTTGACGGCGTCATGGGGAGATGGGCGGACGCGACGGATGAGGGAACTACAGGTGATGGAAAATGATTACGGTACGATTACTGTCTACTTATGGTAATTTATGAAGAAAATATGAGCGATCCTACGGACTGACAAAAGGACTGACAGAAATGACCTGGACTGACACTGGCACGGGGATGGATCCTACACGAACGACACACTGGACTGGCGTTGTGACACGCTGGACTGGTCCACCCTGACCACAGTCGGTTGCGGTGAGGTACCCGCAACTGACCAGTTATTTGACAGACTGCCTATGAACGGAAAAGACTCCCTACGCTCATCCCGGTTGCGGGAGAGTTATTCGACTAAGCTACTCTACGGTTTCTCTCGGTTGCGAGAGTTATTGATGAAAAGTGAAAGGGACCTACTCCTGGTAGGGTTTCAGGCGTGCGCCATTCACCCACCCAGGAAGAACTGTACCGTCCAGCTGTGCCAACCGAACGGCTCCTGAGTCGCAGATCTCGATGACAAAGTAGGGTCCCAACCAGTGCATCTGGAGCTTGCCTGGAAACTTCTGGAACCGGCTGTCATATAAGAGAACTTTGCCGCCAACTTGGAAGGCTTTGGTTTTGATGTGGCGATCATCCCACGCTTTCTGCCTGGCCTTCTGAACCTTCTGGTGGAATTCCGCCAGGAATCGGGCCTCATCCAGCTCCTGTAGCTCCTAGAGGCATTCCCGAAGTGACTCCTCGTCTGAGAATTGAAGGGACGTTGCGATCAAAAGACTGGGTACAGTGAACTCGGCAGGAATCATAGATTCCCAGCCATACACCAACTGGAATGGTGTCTGGTTGGTCAAAAGTTTCACTATGGTCCGGTAGGCCCACAATGCCGCTGGGAGGCGCTCGTCCCAATCGTCGCGCTGAGCATTGCAAATTTTAGTCAAGCCCTTTTCGAGAATCTTGTTGAATGCTTCCACAGTACCATTGGCCTGTGGGTGGTATGGGCTACTTTTATGATGCTGAATCATAAATGTGTCCAGTAGTGACTTGACCGTGGCATTAATGAAATGCGTACCCTGATCGCTGGTCAAGCTCCATGGGCAGCCAAAGCGGCTGATGATGTGTTCAAAGATGAACCGGGCAGCAGTCTCTGCCGAGAAGTCGCGTACCGCTGCTGCCTCATCCCACCAGGTGAGGTAATCCGTGGCGGTAATGATGTACCGGGCCTTGGAGTGTCTGGCGACCGGGGCGATGGGACCTACGAAATCAACAGCCCACTTTTCAAACGACCGCAACTCATGCACTGGGTGTAGTGGAAGCTCGTCCCGGTGCGAAGGCCTTTTCGTCCGCTGGCAAAAATCGTAACGCTTCACATAGGCCTTACAGTCAGCATGTACTGTCGGCCACCACAGGCCAGCTTGGAGCACCTTCCTTGCGGTGGGTTTCGCACCCACATGCCCTCCCGCAACACCACTGTGACATTCCCACATCACTGCTTCCCGTTCGTGGTCAAGAACACACCTGCGCAACACCTCATCAAGGCCCAGTTTGTACAGCTACCCCACGATCAATTGGTAGTCGGCCGCCCGGACAACCAGGTGGCGTTTCTGAAGCGGGGTGTAATCCTGAGGACACTGTCCCGTGGTCAGATAAGTGGCAATGTCAGCCAGGTAATCTGGTACTGCTTCGACTCGGAAGAGGTCGGCATCCGGCAGCTGATCGTCCAACGAGCCTTCATTCTCTCCCGTCTCCAGCCTGGATAAATGATCGGGACCAACATTCAACCTGCCAGGCTTGACAATCACCTCAAACGTGAATTCCTGGAAAATTAGTAGCCAACGACAGATTCTTCCTTCCAACACAGGCTTATTCACCAGATACTTCAATGCAGAATGGTCCGTGAAGAATGTGAATTTGCTACCCAGAAGATAGTGGCGGAACTTCTGGAGGGAGTACACCATTTCCAACGCCTCCCGCTCGATCGTGGTGTAATTCTTCTCTGCATTCGATAACCGACAGTTGGCGAAGTATACGGGATGGTCAACTGTCGTCTCCCCGGGTTGCGCCAATACTGCCCCGAGTGCAATACCGGACGCATCAATATGCACATGGAACTGCTTTTCCCAGTCAGGATGCACAAGTATGGGTGTCGTCGCCAACTTCTCCTTCAATGTGTCAAGTGCCTTCCTGCACTCCGCCATCCACTGAAACACTTCTGACTTCCGCAACAGTTTCTCCAAAGGGGCCATAACTTTTTCATAGTTGCGAATAAACCGTCTGTAGTATCCTGTGTGCCCAAGCAGTGCTCGCAACTGCTTCACGATCTCGGGGGCCTCCATATGGACGATGACCGCGACCTTGGCGGGATCAACACAGACCCCTTGCTTGCACACCACGTGGCCCAAGAGTGTGCCGAATGGAACTGCAAAAATACATTTCTTCAAGTTCAAGGAAATCTGCAGCTGACGACACCAGTCAAACATAACACGCAACAGGGAGGCGTGATTCTTCAACAGGCTGTAGACGGTCCAGTCATCCATGTAGACCTCCAGGAACTTGTGAATGTACTCCCGGAAAGCAGCAATGAAAATCCGGGAAAACACAGCCAGTGCGTTCTTCAGACCAAACATCATAACGTGGTATGCGAATGATCCCCACTCAGTGGTGAATGTCGTCTTTGCTTTGTCTTCCTCGGCAATTTGCACCTGATGGTAACCCAAAAACCCATCAGTGAATGAATAAGCTTCGTTTCCCACAACGTGATCTAGGACTTCATCGCTGAAAGGAGTGGGAAACGGGTCGTGGATGCAGGCATTGTTCAGGCTCCGGTAATCTACATAGACACGGATCTCCGCTTTGTCCTTCTTGTTCTGGATGACAATGGGACTCACCCACTCGGCTTCTTCTACTGGAAAGATGAGACCTGCAGCCAGCATCTTGTCAATCTCCATCTTGACCTTCTGTTTGATACGTGGGTTCAACCGGTAGGGTCGGTGCTTCATCGGCCTGGCCCCCGGTTTCAACGTGATGCGCATTTTGCCCAGATCCCCCTTGATCCCCTTCAGGTCCGCAACCGAAGATGGGAACAAATCTTCGTATTCCCGGAGGAGGCTGAAAACTTCTTTTGTTGTCTCCTCGTCCCAGTAATCTCCCACCGTTGCGAGCTTGGGTCTCTCGTCTGTTCCAATGTTCAGCTTCTTTTTCTTTAGGGGCTGTAAATGGACTCCTTCAGTCGTCGGCTCTTCACTGATGCTCTGCTCGGCTTCCCTTTCGTCAAAATAGAGATGCCTGAGGTCCTCCAGACTATCGTCATCCGGATCGCAGTTAATCCGGTGGCAACCCAACTCACGCCTGACCTCAGGTCGTGACACCATCGGGGCCCCATTAGGCTCGGGATGGCAGAAAAACAAGACCTCCTTGACTGCCTGTAGGGCCTGAGAATCCTGCGCCATCTCCCCTTCGAACAAGAAGCACCGCACGAACTTGTCCGCGACGACCTGCCAAGAGAAAGTGCCTCGTTTTCGCTCTTCCTCCAGGTACCAGGACTGGGGAATTGTACCCAGGGATTGGATAAACCTGTGGACCCACAGCTCCTCAGGGTACCGGGTGCTACGCCACTGTTCCTCACAGGCCCGCAAAAGGTGTCGCGGGTCTGAAGTTCCATGATACTTAAGCGTACTGCAGGGTCCTTCGTCCTCTTTAAAGCGTGCCCACAGAGCATCCGCCACGCACTCCCATCGCAACAGAGTGTTGCGGTGATTTTTTCACCACCGTGCCGACATTGACTGCAAGGCCACATCCAAAAGTGGCATCCGGCTTTCAGCTGGGACCATGTCTTCCACCTTGGTAATAAAAGTCTTGACTGCTCGCATGTTTGACAAGGTGGGATATCCACGGATCTCAGTCCCTACCCATCGGACTTGGGCAATGGAGGCACATCTCCGCGTGGTGGTCTCATACCCCCCTTGCTGCCAGTCTTCCCAAGTGAGTTCGGATCCGAGCTCTGAGCTCTGCACACTCTGCCAACTGACAGAACCAGTCGTGGTCGGGTTAATATAATCGTCTCGCTTTCTTGCGGTCATCTGATAAAGGTGGTCCATCATCTGAGCATCCTCCCGATTGTCCACTGTTTCTGTATATCGCGGGCCCTGATATGGGTCGAGAGGCTGGGTGACCCGTACCTCCCCATCCTCAAAGATCATAAGCTCCTTCTTAAGGTCGATGATGGCGTAATTCTCAAAAGCCCAATCAATGCCGAGTAAGGCAGGATAGGGATCCTTGTCGCCCATGATATCAATAACCTCAAAATCGGTGTATGTCTTCACCCCCGCAACGTCGACCTCGACACCCTCGAGCCAGCCGATTGGAAAAATGCAATACTAGTTCGCCATCCTGAGTTGGATTGGTGAGTAGGCTAGTCGTGGCCTTCCAAGAGCCTCTCATGTCTTTCGTGGCAGAATGTTGACGTCGGACCCCAAGTCCAACATGGTGTCGCTGATTCGGAACCCTGCGACCTGCATGTTAAGCCGGAATTCTTTGCCTGTTCGTTGCTTGTTCCGCTTGACACGCTGCATGTATTGAGGGCCATCGTCCGCTGGATCTCTAAGTTCTGTGCGCCCCTGCAGTGCTCCGTCCAAAGCATGCTTGAGCTGCTGCCGCAGCGCAGCGTCGTCAACAATCCTGAGGAATAGCCAGAGCCAATCCTTGACCACAGTACCTGCGACGTTCTGCGCACTAGATTCCAGCAACACGGGCTCCTCCAAACCTCCCTCGTTCCACAACTGGGCGAATGCCTCAACTGCCTCCTGGAAATACTTCTTCTGGACTTCGGGTCTGATCAACTTCTTCGGTGATGCTGGCCGAACCACTCGTGCTGGCTCCTTCCCATGGGCATCCTCTCCAGTCTTCTTCCCACCCCTCGTCACGATTGCGACGTTCTGCAAGTCTGGGGCGGCGGTCCCTCGCGGCTCTGAGTTTATCAGATTCGCTCCCCTCTGCCTCGCCCATTCTTCCCACTTCTTGATGAGCTCCGGACAGTCTTCTGTAGCGTGGGCGTTGACCCGGCACTGGGAACACCAGGGTCGTCGCGGAAGGGGACATTCTCGAGCCACATGACCCTCCTGGTCACAGTTGTAACATTTTACCGGACCGCGTCCGCCTGTGCGGCCTCCCCGCATGCCTCCGCCTCTTCCCCTCGGAGCCTCGTTCACCCTGTAGGAGGGACGATCCAGTCGATCCGCAAGTGCGTCGAGCGCCCTGCACTGCTCAGTGTTGTGAGTCGTGGACACACAAAATTTGTAGTATACATTATTCGGGACCGTGGAGTACTTCTGTAATATCGGGCACATCCGAGGAGGATGCCCCAGCGTCCGGAAAATCTCGCAGTACTCCATGGTGGAGGAGCCCGGTTGCGGTGGGAACCCCGCGTAAGTCTATTGCGGCTGGTAGACTCCCTGCGGGTTCATCGCCGCGCCACCCCCTGGTGGTGGACCCCCCTAGATTTCTACGACCGAGGGTCCTGCTCCTGCGCCGCGCAACCAAAGACACTCGGTTGCTACGTGGCCCTCGACCAGGCAATGAGTACACCAAACATTCGGTCACGCTGATCTCACTGGCTGAAGCTCCTTGAGCTTTTCAGTCAAGCTGGAAATCTGGTGTTGCAACCCTATCAAAGAAGGATCTTGCGGGGCTGCCCCCCCCCCCCCGGTATTCCTGGGGGTAGCCCGCCATGGCTTCAATCTTCATGGCCTGTTCCAAAGCATCCTGCAGATTATCAATCTTCTGCTGAGTGAGGGGGGTTCGTGTCAAGGGGAGCAGAGCCTTGATGAACCAGTCCCTCTGGTGGTTTGGATCGATCGGGTAGCTAAGTTTCCCGATCGCGTCCTTGAATCACCGCATCAACTCCCATGCGGTCTCACCTTCCTTCTGCTTAATTTCCCACAGCTCTGACAGGCCCTGCTGGTCTGTCTGGGGAAGCTTGAATTCGCGGACAAAATCCCGCTTCACGTCCGCAATTACGGGGTTAGGATGAGCCTCGGACCACTTGATAAACCATCGCAGAGCCCTCTCTCTGAGTGTGGTTTGGAATTCTATTAACTTCCCAGCATCTGGCGTCTGGCGAGCCCTCCAGATGGCATCGCACAGGTACCAGTGCTGCTCTACATCATCATTGCCCCGGCCAGAAAACTTTGGATACCGGGTGAAAGATCCAGCCATGTGTACTTGCGGATAATTGACCAGGATAAAGCCTCCAGGTCCTGGTTGCGTAACGGTCCCACTAGGAAAAATACCACTACTAGTAACGCTGCTATTACCTGGCGTTACTGACACTGATGAACTATTGTATGACCGACTCAATGCTTGTAACTGAATAAAAATATTACTTAAAGGTTGATACAGTACCAGGGGAAGGTCGGGATCCTGGCCATGCAGAAGGTGAGAAGTAGGGCTGCCTGGAGGGGTGGGTGCCATCTGATCTTGAAACATCCGCTGCATCACGCCGTGCCATTCATCATCGAAACTCTCTTCGGGCTGCATCTTTCCGTTATCTTCGCTAGTCACAATCTCTCTTTCTCGCGTCGCTGGGCTCCCATGCACCCACTGCACTTCCACTGCTGTCCCGTTTTCTTCCCAGGTATCCAAACCCATAATTCCTGTCCTCTGAGGTGCCTCCTTCTGATTTTTCCTCTCGATCTCTCTTCTCTTCAAATCTCGCATTACCCTTCTTCGCCACCTATCGGCGATCTGTGCCAGCTGATGCGCACGTCGCTCCCGCAACTTGCATGCGGCCTCAACATCCATTCCCCACCCCCACTTTCACATTTTACACAGCATCGGTTCCCTCAACCCTTACCCCAACACAGGAGGTTTACGCTTCCATACTCGTTTTGTGGAATTCAATCAACCCTTCATCCACGATCAGAGCTTTGACCCACAGCGGAATCTCCTTCAACAGCTTCCCTCTTAGCCCTGAGTGGAAAACAACCTCGGCTTTCGAGAAGGATTGATAGCACTCAGTAGCAAACTCCATCGTGTATCCTTCCAACGTGGTCCTTACCCAGAAATCCACTGCGCGAGTTAGTTCACTGTCTACCCGATGCAGTGCCACCAGATCTTCGTGCGCCCACCTGCGGTTTATCTTCCGCAAGCCTTCTTGGGGCACCATCGCGCGTAACCTCCGCAACCAATTGTAAAGGTCCGTGGGGAACCTTCCCCAGAAAATTTCATACGTATCACTGGCTGAGTCAGAGAAAAGAACAAGCTCCTTGATCGCCGCCTCCTTTTTCTTGGTCAGCTCTGCTTGCTGAGCAATGAACTGGTCAAGATGATCATCCCACCATCGCCGTATCGCTCCTTCAAAAATCCTTGATACCATGATCTAGATCCCCTCAGAACATGCAGGTCCCGGCAACGGAACCATTTGTTGGCGAGAAGTCAAGTCTCGTGGACAAGACCCAGGTTCAAGAGTTGTGGCCAGAAAAGGGGTCCGGTGTAGTCTAGGAACACGCCGGCATTTTCACCCTACTCTAGGGAGCAATGCGTCTCACCCGAGGCGTGCCACAACCACATGTAGAAGGGGATGAGATCAATGGCAAGGAACAAACCCGCAACCCATGAAGGACAGTGCATCGATTACATATCCAGAGTTATATACGCGAGATCACTTAATAAGCATTCAGAATTTGCAAATAAAATTTTAAACCAGCATAAACACATTACAAGCACATAAACATCTTATTGAGACAGCAACCTTCCATTATATTAATCTCTTTGCAAAACACACGATTACATGGCATTCTCACTGATAGCTTACAAATCTGATACAGATGCATTTCGGAACAGAAAGGCAGAATGGAGAAGATGAAGAACCATAGGAAGGACATGCATGATTCTTCCACAATCTCTCTGTGCGTCTTTCCCTGTCTCGAGCCTCGCAACCTCTTCAGCATTCTCTTTGTTTCAGCCGGGTGACTGTTATTTATTCACCCGCTCTTGCGACTATCAGTTCCTCTGTGTCTTTACTTCAGCTTCTCCCGGCTTCTCTCCTGTTATCTGCGTGTTCCACTTTCTGTCTTCTGTTGTGTGTTTCCTTCATCTGCACTTGTCCCTGTTCTATCTCCAACTATCGCATGCTTCCGCGCCACCTTGATAGCTCCGCGACTCCTGGTAGTTGTGGCGCGGTCGCGGTTGCCATGTGTATTCATACCGCAACTCGAAAAAGGGTCAAAATTCAAAATGTCTTAGCCAAGATTTCAAAACTAAACAAAAACAAGGGCCCCAACATGTCCACCAAACGCTCCCAATGCCCTAGGTCATCATTCTCAACTCGTGGGTTGTACATACTCCGCCCCTTAAAATAATACTATAGTCCCCGATAGTTCTACCATCATCGTCACATCATATCATCGCAATATGTCGTCACAATTTTCGTCACAATGAATCATCACACAATATCGTCGCAACATATCGTCACATAAACCATCAAAGTTTATGTATAACATATCCATGGGAAACATCTCCTCAATCCATGATCATCAACACATCCATCGCAATCACCACATGTTATACCATCATGGGAATTCAATCTCTACATCATGTCCACATGCTACTACAACATATATCGTCCATATCATGTGAATATCTCTATCAAGTACTCCAACCGACTCAACATAACAAAAACTGCTATGTATCCAACATAAGTCGGCACACTGTGTGCTCTCATAATTGGAACTAGTTATATGTCCAGTCCAACCATATGTTCTCATCATGATAATTTACATCCTCATACCATGCGTTACTTGTTCCTCTCTCATCTTGTTACATCTGTCAACTCAATCAAGAATCCATCCCATATGAGTATAAAGTAAGCCATGTTTAGGTCCATGAAATAATATTCATCTCATCTGCAACATGTTGTTCATCAAGAAAGACATCTCTATCTAAAATGTTCTTCCCATGATGCTAATATCCATGTGTTGTTCAAAATACAGTCACGACCATCAAACATCATCCATGTGTGAAAGGTCCCCCTCAAATCCATCAAGAACATCCTCTAAACAATGTTCCTTATCTAGGTCTATGAAGCTTCTATGTTCATCTCATCTGCAATATGCATCCAACATGTGTATCAAAGTTAAGTAAAGAAGACTCAACCCATGCCCAAGTGTATACCTTACCAAGGCATATCATTGTTACATCTCCTAAAGCTCCAAAGTGACCTGTTGATCATCTCCATCAAGTGGCTCCTCACAAACACACCCCATAAATGTACTCAAAGGTATGCATCCCATAATGCATCAAAATCAAGACCAATATTGATCTCAGCTACTCAATGAACTAGGTAATGCAAGATCACTATAGTATGAAGCCTTCAATGAATACAACTCATCATGAACTCCCATCAGCCCACCAATAAAGGTATGTAGTCCATGTCCATGACTTTGGTTGCCCATGTGTCCATCCAAGTGGAATCAACTCAAATCTAGTCATTCATAAGTATATAGTATGGGTAAAGTGCCCTTGGTCACTTCTACCAAAAATCATCGTGAGTACTTCCTTCAAGGCTTCTCCCCCACTAAAGGTGCACCAAGATTTCCTTCTTGGTTGTAATCCATGAATAGTCTACCCAAATAGTGTGCCCTACCACCAAGGTAGTCCATGAGTCATGCCGAGCACCTAACCAATTCCATGTGTCTAATTTTTACCTTTCCATCACAAATATCATCAAGTTCCTCCCTTGTCCTAGGCATTTGAACCTACTAGAGTGAGGTCAAATATTTCCCTATTAAGGTTTGCAAGATTCAATTCTCCTTGATTATCCAATGTAAAAGGTCTCATGATGGTCATCCATAGAGTGATCATCCATGGTGGTGGAAAATAAGTTATCTTCTTTCTCATCCCTACATGCAGTCCATCCTCCAAATGATCCAATGAAACACAAGCCATATCTCCATGAAGACTCTCTAAGTGAGTGTCCTCCATCCTCATCAATGTCTTCAATGTGCTTGATCCTAGTAAAAATTGCCCATTAAGATCCTCCTTGATCATGGTCACACTTGCATAATCTTCATGTGGTTCATCCACCAATGCCTGCAATGTGTTTGGTATAGGTTCAAATTGTTCCGCAATTTATTCCTTGATCACTTCTGCATATTTAACATCCTCATGAGAATCATCCATCACTGATGCTTGCAATGTGATTGGCCCTAGTCCAACCTGTTCATCAAGTTAATCCTTGACTTCTACCACATATGAAACATCCTTGTGAGAATCAACCATGAATGCTTGTAATGTGCTTGGTCTTGGTCCAACTTGTTCATCAAGTTATTCCTTCACTTCTATCACATTCACAACATTATTTGTTTTGGCCAAAGTAGGTCTCATCCTCCTATGGTTCTTATCTTCAAGCTTGACATGCTCTTCCCAGCGTGCCTGTAGCTCATAACATAATTCCATCCTTTCATTGAAATGGTCCATCTTCCCTCTAAATCAATTGAATTCATATTGGTTTGGGTCAGATACCCATTCCTTGCACAAGGCCATAAGGGCATTATATGCCTCATCACCCTCTTCAGTAATTCTTTTCCAAGTCTTCAAGCTTAGTCTGAATCCATGGGATTTTCTCTTTAAGCTACCTTATCCAGTGTAAGGCCTCACAATTCTTCTCCTAGAATTCTTCCCAACTTAGCATGTCTCCTTTTGTAGCTTTAGCTCTGACAAATGTATTACCTTTTCCAAGGTCTCAAAATACCAACTTCAACACCCCCTGCAGCCCTGCAACTATGTCCCTGCTTCAATAATAAAAAGCCCTGAAAAGGTAGCTCTGATACCAACTGATGCACAACAATAGTGGGATCAGGATTTCAATAATAAAGTACCTCAACTTGACCTGAATCAATGCTCTAATACCAACTGATGCACAAAAATAGTGGGATCAAATTTTCAATAATCAATCACCTCAACTCACCCTAAAACAGTGCTCTGATATGAACTGATGCACAACACTATTGGGATCAGACTTTCACTAATAAAGAACCTCAAATCGCCCTGAAGTATGTGGAAAATAATTGATTGGTGTTATCGGATCTGGAGGTTCCCATAGGAAAACTCATCCCAGGAGACCTTCCCCTGAAGTATAAAGTTGTAGGTAATGTAAAACCACCAGGATGACTCAGAGCTAGGAGTACATGGAATTGGAAATAACAAGTATGTACGTGGGAAATATTAGCATGCAAATATGAAGCCGACGACCAATTTTAAAGACACATGAATTATGTAGCGAACCCACATGAAACGTAATCCCAGAAGGGCCACCCTAGATGTGTTTATAAAGTCATGCCAAGGAATAAAGTTCAGGGGCTAAGGATGGCACCAGGACTTGATGCAACATTGTGACCGAGGAAGCGAAAGTTTGTTGTGTTAAATTAGCCCTCAGAGCTTAGAGCGAAATACGCCCATGGTAAGTTATATGTGGCAAAGAGTCGTTAAAGAATTTTGGGCTATGTTGAAGGCAAAAGTATGAATGGATTGGGAGCATTTAAAATTTGGAATTTATGCCATATAAATCATACGTATAAAATATTTAAAGGAAAGGAATGAATGAATTGGAAACATTAATAACAACATGGAAATTTTGAAGGAGAATCTAGCATAATGGATATATTTGGTGATACACCAGATTTAGATAGTCACTACTAAACCCTGATAAAAATTCCAGAATAGAAAAATTGAGCAATTAAACTCAGGTTTTCTTGTAGATATATAGAAGAAGAGTTTGAATACCTGAAATAAGTATGAAGTGGGTTAAAATAAAGATTCATGAAAGAATTCAACTGTAAGATAAATAAATATCAAAGAACCAAAACTACCAGTCCAAATTATTTGTAAGATGGTTGTTGTTAGTGTGTGTCAGACTAATGTTGTTGGTGTTTCCGGTGAGTTTATTAGTGGTAAGAGATTGTTGAAGGTGATTGGGGTGAGTGATTAAGTGATAAATGTATTTTTTTATCTAAGGAAGTGTCCTTCATGATTTGAGTTTGAAAATTGTATGAAAGATGAATCATTGAGGTCAAGGAAGTTTTAGCTTGCAGATGAGGAGTTGTAGCTCCTTACAGTAGTTTCTTGTAAGAGTTAATGGTTGGAGCTCCTTTTAGTGGTGTCTATGTTGAAAGTGTTGTATGCCACCAAAAATCAAGGGGTCTCCCTGGTATGAATTCCCAATTACACCTCAGACCATTTGGAGTAGGAGTCCCATATGAGAGATAGGCTCGACTACCATATTCTTAATGATTTTCCTTGGCTACAATGAATGACACAAGAGAAACAAATATAATTTCAAGGTAAAAAAGTAAGTTATCCTTTTGATGTATTAAATTCCAAAGTGGATAATGGTTCTTTCAAAGAATAGGGAGAGAAAGTGAGTCTTTAAAAGAATAGTAATAGTACTATCCTTGTAAAGACACACACATATATCTAAAAGAATCGTTAGTTATTTTGCGAAATAGTTCAAAAAGAAATAATGATCATGAAAAAAATCCTACACACATTTCAAATATTCACACTAAATACAAAACAATAGCTCATTTAAATTAGTATGTAGAAACTTATACATACACGAAAAACAATGAAATAATAATTTTACATCATTCACAACATATGCATGAAATGTGTCAACTCCAAGAGATTTTAATTATAAAGTGAAAGTCCCAAGTTACACCATTACAATGATACAACACTGAATTCCAATAGTGGAACGTTAAGCAACTACTTTCTTCTTAAAAGACTAATGTTATCTGCTATGCCTAGCTTTCCAAGCCAAGGTGAAAAGTCCTTTGCTTGAGCTATAAGGGTGTATATATTGTTAGCACTCCATAATTTCTCCAGCCTGAGGAGAGAAACTCATAGGTAACCAAAAACCACTTGGAAGTTGGAATCTAGCCCTTCCAACTTTAGAGAGGGACCTATTTATCTATAATGTTCAACTACTATGATATTAGGCTAGGTATGTTGCTCAATAGGGTATAAATTTTCGAATATTTTCTAGTACGAAAGGAGACAGATCCATTGGGCATGGAGTCATGTTTATCTGATTATGTTTTTAGTGTTAATATGAAGAGAAACATGAACTTATACAGAGGCAAGGTAGGTAGTCTCTTTGGAATTTTTTAATTTAAATTCGTTGTAGGAGGGTAAGTGGAAGATAAATGGAAAATTAAAAACAAAGCATCAGACAACAAGATGAATTCTAAATGTAATTTTAGTAGAAAACATAGATATATAGAAAATTGAATCACAACACTATTTAAAGTGAATTATGAGTCAATATATTTGTTTAACTAAACAACAAGACACATTTCAAATCATAATTTTTATAGAATATAACTTACAAAAGAAATAAAACACATCTCCTAAGAAACTGACACAAGAAACCCTTTAAATTCCACCTCTGCCTTTCATTCACTGTAAAATATATCAAAATAAGTGTATTACACAATGTCTCTTCTCTTGAAATTAACCAAACCTTTTCTCAATTACATTCAAATCATAAATAAACTAAAATGAGTCAATTCCCACCTCTAGGGGTCGAATTCCTCATTAGGATTTTATGTTTCAACCTAATGAAATGAAAACATATCTTCTTTTTGAAAATTAGCGATTTTTTGACTAATATTTCCAAACATATTTACATTAAATTCTCACTACAAATTGATCCTATGAGTCATTAGATGCTTCATAATATTTACCATTATCATAAAAAACAAGTTACAAGAGGTTTTGACTTGAATAACTTGACCAAAATAATGTTTGTGTGAAAGCGCAAAGAAAAGGCGCAACACTCCAAGATTATACTATTTCCAGTCATCAGTTGGCATGTTGAGGGTATTGGGATGGCATGTAATGTTCCATACAACATTTCAACCCCATGATAAAAATTTTGGGCTGAGCACAAACCTTCAAACCCAAAACCTTCTTCTTGTAGCAGAAACACAACGCAATTGCACAATGCACCTCCATCTTCATGACATGACCCAACACTGATCTTTTGTCAGAGAAAAATGAATTAGAGAGGATTCAAATAGTCACAAAAATCCTCCTACATGTCTTTATTCAAGTACCAAATGCCAAAAACCATGATTTATTCATCAAAATGAGTGCCTTGGTAAAAGCGCAACACCTGTCTGCAAGTGTAGCACTTCGCTAGCCTCCTTTGTGCAATGAAGTCCGATCAACATGTAGTAAGATTCCAATGGAGAAATGAAAGGGATTTGAGGTATATCTGAAGATTAATCATGCATTTTAACTCCAAAGGTGGTTGAATGCGAATTTTATGGGCGATGATTACGATTTTGAACTTGAATGATGAATGTGCAACACTTTGTCAGAAGCGTAGCGATGTGCTCCTAATCGCTGTACCTGAGCACTGTCATAAATGATTGTAATTTGACACTCTAAATGACTTAAGGGACCCCACAAATCTATGCCAATGATGATAAGACATTACAAGGTTACTTCACTCATGATTTTTTGGTGAAACATGACCCTAGACTCATTTAAATTTACCTCTTTGGATACTAATGACTATTTTCATGACTCTTCACACACTTTGACATATTTACATTGAATAATGAAAATTTTACTATAATCTAAGACCCATAGCTTGATCTTCTAAAATATCATAAGAAAACTTTTATACATTTGTAAAATAAACTTGAAATAAAAAACTTGTTTTATGACTACTATGACTATAGGAAACTAACATTGTATCCAATGGGGATGGCATCCTTCATGCGAGGTGCCAAGAACATTGTAGACCATGTTCCTAACCATTGGTCTTATTGAATCCTTAGCTTGACTCAAATTGACTCAAAAAATGATTACATTCTTAAAATGACAGCAATCCATCAAAATATTAGGGCCTTCTCTTTGAACTTCAAATTCTGCTAACGAATGCTCACACCTGAAAACTAAAAAATAATACCAGTTTTCTGAAACAAACTGTTGGAAACTAGAACTATGCTAAAATGAAAATATGAAACGTACCAAAAAATATGCTCAAACCATTGAGCTTATTCACACACCTACTCACTCTTAACTGGCCCAAAAGTTGTTTGATCAAGTGAAATCAAAGATCCAATGCAACCATATAAGCACTTTTTCCACTAATTTAATTCCCTGCATGCGCTCACCTAGATGAAAAAAGAGAAGCCTACTTGAAGACATATTCAATAAAAAATTGCAAATAGATTCAACTTTAATAGGTTTTAAGAAGTTAGGCCCACTTTTTGACTCAAAGAACGTTGAAAAAGGATCCTCAAACGAATGAACACTTAAGTTCAGCTCATCCAAACAATTGAAATTCTGATCTAGGTGGTCTAC
This sequence comes from Pinus albicaulis, assembly GCA_034641835.2. NCBI lineage: Eukaryota > Viridiplantae > Streptophyta > Pinopsida > Pinales > Pinaceae > Pinus > Pinus albicaulis. The sequence continues at coordinate 621,062,110 of CM076582.1, forward strand.
ATAACATGAATAAAAACCTTTATATGCATCCTTTAGTTCATGCAATTTCATCTTATAGCTGTCATGATAAGGATGCAAACCTTCATTTAGCTTTTGTATTGAAAACCCCGTTGGAAAAAACAATAATGCTGGCTTAAGGACTAAGTCTTCATCACCCCTATTTTCAGGCTCACAGCTAACTAAAGGAGGAGAAATTTGACTACATAAACCATTCAAATAACTGGCTATTGGATCATTGAAAACTTGAGAATACTGTTGCAATTTATTGTGTATTGGTTCCAAGGAGACTATATGATCTTTCATAAGTTCACCATCCTTTGCCTTAGTGAAAGTTTTAAAATTTGTCTTCGAGACCTCAAATGAAACAAAACTTAAGGGTAGAGATTTTCCATCAACAACCTCCTTTTTTTCCTTATGTTCAATTTCAAAACTATAAGATTACTAAACACTGTGAAAGTTCTCCTTCAGTAATTGAAATGAAGCAAAACACAAGGGAAAATTTTCTTCACTTAATTCAATATTTTCTTCATGTTCTTCATTGCTGTCATAACTGACACATGCAATCTGAATTCTTTCTTTAAGTTGTTGTAACTGAAAATTCTCTTACTGATAACATGTCACTAGTTTCTCTTCCTGACTGTCTTCAAGTGAATATATAAAGCAATTAGTTTCTAGCTCATGGTGACAAGACTCAACAACAAAACATTTTGGGCCAACAACCTCTCCTTCTTTTGCAAAATTTGCTTGGAAAGGATGTCTTATCCGTTGCTAATTTCCTAGGTTCTTTTGTTCTCCAACAAGAACTTTGTCTGCCAAAGTCATCCTTTCCATCATATTTTCCATCGTTTTCACCAAAGTATCTAGCTTGGTATTTGATGATGTTGATGGCTCCTCCTTTACACCTTCCCTCCTTTCAACTTTCATTTTGGACTCTTTGGCCAACAATTTTTCTTCCAAACTAACAACATTTTTTTTCATATCCTCCAAAGTGACTATATTCCTTTCCCTGAGCTAATAAGAAAGATCAACATCAAATCCATCAGGGTAATGAAGCATACCCAACCCCGGGGGAGGTTTTATATCAACATGTATGGAATTGTAAACTTTATTAAATTTGGCTAAGAAATCTTGAACTGTCTCACCTGGATACCTCTTTAGGCTCTCATTTTCATCCAGAATCTAGAAAGGGTTTTTCTTAACCTCCCATCTGTCAAGGAAAGTGTGCTCAAACTGTTGGAAGTTGGTAATATTCCCAGATGGATATTTCTAAACCATCTATTAGTTTCTCCTTGCAATGATTGGGAAAAATATCTCATACATACATAATATTGTTCAACTTAGAAAAGGTCACGAAAATGTTCAAAGCCCTAATTGTGTTTTTCAGCTGAGATGTTGTCAAGTTCTCCATCAAACATAGGCTCATGATTAAAATGATTTGAAGGAAATTCATGGAGGACAAAAGGTAATTTTAGGGGTTTATATCTCTATTGAAACTTGGAAGATATAGTATCTGGTACAAAAGGTATGAAAATGGCTTGGGTCACATGAGGTTCATAAAACTAATCATGGAATCCTTTTCAACATCAATAGTGAAAGGAAAATAAGATGTATTTACAACTTTAAAAGAGGGAAGATGAATTCAGATTTATGGTCATCATTAGAATATGACAAGTATAGGAAAAATATTTTAACATGTTCAGGAAAGGACAAAGGTATATCATGAAAAAGAATAATATTTCTTGAAAAAAATTGAAAATTTGATACCAATTCTTTCTGAAATATCCCTCCATTTCTCTGTCAACTATTATTTGAATCTGAATGTAACATTGATTGGAATTTCCAAGTGAATGGTATAGCCTCCTTATGTCTAACTCCTATCCACCATCAACATGTAGAAAATATCTAACACAACTATAATACCATGTATAAATTATATCAATGGATTCAATCCGATCATGTAATGTAATAAAACAAGATACTGAATCCTTCTACTATATTTTTGGAATATACACGATCGCTCAATCACATGAAAATAAGAGAAAGAAATTATCAATCAAACAACACAAGATATTCCTGGGGAAAGCACCTGCTCAAAACCCCTCTATCATTTATTGTACATAGTCAAAGAATCATGAAACAATACAATGCTTTCTCACACCGAGAAAATCCTACACTACCAATCGTCTCACCCTGATCCTGCTCAAAATTGACTAGCAATTCTTAGGAAAAAATGACCAACACTTAGCCAATTATCAACCCTTTCTTAGCCCATCCTTGCTCATGCAATCCATAGGAAATTAATCCCTATTAAATAGGATAATAACCATTCCTTGATTTCCAAATTCATATGGAGCCCTCCTCTGACTTTATAATTGCGCTCGAGAAATTTGCTAATAATACAACTAATAGTTATCTTCCCTTTAACCTCTGTCTAAATTGGGTCATCATCAGAATTGACATGCATGAAACTATAAATAGTGAATCATAAGTTACTTTGTATATCACTACCTATGAATTAAATTAAATTTAATTCACTTGACCTCTCACTAGCTCATCACTCAATTAGAACTAGTTAACCTGATTTTAACTCAATTAAATTGAGCTAACTGATTACACTCACAACACACTAGTGCATTAACTGCAATTGGACCCTGAAAATAATAGAATCACTATACATGCCTCACCTTTGAACCTCAACTCGAAATTATTGAGCTAACTAAGTTTCAAACCCATTTGAGCTAACTAAATTATTGAGCTCAATAGGGTATAAATTTTCAAAGATTCGCTGGTAGGAAAGGAGAAAAATCCATTGGGCATGGAGTCATGTCTATGTGATTATGTTTTCAAAGATAAGATGAAGAGAAATAGGAGCTTATATAGGGGAAAGGTAGGTAGTCTCTTTGGATTTTTTCAGTTTAAATTCATTGTAGGAGGGTGAGTGGAAGATAAAGGGAAAATGACAAACATAGCATCAAACAACAACATGAATTCTAAATGTTATTTTAGTAGAAAGAATAAATGTATAGAAAACTAAAACAGAGCACTATTTGAAGTGAATTATGAGTCAATATAATTTTTTAAATAAAAAAAAGACACATTTGCGAGCATTATTGTTATATAAGATAACTTACAAAACAAAGAAAACACATCTCCGAAGCAACTAACACAAGAATCCCTGTAAATTCCACCTTGGTCTTTTATTCATTGTAAAATATATCAAAATAAGTGTATTACACAATGTATCTTATTCTGAACCTGACCAACCCTTTGATCAATTACATTCACATCATAAATATGCTAAAATGAGTCAGTTCCCACCTCTAGGGGTCAAATTCCTCATTAGGATTTTCTGTTTCTATCTAATGCAATGAAAATACAACTGCTTTCTGAAAATTGGGCGCTATTTGAATAATATTTTATAAGCATATTTACATTAAATTCTAGTCCAAATTGATCCTATGATTCATTTTGTGCTTCATAATATTTACCATCATCCTAAAAACAAATTACAAGGGTTTTTTGCTTCAATAACTTGGCCAAAATGATGAATATGTTAAAGCGTAGTGAAAAAATCAAAACCTCCATGATTCTACTATCTCTTTTCATCATATAACATGATGAGGGTACTTGGATGGCATGGAATGGTCCATACTATGTTTCAAACCCATGAGAAAACTTTTAGGACGAACACAAACCTTCAAACACCAAACATTCTTCTTGTTTTAGAAATGCAGCGCAGTTGCACAACGCACCTTCATCGTCATGACATGACCCAAAAATGATCTTATGACTGAGAAAAATGACTTCAAGAGGATTAATATAAAAAAAAAAAAAAAAACCTCCTAAAATTCTTCATTCAAGGACCAAATTCCAAAAGCAATGATTTCTTCATCAAGATGAGTGTCTTGGTAAAAGTGCAACACATGTCTACAAGCGGAATGCTTCCCCTGCCTCCTTTGCACACCGAACTAAGATCACCATGTAGTAAGCTTCTAATGAATAAAAGGAAGGTCTCTGAGGTAACTTCTAATATTAATCATGAATTTGAACTACCAAGGTGTTTGAATGCAAATTTTATGGGTGATGATTATGATTTTAAACTTTAATGATGAATGTGCAACACTTTTTCAGAAGCGTAGGGCTATCCTCCTAACTGTTGTACCAGAGTGATGTCATGAATGATTGTAATTTGACACTCTAACTTACTTAAGGGACCCTACAAATATGTGTTATTGATGATAATACATGACAACATGACCTCACTCATTATTTTTTGGTGAAACATGACCCTAAACTCATTTAACTAGACCTATTAGGATACTAATGACTATTTTTCTGACTCTTCACACACTTTTATATATTGAAATTCATTAATGAATTTTTTTTCTAAACTAAGACCCATAGCTTGATCCTATACAAAATCATAGCCAAACCTTTATACATTTTTCAAATAAACTTGAAAGACAAAACTTGTTTTCTGACTACTATGACTATAGGAAACTAACATATATAAAAAATGAGGTGACTCTCCACCTCCCTTGTGACTCTTTGGATTCCCTCATGAATCATGAGGTCCCATGTGACTTTTAAAATTTCTATGAGCCCTTTGAGCTTCTACATGACTCTTCATATTCTTTGTGTGACCCTTGGCATTTCACACGTTTTACATTTTCTCATTTTTTAAAATAAAATATTACATGTGACAAAATACAATGACAGATATTAATTTATTATTCATATTGGGTCATGATATTTTTTTCATCCATCTCGATGCATTCAGAGTGGAAAAAGTGGAGGAATCAACTAATGGGACCATTTTTTCTGGTGGGACCTAGTTTGGAAAAACAAGGTTTGAAATCTTCTGAGAGCGTTTTGAGGTATCAAATGAAGTTTTTTGGGGGTAAAATTTTTTGATTTGGTGCCAAACCATTTAATTCTATTCAACACTTGTAGTTATTTTCGACGGGTCAAGAAGTATGTCAATCAAAGTCCGTATGAAAAAATTATAACAATCATAAGTTGACCTTCCTATTTTCACACCTATAGCTTGAGAGGATGTTGCGCCAGACCCCATTATTCATGGAAAAGGGGCTAGCCACATGTTTCTGATGTCAAATACTCTAGAAGAGTGTATATTGTAATTCTAGTTAAGATTTGATGTAGTCGAAATTAACCACTAGTAGGCTATCAGGCTGTGTTATAACTGGGTCATTAGGAGGAAGAGACATTCCATTCTTTTGAGAGCATTTTGTTCCATAACTAAGCAAAGATAGCTGGGAAAGATAGGAGGTAGAGAAAACAAATAGGATTTGTGCACTATATTATCCCATGGTCCACATGCATTACTTATTTGTACCTACGGCCATATTTCGAGGCAAATAAAGAGAGAGAAGCGACCTCACCTTTCAGTTGGGTTTTCTCCCAAAAGGGTTTTCCAGAGAGCATATCTTGTGTCTTATGTGAGTGTGTGAGATTATTTTTTCATTATCTACTTTTTTGCATAATTTCCATTCACATGCATGCACTAATTACAGTCAAATTTATATATCTATAAGTTTAATAAACCCGTAATAGTGCAAAAATTTATAATTTTAATATACTATTATAAGATCTGCTGTGAAGAACTATCTAGTGGTGACATGGAACCTCATTGTAGTATATCAATACCAATATTTTGTCCTTGCTGCTATCTTCACATCTTTGTGATTGGCCTTTGTTGTTCTTCAATTTCATTCTCCAAGAGGCTAGTTAGAATATGGAGTCTTCCGTGTCATCTTGATCTTGCTTCTTTGGTCATGGTATAGTGTCCCTTTATCTCTTTCTTTAAGATACTTTTAGGTCTACAACTTCATAATTTTATTCATGTAACATCTCCTTGGTATCCTCCTTTAGTACCATCTTGTCATGTCAAGATAATAACACCTGCAAATATATTTCACTCATGACAAGATGAAATCAATCCCAAAATCTCCTAGTCTATATTGTTTCTCATGCAACATACTGATTGAGTTGGGACAATGTGTAGGATTGAGGAGGAGGCCTAAGGATTGCGCAATGTGTAGGAGCAGGAGACATGGAGTGTGGATCTAGGCTCAATGACTGTGCATTGCACAATGGTTGAGATACAAGGAGGTATGATTGTGTATATGGGGAACTTAGGGAGGCATGGATGGCATGATTTCTCATTGTGATTGTGTAGTGCGTATTTCTAAGAGGAAGGATCAATGCATTATGGAGTTCAGCACTGCAGAGGCTGAGTCATGACCTGGCTACTAACTGAAAGTGTGCAATGCATAGTGGAGGCATGATTGGGCAAGGATTGATATTGCACACTGCACAGTTGATGGAGGAAATTCACTATGATTTCATAATGTGCAGTTATAGGAGGAAGAGGATGCTTGATTTTGGCTTATGACTGGGCAGTGTGTAGTTCCAGGTGGCTATTCGGGCAAGTTTCTATGACAATAATACTCCAAAATTGACGAAGTGTTGAATCAATAAGGCAAAAGGATGAGAGTAGAGTATGTAAAAATACTTGAACATGATCACACACCCTCAAACAACCAACCACATGAAGATTAAACACTCAACACCCAAAATCAACATGTATCCATCGAAATGAAAACAAAATGACAATTGCCCCCAAGTGTGACACTTAGGATAAACCTTTCGACACAAGTGTCAACTATAATAAGAAATTGAAAAATACCTTTCAAATTATTCCAATGCATGTCCATATGATTTATATAATCCATTAACACAAATGAAATCACTAGAGCTATCTCTTAAAGGTGTGTCGTTATTTCCTTTCACAAAGAACGAAACTTCCATTAACAAAAGACAACACTTGGAATTCCTTCAAATATGGACTTAGCAACTTAGGGATAAAGCATGGGGTGACTATAAAAAATATAAATGATAGTTCATATGATAAAAGGGAAGCTCCAAAATTTGAATATAGGCCAAAATTTGGAGGATGTTGTAGCAGCGACAACACTTGGCGATTCACTAGAAGGATCAAAACTTCTCTGTTCAAGTATAGCTTTATGCATAATGTCTATTCTTTCTGAAAGTATTGATTCCTTTTGTGGATTACCTTATCTTTCCCATTCATCCTTGTTATAGGAATAGTCTCTCCTATTCCCTTTCTCAAATAAACAAAATTACAAAGCTTACCCTATCACAATTGTTTCATTCTGGGAGAAGGATAATATGTAGTCGCGAGTTTGAAATGATTAGAGTTTTAGTTCCATCTATGATGTTGTTCCACTACCAGCAGGCCTGTTTAGTACCCCAATGGAGTCACTATAGGAACACAAGGGTTTTTTTCGCTAGTAACAAGCCTGTTCAATACCTTTGTGAAGTTGCTTGATTCACCTCTTTGCGTACGAAGCCTTTCTCTTATTTCACCCCTTATTTTATTTTCAATATCATCATTGGAATTTTATTGACATTTATATCGCCAGGGTGGAAAAGAAATCCCACCTTATTTAGATAAAAATATGTTATTCCTTCAGATACTATTATATACCCATGAAATTAGTATACTCACCTTTGATCTTTTCATTTCCCTTCTCTACTCAATTGGATCTACATGAAAAAACATCATTCAATTATAATACCAAGTCAAGGAATGCAGGTACTAAAATATATATATATGTGCATCATGGTTATTCTTAAATCATTCCATTCTAATGGCTTGTATTTTCCATTTAGACATCATTGACCTTAAAGATATCAGACCCAAGAGCAGAAGAGGGAAAAAGTTAACCAAGTGTTGTTGTATGCAACAAAGCCCTTTAAAACTCTTGTCATGTTATTCAAAACTAGAAATAACACTTCCACACAAGATCTTATTTACAAAACTAAAAAATCAAAAGGATAAAGGAAAAAAAAACATGACATTATAATAGCCTTGGTGAAAATTCCACGTAATAAAAGTTAATAAATGAAAAATATTAACCACGGTTATGGTACATGTATTCCAAGCTAAATTTTGGCCAAAAAAATCCTAGTGTGGGTGTTCATTTGGCTTATTATGGCTAAGGAAATTGGAAAAGGCAATGACAAAGGATTTGGAAAGGAAAAGTGGAAATACTTGGCATTTTATTTATACAAATAATCGAAATTAGGAGAACAAGAAGGTGGAAGGTCATAGGTTGCATGTGAGGAGGAAAATAATGAAAATTGAAGAAAATAGAGGCCTAATTGATAAAAAGGCTTCTGAGGATCAGTTGGTGCCTTTTGTCAGTTCTGCTTTGGAGCTCTCTCTCTATTCTCTCTCTCACACTCTTGGACACTTAGAGTTTTCTTGGAGCATCTCAACATTGGATCAAGAAAGGAAAAGAAGGCAAAGAGGAAGAAAATGTCAAACAAGGAAGAGAAGGATCAAGCAACTGCAATGGGTTTTCTTGTAGGTATTGATTTTCATGTGTAATTTCCTTTCTATATTTGGTATTAATGGGTATGAATGATTGTTCTTGGTTCTTTTTTTGTCATTGACATGGGTTTTTCCAGGTGTGATTTTGTTTTCCAGCCTAGCATTTCCATTTCCAGATAGCCATGGTGTGATGGGGTTCTCATGTTTTGGTTGAGCTGGATTCTTGGATGGATTTGAAACTGAGTGAGGTGGATCTCTAAATGAAAGGAGACATGGCCTAGTGATCCCAAAACTAGACTGTGGATTGCAGTAAAGACACTCGCCTAGTGACCCCTGAAACAGACTGTGGGTTACGATAAAGCCAAGTATTTTGTGCCTTGGTGGGCCTAGGAATCCTCGACTGGGGAATGGTAGGATATATGGTAAATCATAGAGGTGGTTACCCTTGATTAGGTATAGGAATCCTTGCCAAGGAATGAAGGGATATACAATAAACCCTAGAGGGTAGTGTCTCGTGATCCCTAGATCATAATGTGGATTGCGGTAAAGTCTAGAGACTAGTAGACATGAAAATTCCTCATGGTGTAGGTGGAGAAATATGGTGGCATCCATTCTTGTTTATGGCCTAGTTATCTGGTGAGGATCGCAGTAAAGCCTATTTTTATTGATGATGGTGAGGTGGTTTAGACAAAAAGAGCCCTGGTTGGTTCTTTCAATTTGATTCCCACATTCATGCTTGGAATATGGCACAAGGGTGATTGGCTGAAGAGAGATTTGGCTGGGCCAATCTATGGTCGGGTGGAATGTGGTGGTCACATACCAGGTTGGATTTTTCATTCATGGATAAGAGTTCATTTCCTTGGTATTTTATGTGTAAATGTATTAGATTCTATGAAAAATTTATGGCTATTTTATCCTTAGTATTTTTGTTGTTTACATGCTGGTTATGAATGTGTTTTATGACAGTGAAAATGTGTGGTTCTCATCATGTTTTGATTTGTAAATGAATGAGCAATGAATATATTACCTAATAGATAATAATGTAGCTAATGATATAAATAATCAATGCTTCTTAGAGATTCTCAGATAAATATGATACCCCTATGTTTAGATATGTGGTTTAAACCTATATATTACATATTTGTGACATGTTTGACAACATGCCTGTCATGGTTAGTAGGGGTTCAATCAAGTCCTTGTACAAGTAATTACATTTTTATCATTATTCTGTTATTATATTCAATTTATGTAAGTGTCATGGAGTTCTGGGTAGTGACCTGTGCTCTAGGCCTAAAAAAGTGGCACAAAAATCAGGGTCGTAGGCACAAAACTACATGGAAAAGTCCCTAGTCACATGCATGCCCATGCTGTGTGAGCGATTGGAGGTTTCTAGTCACACTCTTTCCCATATCAAGGGAGTGAATGGGGGATTGATGCACTGAAAGGTTAGTTTGTATTAGGGCCTATCCTCCTAGAATGTTTGGAGGGATCCTGGGTGTCTTGTAGTAGGTGCAAAAGGTTTGTGTTGTTGTGTTCCATTGATTCCACTTCCCTAAATGACACATAGGGAGTTGAATCATATCAAAGTAACTCTATGTCACATGTTTACCCTGGTTGGACAATTAATTGGGTAGATGTGGGAGGACAGTGTTACAGAGTGGTATTAGAGCATAGTTCACCCCTTAGACTGGATGAGAGGTGTGTTGGTCATGCAGTCATGTCGGTTTCATATGTGTTCTCTATGCTTGTGGTCTATTTTCTTGTTTCTTATGCATGTTTTTTGTCATGGTTGTAGTGATGCCACCATGTGAAGGTTGATGGGGTTGTTTTGGAATGAGTCTTCGTGAGTGTATGATTGGTTATGCGTTGTTTATGCATGTCAAGTTCTTACGTGTTGTTAAGTGTATATTGGTATGGTCATTGTTTTCATGCATTAGGTCACGATGTGTGAATGATATGGTTGTGCATTGATAACTGTACTATGGTTGGAATGATGCTTAATTTTTTTTTTTTATCTATATGCTACATATTTACATGCTATTATGATTATATCTATACATGTATTACGTTTATTGGTTGATCCTCCTCGAATGAGGCTAAGGTATGTTGATTTGTTATGATTTCATTTAGCTGACATAGTATGCCTTACAGGAAAAAATCAAAATGACTAGAAAAATGGTATAATACAAAGTTTCTCCCTACGAATCAGATGAGAAAGGTGGCTTTAGGCACTCTTCTGACTTAGCAGACACCTTGAGGAGTTGGATGGAAAAAATAAGGATTTGTAAAGAAGATAATGACAAAATCATGTAGGCATAGGAAAAAGAAGTAGAATTCAATGCAATAATTCTTCAGAGTTTGTCAGAATTGAAGAGACAAGGACCACTTTGGATATCTATGGACAAGAGGATGGGGATAATCAGTCATATTATAGTAGGTTTGATGGTGGTCATAGGTCATATAGGGTTGGTATGATCAAAGATGGTATATTTTTGGATACTATAGATAGGAGAGGTGATGGACACAAGTACTATTCTAGTTCTAGTTTTGAAAGGCACTATTATCGTCATCGTTATCACCCTTATAGGAGTAGTGATAGGAGGTACCTTTTGTATAAGTTTAAGAAAGTGAATCCACCTACTTTTGATGGAGACTTGAAGAAGCCTAAGGATGCACATGATTGGTTAGTTGGCATGAATAAGCTCTTTCAGCTACATGAGTATGCAAAGAATATGAAGGCCAATGGTCATAATAGATATATTCAGATTGAAAGGGAAACCCAATATCTAGTGGGAATATGTAAAATGGGTCAGAGACATCAAGAAAAATGAGTTGAGTTGGCATGAATCTAATAAACTCTTTAGAAAGAAGTACTTGTCAGGAAGTTACTACAACAACAAAGCCAATAAATTCTATGAGCTTAAAATGGGATTGATGATAGATGATGATTATATGACCAAGTCCTTGGATCTATTGAGATATGCACCATATCTTAAATATGAAAAGGATAAATTTCAAATATTTGTCAGTGAATTTCCATTAGCATTTAGAGATCAGATTGATTATGATCAACCTCGGTGACTTGAGTAAGTTATTGGGAAACTAAAACAATGTTATGAGCAGTCAAAGTGTAAGAATGAATCTTGACAAGTATGGAAAGGAAAAGATAATGATAAAGGTAAAGGTAAATGGAAGCCAAAAATAACAAGGCCTCAAAATGCAGAAGATAAATAAAATGTGGCACCATACAAGAAGTTCAATGTAGCAAGACAAGGAAATGGGTCACAACAGCAGAATAGAGGTGATGGTACAAGATGGTTGGAGTGTTGGACATGTGGTAAGGAGCATCTTAAAATCGATTTTCCATAGAATCAAGGTGGTAGGCCTCATATATATAGTGCACATGAGGTGCAGACTGTTGGGGATGTTGGGCAGATCATTCCTCATATCTATATGACACTGGCTAATAGGTAGGCAGATCATCATGCATCTATCATTGAGATGGAAAATAATATTTGTGATCAATTTTCTTCTATTTTGATTGACCCTGGATCTAATTATAGTTATGTTAACCCTAACTTGGTGGATAAGTGTGGTTTGAATAAAGAAGTGCATGCAAAATATTGGCTAGTGAAGTTGGCTATAGGTACCGAGAATCGAGTTCATAATTGGTTAAGAGATTGTGCATTTGAGTTGAATGGTATGTCAACATCATCACATCTGAATGCATTACCGTTGGGGTCATATAATATGCTTTTTGGTATGGACTGGTTGCATATTCATAGGACTAAACTGGATTTTTATGACAAAGCCATTGAGTGCTTGGATGAAAATGTAGAGAAGAGAATCTTAATGGGTAAAAAGAAATCAATATCAATTAGGATGGTGAAGACTACGTAGGAAAAGCGAAGTTGTAGAAAAGGGTGTGTGTTATTTTCAGTGCACATTTCTAGTGATAAAGGTAAGGAGGATGAGGATGCAGAGATATTGAAAAAGTACCCTATCTTACAATAGCTTCAAGATGTTTTTACAGTAGAGATATCAGAGTTTCCTCCTCACAAAGAAGTGGAATTATCCATTGAGTTGGTACCATGGGAAGCACTAGCATCAAAGGCACCGTACATGATGATCACTCCAACGTTGGTAAAGATGAAGTTTCAGTTAAATAAAATGCTTGAAAAGGGATACATTATGCCAAGTGTATCACCTTGGGGTGCACCAGTCTTCTTTGTGAAGAAGAAGGATGGTACTCTCAGGTTGTGCATTGATTACATGCAATTGAACAAGGTGACCATCAATAACAAGTATCCATTACTAAGGATTGATGAATTATTTGATCAGTTAAAGGGATCATCAATGTTCTAAAATATTTATTTTAGATCTAGATATCATTAGGTATGCATCATGGAAGAGGACATTTAGACGAAAATTTTTCGAACTAGGTATGGGAATTACGAGTTTTTTGTAGTTCCATTTGGTTTGACGAATTCTCCATCTACCTTTATGTGCTTGATGAATAGTGTGTTGCATCCTCATATGGAAATTTTTTTATTGTATTCATTGATGAAATCATGATATATTCTAAGAATGAGGAAGAAAATTCCAAGCATTTAGCAATAGTATTGAGATTGTTGAGAGAGAATCAGTTATATTCTAAGCTTAGAAATGCAATTTCTTTCAGATTGAGGTACATTACTTGGGACATTTTATTTCCAAGGAAGGTATACCAGTGGATCCAAATAATATAAGGGCTATCATGGAGTGGGAATCTCCTAGAAATGTGGATGAGGTATGATAATTTATGGGGTTAGCAGGCTACTATAGGAGGTTCATCAGTAACTTCTCTTGCATTGAATATACTATTACATTGTTGCAAAGGAAAGGTAAGAAATTTTAATGGACAAAGGAACGTGAAAAAAGTTTTGAATAGTTGAAGCAATTGTTGAAAAATTATCCAGCGTTAAAGATTGCAGATCTAGACAAAGATTTTGTAGTGTGTACATAGGTTTGCAAGGGAGGGCTTGGTGTAGTCCTTATGCATAAAGGGAAAGTAGTATGCTACGAGTCACAACAAATGAATGAGAATGAGAAGAACTATTTGAAACATGATCTTGAGTTAGCAGTGAGCATTCATGCATTGAAGATGTGGAGGAACTATCTTCTTGGAAGGAGGTTTGTACAGATGAGTGATTACAGTGGGTTGAGATACTTGTTTGAGCAACCAAATCTAAATGCCAGGAAAGCTATAAGTTTGGACACCATTAGTGAGTTTGAATTTGAGATCAGGTATATTAAAGTTAAAGAGAACAAGGTTGTAGATTCTCTTAGTAGATGGATACATGTAAATCAAATTGCATCTATGAGTTCCTATGGGAAAAAATAACATGATCGTATTTTACAGGTAGGTCAGCAGGATGTCAGGTATATGGAGCTTAGGCACAAATTACAATAGAGTATAGGTACAAGTGTAGGTACAGGTGCACAGGATGTGGACTATCATCTCTCAGCAGATGGCTTGATCAGGTTTAGAGACTGGATATATGTGTCAGACAGTAGTGAGATCAAGATGGTGATCGTAAGGGAGTTTCATGCGAAACCATATTCAATTCACCCAAGCTACTAGAAGACATTGAATGCAGTAAAGAAATTATATTATTGGCCAAATATGAAGAAGGATGTGATATATTTTGGGCTAGATGTTTGGATTGTCAGCAAGTAAAGGCAAATTTTAGGCATCCGAGTGGACTACTACAACCGATTGAAATTCCAGAGTGGAAATGGGAGGTAATTTCCAAGGATTTCATTACAAGTTTGTTGAGGGCATCTAGACAACATGATTCCGTTATGGTTGTGGTGGATAAGTTGACTAAGGTAGCACACTTTATTCTAGTGAAGACTATGTATTCAACTAGTGATGTGGCATAGGTGTTCATCAGATATGTAGTTAGATTACATTGTGTTCCAAAGAAGATTGTGTCAAAAATGGATGCAAAGTTCACTTCCAAGTTTTGGAAGGAGTTGTTTGCAAGTTTAGGTACAAATTTGGCCTTCAGTACAACTTATCATCATCAGACATATGGACAGACTAAGAGGGTCAAAAGGATATTGGAGGACATGTTGAGGATGTATATGATGCATCAACAAAGGAGATGGGAGGAGTACCTTTCATTGGTTGAATTTTTTTCAATCAATGGTTACTAGGAGTCACTGAGGATGAGTATGTTTGAGGCATTGTATGGGAAAATTTTTAATACTCCCATCAGTTGGGGTGATCCGGAAAACATGGTAGTATTGGACTAGATATGTTAGTAGAAAAGGAACATGAAATGTAGGTGATCAAGAAGAATTTAAAGGAAACATAAGACAGGAAGAAAAATTATGCATATCGAAACATGTTTTTTAAGGAGTTTCAAGTTGGGGAATATGTTTACTTGCTCATTAATACAAAGAAGAGATCCTTGTGGATTGGATCATGTGCTAAGATGACACCTCAGTTTTGTGGACCTTTCAATATTCTTGAAAGGATTGGGCCAGTAGCCTATCGACTTGCAATTCCTTCGATAATTAAAGTTAGTGATGTTTTCCATGTTTCATTGCTTAAGAATCATTTTAAAGATTTTGATCATGTGATTGACTGGTATGTATTATAGGTGGATCTAGGTGGAGAATTCCAGTCGGAACCACAATGTATATTACAGAGAAAAGTGCTCATGCTCTAGAACTGAGAAGTTGAGCAGGTTAAAGTGTAGTGGAAGAACTTTGGGCCCGATGAATGTACATGGTAGATGGTGGATAAGATTTAGGTTATGAATCATTCCTTATTTGTTGGTTGAGTGAATTTTTTGGCATGTGTTTTGGTATATGTTGGTATGATGTTTTGTTATATGTACATATGTATATGGATGTAAATACCACCACAATTTTTATATAAATCTGAATAAGAAGTATGGTGTGATGTCATCATGGTTGTCGTGTGGTTATTGGTGTGCCCTGGAATTGCACCAAGAGTGTTGCAAATCCCAAGGGCTCCTCAACTCTATTTATCAACACGGGGTTCATACAAACTTAGAGGTGACAATGCTATATGCACAATACATGGGATTATACTCATGCCACCATCAACTATGACATTAGATCAGAGAATCCAAATACCATCCCTCCTATTGAACTATAATGAATCCTTTTTTAATGTAATTGACAAACTAATATGTCCTAAGAAAGTAGAGATGCTACTTGTAAGTGATAAATAGATTCTCATGGAATTTTAAAGAAAACCATTCTACTTGAATAAATAAGACTCTCTTAATTTACATCATTCATAAACTAACCTCAAAATCACATGTATCATCTACCTACTCACTCTTTCTAAAATAGTTTATTTCTACCATGTTTTTTCAGTGAGGAAAATGAATGGTTTGGGAGGTCTAGAGGCTTATTTTGGTGATCAAATCATAGCTTAAATTAATTATATATCCTACCAGAGCTGGAGTGGATATGGGAAGAAAATATGGTGTGAGAAAATGTTGGTATAGGCATGCTACAAGAGGCTACTACAGGAAGTTCTGTAATGCTACAGGAAGGCATGTAATGATACAGGAGGGATGTTGAGAGGGTTTTAGGTTGGGAATGAGGTCCTGAAGGTATGGAGAGGTGGATCAAGGTTTGGAAGAGTGGAGGAAGGTTGGGTAAGCCTCCCAGCCCGGCTCATGACATATCAGAGGCCTATCTTTCACTAGAATGAGTGCCCATGGTGTCTTAGAGTTACTAGGTAAAATGAATGTGAAAAAATAATTTTGAATAAGGGCTTGAGAGATGAGAGGAAGTGATGGAGGAGTTCAAGGTGGGGTTGAAGGAGGTTACCTTCCATACAGATGATCAACACAACCCCGCAGTTAGTCACACACATGCGGTCATTGATCATTAATACAATAACAATGAATATTATGGAAAATATTAGTTGAATTTAAATGACATGTATTCTATGCTTATAATCATTACTAAAATCATAGATATAGCTTCTAAACTACATAAAACAACTATGAATAAAGGAAACTATAATTCATCTTCTTCCAAGAAATCATAAACATAGTATTTTTTACTAAGACTATGAATCATTCCAACCAATCTCCCACAAGAGAGGTGGTGCTAAGCTTCCAATCACATATTTTTGTAACTAAACATATATTGAAATGAAATAATGCTATGAACTACTTAAAACTGAAATAAAAACACAAATACACAAGAGGTAACTAAGCCACTAGGTTGGGCCCAAACCCAAGAGTCTCAGCCCTCTGGAACTAACTCGGATGTAACTCAATAACAAAATTCTCATTATCATAAATTAAAATTATTATACATCAGATAAAAATTCAAAATAACAGTGCCAAAATCTTGAGCTCAATAGCTACCTAGCTGAAAACAAAACTGGAATCCTACTATGCTCTTTTTCTTGTTTATTTATAAAAGATGGTAGATTCTAGTAGATCCCTAACAAATAGGATTGATTGTGGATATTTCCCTTCATTAAATATCACATACACTAGTAGTGTCTTGGCTTCCAATGACCTCAAGTTTATGAGAAATATTCTTGTGATCTTGGGTTGATTTCGGGAGTTAAGAGGCTGGGAAACGCCCTAGATTCTCCCCTTGTTGTCTCCTTCAAGCCACTGCATGGAAAATATCTAAAAAATGCTCCATTCCCATGCAATTAAAACACATTAGGCCACATGCTATGACAAAAAAAAATTATCATTCTCAGTAGGCATAATATAACTAAAAATGTGAATAAATGTGATAAAGATATAGTTCTAAGGCTGGAGGATGGCATCATGACCCTTATAATGTACCTATTGATGAACCTCATC
Source organism: Pinus albicaulis (assembly GCA_034641835.2). Taxonomy (NCBI): domain Eukaryota; kingdom Viridiplantae; phylum Streptophyta; class Pinopsida; order Pinales; family Pinaceae; genus Pinus; species Pinus albicaulis. The sequence goes on from CM076582.1 coordinate 621,079,354, forward strand.
ATCACACCCCTGCTAAAATTATTCATAAACCTCTGAGAAACTCATTAATCTATGCACAAATCTCTTATGGCCCTGGTGGCCTCCCTAAAATCCAAAGGCACCATAGATGGTGGGGCTTATTGTGAGTAAAATCCTGCATTTTTCTCTACCTTAGTCCATTCCTTCTGCTCTTCTGATTGGTCCTTTCCTTTCTATAGTCCTAGCAACAAAGGTGGACTGAGTTTTAGTACTATCCATTTGATATTCATTATCTGCAAGACTCTCTTATAAAATGGTGTTTTCTCCAAGGCATTCCTTAGCCTTTCAGGAGATTTGTATTCTTTGGCCTTCATACTGTGCGGTAAATCATGCCATGTCCTCTAGAAAGGTTGAATATTGTTTATTCCTAAAAATCTAAAGGTATCCTCAAAGTGAATAATGGCTTTCTCTGAGGTTTTAATGTACTTGGGTGCCAAAAAAACATCATTGGAGATGAGGTTATGATTTCTAATGAGAACCTTGGGGCTCTTTGGCTCAGCTCTGATGTATAAAGTTCCCTTCTCCTATTTTTCCATTACTCTCTTCACCTACTCAACCCTTAATTCTTCATGTTCCAACCAAGATGCTAAATCCATTAGCTACATGTCTCCTAGTCTTGAATTGGGATCCCAATAGTTCATGTTTGTCAAGATGAAATTATGCATGTAGAATTAAACTACCTTTGATCTATACTCTACACTAGTTTGTTTGCAAAACTTAATAAACTACCTGTAGTCTTGGAAGGGAAGAGAACTATACCATGCTAGAGTTATGATTTGGTACGGCAGCCACTGGTGTTTGAGAAAGAGATAATATAATTTTGAAGGTTTCCTGCATTGTAGAGCCTCCATATAGAGACTTGTAATGGTGGAAAGTTGAGTTTCCTTCTCTTTCGTTTTCTCTTTTAGCCTCATATTCTCTTCCTATAGCTTCTCTTTTATCATAGGCTCCCTGAATATCATATCATAAAATTCCTTTCCCATATCATTTAATTTTTCTTCCATAAGTCACACATCTTCAACATCCTTTGATTTAACAATTTTCATCCACACGTGCATTCTTCTCCTCTATATCTCTAGCTCATAAAGAAGTGGAATTGAAAATTTTTCAGGGATGATCCTTCCCCCTTCAATGAATTTATATTAAGACCACATGCTAGGATGTGGACTAGGCTCTTAGAGATATGGGAAGTCCTTCTCAAATTTTTTTGGGGAGGATGTTTCCTCCTGTAGTTCACTTTTCTTGTCCTGTATTTTTTGTGGCATACTTTGTCCCTCCTGTGGCACATTTTTTCCCTCCTGTAGCACACTCTACCCCTTTTGTAGCACAACCTGCCCCTCTTGTAGCTTCCATTTTTCCTCTTTTTGGAGGGTTTCTTATGTCTTGGGTTGTTTGAACGTTGTTTAATTGGTGGTATGCCTATTCAAAAATGATACATGTGTCTTTTTTTTGGGTTCAGGAGAGGTGACCTCTTCAAATTTTCCTTCAGTGGGCCTACTTCCTCTTTCTTACTTGGTGATTCTTAAATGATTATGGGGACCCTTATGGGAGTTTATGGTCTCCCTTGTTTGATTCTAGTGCTTTTTATGTTCTTAAAATATAGGGGCCCTTGTCTTTGTCGCTTTCTCTTAGGATTAAAATGAGTGCCTAATGTAGATAAGGTTGAAAATACATCATATTTAATATTTCCTGGAGATACGCTTGTTTGTTGTGGTGGTTTCTATGCTTCTTTGGGTCCAATAGTTTCCTTAGGACTTAATGTTTCTTCCACTTGTTTCTACTCCTCTTCTATTTCAACTTATGTTTCTCCTTCCTCTGCCTTTGTTTCCTCTTTTTTCTCTATTTTTCTCTCTTCTTCTTTTGTAATTTCTGCCTCCTCTTCCTCCGTTTTTGTTTCTTCTTCCTCTTCTATTTTTCCATCCATACCTCCAATGATAGAGGAAAGTGTCTCCTCAAGGGTGATGGTTTGTGTCCCTATGAAAGTCTCCCTTTCAATATCCATAAATTTAGCTCATAGGACATGGATTCTAAAGTTTCTCAAACCAACCATCACTATCAATTTTGTGAGGCCATGGTGAGATAGATGTTGGTGTTTTCCCTCCCTCAACTTTTGACTCATCTCTATGTTGGTTATAGGAGAAAGTGTGGCACACTAAGTATTTGAGGAAGAGGCAATTATGCCTTGAATCTTAACTCATGAAGTAATTTGAAGTGGTAAGCATACACCACACTCATTATTCCTTCATAGGATATGTACTTGAGGATATGGTAAGCCACCTCATCCCAAGGATAAGGTAGGATTTCTCTTAAGACCCCATTCTTATCGTCAACAAGCTTCTCTTTTAAAATGAAGATTTTTTTTTCTAGTAGTGACACTCATGTATTTGACTTCCTTACTCCATTTGATCCATAGAGGTAGGGTTGTCACTCTGCTAATGGTTTTCAGGCTGAGAGAGAACTAAACCTCTTACCATAGTGGTGGAACTGTCCTCTCCTTTGGAATTCAATTCCATGGAAAATTCAAGAGTAAGGCCATCATCATACCCCTTTAAAAATTCAAACAATCCTAACCATTGGTGCATTCTCCACAGGATTATGTAGGTGAATCGTTTTAGTGTATGAAATTTCCCTCCTATTGAATCCCCTCCCCCCATATTTTTCTTGAGACAAGCAGGCTACCTTTGAGGAGGTTTTCAACCTACATGCCTGCCCTATGTTCCTCAGAGGAAGTTTTCACCTAAGGTTCTTTATTATTTATCTTCCTTTTTTTTGCTCCTGGTTTGCCTCAAAGAGGTTTTCAACCTTGGAGTTGGCCTCAGATGCCTCATAGAGGTTTTCATCTAGGCCTTTTGATTATTTGTTTTGTTTTGTTTTTTTATTTAAAATTTTTAGGAGTGATCTGGACTAGAAGCTATGAAAATCCAAATCACATTTAATTTTGTGTTGATTGAACTGATAGATTGTTCCTTTGACAGAGGTATTCTATATAAATTCAACCTTTGACCATTTACAAGGAAGGGAATTACTTCCTCATCAATGTTTCTGATCTATATAGATCCATTTTCATGGCACTTTTGTACTAGGTATGGACCCAACCATCTTTTCATTAGTTCCCTTTAAAATACTTGAACCTATAATCATATATCAGGGCCCAATCCCCTTCTTTAAAATTATTTTCCTTGATATTATTTTCATGCTAGACCTTCCTTTGCAGTTGTATAAGTTCAATGTGTATGAGAGCCCGCATTCTAAACTCATCCAAGCCATTCAGTTGGAGCAACCTTTCTTGTTGTCCTCTGGTGACATATAAGTCCAATGGGGCTGCCATTCTCAAAGTTTATATTCAAACTCAATATAAAGTAAATATTTCTTCCCATAAACCAAATCATCTGGATTAAAACCAGTGGTTGTCTTCCAAGTGGTTTTATAGGCCCAAGTGGCTGCCACTACTCTATCTGACCAATCTCTCCTGTTTCTACTAACAACCTTGGTGAGGATTCTCTCCAATTCTCTATTTTTTACCTCTAATTTCCCATTTGCATGAGGGGGCTAGGGAGTAGGTGTCTTGTGTTTGATATGGTGTTTCTTCAGGAGATCCTCAATCAAATGTGATGTGAATTGAGCTCCTTGATCAATGACTAACTCCCTTGTATAACCAAACTTGTATAAAAAATTTTCTCTTAAAAAATAAACCACTTTCTTCTCTATTGTTTCTTTGACAACCTTTGTCTCGACCCACTTTGTAAAATATTCAATGCAAACATTGATGTATTTATTTTCTTCTAATGGGGGATCAATTGGCCCAATTAAATACATTCCCCACTTGTCAAATGGATCTAAGTCCACTTGAGGTTGTAAGAGAATATCATACTTGGGTGTGGGTTTCCCCATCCTTTAGCACTGATCACATTTGGTGGTGTATATTCTTTCATCTTGATGCAGAGTGGGCCAATAGTAACCAACCTATAGAAATTTAAAGGATGTCCTCTTAGAAAAAAAATTTCCCCCACAAGGTCCATCACGACATGTTGAGAGGATGTCAAAGAATTCTTCTTCCCTTACACATATCCTCAAGATCTGATCTAGTCTCATTTTGAAAAGGTTTCCCCCAATCCAAGGGAATGGGAAATCTTTCTTATAATCTTGTTTTTCTCCCTAGATGATAGATTAGGAGGAAGCCTCCCAACAACCAGGTACTTGGAAATGCCAAAAAACCAAGGATAAAGAAATGAGATAGAAAATAGGTTCTCATCTGGAAGTCGACCATTGACCATCTCTTCATTACCTACAGAAAAAGTAAGTATGGACAAGAAATTTGCAACCACATTCTCTTTCCATGGTTTTTGAATGATATTCAAATCAAATTGTTTTAATAATAACAACCATATGATTATCCTATCATTAACATAAGGCTTATTCATCAAATACTTAATGGTTGCATGATCAGTATGAACAAAATTTTGATATCCGGTGATATAGTTCCTAAATTGGTTCAAGGTGTGTACTACAACAAAGAGTTCTTTTTCAGTGACAATGTAGTTAATTTCAAATTTAGACATATTTTTACTAATGAAATAAATGGCATACGGAAATTTATCATCTACTTGTCTCAATGCTACCCCCATAGCTTTGTCTGATGCATCAGTATGGATATGGAAAGGCAGTGCCCAGTTGGGACCACTAAGGATGGGTATATTGGTTAGTTTTTCTTTTAATATTTCAAGGGCCTCCTGGCAGTTTCTTTTCCAATGAAAATATGAAACCTTGGCTAACAATCCAAACAATTGTGAAGCTAATTTACTAAAATATTTGATGAAACTTCTGTAATACCCAGTTAAGCCCAAGAAAATCCTAACATATCTCTATTTTTGAGGGGTAGGGACCATTTTGAAGATGGAAATATTGTTTGGGTCCACCTGTATCCTTCCTTGGATATGGAATGGCCAAGGAAAACCCCTACATTCATTAAGAATTCACATTTCTTAGGGCTTAATGAGAGATTCATTTTAATACATTTCTTCAAGACTTTACACAAATTAGGGAGAGCCTCCTGGAAGTCACACCCATAAGGAGGAAAATCATCCATGTATATTTCCACAGACTCATGAAAATATTCAACAAATATGCTTAAAACCACACTATGAAAAGTAGTAGTGGCATTGCATAGATTGAATGGGAGGACTCTATAGGAAACAGTGCCCCAAGGACATGTAAATGTGGTCTTTTCTTGGTTTTCAGGGTTGATCTGGAGCTGATTGTACATTAGAGGAAATTCAGCCTAAAAATGCCCATGAAATTTTCATCTAATTTCATTGTCATAATATGTAAACCAATCAAAATGATTTAAGTTTAAAAAAAGGTAAATGTAAATATTTTAGAGGGAAAAGAAGAAAAATGTTTTTTTTTTTTTAAATTGTATTTTTGGCTTATCTCCTTATATGTTTACTCAAATTTCAAGTTTATACACTCACTAGATGTGGAATTAAATTCCACATCCAACGAGTACCCATTATGCATACTTTTGAGAAGACCCACCTTCATAAAAATTGCAGATACGTTAAAAAGTTGTGTTTTAACACGTTTTTTAATGTATATGCAATTTTTATAAATGTAGGTCTTATCAAAAATAAGCATAATGCATACTCATTGGATGTGGAATTCAATTCTACATCTAATGAGTGTCTAAACATAAAATTTTAGTAAACCTTTAAGGAGATAAGTCGAAAATACAATAAAAAAAAAAGGTATTTTTCTTGTTTTCGCTCCAAAATGAATCTCTTATTTTGTTTTTTTTTTGTGTCTAGCGGAATTGACAATGACAGAGGTATCTTACTCATATAACATGGGGTTGAATACCCCCTACTACCAATATAACCCCTAGAGGAGAACGCAAGGCCCGCGCGCACGCTTCTCGGGTTATCGACCGAGGTCAGGGATTGAACTTGTGACCTGCTTAACAACATGAATGCCTTAACGGAATGTACGCTAACCACTAGGCTAAGCCCCATGGGCTACATCTCTTATTTTATTATTTTAACTATTATTTTACCATTTTTCCTTAGGAGGCTACTTTTAGGCTGAAATTTCCTCTAGTGACCACTAAATCCATTCAAGAAAGAAAATAATTTATTTCCTGCAAGACCATCTAGGACTTGTTCAATGAAGGGCAACATGAAATGGTGTTTATTTGTGGCCTTGTTAAGCTCTTTGTAATAAACATATATTCTCTACTTCCCATTCTTCTTTGGGACTAAGACTAGAGGGGACGCCCACTCACAATCCAAGATGGGGTATATGAACCCTGCATCCAACAGATTTTGTAATTCTTCCTTCATTATTTACATAAGGGATGGATTCATTCTCCTCTGGGGTTGGCACATAGGTTTTCATCCCTCTTTGATGTAAATATGGTGAGTAAAAATTGAGGGATGCACCCCTTTCATTTCTTTATAATCCAAAGAAAAAACATCTAAGTGTTCTCTTAGTATCTTGTACAACTTTTCTTCGTGTTTGGATGAGAGAGAGGGGTTTATTTTTAAGGTTATGGATGTGCCAAACTCAAAAAATTTCACATTTTCAGGACTTGAGTCAACCAATCATAACTCAATACAAGGACTAATTTCATATTCTTTCGCAATTTCATCAATTGGAATGGTATTGGAAGGTTGGTTCTGAAGGATATGGTCAATGAGGTCATCTTTGTCAGGTTTCCCGTCTCCTATAACAATATCTAGAGTGAATATTGGGTAGGGTTTTGTGTGATACAATTCATTTTATTCCCCTTCTTATAACCACAAAGGGTAAATCATGTTCAATAGAGGGTTAATCAAGAGGATGCAATACCAGTTGTTTTGATAAGGGTCCATTCTTAATAGTCATGTTCCCAACCCTACAAATAATGTAGGCATCTACAATAGCCAAACAAGGTCTTCATAATATGAGAGGATAACCATTAAAATTAGCTTTGGGATGGAGAACTAGGAAATAATTAGGATACTCCTAGGAGTCAATGGAGACAATGCCATCTTCAACAACTCCCTCAAGAGCTACTATGGATATGTCTACAAGTTGCATCACTGTGGTGGTCCTCCTCAAAGCCCCTTGGAGATTTAGCTTTAGAATGGTGTCATTAGTCATCAAATTGATTAAAACCCTAATATCAATCAAGGTGTGAGGGAAAATGATTCCATCAATGTGCGCATCCACTACTAGGCTTCCATGTTCTAGGTATTTTGGAAAAATCACTCTCCCCAGCATTAGATCGGATAATTTTCCAACAACATTTATGGTGGGGGTGTCTCTCTTATTTCTCCCAGGATTTTTAAAACATTTCTCCTTGATAAGATTATTATATATGGGAACATCCTTAATAGCCAAGAGAAGGGGTATCTTGACACATAAATTCTTCAATTCTCCTAGAATTTCAATCTCTTCTGGGGTGCGTTCACTAGGGTGGATCAACCTTTCAGGAAAAGGAGGTGGATTTCTTGAGGAGCATTTTCTTCCTTCTCTCATTCAATCTCTTCATATAGATAAGGTGGATGGTTATCCAAAATCACTCTCCCAGACTGAAGTTTGATCTCTTGTATTTCCACAACATAAGTAGGGTAAGATGTCTCTCCATTGTAGACCTGCTATGATTACTTGTTGTTTGGGTTTAGATTAGGTTAAGCAATAATTTGGGGTTTATTAGGTAGATTAGGATGAGTGAGCTATGGTTGAGGTTGGGTTGGAGGAAATAAATCAAGAGGCTGGTTGAGCTGAGGCATCCACCCTTGTGATGGGTTTTTCCTTTGAGGATGCTAGTTGAGTTGAGGCCTCCACCCTTGTGATGGGTTGCTCCATTGAGGAGGCCAGGGAGGATATGGCTAAAAAGGATGGTTGACATGTTGAGGAGAATATGGAAGAGCATAAGTTGAAGAAGGAGGTGTGGACCATGATGGATGACTAGAAGAGTACCAAGGTTGAAAAGGTGCATTCTGATTTGAATTGTAATAAGAATAAGGTGAACCTTGCATGCCTTACTACTATGGCCAAGGTCCTTGAGCCACCTTTGATTAACGAATCAAAGCTACTCCGACCCACCTTCTACCCCTTGGCATACAACTTTTAGTCCTAGAAAAGAATGAAATTTTTCTATTACATGGTTCTCCTCACATACTTAGTAGACTTCTATGACATTCATTGAGTATTCAGTCCTGGGGTGTTTTCTAGTGCAACTAGGGAAGAAAATAGTTAGAGCCCTCTCTGGTTCCTCTTGTTTTCTCTTTATTTTCATGGTATCCATATGCAATGAAAAGGTATGCATCATTTCACTTTTTAAATCCTCCAACATTTTCCCTATCTCATTTTTTATGGATATTGTGGAGGGAGAGGAACTGTCCAAGCCTTGATTATCCCTACCCTTCTTCTTGGAAGCCCTAGAGTGATTTTTGAACACAATTTTGATGTCATCATAGGATAATTAATAGATATCTAATGCAGACAACATATTGAGGGTTTTCAATACTTCCTCCCTAGTCCCTCGAAGAAGAACTAGCTTGAGTGACTCAGGATCAAGGGTAAAATTGGTCCTCCTATAGCTAAATTGAAACCTTTCCTCATAGTCTTCTAAAGATTCATTAGGTCCCAGGGTCATCCTAAAGATTTCTTCCTTGGTTTCTTTGGACATATAGTAATCTATGTACTTGATATTTAAGGATTGTTGCATTTGGGCCTAGGTAGTGATGCCACCCCCTAGCTGACCCATAAACCAACGCAAGGCTGCATCCTTAAGGGTAGAGGGGAATAAATTCATTTTATGTTCATCAGAGGCATATTAATAGGTTCTACAAACAACAAAAAATTCAAACATGAAGATGTCAGTGTTTTTAGAGGTTAGGCCATGGAAGTGTGGAAGGGAAGCAATGATGATGTTCTTCATCCGAGCCTCTCCATTGGTTTCTATGATGGGAAAGATCCCATTGTTCATGTTCTCAGCCATAGCTTGGATAGGTGAAGTAGGTTCTTCTTCTTCCCCATAGGTTCTTCAAAAAATTCATTTTTCTCACCTAGAGGGTCTTCTAACTCCCCTATAGTCAGAGAGGGAATCTCAGACTCACTGAAGAAGAGTGAAGGTTTTCTGCTTGATGGTGTGGGGGTTTTTGGCAGAAATTTTTCTTGATTATCCCTACTCCTACAAGACATGAAAGATTTTTTTTGGTTTTTTTCACTTTTTCAAAACTGAATGCAAAACAGAAAGTAGAAAATAATGCTTAAGAATAAATAATCATCTACTTAAACACCTCTCCGATAACGACACCAAAAAGTGGTGAGCCCTAGTATTGCACCAAGAGTGCTACAACTCCCAAGGGCTCCTCAACTCTATTTATCAACCCAGGTTCATACAAAATTAGAGCTGACAATGATATATGCATAGTAGATGGGATTCTACTCATGCCACCCTCAACTATGACATTAGTTAAGAGAATCCAAAGACCATCCATATTATTTATCTATAATGAAGCCCTGTTGGATGTAATTGACAAGATAATCTATCCTAGGAAGGCAGCGTTGCTACTTGTAGGTGCTAACTAGATTCACATGGAAGTTTAAAGAAAACCATTCTACTTGCAAAAAGAATAATATCGTAAGTTGAATCATTCATAAAATAATATCAAAATCACATGTATCATCTACCTACTCACTCTTGCTAATAGAAATTAGAAAATGAACTTGTAAATTGCTTGTAATTGAGAGACTAATTCTACCATTTTTTTGCAGTGAGGAAAATGAATGGTTTGGGAGGTGTAGAGGATTCTCTTGGCCATAAAATCATAGCTAAAGGTCATTATATATCCTACTGGAGTTGGAGAGGATATGGGGAGAAAATCCAGTCTCCGAAAATGGTGGTATAAGCATGCTACTGGAGGTTGCTACTGGAAGGCCTATAATGCTACAAGAGGGTCTGTAATGCTACAGGAGGGAGAGGGTTTTTAAGTGGGAATGAGGCCCTTAAGGTATGGAGAGGTGGATCACTATTGGGAAGAGTCGAGGAAGGTTGGGTAAGTCTACTATCCATGGTAAGGACCTCTCAGAGGCCTATCTTGCACTAGAATGAGTGCTCATGGTGTCTTAGAGTTACTAGGTAAAATGAATGTGAAAACAAAATTTTAAAGAAGGGCTTGAGAGATGAGAAGAAGTGATGGAGGAGTCCAATATGGGAAGGAGGTTCCCTTCCATGTAGATGAATACAACCTTGTAGTTAGTCACACACATGCATCAATTTATCATTAATTCAGTAACATAGATTATGATGGAAAAAATGAGTTGAATTTAAATGACATCTATTCTATGCTTCTAATCATTACTCAAATCATAGATCTAGCTTATAAAATACAAACATAGAGGTGACAATGATATATTCATAATATGTGGGATTCTACTCATGCCACCCTCAAATATGACATTAGTTAAGAGCATCCAAAGATGATCCATATTATTTATCTATAATGAAGCCCTGCTGAATGTAACTGGCAAGCTAATCTTTCCTAGGAAAGCAGAGTTGCTACTTGTAGGTGCTAACTAGATTCACATGGAAGTTTAAAGAAAACAATTATACTTTTAGAAAGAATACTATCGTAAGTTGAACAATTCATAAAATAATATCAAAATCACATGTATCATCTACCTACTCACTCTTTCTAAAAGAAATCAGAAAATGAACTTGTAAATTGCTTGTAATTGAGAGACTAATTCTACCATGTTTTTGCAGTGAGGAAAAGGAATGGTTTGGGAGGTATAGAGGATTCTATTGGTCATAAAATCATAGCTAAAGGTCATTATATATCCTATTTGATTTGGAGTGGATATGGGGAGCAAATCCGGTCTCCGAAAATGGTGGTATAAGCATGCTACAAGAGGTTGCTACTGGAAGGCCTATAATGCTACAAGAGGGTCTATAATGTTATAGGAGGGATGCCGAGAGGGTTTTTAAGTTGGTAATGAGGCCCTGAAGGTATGGAGAGGTGGATCACTATTGGGAATAATGGAGGAAGGTTGGGTAAGTCTCCTATCCAAGGTAAGGACCTCTCAGAGGCCTATCTTGCACTATAATGAGTGCTCATGGTGTCTTAGAGTTACTAGGTAAAATGAATGTGAAAACAAAATTTTGAAGAAGGGCTTGAGAGATGAGAAGAAGTGATGGAGGAGTCCAATATGTGGTTGAATTAGGTTCCCTTCCTGGTAGATGAATACAACCTTGCAGTTAGTCACACACATGCATCAATTGATCATTAATACAATAACACAGATTATGATGGAAAAAATGAGTTGAATTTAAATGACATCTGTTATATGCTTCTAATCATTACTCAAATCATAGATCAAGCTTATAAAATACAAACTTAGAGGTGAAAATGATATATTCATAGTAGATGGGATTCTGCTCATGCCACCCTCAACTATGACATTAGTTAAGAGCATCCAAAGACCATCTACATTATTTATCTATAATGAAGCCCTACTGAATGTAATTGACAAGCTAATCTGTCGTAGGAAAGCAGAGTTGCTACTTGTAGGTGCTAACTAGATTCACATGGATGTTTAAAGAAAACCATTCTACTTGCAGAAAGAATAATATTGTAAGTTGAATCATTCATAAAATAATATCAAAATCACATGTATCATCTACCTACTCACTCTTGCTAAAAGAAATCAGAAAATGAACTTGTAAATTGCTTGTAATTGAGAGACTAATTCTACCATGTTTTTGCAGTGAGGCAAAGGAATGGTTTGGAAGGTACAGAAAATTATCTTGGTCATAAAATCATAGCTAAAGGTCATTATATATCCTACTGGAGTTGGAGTGGATATGGGGAGAAAATCCTGTCTCCGAAAATGGTGGTATAAGCATGCTACATGAGGTTGCTACTGGAAGGCCTGTAATGCTACAAGAGGGTCTGTAATGCTACAGGAGGGATGCCAAGAGGGTTTTTAAGTTTGGAATGAGGCCCTGAAGGCATGGAGAGGTGGATCACTATTGGGAAGAGTGGAGGAAGGTTGGGTAAGTCTCCTATCCAAGGTAAAGGACCTCTCAGAGGCCTATCTTTCAATAGAATGAGTGCTCATGGTGTCTTAGAGTTACTAGGTAAAATGAATGTGAAAACAAAATTTTGAAGAAGGGCTTAGAGATGAGAAGAAGTGATGGAGGAGTCCAATATGGGGTTGAAGGAGGTTCCCTTCCTTTTAGATGAATACAACCTTGCAGTTAGTCACATACATGCATCAATTTACCATTAATACAATAACACAAATTATGACAGAAAAAATGAGATGAATTTAAATGAAATATATTCTATGCTTATAATCATTACTAAAATCATAGATCTAGCTTATAAAATACATAAAAAAACTATGAAGAAAGGAAAATATCATTCATCTACTTCCAATAAATTATAAACATGGTATTTTTATCTGGGACTATGAATCATTCCAACCAATCTCCCACAAGAGAGGTGTTGCAAAATCTTCCAATCACATATTTTTGTAACTAAACATCTACTGAAATGAAAGAAGGCTATGAACTACTTAAAACTGAAAGAAAAACACAAATACACAAGAGGGACTTAATCCATTGGGTTGGGCCTAAACCCAAGAGTCTCAACCCTATGGAACTAACTCAAATGTAACTCAATAACCAACTTCTAATTATCATAAAGTAAAAGTATTATACATAAAATAAAAGTTCAAAATAACAATGCCAAAATATTGAGCTCAATATCTACCTAAATGAAAACCAAACTTGAATCCTAATGATCTATTATTCTTTTTTATTTATACAATAGGGTATATTCTAGCAGCTCCCTAGGAAACATGAGTGATTTTCTCCTTCAACTGGAGAGTGGTGGATCTTGTCCTTCATTAAATCTCACTTGCAAGAGTAGTGGCTTGGTTGCCAATGAATTTGAGTTGATGACAGAGAGTGTTGTGATCTTATGTTGGTTTATGGAGTTAAGGAGGTAGACCCCTGGATTCTCTCCTTGTTGTCTCCTTCAAGCCCCTGCATGGAAAATATCTAAAAAATTATCCATTTCCCTAAAATTAAACCACGTTAAGCCACATGCTATAGAAAAAACCTTTCATTCCTATAACTAAGCATAATATAACTAAAAATTTGAATAAATGTGAGAAAGATATAGTTATAAGGCTGGAGGATGGCATCATGACCCTTATAATGTACCCATTGATGAGCCTCATCAGTTATGTTGTCATGTTGGTTTGCTTCTAAGCAGGCTGATCATTGTAAATACTGCAACGAGATAAGTTATAAAGATCCATGGAAAATATGTTTTTCTTTCAACAGTCTTGTTGGTTATATGTGTCATTAAACACTGAGGAAGGTGTTCCCCAAGGGGGAGTGTTCTATAACAACCCTAGTGAAAATTCCACGTAATAAAAGTTAATAAAGGAAAAATAATAACCATGATTATGGGACACGTATTGCAAGCTGAATGTTGGGAAAAAACATCCTAGTGTGGGTGCTCATTTGGTTTATTATGGCTAAGGAAATTGGAAAGGCAATGGAAAGGGCTTTGGAAAGGAAAAGTGACATTAATTGGCATTTTATTTATGAAAATAATGGAAATTAGAAGAAAAGGAAGATGAAAGGTCATAGGTTGCATGTGAGGAGGATAATGAAGAAAAATAATGGAAAGTGAAGAAAATAGAGGCCTAATTGATAAAAAAGCTTTTGAGGATCAGTTCGTGCCTATTATTAGTTCAATTTTTTAGCTCTCTCTCTATTCTCTCTCTCTCTCACTCTTAGAAATTTAGATTTTTATTGGAGCATCTTAGCATTGGATCAAGAAAGGAAAAGAAGGAAAATAGGAAGAAAATACCAAGGAAGGAAGAGCAGGATCAAGCAACTACAATAAATTTTCATGCAGGTATTGATTTGCATGTGTGATTTCCTTACTAGCTTTGGCATGAATGGTTATGAATGTGTGTTCATGGTTCTCTTTCTATCATTTCGACTGGTTTTTCTAGGTGTGACAGTGTTTTTAAGCCTAGCCTTTCCATTTCTGGATAGCCATGGTGTGATGGGGTTCTCATGTTTTGGTTGAGATGGGTTGCCGGATGGATTCGATTTTCAGTGAGGTTGATCTCTGAATGAAATAACACATGGCCTAGTGATCCCTAAACCAGAATGTGGATTGTATTAAAGCCACTAGCCTAGTGACCCCTGAACTGGACTCTGGTTTGTGGTAAATCCAGGTATTGTGTGCCTCGGTGGGCCTAAGAATCCTAGATCCATGAATTGCAAGATATATGATAAAGCCTATATGTGGTGTTATTGCCTAAATCCACCTTAGGCTGAAGGAAGGCGAGATTCAAGGTAACATCATACCACACTCAGTCTGGTAGCTAGCCCTACCAGAACAGGAGAGGGCTCTCTCCGGGTCAATCTCAGGAAAAATGTATCAATAGGGCTTGAGATGACTGAAATGAGTGCTAATTTTAGGCTAGGTATATTAATCAAGGAGTTTGGAATGATTTTTAGGGGTTTTTGTTGGAAAAAGGGAAAGGCAATTTTGGGCTTGGGGATGAGGCCAAATTCTTGCAGAGTTCAAGTTGGGGCAGGGAAGGCAATGACTTTGATGTCTTAGATTCAATGAATGGATGGAAAAGACAACGAAGGAGCTGAAGAGGGAAAGAGGGTGCAAGGATCCTCTTCAAACTGACGAAAACATATAAAACTAAACAAAAGTTTAAGGCAGAGCACCAACAAACTAATAAATTCTACCTTAGTTACTCATTTGTTTAATCTCAGAGGCAAAGAGAAGGGAAATGGAATACATAAAACGTTAATGAAACTTACAGATACATGGAGAAAAACATCATCGAAACTTAGAGCCACAAGGATCCCAACAAGTGCTGCAAAACTCTGGTCTTTCCTTTGCCAAAAATACTGAAATGAATATACAATGAGGTGCCAAACTATTCCCAAGAGTCCAACCATGAAGATGTCTCAGAAAATACAATATATAGACAAGTCTAACCCCTTCCCATGCCTCTAGGGGTCGAGCTCATCCTTCTAGGAGCTATTTCAACCAATTCTAAACAAGGAACTAAAATCTAGGCAATCAAACAACTTGCCTCTATATGGAAGGAAACTGATTCATTCATTTAATTTTCACTTTTTAGTGAATGAATCCTCTAGAAAAAGTAAATATGAGCCAAAATTACATCATAGTCATCAAATTACATCAAGATAGATCAATAGTTACATCAAAAAGTGAAACTAGTCAAAACTGGGCGAATTTCTGAGCTGAAGGGTGAAAAATAGGCAAAAGTCCTCTATGCGCCACGCCCAAAAACTCAATGCGTTGCGCCACTTTTAGCCTGTTTTTGAGGCACTTCCAGAATTCCAAATTGAGCTCATGATAGCTCGTTGGAAATCCCTACCTGTCTACTATCCAACTCAAGTGGAATTTTTCAATTTGGAGTTCATTTTCCCCTCCAAAACTTCAATCTCCCAAAATTGGTTCATGTGTGTGCAAAAGGTGGTAGAAAGGCCATTTTCAAGGTGTTTTTGACCCTTTAGGCCAGCCAGAACTTGATGAAATATTTAGGCCATTCCTGAGCATGCATAAATTTTCATAAAAAATCCAAAAATGTAAAGTTTTCCTCCAGAAGATCTCTCAAACGTAAGCGCGCGTCGAGTGGCGCGACGCGTCGGGCAGAAAAACCTGTTTTGCAACCAAAATTTCAAAAATGACAAAATTTTCTCCAAATTTGCTAAAACTTGGAGTGAAGGTCCCCCATCATGTGCCATGCTCAGCCAAAGAAGCTTCGGCCAAGATTTGGAGTGGATCAGGCCTTTTTCACCGTTTCAGTGTCCTCCTGGTGCATGCAGCTTCAATTATAAAGTCACTGTCTTGGTCATATAATGTATCAGTGTCTGCCATGGTGTTGCAAGTTATAGGTCAAGTGTATGTTTGGTTTGTTGAAAATGACAAATTGGTGCTTTGTTTCAATTGCCAAAACATGCCAAATAGGAAGGGACTGTATAGGAAGGCACTGTGGTAAATAGGGACAGTGAGTATAGTGGACTGTGGGAAAAATATGTTTCAACCAAGTGAAGTTTATAATATGAAGACATTCACTTGATTATGTTTGGGGAATATGGATTTTGGGGACTTTGGGAATTAGGGACTCTTTGCAAATGATATGGGAGAGGGATAATGATAGGGAATAGTAGGTTTAGGGATAAGGAAAAAGGGAACAAGGGATATAGATGGTTTAGGATGGAAATAGATTGTGGTAATGATAAAATGAATAGTGGTAATAGATGGGGAAAGTAGCAATGATTGACACCAAACCAAATTTAAAACCCTAGGAGCATTCTTAAAACATGAGAGTAGGATTTTCAGTTTTTCGCATTTAAAATTTCATACCAACACCAAACACTTGTTAAGAGAAATGAGGAAGTGGCTTTGACTCACTTGAACAAGGAGAGACTGAGCAAAATTTGATGGGTGAAAGAAATGGCAAAAATCTTGTGTTCAGGCCCAATGCACCGCGTACAAACCCAATGCGCCGCGCCCACTTTTCTATGCGCCGCGCCATTTTTCAGGAGGCTTTTGGAGGCCTTCCCGATGTCCAAATTGCGCTTGGGATAGCTCGTTGGAAAGATATTTGAGTCTACTTTCCAACTCAAGTGGAATTTTGTCAATTTGGAGTTCATTTACCCTATCAAAAATCAAATCTCCCAAGACTGGTCAAAATGTGCAAAATGAGGCTGCCTCAAGGCAGAGTGCTGTTGCAGTCAGCTTTTGAAGGTCTTCCTCAACTCCAAATTGAGCTCATGATAGCTCATTCGAAAGATATTACTGTCTAGTTATCATTTGACTCGTCAAGAAAGTCATTTGGCCAACCAAGCTAGGAGAAATCTTGATTTTCCCAAGGTCACTTCAGAGGTGCATTCAATTCTCCTAAGGCAACGGTATTTTTGACATTTCTCTAAAACCATGACACCTATGTAAAAATTGAAGGAGGTTTTTCTTCCTTGGCCTATTTTGGACAAAACATCTCTCAGTTTTCCCAAATTCATCTTTTATTGCTCATAAACATCATTTGAGTGAAACCTATCCCGATGTGTGGAACAAGGGATTTGTCGAAATGAATCGAAATGAAGGGGATAAGGGGCTTCTAAATTCTTGAGAAAATTTTGGGAGGTAGGGATGGATGTTAGGAAGCAGGGGAGAGTGGAATTTTAGAGATTGAGTGAGGGGAAGGGGTCCAAAAGGGAAAAACACAGGCCTAGCCTAGAAAATTGCCAAGTTGTAGCAAGAAACTAGGGTTTGTGCAAAAATGAGGAATTTGGGGAATATCAGTGATGGGAAGTGTTTAATAAGGTATATTAAGGATAGGGGAAGGTGTATGAACTCAGGATACAAGTTTTGCTGATGATTTGACCATCCAAGAGAAATTACCTTCAAAACCTTCGGAGAGGGAAATGGACCTTACCTAGGCACAACTGAAGCATGAACAAGCTGTAAAATGACCCAATGGAATTTGACATGATGATGAAAACCATTTGAATGATGGTACACTCAGCTGAATGGGGACATGGACCGACATTTGAACAACTTTGATAGGAGTAAAAGCAAACCCTAGACCTAATACCTAGTGACCAAATTTTGCTTGAAGACTCATTGAAATGACAAAATTTGACCTTGACACCTTAAAATCACTTTGTAAGAGAAATTTTGATCACTGGAGGAAAGCTGCAAAGGCTGACACTAACATTGGTTCCAATGGGGATGGTAGCTCCTTGGAGGTTCCAAGAACGACAGATCTCTGGGAGAGCAGACAGTGCCTTCATCCATTGGGCAATGGAGTCAAAAACTCAAGCTGAAATGCATGACTGAAAACTAATGACTTGACGACACAAATTGATTCTCACTCAACTAAAAACTTACTCGATACTTAAACACAACTGACAAACTAGAAAAGATGCTCAAATTAGAGCTTATTCAATACAACCTACTCTAATTGTTCCATTCATCACCTGATCAAGTGAAATGAAACAACCAATGAAACCATGTAAGAATTCTGGCTGTTGTTTGATTTCTTCCCAAATGCTTACTGATGCGTAGGAAAAGGGAAGAATCGAAAGGCAACTCCCATGGAAACTTGAAATCAAGTTGACTTCTGATAAACTTGCAAAGCATGAATTGACTGGATGACTTCAAGAATACTGCAAAAGGATCTTCATAAAAATAGCTATTAATTTCCATTAACACATTACTGCTTTGGTCCAGGTAATCTTCATAGCTGGATATTAAGATTTTCCTCACATTTGTGCTGTCTTTCTTTGGTGATTGCAGCAAGCTGTCAAAAGGATCATGAATTTCATGAACAATCAAACTCTGTAGCTGATCCCAAACAGAACGAAGGTCCCCTTTATCAATCTCCTCATATGACTACAAATCTTGACATGGGCTATGCAATGAACAATCTGTTAAACAATACAATGAAGGCGACTTTTGAATAATATTATTATCAACATTCTTTCCTGGAACATGGTTAACAAATGGAGCAGAATTTTTACAGCAAACATCATCCAACACACGAGCAATAGGATCATCAAAAAATTGAGAAGACTGCTACGTTGTATCCATTTAAACTGCCTGAGATCCTACTGGCTATTCATCTTTTTCTTGAGAGATATTACGAAGATTCTGATTTATAAACTGAAATGCTTCGAAACAAAAGGGTACAGAATTATCTTGCATCATTAAATCATGTATCTCATCTTCCACGCCTTCATCTATAATCTGACCTTCAATTGCGTTTGGTGGCTATAAATCCGGAGCTAGGGAGGGTTTTGTATTAGAAATGATTTCATCAGTCGTTTCAGGAGAAGATTTCTCACCAACTACTTGCTCAAGAATTTCGCTATCTGTCTCATCCTCCACATTAAAACTGAGATATTGTTGATTTTCTACAGGCTTCTCATTTGAAGATTTACTATGAAATTTACCCTTCAACAACTGGAATGATTCAAAACAAAATGGTACGGAGTCACCTTGTATCATTTGATCATATGTACTAGCTTCCATGTCCTCATCTGTAACTTGAAAATCAATGGCTTTCGAGGGCTGAAAATCTGAATATGAGAAGTCTTGAACAAAGTTTTTATTACCCACAAGATGATCCAAATCAAGACTTGTTGACAGTTCATTTTTGATTGCATGAAAGTTTTCTCTTATGAACTGAAACGAATCAAAACAAAGAGGCAAATATCCTTCACTTACTTCAAAATTTGCTAGACTTTCCTCATCATTGTCATAGCTGATATGTATCAGTTGATCACTGTACTCGAGCTACTGAAAGTGAACTTCCTCCTTGCACAAACTAGCTGCCGATTTGTCTGCAATATTAGCTTTTGTTTGGACAACATAATCGTCATCATACTGATCGAACTGAGGCAAATCATCAGTATAAAACACATCATCAAGCATACATGTCATATCAACAGTTGTCTCTTCTTCAAGATGATCTATAAAACAATCCCTATGACAACTGGGATAAGAAACAAAATGTTTTGGATCAGCAACTTGTTCTTCTTCAATCCGCAAGTCATGGTTTTGAACATTATACTCATTCCTTGTGGTGTTCTTTTTCATCATCTCTTCTACTGCACTTACCAACATGTCAAGCTTTACCTCTAGAGATATCGATTTCTCTGGATCTACATTTTTCATCTCTTCTTCCTTCAACCTTGCCCTTCAGATCAGCAAATGAGCCTCTACATTCACTACACTATTCTGCATCTCGTGAAGTGTTGCAAGATTCCTTTCTCTCAATTGAAACTCCATTTCCGGATCAAAGGCACCTGGGTAGTGCAAGAGAGCATATCTAGGAGAAGGTCTTATATCAGCTGGCATCGAAAAATATACTTGGTTAAATCTAGCTGAAAATTGTTGTACTGTCTCACCTGGCAGTCTTTTCAGCTGGTTATACTCTTCTGTAATAAAGAAAGGATTCTGTCTAATCACCCACCTGTCAAGGAAAACTTCGACGAACTGCTGGAAATCTGAGATGCTCGCATCAGGCAGGGCTTTGAACCAACTCTTGACTTTGCCTTGCAAAGAAAGAGCAAAAACTCTAATACTAATATCTTCTTCATCAACTTCGAAAAGGTTTATAAAAGTCTCAACATTCTGCACATGTTGCTCAGTGTTGACGTTGTCACATTCACTGTCAAATCCTGGTAGATATAGGTCATAATTTTTAGAGAAAGCATGAAGAACAGAAGGTAAAACAAGAGGTTTATACCTATCTGGGACTATATAAGGTGTAGGAGTATATACAAGAGCTACGGGATCAGTCTCGTTTTCTTTAGGCTCATCACTCTGAAGAGAGTCATCATAAGATGTGGGAAAAGTAAGGAAGCCAGGATCAAAGGGAAACTCAGTATTTACACTTTCTAAATGGGTCAAGTGAAGAGTTTGATCACCTTTATCATTCAACAAATTTTGAAAAACTTTCAGGACAACTTCAAGAATAGCAAAGAAGTAATTTACAAGAAAGCAGACTAGATCCTGAATACCATTCCACTTTGGATACCTGAACTTTGTGTAAGATCCTTCCATTTTCTCAGAGAAAGAGTTAGTCCTCCAGTGGAGTCTCTACATTGAGTTGGAGTCACCAGGTGAATGATTTCAGCCTTCTTATGTATGATCGTTGTCCACCATCAACCATCAGATCTGAACTTGATACATGTACTGGGGCAAGACAATCTACAAGTCAAGTGTCACGTTCACAAGCTAGACCGGAGATTGACTGAAGCAACGTTTATCTACTTCCGCTAATGCAAAGCAAAAGCGTTTCGAAGGCTACCTGGCATAACTTCAGGCTCCGTCTGTAGCTTATGAAACAAATAACACCAACAAGCAAACCATTTTCTTCCCCAGTATGGTCGCCACTATGTTATTGCCTAAATCCACCTTAGGCTGAAGGAAGGCGAGATTCAGGGTAACACCAAACCACGCTCAGTCTGGTAGCTAGCCCTACCAGAACAGGAGAGGGCTCTCTCCGGGTCAATCTCAGGAAAAATGTATCAATAGGGCTTGAGATGACTGAAATGAGTGCTAATTTTAGGCTAGGTATATGAATCAAGGAGTTTGGAATGATTTTTTAGGGGTTTTTGTTGGAAAAAGGGAAAGGCAGTTTTGGGCTTGGGGATGAGGCCAATTTCTTGCAGAGTTCGAGTTGGGGCAGGGAAGGCAATGGCTTTGATGTCTTAGATTGAATGAATGGATAGAAAATACTGCTGAGGAGCTGAAGAGGGCAAGAGGCTGCAAGGATCCTCTTCAAACAGATGAAAACATATAAAACTAAACAAAAGTTTAAGGCAGAGCACCAACAAACTAATGAATTCTACCTTAGTCACTCATTTGTTTAATTTCAGAAGCAAAGAGAAGGGAAATGGCATACATAAAAAATTAATGAACTTACAATTACATGGAGAAAAACACCATCAAAACTCAGAGCCACAAGGATCCCAACAAGTGCTGCAAAACCCTGGTCTTTCCTTTGCCTAAAATGCTGAAATGAATATACAATGAGGTGCCAAACTATTCCCAAGAGTCCAACCCTGAAAATGACTCAGAAAATACATAATATAGACCATCCTAACCCCTCCCCATGCCTCTAGGGGTCGAGCTCATCCTTCTAGGAGTTGTTTCAACCAATTCTAAACTAGGAACTGAAATCTAGGCAATCAAACAACTTGCCTCTATATGGAAGGAAACTGATTCATTCATTTAATTTTCACCTTTTAGTGAATGAATCCTCTAGAACAAGTAAATATGTGCCAAAATTACATCATAATCA
This sequence comes from Pinus albicaulis, assembly GCA_034641835.2. NCBI lineage: Eukaryota > Viridiplantae > Streptophyta > Pinopsida > Pinales > Pinaceae > Pinus > Pinus albicaulis. The sequence continues at coordinate 621,101,257 of CM076582.1, forward strand.
TCAAATTACATCAAGATAGATCAATAGCTACATCAAAAAGTAAAACTATTCAAAACTGGGCGAAATTCTGAGCTGAAGAGTCAAAATGAGGCCAAATTTCTCTATGCGCCGCGCCCAAAAACTCAATGCATCGCGCAACTTTGAGCCTATTTTTGAGGCACTTTGGGAAGTCAAAATTGAGCTCATGATAGCTCGTTGGAAAGCCCTATATTTCTACTATCCAACCCAAGTGGAATTTTTCCATTTGAAGTTCATTTTCCCCTCGAAAACTTCAATCTCCCAAGACTGGTTCCTGCTGGTGCAAAAGGTGGCAGAAAAGGCCATTTTTTGAGTGTTTTTGACCCTTAAGACCATCCAGAACTTGATGAAATCTCTCAGAAATTTTTGAAAATGCATAATTTATCATAAAAAACCCAAAAATATCAAGTTTTCCTCCAGAATATCTCTCAAACGTAAGCGCGCGCCAAGTGGCGCGACGCGTCGGGCAGAAAAACCTGTTTTGCAACCAAAATTTCAAAAATGACAAAATTTACTCCAAATTTGCTAAAACTTGGAATGAAGGTCCCCCATCATGTTCCATGCTCATCCAAAGAAGCTTCAGCCAATATTTTGAGTGGATTAGGCCTTTTTCATTGTTTCAGTGTCCTCCTGGTGCATGCAGTTCAGTGGCGGAATCACTGTCTTGTTCATAGGGTGTGTCGGTGTCCGTCATGGTGTTGCAATGTGTATGAAAAGAGTATGTTTTATTTGTTGAAAATGATAAATTAGGACTCAGTGTCTTCGTCTCGAAGTGCCAAATGTGCCAAATGGAAATGAGGGACTGTGAGGAATATGGAACAGTGGGGAAAAGTGGAGTTTCTGTCAAGTGGATTTAAAATATGGGACAATCACTTGACATGTTTGGGATATGGGATTTGGAGATTTTTTGTAAATTATAGGGAAAGGGATAAGAAAAGGGAGTGAAAGGATTTAGGGATAGGAGTGATGGGAATTTTCTACAAATGATATGGGAGAGGGAAAATGGTAGGAAATAATAGGGTTTAGGGATAGGGAAAATGGGAACAAGGGATATAGATGGTTTAGGATGTAAGGGAATAGGGATATAAACTGTGGTAATGATAAAATGAGCAGTGGTAATAGATGGGGTAAGTAGCAATGATTGACACCAAACCAAATTTAAAACCCTAGGAGCATTCTTAAAACATGAGAGTAGGATTTTGAGTTTTTCGCATTTAAAATTTCATACCAACACCAAACACTTGTTAAGAGAAATGAGGAAGTGTCTTTGACTCACTTGAACAAGGAGAGACTGAGAAAAATTTTATGGGTGAAAGAAATGGAAAAATTTTTGTGTTCTGGCCCAATGCGCCGCGCACCAACTTAATGCGCCGTGCCATTTTGCAGGCCTTCTCGATGTCAAAATTGGGCGTGTGATAGCGCGTTCGAAATATTATTGAGTCTAATTTCCAACCCAACTGGAATTTTTCAATTTGGAGTTCATTTGCCTTGTCAAAAATCAAATCTCCCAAGACTGGTCAAAATGAGCAAAATGAGGCTGCCTCAAGGCAGAGTGCTGTTGCAGTAAACTTTTGAAAGTCTTCCTCAACTCCAAATTGAGCTCATGATATCTCATTGGAAATATCTTTGTGTCTAGTTATCATTTGACTCATCAAGCAAGTCATTTGGCCAACCAAGCTAGGAGAAAGTTTGATTTTCCCAAGGTCACTTCAGAGGTGTATTCAATACTCCTGAGTTAGCGGTATTTTTAACATTTCTCTAAACACATGAAACCTGTGTAAAAAGTGAAGGATTTTTTTCTTCCTTGGCCTATTTGGGACAAAAACCTCTCTCATTTTTTCCAAATTCATCTTTTATTTCTCAGAAACATCATTTGAGTGAAACATATCCCGATGTGTGGAACAAGGGATTTGTCCAAATGAATCGAAAGAAGGGGATAAGGGGCTTAAAAATTCTTGAGAAATATTTGGGAAGTAGGGAGGGATGTTAGGAAGCAGGGGAAAGTGGAATTTTAGAGATTGAGTGAGGGGAAGGGGTCTAAAAGGGCAAAACACAGGCCTAGCCTCAAAAATTGCCATGTTGTAGCAAGAAACTAGGGTTTGTGCAAAAATGAGGAATTTGGGGAATCTCAATGATGGGAAGTGTTTAATAAGGTATATTGAGGATAGGGGAAGGTTTATGAACATCGGGATGCAATTTTTTCTAATGATTTGACCATGCAAGAGAAATTACCTTCAAAACCCTAGGATAGGGAAATGGACCTTACCTAGGCACAACTGAAGCATGAAAAAGCTGTAAAATGACCCAATGGAATTTGACATGATGATGAAAACCCTCTGAATGATGGTACACTCAACTGAATGGGGACATGGACCGACATTTGAACAAATTTGACAGGAGTAAAAGCAAACCCTAGACCTAATACCTAGTGACCAAATTTTTCTTGAAGACTCATTGAAATGACAAAATTTGACCTTGACACTTAAAATCACTTTGTAAGAGCAAGTTTTATCACTGGAGGAAAGCTGCAAAGGTTGACACTAACAGGTGGTTTCCATTGATGAGGCCTAGGAATCCCTTCCAATGAATGGAATTATATATGGTAAATCCTAGAGCGTGGTGCCTCAGTTATGGCCTAGTGATCCCTAGATGAGACTATGGATTGCGGTAAAACCTAGAGACTAGGAGACAGGAAAATTCCTCGCAGTGTAGGTTGAGAAATCTAGTGGCATCCATGCTTGTTTATGGCCTAGTGATATAGTGAGGATTACGGTAAAGACAATTTTTATTCATGAGGGTGAGGTGATCACTTAGCCTCGGGAATCCTTGGTTGGTTCTTTTGGTTTGAGTCCCACATTCATGCTTGGAATATGGAATGGGGGTGATTGGATGAACAAAGATTTTTCTCAACCAATATATGGTTGGGTGGAATGTGGTAGTCCCATACTGAGTTGGCTTTTGCATTCATGAATAAGAGTTCATTTCCTTGGTATTTTCTGTGTAAATGTACTAGATTCTACGTAAGATTTATGGCTATTGTATGCTTAGTATTTCTGTTGTTTATATGTTGGTTGTGAATGTTTTTTATGACATTGAAAATGTATGGTTCTCATCATGTTTTGATTTGTAAATGAATAATAAATGAATATATGACCTAATAGATGACAATGCAGCTAATGATATAAGGCATCGATGCTTCTTAGTGATTCTTAAATAAGTATGATACCCATATCCTCAAATCTGTTGTTTAAGCCTGTATATTACATATTTGTGACATTTTTGAAGAAATTCTTGTCATGGCTAGTAGGGGTGAACCAAGTCCTTGTACAAGTAATTGTATTTGTATCATTATTCCACTTTTATATTTTATTTCTGGAAGTGTCATGGGGTTCTGGGTAGAGACCTGAGCATTGGGCTTTAAAAGTGGCACATAAATTGGGGTCACAAGCACATAACTACTTGGAAAAGTCCCCAGTCACATGCATGAAAGGTCATTTTGTCTCAAGGGCTAACCTCCTGAAAGGTTTGGATGGCTCTTGGGTGTCTTGTAGCGGGTGCATGAGGTTTGTATTATTGTGTTCCATCTATTCCACTTCCTTAACTGACACATAGGGAGTTGAATCATATCTAGGTAACTCTTCGTCACATGTTTACCCCAGTTGACCGATTAATTGGGTAGATGTGGGAGGAGGGTGTTACAAACATGAAATGAATGAAACAAACAAAGGACAAGGAAAAAAATGTCCATAGGTAGAAACACAACCATAATGTTCTATTGAAAACAATGCTTAATATATTAGCCATTAACAGGAAGAGAGCCCATCTTCCCATCTAATGATTGGAAATGTTACATATGGTGGCCAAGATTTTCATGAACAACGAAAGGTACGACCCACACAGATTAGAATTTGGTATGTTTACCTTTCTCTTCATTTCATTTATCCCATTTTAATATTAGGTCTCCCACGTTGAACTCCTTGTTCCCCGTATATTTCTTATCAAACCAGTGGTTGATACAGTTATGATGCATAGCAAACTTTTATTTCGCTTTCCACCTTTATTTTTATAACTTAAGAAGGGTGCCTATCCTTATTTGAATAACAATACATGGTTTACCTTTGTATTCTTGAGAAATTTGAAGGGTCGGGAGGTATATATTCAGATGAAGGATAACGTCTTTTTCATCCACGAGGAATTAAGGAGAGGTATTCAAAGGGGGTTTTGGTATGACATTGTTAGCCAAAAACGCATTCACCAATTCATTATGCCAATTCCTTTGCTCAAAGTAAATGATTTTCTTAATGATGTGAATTAAATTCTTATTATTATATAGGGTGAAAATGTGAATTTGGGTTACACTTTTTGCCCTTTTTTGAGAAAAAAATTTCATTTTTTTCTGTTCTTCAACTTTCTGCAAGCCAAAACAATTTTTTTGTTTAGAATTTCATGTTGCGATAAAAATAAAAGTTGTTAGAATTTTTATTAGCTTTGTATTACTTATTTTTTGGAATTTGTTTATACACATTTGATATGTCAACTTAGCGTTTCTTTGAGTGTGTTTTTTTAAACAATCAAAGGATTCATAAGAAATCATGTTAATACACACTGCTGTATTCTTTGAAAATTTGTGTTTTTGAGAAACAAAATGTGTTACAACAATCCAGACAGGGTCTACTTTAGTTTCGTTATATTTAAAAAGCCAACTGATGCATATCATAATTACTAGAATTTTTTGAACTGGTCCAATATGAAAAAACTGCATATTTTGAATATGTTTTGTGACACAAAATTTCTTAGCATATAAGTTATAAACTAAAAATTTAAAAACTACCCATTACAGATGATGGACCAATGTAATGCACCATAATTTTTTCAATTTTTTTTACAGTGTATTTTGGAAGATACATAATTATGATTTCAATGAATCATAATGACCTTCATAAATTGTTTGCACCCATTTTATTGCAAAATTAATTAAAATTAGAAAATATTTATGAAATTTTGTAAAAGTAATATTTCCTGAAAGTAGATTGAATTATGAAAATGCGTGTCTTGGTTCCGACAGTTAATTCAAAATTTTTCATGGAGTTTAGTCAGTCCAAAGTTGAAGATATGTACTCAGAGTTTGGCTCTACGTAATTGCAGATGTGTTAGTTCAGCCAAACTCTTAAAAAAAAAGTTATGCCGAATTGTTTTTGGTGCCAATGGCTCGTCAAGTCTAACGACATAAAATTTCAGCCAAAATTTTTCCTGACTTTCCGTCAGCCGGAAAATACAACAAAACCCCTCCAAAAAAACACTTCATGGCAATATAAATTAATATAAAAGCATTCATTATTTTTTCATAATTTTTCACATTTGGTCTGATTTGCAAAGAATTGTTTTGGGTTTAAGGAATTTTCTTAGAGGTACATTCGAAGGAAATTTTTGCAAAGGATTGATTTGGGTTTAAGAAATTTTCTTGGAGGTACATTCAAAAGACATGTAATATTCCAAAATGGAAATCAACAACTTTTTCATCGCTGAAATATTCCTTTGTCGAAAATATGAACAAGGCTATGTCAGAGATTGACTGAGAGGGCTTTTACCAGTTATTTCACCTCTAAAGAGAGGATGAGAACCGGAGGCTATATGGTCGTTCCTCAGACTCTGCCTATAGCTATGCAAATATTTATTCCTCAGGAAGATCTTGCTCAAGCAAATGAGCTACAGCAATATGCAAAACATAAGCATGAAGAGTAACTTGCTCAAACTTCTGAAAATGCTGGAGAACTCATAGCCATCTCATTATAATAATAGCAACTGCAAATGTATACAAAATCTTGAGGAAAATGATTCTCAATATGAACAATACCAATCCTCAAGACAAAAGTACAAGAGAACACTGCTACGCAAGTGAACCCTAGCTATGACTACGCAGTCATATGGAGACACTGCAACATGTAAAATGATAATAAAATGATATTACAACAATAGATAAAGAAATGAGGGTGAGCATGCTCTCAACCCCTGAAAACACTACTACAACACTGATACATAATCCTTAGAAGGATTGGCTGCAATACATGTACAAAATATGAAAATACAATAATGTCGGAGTTGTTGGGTAGCTACAACAACTCAAAATATACAATAGAAGGAGGAGAATGAATATGCCCTGCAAACTGAAACAAAATCCTCCAATGGATTCCTTGAGTGCAAGGCTGATCCCGGGACAAGAAAAATATTCCTCCAAAATGGTGAAGAAAACCCCCACTGTAGACAAACTCTGAGATAATGCAGTCTATGGAAGGGACTGTGCTGATGAAGGTGGGAGAAGATTGGCCTTTTGCCAAAATATGCAAATCAGCTCTAGAAACCCTCCTCACTGATCCTCCCAAAGAATAGGAACTCCTTGCTATGAGAAATGATCCAAGGAATGGTGTTGTAGAATCTCCTCCAGAGCAACACCTGCAACACAACCCAGTGACTGCGATGTAGATGAAGAAGTGGCTATGGCCAAATGCCTGAATATGGAGAAATGAAGAGCAATCCTCCTTGAGCTACTCAAGAGAGGAGAGGAACTCCTAAACAGGAATCCCTCGTGCCAAAGGCACTATAATTCAGATGAACAACTGGAGATTGAAAATAGACTCAAAGTCCAAATCTTCAATAATAATCTCTATGGCTGCCTCATCCTCCTTATACGAAAAATGATGCCTCTATGCCATGGACCCCACCCAATTAGGGTTTCTTTCCCAAGGAATATTCTTCCCTCTCTAACTGCGTTGTCTTCCCAAGCAAGCTACACCCTCTTGTGCTGCGCTATTGACTTGGTCAACATGGCCTCATCCTCATGTGTTTGCCCCCTTTTTACACTAGGAGGTGCAAAAATGGCTACTCCATGGATTCCTTCTCACTTCATGTGGACTCTTATTTATGCAAATGGGTCTTCTCAGCCATTTTATTTATCTCCTAGATAATATGAGCAAAAATTAATGTTCCAATTTATTTGCAAAAATTTGGAACATTACAGTCCTCCCCTCCCAAATATTGCTTGGCCTCAAGCAAGTGAAAGGATAGACTGTGTCTTCTTTTCCTCTTCCAGTAGAATCCTTGTATGATGATCTCCTCCAAGTGTAGTGATGTTATCTCATCAATCCAATCCTCCACAATGCTCTTCCTCAACATGCAAGTAGCTGTCATGCCATCATCATGTAAGGTATAATGCTCAAGAGGATAGAAAGTGGTGTCTATAGGTCCCTCCTTGAGGAATGGAGTCTGAAATCTAATGGAAATTTTCTCCCCCATATGGTCCATCCATCCCCAAGCTATGTGCCTTGCAAATTGAGTCACCTCCCAACTAGGCAACTTAGGAAAACTGTCATCCACCTTTGGCTCCAGTAAAGAAGGTGGGCTAGAAATCTGTACATGGTAGACCATATAGTCTACCCCACGCTGTCCATCTCTCCACTTAGGATAAGTGTACAGTGTCTGCTAGTCCTGGGCTGCAATAATTTTTCCATCAAGTGGCAAGAAGAAGGTTGGACCTCCCAAGGTCTCTCCCCCAACGCTGCAAAACATGCTGGCCCAAACATCTCCATATGTGATGAGTCGGGAATCATCCTCATATGGTCTCATACCCCTGATATGGCTCACCCCATAATAAAAAATTGTTGTTGCTGTAGTGGCCACACCATTTCTCATGTTCCCATCAGAACATGCAATGCAAAAGATTTGAGAGACTCCTCTCTCAGTGGACACATCCATCCTATGTGTCTCCTCCTCAACCCTTCTCCTCATAAAGGCATGAACAATAGAATCATAGGGAGAAAATAGGAGCATCATGCTTGCTGCCATGTGTAACAAGTGAGAAGGACAATGGTCCCTCAAGTGAAACTAGCGCAGCTTAGTGCTCCACTGCCATAGAGACCGATAAAAATTGTGGCTGCTCAACCACCAGTGTGTTGCATCAATCTCCTCACAAGCTGTAAATGATATCTGCTGAAAATGGAGCATGTACTCCATGATCTCTATCCTCCCCAGGTCCTCCAAGGTAATGGCCATTAGCCATGCTTATGCACCCCAATAAACCATGAGGTCTAGAAAAATTTATGCTCCTCCTTGGATCATTCTCCTGCATGTGTATGGTTAAGGGATGCATACATATATCATACAAATGATCATGTGAAAAGAAATGTACACCCTTACCATGTTCTCTGCTCATATCAATCGAGGGACTCATAGATGAATCTCCTCTCATCCATACAGGAAAAAGGGGTGGCTGTGATGATTCCCCCATCTCCATATGGATGGTGCATCTACTCCCATGCTGATCATCAGAGGTCATGTAGGTGAAAGAATCATTGGAATATCCCACCAATAGCCGGGAGTTCCAATGCAGATCTATCCTCCATAATGACAGCGCAGGTAGCTCCTCATGAAGAACATCTGTCATATGGTTGTCCTCCTCCTTGACATCTTCTATGCCCAAGTCACAAATTGGAAGGTTGCTATCCTTCCTATGCTGCTTCTGCTACAACGCAGAATCTGCAATGAGAGTAGGTGTATATGAGGTTGAGGAAATGTATCCCTCCATCATGAGTCTATCCAAAATTCCCACTGTTATCTCAAGCTCTCCCAAGGCTCCCACCTTTATAGAATCAATGAGTGGTTCCTCCAAGTGTGAAGCAACCATCCTCCTCTGCTGAACTAGTGCCCCCCTGGGTAAAATGCCTCCATGTGGTGAGACATCTCTATCAAGAGAAGACTGAACATATGGATGAACACTTATGTCCATGCCCTGACTGCGCAATCCAGCCTCCCTCCTTGGTGCAATAACCTCCAAAAATGGATATGGGTGAGTACTTCTCAACTCATGCTACTGGTTCTTCTCCCCATCTCCTCCTTGTGACTCCATGGTTTCACACCTCTCCAACAGTGCACATGAATTGTGCCTTGATCTCCCCACATGAGATCTTGAGGATCTTCCTGAAAAATGTCTCCATGCAATGAGACATCATTATCGAGAGATGACTGAATAGATGAATGGAGATAACCCTCCATGATTCCACTGCGCAATCCAATCACCTCCTCAGGTGCATCAACCTCCATAGATGAATAGGGATGTGTACTCCTCATCTCATGATGTTGGGCCTTCTCCCTACTTCCTCCTTGTGTCTCCAAGGTTCCACACCTCCTCAACAATGGCACATGTAAAACATGAGATGTGCCTTGATCTCCATGCATGAGATCTTGGGGACTTCCTTGCAACGATGTAAGCATCCCTCTATGTGGAGCAAGAGCTCCTCTTCCCTCTGCATGAGGTGCTATATCAACTCTAGATTTAACAGCGTGGTTTCCCTCAATATCTGCAACATGAGTGGGCAACCTCTCAATGATTAGATCCTCCTTTGGAAAAGAGATCCACATTCTCCCTTTCTCCTGGATGTGAGATGAAGGTTCCTTCTCCAGCAAGTTTTGGTTCAGATTTTTTTCCTCCTCCATTTTTCTCTAAAGAGGCATTGCATTTTCATGCAAGGGTTTTGTTTGGTTTTCTTTGTGCAAACCCATCTTGTGTGTCTCAAGAATCCTCCCATCAAATCTCTTCACTAATGCCTTAGTGAAATTTGCATAAGATGCAATGTCATTATTCTTCAAAGGAAAGGATTCAAAAATCCACCAAGCATAGGCCTTACCTCTCATATGCAGCGCTGCAACTCTGGTAGCTTGATTTTCCGGAATTTGGTGCTACTGCAAAAAGGTGTCTAATTCCTCCACCCAAGCTTTGGCTGAACCAGCAAGTGAACCATCAAAATGTGATAGATAGAATCTACCATGTTTCCTTTTCTCCTTGGTCACTCCTTCTTCTTCTTCCACCTCTCTTATGGGACTGTTGGGACTATGAATGTGTTGACCCTCATAGTGTGTGGCTAAATGCTCACACCCACTATGTACAAATCTAGAGTCTACTTTAGGATCAAATCCTATCGGGGATTCTTCATTTGTTTCCCTCCTAATATCCTTGAGATATTCATGAATGCTCTATGTAGATTTAGGAAGAGCCATTGTAAGCTTATCCCCTTTTCCTCCACCAAAAAATGGAGTCTTCTTCCTACTCAAAATTTTGTCTCCTTCTTAGTGATAATAGGAAGTGCAGGATCCTTCCTCCTCTCTTTATTCTTTCTCCTCAACCCCTTTGGAGAGGTTCTTTCCGAATCTAAAAACTGATGAGAAAAAGCTCATCCTCTTCATCATCTTGATTCCTTATTTCTTGGGCTTGAAGGCCACAGGATGAGCCAAGAAATATGCTATGATACCGTTGTAATATTCCAAAATGGAAATCAACAGCTTTTTCACCGCTGAAATGTTCCTTTGTTGGAAATATGAACAAGGCTATGTCAGAGATTGACTGAGAGGGATTTTACCAGTTATTTCACCTCTAAAGAGAGGATGAGAACTGGAGGCTATCTGGCCCTTCCTCAGACTCTACCTATAACTATGCAAATATTTCTTCCTCAGGAAGATCTTTCTCAAGGGAATGAGCTACAGCAATATGCAAAACATAAGCATGAAGAGTAACTTGCTCAAACTTCTAAAAATGCCGGAGAACTCATATCCATCTCATTATAATAATAGAAGCTGCAAATGTATACAAAATATTGAGGGAAATGATGCTCAGGATGAACAATACCAATCCTCAAGACAAAAGTACAAGAGAACACTGCTACACCAGTGAAACCTAGCTATGATTGCGCAGTCATATGGAGACACTGCAACATGTAAACTGATAATAAAATGATATTACAATAATAGCTCAAGAAATGAGGGGGAGAATGCTCTCAACCCCTGAAAACATTACCACAACACTGATACACAATCCTTAGAAGGATTGGTTGCAATACATGTACAAAATATGAAAATACAATAATGTCGGAGTTGTTGGGTAGCTGTAGCAACTAAAAATATACAATAGAAGGAGGAGAATGAATATGGCCTACAAATTGAAACAACCTCCTCTAATGGATTCCTTGAGTGCAAGGCTGATCCCGGGACAAGAAATCTCTTCCTCCAAAATGGTGGAGAAAACCCCCACTACATAAAAACTCTGAGATAATGCAGTCTATGGAAGGGACTGCGCTAATGAAGGTGGGGGAAGCTTGGCCTTCTGCCAAAATATGCAAATCAGCTCTAGAAACCCTCCTCGCTGATCCTCCCAAAGAATAGGAACTCCTTCCTATGAGAAATTATCCAAGGAATGGTGTTGTGGAATCTCCTCCACAACAACACCTGCAACACAACCCAGTGACTGTGTTGTAGATGAAGAAGTGGCTATGGCCAAATGCCTGAATATGGAGAAATGAAGAGCAATCCTCCTTTAGCTACTCAAGAGAGGAGAGGAACTCCTAAATAGGAATCCCTCATTCCAAAGGCACTGCAATTCAGCTGAACAGCTGGAGATTGCAAATAGACTGAAAGTCCAAATCTTCAATAACAATCTCTATGGCTGCCTCATCTTCCTTATATGCAAAATGATGCCTCTATTCCATGGACCCCACCCAATTAGGGTTTCTTTCTCAAGGAATATTCTTCCCTCTCTAACTGCGTTGTCTTCCCAAGCAAGCTACACCCTCTTGTGCTACGCTGCTGACTTGGTCAACTTGGCCTCATCCTCATGTGTTTGCCCCCTTTTTACACTAGGAGGTTCAAAAATGGCTACTCCATGGATTCCTTCTCACTTCATGTGGAATCTTATTTATGCAAATGGGTCTTCTCACCCATTTTATTTATCTCCTAGATAATATGAGAAAAAATTAATGTTCCAATTTATTTGCAAAAATTTGGAACATTACAGGACATGTTTGCAAAGGATTGCTTTGAGTTTAAGGACTTTTCTTGGAGGTACATTCAAAGGACATTTCTTGGAGGTATGTGATACATTTTTTGGATGTTTTTTGGGCTTAATTTTTTTTCTTAAGGTATTTTGTTTTTAAAGGATTTGGGCTTAATTTTCATTGTTTTTAGAGGTTTTGGGCTTATTTTTCAAAGGAATCTTTTTAGGATTAATTTCGAAAGGAATTTTTTTAGGCTTAACATTCAAATGAAATTTTTTGGAGGTATTTTTTAAAGTGATATTTTTTTAGAGGCTTTTTTGAAGTAATTTTTAAAGTGGCATTTTTTAAGAAGTTGGAATTAATTTTCAATGGACATTTTTTGGACGTAGTTTTTGAAGTGACATTTTTTTAGAGTACATGTTTTGGGTTGAAGTAAATCTTTTATAATCATTTTTTTAAATGATTTTTTGTCTAAATTTTTAAACGATTTTTTTTTGTAGGACTTGGAAAGAAATATTTTGAGCTTCTTTTCATTTTTATAGGACATTATTTTCTCGGATTTTTTAAAGTAAGTGTTTGTTGGAAATACTGAGGGGGGGGGGGTGAATCGGTATTCCTTTCAATTAGAGCATTAGTTAATCTTCAATTATTATTAGTGTTTGTAAAATGATAGTAGCAAACAAGAGGAACACAAATGCACACAATTTTTAAGGTAGAAACCCACTCCGGGACAAACCACCTAATGCTTTTCTAATAATTATTTAATATTCAACTCCAATTGAAAATAAAGCTCCAACTTCCTAGAATCTAGAAAAGCATTCTTCTCCAGCTCCCACTGGATGGACACTCCAATTCCCGAGATTCTTCAGTAGTCAACTGAATGGATGCCCCAACACCCAATGAGCTACAGCTCACCCTAGCACCACCCTACCACCCTATAGAAGAATAAAAGAAGAATGGACTCCCATACCAGGGAAAATGGTCCACTTTTACAATGATATAGAATGATGTAGAAGACGAAGATATACTAGACCAGAACCCCAACTTTGACACAACCACCTAAAGATGATCCTAGACCTTCCAACACTGCCTCTTCAACCCTTGGCAGATAGATACTAGTACAAATTTTACAATAATGTATTTACAATGACTTAGTAAAATGATACCTTTACAATGATTATATGCAGTGCTGCCCAATTGAAGACTTCATATGATGAACTTCTTGTTGTTGTTATGCACCTTGGTTGCTGCTTTTTTCATGCTTCCTTCTGATGCACCTTGCTTTGCTTTGCTGTCATAGAAAGTATGGTCCTTTGCAACCCTTGACAACACATGATCTAGCTTTTTCTTGCCTTCTAGGAGCTCAATATTGAATCCGGTGTATCTCTGTTATTTTAGATCCTCAATATCTAATTTTCAGTCTTGTAGTATTCCTCTGAGTTGTCTTTCCAATGCCACAGGTTTGACCAAATTTGGATTCTTCAAGTGAGATTTATACCCAATCTCTCACAATGCCCTAATTATGTATTGTTTCAGAAGAGTGAAATTGTACAGCGTTCCACGTGTCACTGTTTCTTCATTCAGCTCTGAAATTGATAGAGAGAAAACTAAAATCTGTGCAATATCTGTCACTTTTTACGGAATTCCAATCTAATACTCAGAGAGAGATTTATGACGATTTTACCAAGGTCACTTCTTTGAGATTAATTTCAGGAGCCTGCACAAACCCTGACTTCCACAGATCATATCTCCAAACATATTGTGCACCTTGATCTAAATTTTTTAGAGAAACTTCCTTAGGATTTTCGGTTCACCTCATAAAAAATTCAGCTTCTTAACCTTCGTAGAAAAAAATTTAGAGCGAAAATGCCATGATGACCTGTTTCAGATGGCGAAATCCCTTGCATAAGGAGGAAATGAGGATCACAATTTATATAAATTCTTAGGTTGAGAGGGTCTTCAACAAGTGAACGTGGGATGGATTTTAGGAGCTTAAAAAATATTAATTATGACTTTTCAATGACCCATGCCCCAACCCCATGGGGTTTTAGCCCACTAACTGGGGGTAAAAACTTTAAACATGAATATCTCTCAAACCATGAAGAATTACATGGCGTGCCATATATCAACGAAAACATCTCGACAAGTAGAAACCATAAAAAGAATTATTGACCCAGAGTATATTGATTTGGTAGGTCAAAATTCCCATGGAATATTGGGTTAGCCCGTGGTGTTGCTTGGGTTGACATCAATGATAACCGCTGATCAAAAATCTCCCCCTTTGGCATTGATGGCAACACAAGTACGCCCCCTGAGATCATGACACCTCTTCCTACAACATTCTCTCCCCCTTTGACATCAATGGCAAAGGGTAACTCCCCCTGAAACACAACCATCCTGTAGAACTGTACACACTTCCACTTCTCTTGACACACAACCATCCTGCAGACCTGTAATCTACTTCCAATCCCCCTTTATATTCTGAAAAAGGAAAATCTAATCTGAAGTTGGGAGAATCCCAAGCTTCTGGCGAAGATATTTCAATGCTGGTGAATATTTAATATGTGATTCTTTTGGTGCTTCTTGGAATCTTTCTACTTGTCCAACTGCTTGCATAACATCTGGCTGGGAGGTTGTTACTTATAGAAGACTACTAATCATAGATCTGTACAACCTTTGATCCACATCCTTAGATGAGTCGTCTATGCTCAATTTGCAACCTGTTACCATTGGAGTAAGGATGGGTTTGCAATCTTCCATTTTAAATTTCTTGAGCATTTCCTTGATGTACTTGGCTTGAAATATAAATATTCCTTTCTCTTGCTGAGATATTTGAAGCCCTAAGAAGTATGTCAGCTCACCAAGTAAAGACATCTCGAAATCACTTTGCACCTTTGTAGCAAACTTCTTACTTATTCGATCATCATTGCTACCAATTATTGTATCATCCTCTTTAGCTATTAGACATGCTTTAGTTGCTTCATCCAGAACATATATGTTGTTTGGAGCTTGACTTGTTGTAGCCACAATTTCACCATACACGCCTTTCCTGATTTCACATTTCGTGGAGTTGAATAGTATTGTGTGTCCTTGATCACACATTTGTCCAACACTGAGCAGATTGTGATTCATGTTTTCAACCAATAGAACATTCTTGGCTAGAGCATCTTTGCTTTCGAGAGTGACAGTACCTGATCCTATAACATTTGAAGATCCATCATTTCCAAAGGACACGGTTCCATCCTTCTTCTCTTTCAAAGATACAAATTTATTTCTATCTCCAGTCATATGCGTTGAGCAACCGCTATCAACATACCACACATATTTGTTCTTTTGAGCCTTGAGAGCGAGAGCACAATTATCATCCTTCTTCTTCTTCCATGTTTGTTCGTTCTATGGATTCGAAGATTCTTCTGGAGGATTTTCAAGTCTACAGTCTTTGGCTATGTGTCCAAAGTTTCGACATTTGTAACATTTAATATTATTTCTTAAATGTTCAAATCTATTGATGTTTCGCTGAGCCCTGGGAGGTTCATATTTGACAGATCTCCTGGAATTGTATTCATTCCTAGGGTGCGTGCGACATTCTACAGCTTTATGACCAAATTTTCCACATGAATAATAGTAGCCATAAAAAATATGTTGGTACCTGGATGGAAATTTTCGTCGAGGAATTGTCTTCCAAGGCTGTTCTTGTGAATCTTGTCCAATGAAGTCTACATGCATGCCAGATCTCATTGGTTCATTGTATTTTTTTGTAGAAGGTCATGCTTCTTCTTCTTTTTAACCGATGCCAGTGTTTTCGTTGTAAGATCATTGATTTTTGATGAGTTCTTCCAATGCCCTTAAGCTGTTGGCATAGTTTTGGATAGCTTTTCCTTTCTTCACTTCCTCACGCAGCGAGACTACTTCGGCTTTTAATTATTCCCTTTCTTGGTTTATTTCTTCCAACTTCTTTTGAAGTGACTCTTCACTGCATTTGTGTTCTTCAACTTCAATTTTGAGACCTTGAACTTGTTCTTCAAGAGTATTGGAATGAATCTTCTCCACCTTGAGCTCTTTTATAAGCTTGATTGCTTCCTCATAAATTTCTTCTATGGTCCATCCTTCTTCTTCGTTGTTTGATACCTCTTGTTTATTGTGATTGGGTTTATTGTGCTTGGCCATAAACAATAATCTCTCATTGGATTCTTCTTTACTGTCATTGTCTTCATCGGATGATGAGCTATCTTCTTTAGAGAGAAAGTTCCTTTTGGATCCTTGCTTGTTGAATTTCTTAAAGACTTTATTTCCTTTTGAGTTTCCATTACTTCTGTTTGGACATTGTGCTACAAATTTCCAACCTCATTAAAGCTGAAACATATCAATGGAATTTTACCTTTGAATTGTCCCTTACCAATTTTTAGTTTTCTCGTGAAGTAAGCATATTCTTCATCTGAAAGACCTTCTTCATCATCTCCCTTTTCTTCACACTTACATGTGCATGTATTTTCAATTGAAGGTTGTTTGTCCTTATTGGTTTTCTTAGATGCAGCGAATGTAGTTTCTAGATTTTAAGTACCCTTTTCTTCATCAAGTCTCATTTCATATGCTATGAGAACTCCATGTAATTATTCCTTGCTGAGTTTGTCCAAATTTGCATTGTATTCTAGGACCGACACCTTTGGGTTGAATCTCCTTGGTAACGTTCTAAGAATCTTCCGTATAATAGTCTTCTCATCAACTGGCTCTCCCAATCCTTCCAGAGTATTGGTTATTTCATCAACGTATTGGAAGTATGCTGCAATGTGGTCCTCCATTGGAAGCTTGGTTCCTCTAATTATCCATTGGAATTGATACATACTGATCTATGTGGTCCTGTGAGAACAAAAGGCTTAGATGGAGAATTATATTTCATGTTAATGATAGATGACTATACCAGGATGAAATTTATCTCACAGAATTATTTCATCAAATTTGCAGAATTATCTCACAGATATGGAGATAAAAGAGCTGACCATGTTATACGATATCGCATTAAACACATTTTTGATATGTACTTCATAAAGGAAAATGTGATAGTTCAAGCCCAAATGTTGAAAGGTCTCCTATCATTAAGGAAATTGAAAGAAACTACGACTTTATTGGGTATTCGAAAAAAAGAAAAAAAAGATTAAAAAAAATGAAGGAAAATGTGATACAAAATATAAATAGTGCTATAAATTCAATTAGAAGATCTAGACAGAAAAATGTTTCAGATGTACATAGAAAAATACATATGGCAGTGGTTTCATCAAGTACTAAAGAGAATCACTTGGTAAGATCTATGGCACGAGCATTAGGAACCTCATGAAAAACTTTGCACAAACATCGTAAATTTCGGTTGCAAATAGATGTAAATGATGAAATCACTTTTTGGAGAGCCATTTGTAGGCAACCATACAAAGATAGACTTGGATAAAATGTTAAAAAAACAATATATGAAAATTGGAAGAAAAATTCACGTGTTTCGCCAAATGCAAGGGATGTGATACGAAGAAGAATAACACGAAATCAGTACGAACAACATGAAAAATTTTTCTTGGAAACCACTCAGATAGAGTTTTTCAACAAGGTCAAAGAAGAGAATCGTGAAATTCATGTCTCAATTAGTGCTTTTGTTCAACAAAAACCATGGTATGTAAAACCTATCACCGTATGCGACACTTGTTGTTGTAGTTATCATGTGGAATTCGAGTTATATTATGACATATTCCTTAATTTTGGTAGAAAATTTTGGAAAGATTTGCCTCCTCCTTCCACTATCTGTGATTTCATATCTTAAATTCTATGTGCAAGAGAAAGCGATGAATTATTTTACGAAAATAAATGTGTTAGTGGTAAAAAATGCGATGATTATGGAAATTTGACTAAATTTCAAAACAAATATCGTACTGATATAAATGATCAATCATTGTCCAACATGAAAGTGAAATGGAAGAGATATGAATATATCCATACATCGATTCAAGGTTAAAATAGTGCTAAAATAATTGAATTACAAGAAGAAGAAATTTTTGTGATAGATTTTTTGAGAAAGTTTGAGGAAAACATTTATAAATACACCAAGCATTCCCATAGAGCTCGATGGCAAGACTTGCAATTAAAAAAATCCCATGAAGTTTTTCCATCAGGGACAAATTTTTTTAGTTTTCCATTTTGCAGAAAAATACACATTTGTTCCACAAAAAAAAAATTCAGAGTGAATACTATCATTCTAACCAAGTCTCCATGATCGTCCATATTCTATATAGACATGTTGAAAAAGCATCGATCATATAGAAAGCACTAGTGAAAATCGACATGTTATTAAATAATATCACTTTTATATCATTGACGATCGTACACATGATACATATTTTGTACAACATTGTTTTGGAAAGATTTATGACTCCTTGAAAAGTCGTGGAATAAAATTCAATGAAAATTGGATATGGCAAGATGGATGTGTAGCTCAATTAAAATATTCATGATCATTATTTGGTTGTGTTGTCTTCATAAGAAAACCTGCATTAAACATTGTTGTAATTTCTTTGAGACTGGCCATGGAAAAGGAGAACATGACGGTGTAGGGGCATGCATAAAACAAGCACTTAAGATATCAAATGATCCCCTATGCAAACAGACTTGTGGACGCTAAAGAAATTGTTCAATGGTGCATCGCTACTCTAAGCCATGAGACTAACCGATCAAGGGAAGTGCGAAGGTACATTCAATTTATTTTTTATTGGATATCTAATTTTAAAAGTGTACATTTATCACAATGATTATATTTGATGGTATTTTTATATCATATTTACATTCTTATTTTAATTTTCCATATATAGATTTTTTTGGCATATTGGGATCAAAGATGTAGATAGATCAATTGGAAATGACGTTGAAACAATAAAAGGGACTCGAAAATTGCATTGAATTAAAACAAAGTTGTCCACAAATGTGTTTACATTGGATAAAAGAAAATATTCTTTTTTTTTCATGTTTGCATAGACAACACATAATCCAATGACGTTTGTGAAAACAAAATGTATGTAAAATATTGGAAACATACAGAGCTAAATACGAAGGCGAAAATGGCTGTTGCAATGTTTGAAGAAATGCCATCAAAGGAGACTACAATATCATCTGATGGTGATCAAGTTGCTGATATTGTTAAAGAAGGTAACGTTTGAATTTCTTTCAAATGATAGAGATATATAAATAAATTTAAATAAATAAGTTTGTTAAGTTTGCTTTATTGTGGAGGAGATGTTTTTGCTGTAATTGCACCTAGTAACAACGATGAAAATGTGAAGTATTATTTGATGCGTTTCACTGAACGAAAAACGAAATTATTAGAAAACTATAATTATCATGGGTTTCCATATGAAAGAGGATCTATTATACTGAAAGGTTATTTTTTCAGACAAACTAATCAAAGTGGGGATTTTGTTTACTTTGAAGACTATGAACCTAATGTCATAAGTTTTCAATATAGTCACTTGGTGTGTGCAACACGCATAAAGTTGATAAAGGTTCAATCAAAGAAAAAAATGAAAATTAAGAAATCGAAAATGTCAAATACCGATCATGAATGGATCATTGAAGATGGCATTCCATTGGAATTTTTTTGATTGAACTGCGTAACAATTTCCTCTCTTTGGATTCATGTTTTATAACTTCCAAAACTCAACTAAAAATTGAGTTTCCTTGTTATGTTATCTATGCAAGTGTTTGCACATGTACATTGTTTTGGTAGATGCACACTAGTATCAACTGAAAGTATCTTTTATATACATGCATTGATGAAAAATGTTGCATGTATTGGATATATATATATATATATATATATGTTCTAGAAGTATTGGATATATATATGTGTGTGTGTGTGTGTGTGTGTGTGTGTGTGTGTTCTAGAATTCAATTAAAATCGAAAGTAGCTTTTATATGTGCATTAATGAAAAATGCTGCAAGTACTGGATATATATGTTCTAGAATGCAATTAACTGAAAGCATTTTTTCTATGTGCATTGATGAAAAAGAAACTATCCAATAAAATCATTTAACATTATATCACATGCCAAATGTAGATCAACTATCCAAAACTTAAGTTCTAATTTAACAAAACATTATAGATCACAACATTAATTCACATGCCAAATGTAGTTCAACCATCCAAAACTTAAGTTTTAAAAACAAAACAAATTATAACACAATTAAAAAATTTCAAATGAAAACGCATATATAAACTTATATTGAATAATATTAAAAAAAATTTAGACAACTTGTTCAAATGGTTGAAATGGTGTGGATGTTCCTATCTCCATCGCTAGACTTCGTGGAGAAAAGACATCCTCTATAGAAACCTAAAATTCAAAAAATTTAAAAGTATAAAATAACTCAAGATCAAGATCTCAATTTCTAATAAAAATTTTAAACTTCAATTTATAAATTATAACTTAAAAACATATATTTAAGTGATAAATTGAATACTTTTGCTGGTGGATTCGGCACATCTCCTAAGAGAGGCTCCAAAAGAAAATCTCCAAAAACCTAAAATTCAAAAAATTTAAAATAACTCAAAATATCTAGATATCAATTTATAATAAAACTTTTGAACTTAAATTTATAACTTATCACTTAAACACACACACACACACACACACACACACACACACATATATATATATATATATATATTTAAGTGAAAAATTGAATACTTGTGCTGGTGGATTTGGCACATCTCATAAGAGTGGTTCAGAAAGAAAAACTCCAAAAACCTAAAATTAAAAAAAAAAAAAAACTAAAGATATATATATCTCCTTTTTTAATGGACCTTTTTGAGGTGGAATATATAACTTAAAAACATAAATTTTAAAAGTGAAAAATTGTCCATACTTGTGATTGTGGATTTGGCACATCTCCTAAGGAAGTAGAAGGTACATCTCCCAAGGAAGAAGAAGGTACCACCATCCCAAAAACATCGGATGGAATCAGAATCTGTTAAAACATTTTATTATATATATGTACATGTACATGTGTGCACAATTATTTATTTTAAAAATATCTCATCATGTTTTGATATATATAATAATAGATAAAAAATAATTGTACATCATCATGTTCAATTAAAAACACTAAAATTTTCCAACATATCTTGATTGTGATAACCATCTTGATTGTATGATTAATGGTGAGACCCATCTTGATTGTTTGAACTAGAGGCTCCGACCGTGATATTGAAATTTTCTTCATTCATCAAGTGTGACAACTGCAAATGGTGTTAACATATAATGATACATTTTTGTTAGATTAATGTATACAAACAAATTTATGTATATATGTATTTATTACAAATTGTACATGTGTTAAAATAATTGAACCCTAACCATTAACACATACGATTCCCATGCCTTCTTCCTCATGAACAATTAGGTCCTACCAACCACTGTGACAATTCTTTGCATATGTTTTGAGATCTTCAACACTCATGTTGTTAATCTCTTAATCCATATAATACACAAAATTAGCATGTGCATTCTCACGTGCTCTTTGTCGATTCAGACAAGCATCGACTCCACCCAATCCATTATGAACATTGTCAATGATGGCATCCCTTGCTTCTCGACTAATTTGAGAAGTGGCTTCCATCTCTGACCGCAAAGTTTTGACACGAAAAGGTTGACTAACCAATGGTGGCTCAGGACGAGGCAACTCAACATCACGCCTAGTGCTTCTACGGTCACACAAACGACCTTTCCTAGGACCGAAAAATTCATAGGGAAGGTCATTGTAACTAGGTTTCATTTGCATAAAATAATTTTGTAAAATAAAGCGGAACCTCATCATTCCATGGGAGTCTTCCATAGGCCGCAAGATGTCTATCATAAAAATAGTGAGCTATATGAGGGTGCTTGAAATATTTCACCTTTAACATCTTTCTTTTCGGCCCTTCTTTGAAATTAAACATAGACTGGGCCATTGCTGTTGTAACTCTTTATTTAACAACCTCCCATTTATTGGGACCCATCACTTTTTATTTTCTTTTTCCCATGACTTCTACAAAAGTATCAGTGGTTGGCCCAAGCTTTTGGTACACATCTAGTAGTTCGCCTAACGAGTGTGTAACTATTTCCAAGTTTTGTCATCTCTCAGCAGGTAGAGTCAAAGCCATGAGAGCTCTCTTCAATTTTGCATGAAGATGTTGACACCTTTCTAAGGTGCATTGTTGCATGTTCGTTTCTCAAGGTATATCTGAAATGTCCACCGAATAAGTCATGGTTGGTGGACAACCTTCTTCTTGACTGAAGCGTTCTGCCCTATGTCTTTTTTTAGCAACATTTGGAGCAACATTTTCAGCCTCTACATCAATATATAAAATTTTGTATATTAAAAAACACATGTAACATATTTGTACAAATTTAATGAAAAAAAATATTGAAATTGATGGCCACCTCGATGTGGTTAGCTAGTATCTTGCCCACCTTGAGACTGTTGAGAACCAGAACGACCCTCCTGAGAACCAACACGACCACCGATTGGTTGAGAACCAAAATGACCATCCGTTGATTGGCCTCTGGGGGAATACATATCACCACCTTCACGCAATCTGCCAGCACTTATTGATGGCCCTCTAAGGGAATCTGAACCACCACCAACTTCACGAGACGAGAGAGAAGCTTCATAAACAAATATGAATTTATAATCAATTCAAAAATACATTCATAGATATAAATACATGTACATATTCATTGATTAAATAACGTAAACCATACCACGATTGCGTGATCCATGGGCATGCTCCATTGATGGAGTAGACACCCTTCTCCTCTTGGCTTCTAAAAAAAAAAATGAAACTTATTAACATCTAATTTAACTCGCAAAATTGATAAAAAATCAATTCCATATGTACACACATGCATGTATATGTATGGAGATTCAAGATTATATTTAAATACCATGAACGTCCCTCGATCCCTGATCCCTCTCTCTCGTAGAGATATGGGATTTTGTTGATATTTTTTGGTCATCCTCCATGATATATATATCTATAGTGGACATTTACAATTATATTTTTAAATTATTATTTAAAATAAATTCAAAAAAAAAAAATCAGAAAATTAATGTAAGTTAGTGTACACAAATTATGTAAAACACAACTTTCAAAGCACTAATTGATGTGTGAAACTCAATTTAAGCAAAAAAAATTATAAAAATGTTAAGTTCACCAAATTGCGCTTTACATTGTGGGAGCACACTTGGTATAAAATTGAAAAAAACACATGGTCATTAAAAAATAAGGGTGAAACTACATTTAAACAAAAATTTGTTGAAGTCCTTGCATTTAATTTTATAAAAATGTGAAGTTCACCACTTGTTGCAAATGTGAAGTTCACCAAGTTGCGCTTTACATGGTGTGGTGGGAGCACACTTGGTATATAATTGAAAAAAACACATGGTCATTAAAAAAGACGCATTTATAAGTACAAAACACACACATATCCAAGATATGTTACAATGCCCATCAATAAATTTTGTAGGAGAGCATCTCAACACTAATTTATCTTTGAGAGATGAATATTGAATTTTTGAAGAAGAACGTCTCAAAACTAATTCATCTTTGAGAGATGAATCTTGAATTTTTGAAGAAAAGCGTCTCAAAAATAATTCATCTTTGATAGATGAATCTTGCATTGGCATTGCCCCATATAATTCTAATTCATCTATTAATTTATCTTTGATAGATGAATCCTGAATTGGCATTTCCCCATGCAATAGATCAAAAGACATCTTATTCACATTTGCACAATGTATTATACTAAAAAATTGAAATTGGCTAACAATATTGTTTGCTATTCCATGCAGTTGTTTTAGCCTCTCATTCTTAACTTGGTACACGTCATTCATATGGTTTCACACAAGTTTAGAATTGGTGAAAACTACAATTCCATTTGATCTATACTCCATAGTTGTTCCCAAGCCTTCTATCAATGTAATATAATATGCCTTGTTGTTTGTTGTTCTTCCTGGTATATTCATTTTCCTTTGAACGACTTTGATAGTCACAATATTGGAAAGAACATATGTAATCACTTCTTTCCCTAGATTGGAATAGAAAGAAAAATCTATGCATAATTTCCATTTTTCAACCATATTTAGTGGATTTTTTATCCCTGAAAAAAATAATTCAATAAAAATATATTAAATTGAAATTTATTGCAAATGCATGGGAAAAATGAGAGATGTGCATGAGATAAATGACATGTGCATGGTTTATCTTAAATTTTGATTCAAAGTTTATGGTATAATTCACATCTAGAAATGAGATGTGTTAAATATTGCATTGCCTAGAGTTTAAGGGAGATTTATGACACATTTACATGGTTCATGCATGGTTTGCATGAAGGTTTTCCTTAAAATTGATGGCATAAATCACATATAGAAATAGCATGCCTTAAGAAAGAATGAGAACCAGAGGCTACCTAGCCCTTTACAAACTTCTTTAGAACTTGTAGAAGTTAAGACTCAACCAACAAACTAAAATCCTATGGAAGTTCAGCCACTTTAGGTTCAGTTTTTAGGCCTTATAGTTTGCCTTGAATTAATGGGGGAAAGCCTTGAGTTTGGGGGATACTATCCTATGAGAGTTCAACCTCTTTAGGTTCAATTTTTAGGCCTTAAATTTCACCTTGAATTAATGGGAGGAAGCCTTTAGTTTGTGGGAGAAATGACATTTACATGGTTTGCAAAATTATTTTATGCACTTACTAAAACAACATTTAGTTTTTAGGCCTTAAAGTTTGCCTTGAATTAATGGGGGAAAGCATTGAGTTTGGGGGATACTATCCTATGAGAGTTCAACCACTTTAGGTTCAATTTTTAGGCCTTAAAGTTTTCCTTGAATTAATGGGGGGAAGCCTTGAGTTTCGGGGATACTATCCTATGAGAGTTTAGCCACTTTAGGTTTAGTTTTTAGGCCTTAAAGTTTGCCTTGAATTAATGGGAGGAAGCCTTTAGTTTTTGGGAGAAATGGCATTTACATGGTTTGGAAAATTGTGTTATGCACTTACTAAAACAACTAGTTATGTCAAAAGTCACACCTTTATGAGTTTGTGGGAGAAATGAAATAGAAATGACACATGAATTTTGCCTAAAAGTTTATGGGATAAGGGAGAAATGACACATGTATCAGGTTTTCTTTAGAGTGGTAGTGGTTTATGGATAGTAAAATGAGGAAATTCTATTTTTGTTCCAGAGATTGACTTTAGGGGCATTTACTGGATATGTGACCTTTGATAAAATATGAGATCCAGAGGCTAGCTGGCCCTTTACAGACTCTACCTTTAGAACTTGTAGAAGTTAACACTCAACAAACATACTAAAATCCTATGGAAGTTCAAAATCCTATTAGAGTTCAGCCACTTTAGGTTCAATTTTTAGGCATTAAAGTTTGCTTTGAATTAATGAGAGAAAGCCTTTAGTTGGTGGGAGAAATGAAATTTACATCGTTTGTAAAATTATTTTATGCACTTACTAAAAAAATGCTTTAAAGTTAATGGGAGAAATCCAACATGACACATGCTTTAAAAACTTTTCCTAAGAATTTATGGGAGAAATGACACATGTATGGGAGAAATGACACATGTACATAGTTTGACCTAAAGTGGCTGTGGTTTATGGATATTAAAATGAAGAACTTCTATTTAGATCTGTTTCAGAGATTGACTGTAGGGGAATTTACTGGATATGTCACCTTTCAGAAAAAATGAGATCCAGAGGCTACCTGGCCCTTTACAGACTCTGCATTTAGAACTTATAGAAGTTAACACTACTCGGCCCTTTACAGACTCTGCTTATAGAACCTCGTAGAAGTTAAAACTCAACAGACAAAATAAAATCCTATGGAAGTTCAGCCACTTTAGGTTCAGTTTTTAGGCTTTAAAGTTTTCCTTTAATTAATGGGAGAAACCCTTTAGTTTTAGAGTAACCTTATAAAATGATTTAATGTGAAGATGGTACTTTACCTACAAAACAATAGAATTGAAGATTGTGCATATATATCAGAGTTATGTTATGAAAAATTAGTTATGTCCTTAATAAAAAGTATGATTTAGCACTTATCAAATTGTTTAATAATTTATAATAATTGATATGTACAAGAATTTTACAGCTTCAACATCAACATACACTATCATCGTATCACTGTAGCCATGTCAATCTAGATTATTTATATCATCACATCATAAAACACTCCACTTTTAACATTTTAAAAGAATAAAGCAACATGGAAGCACATGTGTGTGTGTGTGTGATGGGCTAAAAATTAATATACTAATAAAAAAATTGATCTTCTCATTTTGGGTTTCTCGAGTAATCATATGTTAATGCAAGTGTTTTACATTGAATCATTTTCATTTTATTAAGAATCTATTTGAAACAATCAACTATATAAGGTCAAAACCTATGTTTTGTATCAAATTACTTTTGCTTTCAATGGGAAAATTTTATAGCTAATGTGTTTTTCTCGAAATGTAATAGACCCCATTAAAATGGGAGATATATCGAAATGATTCCTATGGTGTAATAAAATAGTTGAGTAGTTTAAAGATATAGATGCATAAATTCAATGAGCATAGTTTTGAGATATCTAAGTCCAAAATGGAATAGTTTTTGGTGAACAAATATTAGTGGATCACTATGGATATATCTGCTTCATTAAAAGGGATTTTTCTGGAAGGATGGACTAAGTTGGAAAGAAGGGAAAATATCACAATTATATGTTAATGCATGTGTTTTACATTGAATAATTTTCATTTTATTAAGAATCTATTTGAAACAATTAACTATATAAGGTTAAAACCTATGTTTTGTATAAAAATAATTTTGGTTTCAATGGGAAACTTTTATGGCTAATGTGTTTTTCTCGAAATGTGATAGACCCCATTAAATTGGGAGATATATCGAAATAATTCTTATGGTGTAATAAAATAGTTGATTAGTTTAAAGATATAGATGCATAAATTCAATGAGCATAGTTTTGAGATATATAAGTCCAAAATGGAATAGTTGTTGGTGAACAAATATCAGTGGATCACTATGGATATATCTGCTTCATTAAAAGGGCTTTTTCTAGAAGGATGGACTAAGTTGGAAATAAGGGAAAATATCACAGTTATATGTTAATGCATGTGTTTTACATTGAATAATTTTCATTTTATTGAGAATCTATTTGAAACAATTAACTATATAAGGTTAAAACATATGTTTTGTATCAAATTACTTCTGGTTTCATAGAAAATTTTTTATGGCTAATGTGTTTTTCTCGAGATGTGATAGACCCCATTAAAATGGGAGATATATCGAAATGATTCCTATGGTGTAATAAAATAGTTGAGTAGTTTAAAGATATAGATGCATAAATTCAATGAGCATAATTTTGAGATATATAAGCCCAAAATGGAATAGTTTTTGGTGAACAAATATCAGTGGATCACTATGGATATATCTGCTTCATTAAAATAAAGTTTTATAGAAGGATGGAATAAGTTGGAAATAAGGGAAAATATCACAATTATATGTTAATGCATGTGTTTTACATTGAATATTTTTCATTTTACTAAGAATCTATTTGAAACATTTAACTATATAAGGTTAAAACCTATGTTTTGTATCAAATTACTTTTGGTTTCAATGGGAAAATTTTATGGCAAATGTGTTTTTTCTCGAAATGTGATAGACCCCATTAAAATGGGAGATATATCAAAATGATTCCTATGGTGTAATAAAATAGTTGAGTAGTTTAAAGATACAGATGCATAAATTCAATGGGCATAGTTTTGAGATATATAAGTCCAAAATGGAATAGTTGTTGGTGAAAAAATATCAGTGGATCACTATGGATATATCTGCTTAATTAAAAGGGACTTTTCTAGAAGGATGGACTGAGTTGGAAAGAAGGGAAAATATCACAATTATATCTTAATGCATGTGTTTTACATTGGATATTTTTCATTTTATTAAGAAACTATTTGAAACAATTAACTATATAAGGTTAAAACCTATGTTTTGTATCAAATTACTTTTGGTTTCAATGGGAAACTTTTATGGATAATGTGTTTTTCTTGAAATGTGATAGACCCCATTAAAATGGGAGATATATCGAAATGATTCCTATGGTGTAATAAAATAGTTGAGTAGCTTAAAGATATAGATGCATAAATTCAATGAGTATAGTTTTGAGATATATAAGTACAAAATGGAATAGTTGTTGGTGAAAAAATATTAGTGGATCACTATGAATATATCTGCTTCATTAAAAGGGATTTTTCTATAAGTATGGACTAAGTTGTAAAGAAGGGAAAATATCACAATTATATGTTAATGCATGTGTTTTACATTGAATATTTTTCATTTTATTAAGAATCTATTTGAAACAATTAACTATATAAGGTTAAAACATCCATATCTACTTCATTAAAAGGGATTTCCCTAGAAGGTGTTATTGCCCAAATCCACCTTAGGCTGAAGGAAGGCGGGATTTAGGGTAACACCAAACCACGCTCAGTCTAGTAGCTAGCCCTACCAGAACAGGAGAGGGCTCTCTCTGGGTCAATCTCAGCGAAAAATGTATCAATAGGCCTTGAGATGACTGAAATGAGTGCTAATTTTAGGCTAGGTATATTAATCAAGGAGTTTGAAATGATTTTTTAAGGGTTTTTGTTTGAAAAAGGGAAAGGCAATTTTGGGCTTGGGGATGAGGCCAAATTCTTGCAGAGTTCAAGTTGGGGCAGGGTAGGCAATGGATTTGATGTTTGAGATTCAATGAATGGATAGAAAAGACTACTGAGGAGCTGAAGAGGGAAACAAGGTGCAAGGATCCTCTTCAAACTGACGAAAACATATAAAACTAAACAAAAGATTAAGGAAGAGCACCAGCAAACTAATGAATTCTACCTTAGTTACTCATTTGTTTAATTTAGGAAGCAAAGAAAAGGGAAATGGCATACATAAAAATTAATGAAACTTACAGATACATGGAGAAAAACATCATCAAAACTTAGGGCCACAAGGATCCCAACAAGTGTTGCAAAACTCTGGTCTTTCCTTTGCCAAAAATCTGAAATGAATATACAATGAGGTGCCAAACTATTCCCAAAAGTCCAACCCTGAAAATGTCTCAGAAAACACATGATATAGACCATCCTAACCCCTTCCCATGCCTCTAGGGGTCAATCTCATCCTTATAGGAGCTGTTTCAACCAATTCTAAACTAGGAATTGAAATCTAGGCAATCAAACAACTTGCCTCTATATGCTAGGAAACTGATCCATTCATTTAATTTTCACTTTTTAGTGAATGAATCATCTAGAACAAGTAAATGTGAGCCAAAATTACATCATAGTCATCAATTTACATCAATATAGATCAATAATTACATCAAAAAGTGAAACTAGTCAAAACTGGGCGAATTTTTGAGTTGAAGAGTCAAAATGAGGCCAAATTTCTCTATGCGCTGTGCCAGAAAACTCAATGCGTCATGCCACTTTGGGCCTATTTTTTAGGCACTTCATGAAGTCAAAATTGAGATCATGATAGCTTGTTGGAAAGCCCTGTCTTTCTAATATCCAACTCAAGTGGAATTTTTCAATTTTGAGTTCATTTGCCTCTCCAAAACTTCAATCTCCCAAGACTGGTTCCTGCTGGTGCAAAAGGTGGCAGAAAGGTCATTTTTGGAGTGTTTTTTACCCTTAAGACCATCCAGAATTTGATGAAATCTCTCAGCCATTCCTGAGCATGCATAATTTATCATAAAAAACCCAAAAATATCAAGTTTTCCTCCATAAGATCTCTCAAACATAAGCGCGCACCAAGTGGCGCGACGCGTCGAGTAGAAAAATCTGTTTTGCGACCAAAATTTTCAAAAATGAAAAAATCTTCCCCAAACTTGCTAAAATTTGGAGTGAAGGTCCCTCATCAAGTGTCATGCTCAGCCAAAGAAGCTTCGACCAAGATTTGAAGTGGATCAGGCCTTTTGCGCCTCCTTAGTGCCCTTCTCAGCCTCGCTTTCAGGATCTTCATTTTCTCTTTGCAAACATGTGTGCGGGCCCAATAGTGGTTCTTCATATGTCTGAGCATGTCTTTGTCCCTATTGGCCTTTGCCAACAGTTTCTCAAGATGAATGTTGACTCTCTTAAGGCAAGTCTCCTGCTCAAATGGTGTCATTTCACTTGGTCTCTTTCTAGCCAATTCACGGTCTTCACGGATTTGCCGCAACTCTATGAGTGTTTGCTGATCCTCCAATTGTTTATTCCATTGCTCCAAGTAATTTATAACCCACTGAGCTCTCTTCAATTTCTCGGTCAGTGTGTCGATCTCAGCTTTCTGCTCCTGGATGATTTCTTTCAGCTTTGAGCTGGGAGAGCTCGAATCAACATCGATCAATATAAAATCAGTATCTTGGCCTCCTGAGGGGCCCTAATCCTGCATAGGCTTCTTTCCTCTGTCCTGTACCTATGATGATGTAGAAGGCGAGACCCCTTCCACGCCATGTGGAGATATTGCTCGCGCTGCTGTCGAAGGTAACGAGACCCCTTCCACCCCGGGTGGAGATAGTACTCGTCGTGCTGCTGCAAATAAGGCTCTGGTACCTCTCTGATAGGTAACACACACTGGAACACTGATAGGCTCTATCTCAGGAACCTCAAACTGATGTGAAGGCTCACCTGTATCGTGAAAAATCTCTGGAGGAGGCTGAGGGGCTATAAATAAGTCACGGGAAATGAACTCCTCCCATGCAATGCCCTGCAATCCAAGCTGATGTACCACAATCATCTTGATGAGCGCATAATGATAAATGTTGTTATGTTGCTGCTCTGGAGTCTTCTTCTGCACAAGGGTAGTCATCCACTCTATGTTTCGGCACATGAAGTATGGAATATTCATCAGTCTCACTCTCGTGAAATGCATCAACAGTCTGATGTGGTATGCATAAAGGCGTGAGAATCTACCCTCGCAACTGAAGTATCTAATGATGAGCTTCATTAATGGTGCATAGGACTCCTTCAAGAATCTGAAAGGAAACACCCTACTGAGCTGCCTCATATAACCAGGCCTGATGTAAGGTTCATAATATGCTCTATCCAGTTGTTGTCTCTTATTCCACTCTTCACCTATGTTTGGTATCCCGGTCACTTGAGAAATGGTTTCTGGTGTCAAGGTGAAGTTCACTCCAGCAAGGTTTACATGGCCATCACGCAAATGTAGGACAAATAAGTGAACCAACTCCTGATGATGCTGAATCTGAGCAATCATCTCACAATACTGAAAACATTAATGTTGCTGAAAGCATGCCATTGCAAGTGGGCAGGCCTGCAACTGAGTCAAGGAAGTGGGCTCTTCTCTAACGTGCCTGCCACTTTTATGAGACCTCCTTTGTACATTAAGCTCTGTGGTTGAATCACTGTCCTGCTCATATTCTTGCTCATATGATGAATCTATCTCTGACATGGTGCTTTGTAATGTGTATAACAAGGATATGCTGATATATATGTGGTGAAAACAAGAGTTTGTCTTTTAATACCAAATATGTACCAAGTATGAAATGAGAGACTGTGGCAAGTATGATCAGTGGGAAAAGTGGGAGTTTTTCAAGTGCAATTAATGCAAAAACAGTCACTTGATTTATGTTTAGGAACTTTGGGATTTAGGGATTTTATAAGTGATATGAAAGGGGGAAGGCTAATAGGGTTTAGTGATAGGGAAAATGGGTACAAGGGATATGATTTTTTTGGGATAGAGGGAATAGGAAAGGACTGTGATAATAGTATTACAGTGATGGGAACACGAATGAACAATGGAGTGGGAGTGTTTAGCACCAATAGTCAAATTTCAACACTTCATTTCAAACCCTAAGGGAGCAGATTTCGATATGGATATAGGGTTTGTTTTTCACCAACCAAAACTCTAATGTTTTTGCCTCCAAACAACACCACACATGACTAAAATCACTGAACAAGAATTCTCAAACTTACTTGGAGCAAATGAGTTGATTTTTTATGGAGCCGTGATGAATTTGTGTCTTTAAGGCTCTGTGCGCCACGCACACACCCAGTGCGCCGCGTCGGCTCTGTGCGCCATGCCAGAGAAAATTAACACAGTCAGAATGGGCCCAATGCGCCGCGTCTTGTGGATGTGCCGCGCCTTCCTCCAATGTGCCGTGCGCACTTCTAAACACAGTCTTGGCTTTCAAATTTACAGCTTCGCCCTCTCACCACTAAACTTCGACTTTCCTTGATGTCTTGGATGCAAATGACATTGATACACATATAAATATCTATATAAAGTCATGGCTTTGATTTTCTCTTTGTAGATACCCACTTTGTAATGTTTCAAAATTGGCATTTCTTCACTTTTAATACAACTCTGTTCTTCAAGTTTCCTTTTTGATTTTTTGGCTTGAAATGATGGCTTTCTTGGTTGATTTTTGCAGGGATGGTGGCATCGGATTTTGGAAAAGGATGACCAGGGGCTGCATTTGAAGTACTTCATGGTGGAAAACTTTAAAAAATACATATTTATTACAAACAACAAATTTGACGATTTCTTCCTCAAAATAGAGTTTTGAAGAAGAAACATCCTTGAGCATTATTAGTGATGAAAATCTTGAAATGAAAACTTACTGAAGACATCCTCATGGCCTGCTATCATTATTTGAAATTCTAAAGACCAAACCCTAGACCTAGTGACTGAAAGACTCTTTTTTGACCACAAGACCAACTATGACTGTAAATGACTGAAATCAACTTTAATGAATTTTGATAAATTTTGACCAACTCAGCAGGTATAAACATGAGGGAAACGAGTGAAGAGACCCTTCCATCAGATAATGGCATGCCCCTAACGGAATGCAGATGAATGAGCGGAATGAGACACCTAAAAATGAAATGCAATAAGAGAAATGATCTCTGACAGAGGGATGACAAGACCGACTCTAACAGAAGGATGGACTAAGTTGGAAAGAAGGGAGAATATCACAATTATATGTTAATGCATGTGTTTTACATTGAATATTTTTCATTTTATTAAGAATCTATTTGAAGCAATTAATTATATAAGGTTAAAACCTATGTTTTGTATCAAATCACTTTTGGCTTGAATGGGAAAATTTTATGGCTAATGTGTTTTTCTGGAAATGTAATAGACCCCATTAAAATGAAAGATATATCGAAATGATTCCTGTGGTGTAATAAAATAGTTGAGTAGTTTAAAGATATAGATGCATAAATTCAATGAACATAGTTTTGATATATATATATATATATATAAGTCAAAAATGGAATAGTTGTTGGTGAACAAATATCAGTGGATCACTATGGATGTATCTGCTTCATTAAAAGGAATTTTTCTATAAGGATGGACTAAGTTGGAAAGAAGGAAAATATCACAATTATATGTTAATGCATGTGTTTTACATTGAATATTTTTCATTTTATTAAGAATCTATTTGAAACAGTTAACTATATAAGGTTAAAACATCCATATCTGCTTCATTAAAAGGTATTTTTCTAGAAGGATGGACTAAGTTGGAAAGAAGGGAAAATATCACAATTATATGTTAATCCATGTGTTTTACATTAAATATTTTTCATT
Source organism: Pinus albicaulis (assembly GCA_034641835.2). NCBI lineage: Eukaryota > Viridiplantae > Streptophyta > Pinopsida > Pinales > Pinaceae > Pinus > Pinus albicaulis. The sequence goes on from CM076582.1 coordinate 621,134,733, forward strand.
TTATTAAGAATCTATTTGAAACAATTAACTATATAAGGTTAAAACCTATGTTTTGTATCAAATCACTTTTGGCTTCAATGGGAAAATTTTATGGCTAATGTGTTTTTCTCTAAATCTGATAGACCCCATTAAAATGGAATATATATCGAAATGATTCCCGTGGTGTAATAAAATAGTTGAGTAGTTTAAATATATAGATGCATAAATTCAATGAGCATAGTTTTGAGATATATAAGTCCAAAATGGAATAGTTGTTGGTGAAAAAATATCAGTGGATCACTATGGATGTATCTGCTTCAATAAAAAGGATTTTTATAGAAGGATGGACTAAGTTGGAAAGAAGGGAAAATATCACAATTATATGTTAATTCATGTGTTTTACATTAAATAATTGTCATTTTATTAAGAATCTCTTTGAAACAATTAAGTATATAAGGTTAAAACATCCATATATGCTTCATTAAAAGGGATTTTTCTAGAAGGGTGGACTAAGTTGGAAAGAAGGGAAGATATCACAGTTATATGTTAATGCATGTGTTTTACATTGAATATTTTTCATTTTATTAAGAATCTATTTGAAACAATTAACTCTATAAGGTTAAAACCTATGTTTTGTATCAAATCACTTTTGGTTTCAATGGGAAACTTTTATGGCTAATGTGTTTTTCTCGAAATGTGATAGACCCCATTAAAATGGAAGATATATTGAAATGATTTGTGTGGTGTAATAAAATAGTTGAGTAGTTTAAAGATATAGATGCATGAATTCAATGAGCATAGTCTTTAGATATATAAGTCCAAAATGGAATATTTGTTGGTGAACAAATATTAGTGGATCACTATGGATATAGCTGCTTCATTAAAATGGATTTTTCTAGAAGGATGGACTAAGTTGGAAATAAGGGAAAATATCACAATTATATGTTAATGCATGTGTTTTGCATTGAATATTTTTCATTTTATTAAGAATCTATTTGAAACAATTAACTATATAAGGTTAAAACCTATGTTTTGTATCAAATTACTTTTGGTTTCAATGGGAAACTTTTATGGCTAATGTGTTTTTCTTGAAATGTGATAGACCCCATTAAAATGGGAGATATATCGAATTGATTCCTGTGGTGAAATAAAATAGTTGAGTAGTTTAAAGATATAGATGCATGAATTCAATGAGCATAGTTTTGAGATATATAAGTCCAAAATGGAATAGTTGTTGGTGAACAAATATCAGCGAATCAGTATGGATATATTTGCTTCATTAAAAGGGATTTTTCTAGAAGGATGGACTAAGTTGGAAAGAAGGGAAAATATCACGATACAATTGTGTCTCTTAGATGTTGAAGAATGTAGCTAGGTTCAGCCTTCATTATTAATATATTTGTCAAAAATAATTTATAATTATTGTTTCCTAACAAAAATCTATAACTATTATCAAAACAAATTTTTTTGTTAGGTAACAATAAAATGGTCGACAAGCGACAAATGGTTATATTAATGATGAAAGAGTGAGACCTTAAATTTAGGAAGGTTGTATAGTATGTCTCTTCTGATGCACTACAACTTTTAATTTGACTAATATTAAATTAAAAATAATAATAATAATAATAATAAAATTCTAAATTAAAAAAAAATTAATCCTAAAAAAAATTCCAATGAATAGGTTGTTGGTATTTTGTAATTGAAATAAGTTAACTCAGGAAAAATATACTCAGATGGAGGCAGACTGATGGTATGTGGAGGAGAGAATAGGTACAGATTATAGGGCAAAGTATTCAACAAGTAATGAAAAGGAACCATATGGAGGTGCAACTGGCCATGGAAAATTTCAGTGGAAGAAATGAAAATAGATATCTAATTAGTCATTTCTCAATTTGTATTTGACAGGAAGATATTTTTTCTCTGCTTGCAAAAGTATATTTTTTATTGGCAGAAATGAAAACACTAGTTAGCCATTTCCGATGGAAATGGATGTAGCTCACCTAATTCTAATGTATGAACAAAAATTATAATGCAAAACAAATTCAAATACAGAACCAATTCTTAAGGCCCACAATAGCCATGTTATACAAATCATAAGGGCTCACAACATCCATGCTAGACAAACCTGCAACCTCCAAAGGGCCGCAAGGTGTGAACCCTCCAAGCCAAAGTGACACATCACACAGTTCAACAAAGAATGAAATATAAAACTTATATACGTCAAGAATTATAGTGTGAATTTTTTTGACATAGGTTCAATTCTAGCATGTCACAGACTCTCAGACATGCACGTGATAGTTCAAACTGCACAGTGCATGAGACCCTCACTAATATATATTTTATTCATATTATTAGGTTCTGTGTATATTATAGGTTCTGTGTATATTATAATTTCTATGTATAACTTATATTATTAGGTTCTGTGTATATTATAAGTTCTTTGTATATTATAAGGATCAGAGTAGGCCATAGATCCTGTAATCACCTAGGGAAGGTTCCAAACCAGATTGGAATATTTGAATCCCTAAACTGTATTAGTAATTCTTCTTGCAAATGGAATCAATTTGAAATTATACGGATCCATTCCCAAGATGATGAAACAAATCCTTTGTCAGAAAAATGTTGCCAATAAAAACATAAAAAAATCAAAGTTGCATGAGAAAGGGAAGGTTGAGGCTTGAAAGCACCATAATTTTTCATTTTTCAGCATCATAAAAACATAAACAACATCATTTTTCACTTTCCTTTGCAAATTATAAGAGTTTGAGGCCTGAAAGCACCTAACAGTAACATGCATTTGGAGAGCGTAAACATAGTGACAGTGACAACCTAGTATCAATCATTTGGAGAGAATTAACATAGTGATGGTGACAACCTAATATCAGGTGTTTGGAGAGCATTAAAATAGTGAGAGTGACAACCTAATATCAATAATTAGAGTTTAATATGTACTATAAATTTGATTTCAATGACAGAGAATAAGGATAACATACTTGGAAATTCGCAGACGACAAGAGGATGAAGCCGCAACGAGAATACGAGCCGATATATCGCCGAAGATGTCATGGAGGACGTAGAACAAATTCCTTGTGAATAAAAAAAATTGAAATTAAAAAAAACAGAGCAACACCTCACCTCATCGTCGCAGTGCAACAGAGCAACACCTCACCTCGTCGTCGCGGCGCAATAGAGAAACACCTCCCCTCACAGAGAAACACCTCAAAAACACACACAAGATGGACAGACGTGAGATGGATAGACAGACGCGAGATAGACAAACAAACGTGAGATGTTAATATGCTTGAAACCTGTTAAGGTTTGTAGGCAGATATATTTATAAGAACAAGTTCGACCGAACTATTTTAAAAGTGTGGCCAAACTAATAGTTCGGCCAGAATATTACTTCGGCTGAAATTTTGTTGCCGGTTTTCCCATCTCCAGCCAAAAAATTGTTTACCTACACTGTCAGTACATTGTCAATGTAAACAGAAAAATGAGTTCAACCGAACTAATTTCTAAAGTTCGACCGAACTCTTGAACAGTTTGGCCGAACTTTTATAAAATTTTGGCCAATTTGTTGAGAAAAAAAGTTTTCCGCCCCCGATTCTCACAAAAGTGTAACCCAACTTCGCATTTTTACCCTATACTTAGATAAATCGTTTCCTTGAGGGTAGTAATTAGATGAGTGGTTTAAAACAATACCATTCTCTAAAGAAAAATCATAAAGTTTTAGCAATGAAAATTAATTTTCATTATCGAAAACAAGTGATGTTAGAATGCCAAACATGGTAATAATATTCTTCTTATGGAAGTGGTTGAATTTCTTCACATTCAAATGTTTCAATGTAATTCCTTTAGCCCACTGAGTAAAGTAATTTGTAGAAGTTAAGATATATCAGTGTCTCTTTTATGATGAGGAAATTTTTTCCCAATAACATCCAATCCCCATTTTGTTGAAAATAATATTTAATGAAAATGGGCTACAATAGGGCAAATGACTTCTTATCTCAACCAACACATCTTTGACATATGGGACACTTACGGGTGTAGGTGTGTGCATCCTTAAATAGTGTGGGCCAATAATAACCAGCCTACATGACTTTATGAGTAGTAGTTTCCCCTACGTATTTTTGATCAGCTAGCCCGTCATGAAGGTCTTTCAATACCCTTTATGAATCTTATGCTTCCAATAATTTAAGCAAGACACTGTTGTGGTGATTCCGAAAAGGAATGCCTTGTACAAGCTGATATGAAAGAGCTTTAAGTCAAATTTCCCTCTTCTGTTTCACTGATAAGTGCAAGGGAAAGGTGCCATGATCTATTTATTGACGTACATCAATGTACCAAGATGTGGCTACGTTTATAGGGGTATATTTCTCAATATTGCATATTTCGATTTTTTTTCCCATACAAAAGAATCCTCTTCTAGAGAATTGATTTCTTATGTTGAAAACCAACATAGACCATGGCCTTTTATTGTATGATTTGTCTTAAATTCTAGATAATATTCTTGAAGTATTTTCATCCAGTTCGCCCTCCTCTCACCCAACTCTTGTTGCACAAAGAGAGATCTAACCACTGGGTGAGGCATAAATATGACAGCATGACCTTTTTAGAGATAAGTCCTCAAATTATTAAACACCTTGTATACTACATAGGATTTTTTTATCAATGGTAGGATAATTCAATTCAAATCCTTGTAGGCCAACATTCATAAATGAAATGGGTCATTCATTTCCTTGATTGTCCTTCTGAGTAAGAACGACTGCAATATATGTGTCAGAAGAACATCTATACAACAAGAAATATTTATTAAAATATGTACTATATGACACTGGGGCATCAACAATCTCTTCTTTAATCAAGTGTAGGAATATTTCTCTGTAACAACCTCATCCCACATATACCCAAGTGACCAACCAATCGGGGTAAATATGTGGCAAAGAGTTACTATGATCAGATTCAACCTCCTAGGTTACCTTAAGGAAGTGGAATCAATGGAAACACGTCACACAAACCCTCCACATCAGCAATAGGATTCCCAAAATCCAACCGACCCACTTAGGCATCTAGACCCTGGGTCCCACTAAGGTTTTAGGCCTTCAAATCCCCTAACTCTCCCATAATATAGGCATGGGTGCATATGGGAGGCTCTAGAAGCTCCCACATCATATGCAAGTATGCGTCCAGGGAATTTTCGAAACAGACCTGTGCTAGCATCCTTGGTTTTTGAGCCTTTTTTTCACGCCCAGAGCCCGGGTCACTGCCTAAAATTTAATCACAAGATCAAACATGAAATATAAAAATGAAACAATGGTGAAAAACAAAGTACTAGAATAAGGACTTGACTGCACCCCTACTAGCCATGATAGGTATTTCGTCAAACATGTCGCAAATATGTAATCTACATATTTAAACAATAGATCTGAACATAGGGGTCTCATACTTATCTGAGATTCGTTAGGAAGCATTGTTCCCTTACATCATTAGCCGTAGTATCATCTATTAGGTCATGGATACATTGTTTATTCATTTCGAAATAAAAACATGAGGAGAGACATACATCATCACTGTCAAAATACATGCTCATAACCAACATAATAATAACAGAAATATTAGGGATACATCAGACATATGATCCACATATAAACCAGTACATTTTCACATCAAATGAAAAGGAAGTAAAGTTCTAATTAATGGATGTAAAAACCAACCGGGGATTGGACTACCATGTTCCACTCGACCATATATTAGCTGATCCAAATATCTCTTCAAGAAATCATCGTTGTGCCATATTCCAACCATGAATGTGGGACTCATAACCAAACAAGCATGGATGCTACCAGAGTTCTCCACCTACACTGTGAGGAATTTTACTGCCTCCTAGTCTCTCAGGCTTTACCGTACATCCCATCCCGGGACTACTAGGACCAATATAGATAAATACACCTCTTGGCTTTACCATATATCTTTCCATTCACCGACAAGGATACCTAGGCCCACTGAGTCACAAAATCTCAGCTTTACCGTAACCCACATTCTGGTTTAGGGGTCACTAGGTGTTGGGAGCAACCCAACTTGGCCTCAATTTTGGCGAAATATACACATTTTGAGGAGAAGAGTGAAAATTATACTGCACAACAAAATTTTTGGATATATCGCATGGTATCTTAGGGGCTTCAAGGTGGTTTGAAGCCCCTCCTTTTTGTAACGGGTTTGGGTTGTACTTTCCTTAGCCCATGGTATTTTGTAGTATCCCAAAAGGGAGAATGCAGTAATACAAAAACACAATATAAGAACCATAACAATGTAAACAAATAATCTAAATACACCATAAAAATGTATAGAATAGTTGAGCCATTTTATTATATAAGAGGTGAAATACAAGTACAACAGTGCTAAAAATATGATACACTCAAGTCAAAGAGATGGCCAAGAATGACCCTGAAATTCTCCCACAAGAGGGACTGCGTAACTATTGGACTGTTGGAAGGAATACTGCGTTGTCCCTGCTATAAATGTCGGGACTCCAACTGCCAAAAAAATATAAAAGTGTAGATCTGGTAGTTCCGGAGCTCAGATTATGTCTGGATTTCAGATCCGGGCTCTATGATGAATACCCAAGATATTCCAAAAAGGATTTACAAATCTGAAAATCTTGGAAAATCACCCTCTTAGGCCCTACAACTATGACTGTTGGGTATGCATATTTGAAGCATAATCTGATCAAAGATGGTTGCAATATGATGTACAATCAGATCTATGCTTGAAGGGTTGATCCCTTCATTAGATCCTTAAGCTAGAAGCTTAAGATCTAGCTTCTCTAACCTCCTCCACTGAGTGTAACTGTTGAATACTCAACAACTGAAGTAAATTACGCTATCAAGGAGGGAAAGTCTCAAGCCTACTACTAGATGATGCAAATCAGCTCCAGAATTATGGAAATAGTGAATACAAGGTGAGGAGATGGTCCCTCATAGGATTTCCAGCTCCTCCTTTAGATATGCATGATTGGACTACGGAATCCCTTGGGGAATTGCTGCTACATGGAGGTATGAAATGGTGCAATGAATTCTGGATATGAATGTGCTACTCCTGAAAGGCTGATCTTGAAGCACAAGGTGAAAGGATGAATCCTCCACCGGTCTCGTAGCTGAAATGATAGAAACAACCACCACCTCTCAAACCCTCAAGTAGGAATGTGTTATTCTTGAGGCTGAATGTGCATATGAGAGTGGCTGAATGTGGAACCAATTCCTGATGATGTATGGAAACTCAAAGAAACCTTCCCAGAGTAGGCACTCGAAGTCCCTCGTGGGTAAGGGTTGGATTTTCACTCGGAAACACCAGTGTGCTAAACAACAATGTAGACTTAGCTAAACAACATAACCATGCATAGAAATGTCACATGAAAAATCTAGATCTAAACATATCAGAAATAATAATCTAAAGTCTCCTTCTATTGCTGCCTTCATATTTCTTATATGGTTTGTGAGCCTTCCAGAGTCCTGGCCCACCTCATAACTGCACTGCACATATGGCCACTAGCCTTCATGAATAGTGTGTTATCTCTCCATGTTCTCCACCATCCCTGCATTTAATTCCCACTCTCTCCATCATATGTGCATTAGATGCACAACTTCCTTCACTATCTCATCATTAGTGCAGTATGATCTTAATTTTAATGCACCATGATCTCATTTGACTTCCTCCATGATTTATCATTAATGTGGCATGGTCTCCACTCTTCCTTAATTTAAGAAGCTACTCCACTACTCCATAATGTAGATCTGTTAAGTCCCTATATTAATAGTGTAGTCCCTTATTATGTTAGTGTAGCCCCCCTTATTGTTATTGTTGTACCCCTATCACCCCCATATTGTTATTATTGTGCCGTTACATTATTATTGTTAGGTCGGCTAGGATTACATTGTGGCCCATGGACTCTTATATATAGAAGGAGGTTTTGGTCATTTGTAGCATCGGAGAATTGTTAATTCATGTAATGTATTGGAGGTTTCCCCCTCAAAGTGGCTTATTTATAAGGCGTTGATATATCTTTTATTCTCTTTTTGGAGTTGGTTTCACAACATTTGGTATCAGAGCTTTGGATTCTAGGGTTTCGCTGCTCGAAACAGGTCATCGTGGAATTTTTGCTATAACATTTTTCTATGAAGGTTCAGAAGCTGAACATTTTAGCGTGTGAAGCCAAAATCCTGAGGAACATCGTCACAAAATTTAAGATCTTAATTCGCAATATTTTCGGAGATATGGTCTGTGGAAATTAGGTCTTTTGCAGGCTCCCAAATTTCATCTCAAAGAGGTGATCGTGGGAAAATCTTCATAACTAACTCTCTAAGCATCAGATTGGAATTTTGTAAAAAGTGAATGCAATCACATGGACTGTAGTTTCCTGGCTATCAATTTTAGAGATGAAGGAGGAAACAGTGACATGTGGCAAGCCGTACAAGTTTTCTCTACTGAACCAGTCCATAATTAGGTCATCATAGGAGATTGGGTACAACTTTGTCTTCAAGAATCCAAATCAGGTCAGACCTATGGCATTCGAAATAGAATTTAGAGGGCTACCCCAGTGCAAAATGTCAGATATTGAAGATCCAAAATCACAAAGATAATTCATTTTCAATATAGAGCTCCTCAAAATCAAGAAAAAGCTATGTATTTGGTTTTTAAAATTGCATAATGTTTGTTTGAAAAAGCAGTTTGAAGTGATTCCAAGGGCATGTTTTAGAATTTTTATCAGTATTGGGTTCTATAATGCCTCCAAAAAATAATTCCATACACCTTCAGTGCTCAGAAAATCTATACTATGATGCATGAAGAGGAAGAATTGCATTATGAGATATCAAAATTACGGTACCAAGTGCAACAAATTTCGATCTTATGAAGAGAAACTGAAGATGACATAGATGGTTTAAAAACAGAAATGGAGGCTAATTTGGATGGTTTGAAGGATCAAATAATATCTAATATGGATGATAACTTAGTTGAAGATCACATCGAGCGTCAACAACAAGTTCTCCAACTCTCAAAGGCTAACCTAACTTTGGTGCATAATCTAATGAAACAACAGGAAGATCAAAATCACATCGAAAGAAGTTCTGAAGCAGTTATAGAAATAAGAACTCAACAATTACGATCAATTTCAGAGTATCTCAGCAAGTGGAATAACTTTCTTGTAGAATATTCCACATGGGAGGATGAGAATTTTATACAGAAGCATCAAGAAATAATCAAGCGTTGAGGACAACACTTGTTTGAAGGAGAGGGGCATGTTAAGTCCCTATATTAATAGTGTAGTCCCTTATTATGTTAGTGTATCCCCCGTTATTGTTATTGTTGTACCCTTGTAACCCACATATTGTGATTAATGTGCCCTTACATTATTATTGTTAGGTCGGCTAGGATTACATTGTGGCCCCACTAGGATTACATTGTGGCCCATGGACTCCTATATATAGAAGGAGGTTTTGGTCATTTGTAGCATCGAAGAATTGTTCTTTCATGTAATGTATTGGAGGTTTACCCCTTGAAGTGGCTTATTTATAAGGAATTGATATCTCTTTTCTTCTCTTTTTGGAGTTGGTTTCACAACAAGATCTAACTCTAAAATATCTACATGCACACATCAAAAGTGTATTTTATTAATCTAGGGGGTTTGTGAGCCCCTCCACCCTCTTATTTACTTAATTAATTAAGAAAATTTGGAACTCTAATATTCCAATTAACTAGTGGAAAATTGAGAATATTACAGTCCTCCCCGCCAAAATGTTGGTTGTCCTCAAGCAACTGCAAAAGTAGATGCTACAGAAAACATCCTCCCTCCAAATTGCATCCTCATATGGAAGGCCTCCCCATCTACCGCAATGTGTCATGCATGCCCAACTCCAAAGCTACCTCTCTAGAATATCTAGAATGGCATCCTACTAAAAATTTATATGCTTCTCCTCATTAATGAATCTCCAAGTGGAAACCATATGATGTCCAAAGATCTCATCTATACATGAGATACATGAAATGAAGTGGTTTCTTCCCAAAGTGGAAATTCCCAACTCATGAACTACCTCTCCAACCCATGTTACATAGAGTAGATTACATCTCTCAATTCCCTCATCATTAGCCTTGTTGGCCTAGTAGGATCCAAGCATCACATCAACATAGTGCAAAACAAGAAGTAGAGACATATGGGTGAACATGTACAATGTCAAACCATATTATCCCAATAAGAACCACCATAAAAAAGCCTTTTGCTGCCATGCTAGATCATCATGAAGCCAAGTAAGAGAGGCATACTCTCTCAATAGAATCCACCACAGCAATGCCTCTTGCTGCCATGCTAAATCAGCGTCAATATAAACATGAGAGCCATACTCTCTCAAAAGAGGCCATTGGAGCAATGCCTCTTGCTACCACACAACATCATCATTGTACCAAATGTAGTGGCCATATTCTCTCAAGAGAAGCCACCACAACAATGCTTCTTGCTACCCCATCACATCATCATTATACTAAGTATAATGACCATAATATCCCAATAGAAGCCAATGCAGTAAGGCCTCTTGTTTCCATCCTCCATCAATATCATGCAATGTATGGGAATAAATCAGCTTGTACTCTCCCAAAAGTAACCAAAGCAACAAGGATTCTTGTTTCCATCTTACATCATCATGATGCAAGTAATGGAGTGTTGGAGCGGTGTCCCCTAACCGCATTTTTGGTACAGTTTTTTAATATTTTGTGATAATTAGTCTAGCGTAGGGGATTTGGGGTGGGTCCAAGCCCCCAATGAATTTTAGTGGGTCAAGGGGTAGACCAAGTGTCCGCAAACCATATTTTTTGGATCATAGAGTATCGCAGGCTAATAGGTTATAAATAGATGGTGAAATTGAGTCTAGAAAAAGGAAAGTTTTGGAAAAATATTGGATAAAAATTTGTGGATATTTTGTGTCGATTGTCTAGGTAAGGGCTCCTGCTGGCTGTGTGCACGGAGACCCTGAGTCCTGCTGCATGATTACCCCACTGGCTATGTGCATGAGCTAGTAAATAGAGTCTGTAATTTGGATCTGGATATTAACGTATGAGAAGACTATTTTGTGATAAGTTGAGTACCTCTATGTGTGGTGATTGGCTGCACTTTGTGTTATTTATAAAGTTATATTTGTTTGCTGAATACTGGTGATTTATTGCTGCACACATGGATGCGATATTGTAAAAGGGGATGAATGCATAGATCTAGTTAGATTTAATCGCTTTTCTTCTGTTAACATGTTATCTAATAATTTATAAGCTTTGCTGAAGGTATTCCGCTGTTATATTGTTAAGGGTTTCTGTTTTAGGGCTTTTCTAGCACAGGTCTATTAGACCTGAAAGGACCCACTTCAATTAACTTTCTCTCTCTCGGGATGCAGAAACCTTGTTCCAACACCCTTCCATACTACTTCGAGTGAGACCTTGACCTGCGCAAGTAGGTCATTGCCAAAAGGGCCAGTAGTATAGCCTGGTTTGTTGGTAAACCTTAAAACTGAACCTGGGTCAAGAGCCCTCAAGCCAGCAAATCGTTCCATTGCCAGGATCGGGAGAATTTTGAGAGAGGGATCGGGTAATGCCATGGGGTCATTGGCATCCCTTGAAGCCTGAACTTGAGGATTGGTTTGAAAAATAGATTCAGGAGTTTTCCCTAAAAGAAAATAGAAGTAAGAAGTTGTATGCCGAAGAGTGGAAGAATAGGTGCATTTTGACAGAGGTGCACGAAATCTTCTTCGTAACCTTCACACATGAAATATAGGAGTGGTTGGCAAGGTTGGCAGAGTTCCAGACCTGTTGGAAAGATAATCAGGTCACACAGTGGACCCCTGAATTAATCTAACAGTTAGAGAAGACTGATAAAAAATCAACGGGACTGTAGATCACTGGAGTGTTTTAGGAGGATTTGTAACTAAATTTGTAGTTGATAATTTTTTGTCCTATTCTGAAGTTGAGTGAATATTCTTCAAAGGATTTAGAGGCAAGTTCTTACAAACCTTGCCACTCTAGATTAAGATGCTATTGTGTGAAAAGGGTGTCCTGTGCAGTCACACCGAGTGAATGACCTCCAACCAGAGCGGAAGCATGACACAAAGTAGTAAATACTATTGGATTAATCAAGAAGGGGATAGATCAGTATATAGTCCTCTAAGAGATTCGATTAACTTCAACCAGGGCAGGGTTGCGCATGTAGAAACCATCCCCCTGGCTACGCCACCATCGAACCCAGGCAAGGGTAAGAATTATCCTACCCCACATCTGCCACCACCTGAAGACGATATTGCTGCGCACATGAAGTTACCCACCTTTAAGGGTGTGGGGGATGAGGATATGGATCAATTCTGGTTTGTAGGAGAGTCAGTATGGACTGCGCAAAATATTAATAATGATGTTTTCAAGCGAGCGCAGCTATCCATAGCTTTTGAAGGAAGGGCCATTTATTGTTTCATGGGATACATTGGTTAGCATGCAATTCCTTCCATACAAGAGATTAAGGATTCCTTGAAGTAGTAGTTTTGGAAGCCTAATTCCTATGCTCAATGTGTCGTAGAGCTGAAAGATATTAAGCATGGACCTACGAAATCTGTTTGGGAGGCTGGCCAATGGTTGAAGTTAGTAATTAGTGATGGAGGATTTGTCTATGAGGATAAGAAGCATAAATAATGGTTCATCGCCATGCTATTACCACATCTACATGGGCCTATGGGTCACAAAACATCGGTTCCCATGAAAAAGTCCTGGATATTTCCATGAAGCTCAAAGTTGCACCAAGAGATGATACTCAATTTGTGGCGTTGCAGATATAGAACCATCTAGAGGAAATTCACTTAGAAATTTAGGATTTGCGAAGCGATCGAGGAAATGAAGCAAGCACAGATGTCTGGTGTATATGTTGCAGGGTGTTAGGCCACGCTAAAGATGAATGCCCTCTGTTGTCAAATTATATGCAAGTTGGGGGACCAAGTCATCTACGCCCTAGAGACATGGCGGGACCAAGTACCCCCACGCTGTGGTGTGCTGACTATCGGGTAGCAGGAAGGCATGATACAGATCACTGCCCACGACTAGGTGCCTATGTCCCATAACTAAAGCAACAATGGTGCAGGTTCTGCTCGTCAGTGATTCATGACGAGCACAACTGCTGAACGCTCGACCTAATGGTAGATAGGGGAAACATATACAACGTGCAGGCTAACCCTTCATCACCACTATCTCCCTCGGGGTGGGGAGGATCCCCCACAAGAGGATGGGGAGGAGAAAGAGGTGGAAACTTAGGTCAAATATGAGGGCAACTAATTTGCTACAATTGTGGGGACGTGGGACATTATGCAAGAGACTGATTGAACCCTGCATGCCAATCGTGTAGATATTGCAGGCAGTTCGACCATGTCATTGAAGACTTCCTGGTGCTAATAGAAAGGATGCAGGAGAAACAACAAACACCCACGCAGAATGTACAACAGGTTAAGGCAGAACCACAAGACGATGGGCCAAGTATCAATATGATTATGCACAGTGGCATTTCCACCAGAGGAGTTGAGGAAATTTTTTTCGTTGAATGACTGATCAGGAGAGCTTCTGAGAAAAAGGAAGCCTAGATCTGAAAAGGGATAAAGAAACCTTCATTGAAGCTCAGAAGGAGATGGCCTAGGATGGAGCATATACCTCAAGGACATCAGTAGATCCAAAAGCAGATGAAGTGGTTAAGCCATTCTTTTATGTATGTATGAAGCTACCACACAACCAGAAGGAAATGGAGAATATCTAAGAATTGATATACAACTGTGCAAAAAAGGTTGCCCCATAGCCAGAGGTTAAAACTATGAACAAAATTTATAATAACAAAAGAAGGACTAGTTTGGAGATGCGTATCACTGCATAGATTGGGACTATGAAATGGATCAAGTCATCCTAGACTTTGGATCAGATGCCAATTTCCTACCTGAGAAAACCTGGAAACAGATGGGAGAACCCAAGCTGGAGTGGTCCACTATTCAGTTACGAATGGCTAACCAACAGAAGATCATTCCACTAGGCAGGTTGGCGAAGGTTGTGGTAGATATTGCATGAGTTAAAGTCTATGTAGATTTTGAAGTAATCCAGATTGTGGATGATGCAGATCCTTACCCTCTACTCTTAGATCTGGACTGGGCTATTGACATGGGAGGTATCATCAATTTGAAAAGGAGAAGTATGATCTTTGAGAACGAGGGTACACAGGTAATACTCCCCCTGGATCCAACGGAAGGTGAACGATATACAGAACTAGTGCGCGAGGAGGAGGATTTTGATCACATTTACAAACTGAGTACTTGGGATGATGATTGGATCAACCCTATGACTGATGGCATGTTATGTTGGGAGAAAGATAATGAATGCCTCTTGGACTCATATGGAGAGATAGAAAATTTGCAGAACCAGTTGCATGACATATCTGCACTGCGGTGCCTTAAGATCACAAAGAGCTTCCGATGCATCTCCTTAGAGGTAAGATAATTTCCCTACTTTGATGGTTCAAGTAATTTTAAGGATCTCATTAAAGCATTCAAAGAATCTGTCCCTGAAGAACGGAGGTTTTGGACACTTGACTTGGCTATGCGCGCGACCCTTGCGCGATGGTGGGAAACTCATAAGGAGGATTTTTAGGACTGGTAGGAATGTCGAAACATGATGATCCTATGATTTAAATCTCCATTCAACCCACCCATGCAAATATTCTCTGATCATGGGGATCTACACAAGAACTTGGATATCTGGATGGAAGTATGGAATGAAAGGACTTGGAATGAATGGGTCCATATGTTTATTCATGCCTTAGGACCAATTCCCACCACCTGGTACTTGGATGCAAAGCTACACCAGTGCACTCGTCACTCGGGTACAATGAAAAAATATTTCATGATGATGTTTGGTTTAGTAGGAGGAACTAAGAAACTAGATGAAGCCCTGCAAGATATATATGCTCTGGTCTTTGATGAGTCCTTATCTATGAGAGAATGTTTTGCACCAACCTGGGATGCGTGAATGCAAGATATTTTCAACTGCCGCAATTTGTCAGTAGAATACTATGATGAGGACCCCCGAAATATCACTATCTTGGAGTTGGAAGGAGAACGTGCAGTTGCAAGACCTCTATTGCAGGTAGTGGATGTAACCAAACCTCTAAAACTAAAGGAAGTTAACATTAGAATGAAATATCAGCCCAAGATGGCAAAAATTGGGGATTACTGGGATGCTGATACAGTTGGGAAGATCGTGGAGCTGCTGACCGAATATGGGTGTTATGAGGATATTTACTGAACCCTAAATATGGACGACTTGTCAAACAACGACCCTATCAACTGAACCCTAAATATAAATATAAAGTCAAGGAGGAAATAGATAAGATGGTGGACACAGGTATCATTGAACCAGTTGAACAGTCAGTTTGGGTAAGCCCTATGGTGGTCCAGGAGAAGAAGACTAAAGGACAGGTAAGGATCTGCGTAGACCTCCACAATTTGAATGATGCATGCGTACATGATCCTTTCCCTACACCGTTCGTTGATGAAATTTTGGATAATGTGGGAGGTCAGGAAGCATACTTGTTCACTGATGGGTTTTTAGGTTACCATCAGATCATAATAGCACCTGAATACTGCAACAAGACAACCTTCACAACCGAGTGGGGATATTTTCAATACACTGTCATGCCTTTTGGGATAAAGAATTCCCTTGCCATTTTTTCACGCGTAGTTGTATCATTATTCAAAGAATTTATTCATAAGTTTCTGGAGGTTTATTTTTATGATTGGAAAGTCTTTGGATTAGTAAGGAAGCATGTGTCTAACATGCGCATGATGTTGGATGCCTACAGGAAACACCAAATTTATCTAAACATTAAGAAATTCATATTCTGCGTATCATTTGGGATTTTATTGGGGCATGTGGTATGTCAGTAGGGATTGATGGTTGACCCAACCAAGATTGTGGTTATCATCAATTTAACAGTCCCCACCACTGAGAAACAACTGCGCTCCATATTAGGGCACACCGGTTACTACAGGAAGTTTATTCAAGGGTATGCCCTGATCACTACGCCAATGGAGAAGCTTCTCAAGAAGGATGTATCCTTTTTTTAGAATGAGGAGTGTTAGAAGAGTTTTGCGCTACTAAAGGAGAAGATGGTCACTGCACCTATCCTTATATTTCCATATTGGGTGAATTTCTTTCATGTACATGTCGATGCATCAGGGATATCCCTAGGAGCTATCTTATTGTAGCCCAAAGAAGGATACATTGATCACCTAGTTGCATTTGCTAACAAGAAAATCTCTAGCGCGGAGTGTAACTATACTACTACTGAGCAGGAAGGGTTGGCAATGGTGTATTCCATGCAGAAATACAGGCACTATCTATTGGGTGGGAACTTCAAGATGTTCACTGATCATTCCTCTTTAAAAAACCTGGTCAATAAGCCTGTGTTGGGGGGGAACATTTTTTGATGGTTACTAATATTTCAAGAGTATAATTTTGAAATAGTTGTGAAGCCTGGGAGACAGAATGTTGGACCTGACCACTTGTCTCAGATTGATAATGGAGGAGAGCCAACTAATCTAGAAGAAGGGTTACCTGATGTGAAAATTTTTTCTATCAAGGTGGTTGATGAGAAATTTGCAGACATTATTCATTTCTTAATGACAAGAATGACACCTGCAGATTATTCAATACAATAGAAAAAAAAATTTGGTAACCCATGCAGCTAATTTCACCATAATTGTTGGTCAATTATACGAGCTGGGAGTAGATGAGGTGTTGCAGAGGTATGTATTAGAACACGAAAGACAAGCTATCTTGGTTGAAGCCCATGGAGGAGTAGCAGTAGGTCACTATGTAGGAAAAGAAACTGCATAGAAGGTGTTGAGACCTGGATTGTGGTGGCCCACATTGCATCGCAATACCCACACATACTGTCGAGCCTACGACATATGCAAGCAGATAGGGAAACCTTCGCGTAGGGATGAGATGCCCCTGCAACCACAGATGGCCTTGAAAGCATTTGACAAATGGTCCATAGACTTCGTAGGACCCATCAATCCCCTAGGAAAGACGAAAAGTGCCTAGTATATCATTATTGCAACTGATTATGTAACCAAATGGGCGGAAACAAAGGCTATGATGAATTGTACTGCAGATACAGCTGCACACTTCATCTTTGAGAAAATGGAAACTACTATGACCACCCTTGTCTCCGCACAACGATTGGCGTGTCTTTAGACTAGCCACACGCTCAGGGATGAAATTGAGGGGCTCCGCTACAAGAAACAAGTCCTCAGCGATCACCTGAAGCATGGGTCGATGAATGTCTCAAACTTTTGTAGGATTTATGTGGGGCAGTTAATCAATTAAACCATACCTTGGAGAGCGTTACTACCGCTACTGAGGGACTGACTTCACAAAAGCTGGTTGACATCGCGCAGAATGTAGCCGCGTAGAGTGAAGGCATCCTACCCCTTTTGCCTCCGTTTTCGAACAACTCCAAGAGAAGATGAAGACCCCACTACCACTATGACTCAGGATGAGTCACAATATTGTGTTGGGGGCTTGTTGGAGCGGGGTCCCCTAAGTGCATTTTTCGTACAGTTTTGTAATATTTTTTGATATTTAGTCTAGCTCAGCAGATTTGGGGTGGGTCAAAGTCCCCAATGAATTGTAGTGGGTCAAGGGGTAGACCAAGATTCCACAAACCACGGTTTTTGGACCATAGAGTAGTGTAGGCTAATAAGTTATAAATAGATGGTGAAATCGAGTCTATAAAAAGGTAATTTTTGGAAAAAGCATGGATACGAATTTGTGGATCTTTTGTGAAAATTGTCTGGGTAAGGGCTCCTACTAGCTGTGTGTGCGAAGACCCTAAGTCTTGCTGTGTGTGGACCCCGTTGGCTGTGTGCGCAGGCTAGTAAATAGAGTCTATAAGTTGGATCTGGATATTAATGAATTAGAATATTGTTATGTGATAAGTTTAGTACTTTGATGTGTAGTGATTAGCTACGCTCTTTGTTATTTCTAAAGTTATATATGTTTTCTAATTACTAGTGATTTATTGTCACGCACGTGGATGCAATATTGTAAAATGAGATGAATGCATAGATCTAGTTAGATTTAATCACTTTTCT
This sequence comes from Pinus albicaulis, assembly GCA_034641835.2. Classification (NCBI taxonomy): domain Eukaryota; kingdom Viridiplantae; phylum Streptophyta; class Pinopsida; order Pinales; family Pinaceae; genus Pinus; species Pinus albicaulis. The sequence goes on from CM076582.1 coordinate 621,152,912, forward strand.
TCTGTTAACATGCTATCTAATAATTTATAAGCTTCGTTGAAGGTATTCCGCCGATATACTGTTAAGGGTTTCTATGTTAGGGCTTCTACAGTGGAGGTCCACTAGATCTGAAAGGACCCACTTCAATTAAATTTCTCTCTCTCAGGGTGCAGAAACCTAGTTATAACACCCTCCCATAATACTTTTGGCGAGACCTTGACCTACGCAAGCAGGCCATTGCTGAAAGGGCCAGTAGTATAGGGGTTTGTTGGAAAACCTTAAAACCAAAACTAGTTCAAGAACCCTCAAGCCAACATGGAGCAACAACATACTAATTGACATGTGGTATGTCACTTCAGAACAATACAAAAAATATCCGTTCTACTACATCATGTGAGAGTTATGCCATGTCCCAACCCCAAGTACATACATGAACATAAGATATGTCCCAAACAAAAGTACATGTAAATACATGAGACATATCCCAAACAAAAGTAAATACAAGGACATAAGATATATCATGTGATGGCCAAAATCTCTCAGTAATAACCAACACAACCATGCCTTCTACTGCTACATAACATTAATGGCATCCATGGCATGGTCCACACAAATCTGAGATGTTGGGTAGAACCCATACTCACCCAAAAGCAACCAGTGCAACCATTCTTCTTACTGCCTTGTATCACAGATCTGCAAGAAGGTTGGCAACCTATTTCTCCTCATCTGGATCCATTCATCCCAATGTGGATGATGAATCATGCCAAGCTCAATATTGGTAACCACCCAAGGTAGAATACAAATCTCCTACAACTGATAAGCTTTTCACTCCATGATATGTTGAAGTGCACCTCCTTTGAGATCTCTCCATGAGATCCTCTCATCAATGGCCCAATAGAACCCATAAGGATCCATACATGTTGTAGGTAGAAATTCTTCTTTGAGTTGTGAGGTGCTCATCAAGGAAACTCCATCTTGATAATGGGGAATTCTCTCCATCATAATATGTATACCATCTATCATCCTTCCTTCCAGTGCTTCATGAGTGAATCTACCTTTGGAATGCTCCAAGAATAATGGGGCCATCATCTCATCACTGTTTCTCAGTGACAACATTGTAGATATGCATGGTGATACATCTGCTATCTCCCAACCATATAGAATGTTGAACTCATAGTCCAACACTGTACTGAATAGGAATGTGCTCCTCCCATATTCTGAAACTCCACACGACAACACAAAGTGTTGGGTGTAGCTCAATCGTGATAAACTGGGGTAGCTATACATCTTCTTCTTGATCAATTCAAGGGTCCTCTGTCCAATGATAATTTTCTGCTCCAAATCAGAAAGGTGCTCTAATCCTTGGCTATGCAATTTCCCTAATGGAATGGTCTCACAAATCTCAATATGAGGTACTGAAATAATATGAGATGAAATTGTTTTAAAACCACGGGTAAGGTGAATCTTGGGAACAAATTTTACATCTACAAGAATTCCTCCAATTAGTGGAATGGCCTTTCCAACTGTTGGTAATGATGATGGCTGCATCTCCTCTACTGTACCTGCAATGGTATCTGCCTCCTCCTCCTCATGCATCTCATGAATCATGCATGGGGCTCCTAATGTCAAGAGCTCAAGAACATCTTGCAAAGATGCAAGTGTTGCTCCTCCTAATGTAAGTACATATGCAGTTGGTGGTGGTGGTAGAGGCACCTCCTCCTGAGTGATAATGAGGACATCTTCCTTGGGCTCTTTATGTATTGTCTCCTCAATGATGGGAATTGTCTCTCTGTGATACGTCTCTGGTTTATTTCTATGAAACTTCTTCGTCAGTCTTTGAATGAAATCTACATAAGTAGACACTTTCATGTGTGACAAATGATTGAACCACCAATCTCCTGCTTTACCCTCTAGGTGCAACACTACAATATCCACAACCTCTCTTTCTTCTACTGTATATAGCTGAAAGAAGGCAGCTAATTATTACCTACAAGCCCTCAACGTGCTTTTGGAATATCCATCAAATGTAGGCAATAAGAATCTATGCCTCTTTCTTCTGTTGTTGCTGCGAGATCTCCTTTCTTCTTTGAGTTGCAAAAATTTTGGAGAGATAGATTCTCCTTCAGTGCTCTACGTTGTGCTTTGTACTTGGAAAAATATTTACTTAGGGTCTCATACCTGAAGTATCCTTCATATTCACACAATTTCCATATCTTATCAAATAAAGTGGATCTAGTAGAATGATGTGAAGCTCTTTACTTCTCCAGTTTCTTCTCATGTTGACAGGAAGTGCTTGGACCTTTCTCTTTATGAACTCTTCTTGTATCCTCATTTTTCCTTTCTCTCTTCATTTGATTTACCTACTTGGAGAGATCTTGCATAGATCTAAAGATAAGAGTGGAAAAAATGCAATCCTCCTTCATGGTAGATCTCTACTATCTACTTATTCTTTTGATGCAAAAGATGAAGTGCCTACAAGCTGAGCCAAAGATCATGCTCTGACACCACTGTAATATCCCAAAAGGGAGAATGCAGTAATACAAAAACACAATATAAGAACTGCAAAAATGTAAAAAAATAATCTAAAGACACCATACAAATGTACAGAATAGCTGATCCATTTTATTATATAGGAGGTAAAATACAAGTACAACGCTGCTCAAAATATGAGACACTCAAGCCAAAGAGATGGCATAGAATGACCTTGAAATGCTCCCACAAGAGGGACTGCGTAATTGTTGGACTACTGGAAGGAATACTACATTGTACCTCCTACAAATGTCAAGACTATAATTGCTGAAAAAATATAAAAGTGTAGATCTGGCAGTTCCAGAGCTCAAATGATGTTGGGATTTCAGATCCGGGCTCTATGATGAATATCGAAGATAACCCAGAAAGGATTTATAGATATGATAATATTGGAAAATCACCCTCTTAGGCCATGCAACCATAACTGTTGGGTATGCAAGTATGAAGCATAATATGATCAAATATGGCTGCAATATGATGTAAAATCATATCTATTCTTGAAGGGATAATCCATTCAGTAGATCCTTAAGCTAGAAGCTTAAGATCTCGCTTCTCTATCCTCCTCCACTGAATGTGACTGTTGAATACTCAACAACTGAAGTAAACTGCATTTTCAAGGAGGGAGAGTCTCAAGCCTACTGCTAGATGATGCAAATTAGCTCTTGAATGATGGAAACAGTGAATATGAGGTGAGGATATGGTCCTTCACGGGATTTCTAGCTGAAATATTGGAAGCTTCCTTCCTCCTTCAGATCTGCAAGACTGGACTATGCAATCCCTTGGGGAATTATTGCTACATGGAGGTATGAAATGGTGGCCTCAATTCTGACTATGAATGTGTTGCTCCTGAAAGGCTAATATTGAAGCACAAGGTTAAAGGATGAATCCTCCACCGGTCTCGTAGCTGAAATGCTAGAAACAACCACCATCTCTCAAACCCTCAAGCAGGAATTCATTATTCCTGAGACTAAATGTGCATATGAGAGTGGCTGAATGTGGCACCAATGACTGATGATGTATAACAGCACAAAGAAACCTTCCTAGACTAGACACTCAAAGTCCCCCGTGGGTAAGGGTGGGATTTCCGCTCGGAAACACCCATGTGCTAAACAACACTGCAGACTTAGCTAAACAACATAAGCGTGCATAGAAATGTCACATGAAAAATCTAGATCTAAACATATCAGAAGTAATAAACTAAAGCCTCCTTCTATTGATGCCTTCATCTTCCTTATATGGTTTGTGAGCCTTCCATATCCCTGGCCCACCTCATAACTGCACTGCACATGTGGCCACTAGCCTCCATCAATATTGTGCTATCTCTCCATGTTCTCCACCATATTTGCATTTAATTCCCACTCTCTCCACCATGTGTGCATTAGATGCAAAACTTCCTCCAATATCTCATCATTAGTGCTTTATGATCTTACTTTTACTGCACCATGATCTCATTTGACTTCCTCCATGATCTCCATGATCTATGATTAATGTGGCATGATCTCCAATCTTCCTTCATTTAAGAAGATGCTCCACTACTCCATAATGCAGATCTAACTCTAAAATATCTACATACACACATCAAAAGTGGATTTTATTCATCTATGGGGTTTGTGGGTCTCTCCACCCTCTTATTTACTTAATTAATTAAGACAATTAAGAACTCTAATATTCCAATTAAATGGTGGAAAATTGGGAATATTGCATATTTAGACCATGGTATTATGTCGATGTAATGTTATATAAAGCGTTGTAATGCTACATCAAAATATAAAAAATAATGTAAGTGTTATGGTAAAGGGCTAGTTTTTTATTTATCTTTTGTAGCAAAGGAAAGGATTTGCAGTTGAGTTCGTAGAGACCTTAGAAGAGTCTGAATCTTAGTGCACAGACCACCTGCAACTATGTGCACATGTTGGAGAGTTGATTATACTTAAAAATCCATCATAATAAAGATGAAGTTTTGAGACGACAGTTGCATGTTATAACAATGCAGTTTATGTTGTTGTATAATGTGTTATATTGAATGTGGCAAAGTAAGTGAATGATTTTATACAACATAGTCATTTTATGTATGTTAAAATATAATAACATCACAGTAGATTAACCACATTGCGCAGTTCCTCAAGGTTGCAGAAACCTAGTTCTGCAACCACCCACAAGTCACCTCGGGTGAGACTACGATATGCTTGCAGGTCATTGCCGAAGGGGCCGGTGAGCAACAATTTTGTTCGTGATTGAACTTGAGTCAAGCCCAAACGAGCCAACAAATGGTTCTATTGCTGGGACTGAGATATTTTTTAGGAATATCTGCATGTGGCATCCGTCAAAGAAGGAAATTCAAGATTGGATGGTACAAAAGGAGCGAGAATTTGTATATTAAGAGAACATAAATCCACACTTGACATCTGAAGCTTGGTTACAAAGGTATATTTTCACAGAGAAGTACAAAATTTTCTTTGAATCTTGGTGAATTTTATGAGTGGGTGTCGAGGTTGACTGAAAGAAAGGACTGCTTTAATAATGACTAACCTACGTCGTGGACCCCTGAGATGACACACTGACTCAAAGGCACTAACAAAAATATCTCAAGGTATGTCAATTTTTGGATTGATAGCATCTTGGGTGGATTCATTACTAAGTTCGCTATAGATTCAGTTGTTTCCTACAACGAAGTAGAGTGAATATTATTTACAACCACAATGTAAGTGTCTGAACTCTTTGAAACTCTGGATTAAGATTATTTTGTGTGAAAAGGGAGTTTTACGAATGCAATTAGATTTCTAGTTTATTTATGTTTAGAGGACGAAGTAAATCTAAGTAATAAATCGGTACAATGTGAAGTGAAAAAAGGTATAGAGTAGATTCCAAAAAGAGATATCACGAAGTAGACCTGAAGACCTTCATATAGACTGAATATATTCCTCTTTTGAGTGAATATAAAGGATAAAAAAGAATAAAACTACCTAGAGAAACCCCACGAAACTTCGCAGTATACTCCTTTCCAGCCCGAGAGTTTGTCGAAGCTAGAATCTAGTAGTAGTTAGGGTGCTAGTGGTCTCCCTGCTCCCCCTACCCCTCCTACTCCCCAACCCCCTCCCCCTTACACCCCAAAAATAGGTATGGATAACGATATTAAGCTACCCGGTTTCAGAGGACTTGGATCAAAGGATCCAGATGATTTTTGGTATGAGAATAATTACCGAAGTTATGTTCTAATGATGGAGCACAGTGCTGATACTTACAAAATGAAAGCATAAGAGCACACACATGAGGCCAGTGGAAAACACAGTGGTATATGAGGTTATCAAGGAAGAGGTCAAGGAGGTGGAGCTAGTCGAGGATGAGGACATATCATTTTCTATAATTGTGGCCAGGCAAGTCATTTTTCAAGTGATTTCCAGAATCCTACTATGTCATGTAAGTACTGCAAATCCTTTGATCATGTAATTGAAGATTTTACTGTACTTATGGAAAAAAATGAAAGAGAAAAGGAACCATTAGCCCACACAAAACATCCAGATGATGAAGAATGAAAGAAGGACTGACGAACCTTGTGTTAATATTGTCACTAAGAGTGGAGTTAATATTGGGAGTGATAAAGAAGATGGAAATAAATAGTTTGAAAATATATGTGCATGGGTAAGAAAGAATCCAGAGAAATTTCATGTGTTTAATGTTTAGAAAGGAAATAAAGTGTTTAAGGAAGCCAAGCAAAGTTTTATGGATGTAGGAACTTTGACTTCTACTGCAAAACCATGGCCTAGTAACCGTGACATGTCATTACTTCCAACACAGAACCAAGCAGTCATGCAGGATCAAGATTTGCAACAAAATTCAACAGATCAAGTAAGTATTTTGAGATATTTTCTGTAGACTTGTATTAAGTTGTTAATAGATCAAAAGGTTGTAGAAGGGATTCAAGATTTGATAAATTCCCGTGCATCAAAAGAGACACCGCGAAGCGAGATGCACAAAGTTAATAATGTACATAGATAGAAGAGAACTGGCAAAGAGATGACACTTAGTGTGAAGATAGGAGAATATGAAATGGATCAGATTATTTTAGATTTGGGCTCTGATTCTAATTTCTTGACAAAGAAGAAATGAGAAATAATGGGTAAGAAGAAGCTGAAATGGTCAAATATTTAGTTAATATTGGAAAATCAACAAAATATATTTCCTATGGGAAGACTATTAGGTGTCACAGTAGATATTGAAGGAGTTCGCATCATTGTTGATTTTGAAGTAATAGAAATTGTTGATGAAAATAATCCTTATCCTGCTTTACCTGGAATTGATTGGGAAATTGAAAATTTATCCATCATCAATCTAAATAAGAGACACTTGATATTTGAAGGAAGGAATATGAGGGTGAATTTTTCTTTAGATCCATCAGAAGGAGTAATATATACAGATCCAGTGAGAGAATAATACAACACAACAGACATATATAACATCTATCAATTGAGAACTAAGGAAGAATATTATATTAACCCTACTATAGATGGAAAGTTGACTTTGGATAATGATAGCACATGCAAATCAGATTCAGAAGAAGAACTAGAGAATTGTCAGAACATATTGCATGAAATATCCACAAAGTGTTGTGCAAGAATAATGAAAGTAGTTCACTGTATGACATCTAAGCTATGTAACATGCCTTATTATGATGGTTTGGGTAATGTAGAAACTTTTCTTAATGATTATGAAAAGAGGATACCAGATGATCAAAGATTTATAGCTTTGGATACAACCCTAAGATCTACCCCTGCTAGATGGTGGGGAACACACAAGAACCATATAGGAGATTAGCAAGCATGTCGAAGATTAATGTGGATAAGGTTTGGACAAGTAGAAACACAAATACAAAAGAAATATGATGGTGAAACTGACCTAAGAGAGAATATTCAGTTGTGCACTACAACATGGAAGGATATTCCATAGTAGGAATGGGTACATGCATTTATTCACACATTGGTGACAATTCCTAAGAATTGGTACCTAGAAACAGAATTGCGACATGGTACTATGAACTGGGAAAACTTGATTGATGCTTTTATTCTAACATTCAACTTTAAGGATGAATGTCTCGACATATATTCGACCCTTCAGGTAGTAAAAGCGAATATATTTGAGGATGTAACAACATTGACATGGAAACAACCTAATTAGGTTCTGTAGATAGAGTATGCACTAGAATGATATAATATTAATGCAGAAGAAGAAGATGACCCCCAAAACATCGACGTGATAGAATCAGAAGGGAACCACAAAGTACATGGACCAAAGATATAGATTCCATATATCACACAACCATTGAAGACCAAGATGGTGAACATTGGATCAAAAGAAGAGCCCAATTTTGCAACAGTAGGAGATTATGGTTTTAAAACTTCTGTGGTTTTTGTTGATTGCAGAATCTGAATTATCCACAGTATCATAAAACGATTGTCGACGTTTCAAATCCCAATATGGATCCATCTTCAGGACAATAAAGTCACACAATTACTGGATGAATATCAAGAATTGTTTCCCACTAAATTTTTAGATATGAAGGGAAAATTAGGATATTTGGGAATCATGAAGATTCCCCTGAAACCTAATTTGAAGCCAATAAATCATAGACCTTATAGGTTGAACCCAAAATACAAGGAGAAACTGAATCTAGAACTTGACAAGATGGTAAAAGCATGGATTATTGAAGTTGTCGAAGAGTCAGAATGGGTTAGTCCTATGGTGGTGCAGGAAAAGAAGAAAAAAGAAGAGATTAGGATCTATGTTTACCTAAGGAAGTTGAATGATGCATGCTTAAAAGATCCTTTTCCCACCCCTTTAATAGATGAAGTACTGGATAATGTAGGAGGCCAGGAAGCCTATTCATTTACAGATGAATTTTTAGCATATCATTAGATCTGAATTGCACCTGAAGATCGACACAAGACCACATTTGCTACAAAATTGGGCTCATATCAGTATATAGTAATGCCTTTTGGATTGAATAATGCCCCTACTATATTTTCCAGAGTGGTGGTCATAAATTTTAAGGAGTACATTCACCAATTTTTGGAGGTATACTTTGATGACTGGAAAATATTTGGACTATTGAACAAACATGTTTTAAGTTTAGGTCTTATGCTCGACACTTGCAGACAATATCCGATGTCTCTGAATTTGAAGAAGTGCATATTCTATGTACCTTTTGGTATATTGTTGGGACATGTTTTTTACAAGGAATTATGGTGGAACCTTCAAAGATTGTTGTCATTGTGAACTTGGATCCACCTAAGACAGTAATACAATTGCGCACTACATTGGGACATACAAGATACTACAAAAAAATCATTAAGGGGTATATGTAGATCACTGCGCTAATGGATACATTGCTGAAGAAAGATGTGACTTTTCAGTGTAATGAAGAATGCCAGAAGAGCCTTGACATACTAAAATAAAATATGGTAATTGCGCCTATTCTAGTATTCCTTGACTGGAATAAGGAATTCTGTGTCCATGTCGATGCTTCTTCAATAGCTTTATGAGTGATACTAGCACAACCCAGTGAAGGCGAAATTGACCATCCTATAGATTTTGCAAGTAGGAAGTTGTCTACAACTGAGAAAACTACACTACCACAGAAAGGGAAGGTCTAGCTATGGTGTATGGTTTGCATAAATTTAGAGATTATTTATTGGGATCACATTTTAATATGTTTATAGATCATTTTGCATTGAATTACTCGAAAAATAATCTAGTTTTAGGAGGGAGGATTTGCATATGGTTATTCTTATTTCAGGAGTATGACTTTGAAGTTGTTGTTAAACCAAGAAGGATGAATGAAAAACCTGACCATCTGTGAAGATTGGAAATAGGAGAAGAACCAACCAGCATAGAAGACAACCTCCCTGATGTGAAGTTATTTGCAATCAGAGTAGAAAATGGCCACTTTGCAAACATTATTTATATTTTTACCATAGGGATGGATCCTTCAAAGTATACTACACAATAGAAGAAATAATTGGTGGTTAAGGAAACTGATTTTTCATTGATAGCAGGACAATTATATAAGATGGGACCAAATGAGATATTGCACAGATATGTTCCTAAAGATGAAAGATCAATCATTCTAGCGGAAGATCATGGAGGCGCAGCTGGTGGACATTCTGCAGGAAAGAGTACTGCGCAGAAGATCTTGAGAGTAGGATTGTGGTGGTGCACAATACATAAGGATGAAAATGAATATTGTATAGCATGTGATGTGTGTCAAAGAAAAGGGAAGCCTTCTAGAAGATATGAGATTCCATTAGTTCTAGTGGTAACATTGCATGATTTTTACAAATAGGCTATTGATTTTGTTGGACATATCAACCCATCTGCAAAGAAGGTGGTGTGAGGTATATAATAACTGCAACTGTTTATTTGAAAAGGTGGCCTGAAGCACAACCAATAAGTAATTGCAACGAAGCTTATTTTTTAATACACATTGTCTAGATTTGGATGTATAGAGATCTTGATGAGTGACCAAGGCTCCCACTTTCTGAATAAGACTATTGAAGCATTGACTGAGTTCTAAGTCTATCATGAGAAGAGTACTCCTTATCACCCTCAAGCCATTGGAACAATGGAGAAATTTAATAAGATTTTGGATAATGCACTCACTAAGGTATGCAATGTGAATAGAGATGATTGGGACCTTAGAATTTCAGCTGTATTATGGGCTTACAAGACCACATGTAATAATTTTACAGGTCAGACACCCTTTAGGTTGTTATATGGATAAGAAGCTATAATTCCCATGGAATATATTGTGCCTAGATTGAGGATTTCAGCATTCACAGATATGGCAGACCCTAAAACAATGGAGGAAAGAATGTCATAGTTGGCTTCTTTGGAAGAAGACATATTTATAGCAAGATTCCATCAGCAGGTGCAGAAAGAAAGAGAAAAGGATTGGCATGAAAAACATATCAAGTAGAAGAAATTCAAGGTAGGAGACCTTATCCTTCTTTATGACAGTAAGTTTGCAAAATTTCCAGGAAAATTCAAAATGCATTGGTTGGGCCCATATATTATGAAGAATATTATTGATGGAGGCGCAGTTCAATTGGTGAAGTTGAATGAAGAATTGATTCAGGGAAGGGTAAATGGAAATAAGTTGAAGTTTTACATCAATGCCCCTTCCCCTACTAGTTCACAATGAAGAAGAAAAAGGAGAGAAGTCTTAGTGCCAATTGTAGTTGAAAGTGGGAATTGGAGTATAAAATACTCTGAAGAAACAGAGCTTTGATGAAGGAAATTGATTCACTGCAGTCTAGATAATGTCGGAGTTCGTAGGAGTGGAAGTGGATGGATGTGATGGAGGAGGAGGAAGAGGGTAGTCAAACTGATGAAGAAACATTGGAGCATGGAGGCACAAGTAGAAAAGACAAGGGAAAAGAAGAGCAGGAGAAGTATCAAGAGAAATAGCATAATGAAGGTAAGCTAGATCCTCTTGGAGGCGATTACACCCTTCGACTTATCAACCTTCTACTTCTTCTTAGGGAATCGAGGATCGCTACGGTGCACTCTTGATAGGTGTTGAGCAGAGCATTGCAAAGCTAAATATTTTAGCATAGAAAAATATACAACTAGAGACAATAATCCAAGCACTGCAACCAGAAATATTGATAGAAAAAAAAATTGGGATGAGGATCCTGCAAATACCTACTGGAGCTCTATAGTTTGATGCAACTAAAGAAAGGCAGCAAGTAAAAAATTGGGACAAGGTCAATATGAACATTGCAGCGCTTCCAACTCTGATATTGCATGACCTGCATCAAGGTATTATAAATGAGCTAAAGGAGCGGGAGCAGTGCACATTGAAATTAAATATTCATGTAGAACAAGAGCGAGTTGTGTTGAAGAAAAAACTCGACCAAGAAATCAAGGAAAAGGACTAAGCATAATAACAAAAAAAAAGGCTAAAAGAGGTGGATGAAGCCACTTGCAGAGAATTTCTAGACATGGATGTATGCGAGGAACCAATAGAAGATAATTTCATGAAGCTCGAACTTAGAGTCAAGGAATCCAAGAAGAAGGCTTTAGAAGTACAGTTTGAGTATGAGCTCAATATCAGTAAGTTGCAAATTAATTTGAGCCAACCACGCCACCAAAAGTACGGGAGAAGAGGGAGATCAACCTGAAGGTTGTAGTGGCAAGCATCTCTAGTATAGTGGTAGAGTGTGTAAAATTACTGGAAGAGACCTTGCATATTTGTAATTCACTACAGGAAGATCCAAATGTACAAAATATAGAGGAATGTATCCAACAAAATCAAAAGTAGTTGGAGGAAATCAAGATAGCAACACAAAAATTTCCATTTTCAGAGAAGCCCACAAGGATCGATGAAGGAAAGGCACTGCATAAGTAGATCGAAGAAATCAAGAAGGAAGAGAAAATTTTGGGGGAGATAACTCAACCATGGTAGGATAAGGCTCTCCATCTTTCACAAAAGGTGCACAGAAAGATCTAGGAGCTTCGACAACAAGAAGATAAAACATTGAAGAAGACTGCAAGACTAGTCATAGAGTTTGTATTGGAAGAAGTCCACAATCAGGAGAAGCAGTTCGCATAGGTGTTGCAGAAGTTCAACAATGCCTACAATAGCATAGAAAAAAATATCAAGGGGGAAAGCAGCTAAGTGACTTGGGACGAGTTACATGTGAGCCTTGGGGGTTTGTTGGGTGCAACCTGTTGGGGTCTCTGTAATTTGCAAGATTGGCAAGAACAAATGTTGCAGAGCCTACATAAAAACCACTTTGGAATCCTAGGATCTAGCCCTCCTAGATTTAGATAGGGATATCTCTATATGATTATTTTCAAAGATATTTCTTTAAGGCTTAGTTTATGATATTAGGCTAGTTATAAGGCACAAGGGTTTTTGTTTGTTTTGGTTGGAATGAACATCATCAAAATGAAGGAAGTATTATTGAGGGCTAAAGGTGTGAGCAGGTTGACAGAATGGTTCAAATGATAGGATAGGTAAGAAACAGTGTCAATCCATTGGGCTATGAAGTCACAAAAGGATTTAATTGCACAACAAGTTTCAAGAGTGGTCCATGGGGCAAGTCATCTATGTCAAAGGATTCTTTATATTGATTTGTGATATGGAAAAATAAAAAGTGTTGTGAAAGAAACAAACACACAAGAGAAACAAAGGACAACCTATGATCAGGTAAGTACTTTTAAACTAGCCCGCTTTTGATATATTTTTTAAAGGAAAACATTAAAAACAAAGAATAGCTTAAGATCAAGTAAAGACTTTTAACTTAGCCTGCTTTCAGCATATTCTCAAGGAAAAACAATTTAAAACAAAGAATAGCTTAAGATCAAATAAGGATTTTTAACCTAGTCTTCTTTCAGCATATTCTCAAAGGAAAACTATTAAGATGAACATAATAAGTAGCCTAAGATTAGGTAAATACTTTTAAACTAGCCTGCTTTTGACATACTCTTAAGGGAACTCTTCAAAGAAACTGTTGGAGATAAACTAGAGGATAGGGTTAACTATATACTTCCCTAGTTCAAATTTACTTAGCAGACTTTTCAAGAACATTCAAGGACAGAATTTCAAGTTTTACTCAGCCAGACAAGGGCTCACCAACATTCCTAGACTGATTACACTCTATTGAATTATCCCAAAATACACAATTAGCAGAAAACATAAAGATAAAGATTTAACAGTGAGATTTAGGGTACCTGAAAGTAAATCCTAATTTATGTTTTTTGTTCTTTATCAGAGAAAGTGGAAAATATGGAAAATATGAGAAAAATGATAATTACAGTAAGAAAAACATCACCATTGACATAAACCAGGATCCCATAAATCAGCTTGTGTATTTGATGTTCAAACCAATTACAATCTTCAAGTCCAGTGGGTCTTTTATAGCTTCAAAACTCTCTTCTCAGCCTATCATTCTTCAATTAAAAAATAGAGCTTTAGCAGTCTCAATAGCTATTTACACTTGATAAGTATTCAATCAACAATAATAATGAACTCCTCATATGATATATATAGGTGAAATTGAGGATGTGGAGTGAAAGGAGGTCTATTTGTTTAATTAACACAGAGTAAATGCTTCTCGGCCTTTGGGAGGTATTATGGAGAAGTTTTCAAATGCTTTAACCCTGCTAATTGATTATTACATTAAATTTCATCAACTTCAGTCACTTTTGTTGACTTTGGGGGCTCTTGGTAGGCTAGAAATTAATTATGAGTTGTATTTGGCAAATATCTCTGATTGTGCATTAACTAGGTATTCTTTTGAGAAAATAAGTCAGGCAGGTAGCATTTCTGGCTTTAATTGCCTCACTGATGTGGCATTTGGAGGCTTTCTTCATTGATATGTCAGCTTTAGTGGCTTTAAACACTGATTAGGCCTTGATCTTGCTTTAAGGCCTTCTTTTCATCTTTGGGGTTTTTAAACCTTTTCATGTTGACTGTATTCATATTTAAACTGTGTTTTTAACCTTAAAACTGTAGGATTAAACCTTTAATCCTTCAATCTTAAGAATTAACCCTTTTCACTTTCATTATTCACTGACTTTCCCTTTAATCCTCTATTTTAGCCTTTAATTCATTGTTTAAGTCTTTAATCTTCGAATTTTGACTTTAACATTTATCTTTAAACTTCATCTTCACTATTCTTTCTCTTTTGTTATGTACAAGAGGTTTTTATTGAAGTGTGAGGGTTTTATAATATAACCAACACTCATGGAGCACTGGTCAAACTGTAAAAATAGACCCTGGCAACTCCCTTTTTCACGATTTTTACCTCTGTTTGGACCACAAAGGTCGTTACTTTCTGGTCCTATCCTTTTATTGACTGTAGGAGGGCTTTCGGCCCCAAAACCACCATAGAACCTGCAAAAAACCACAAAACACGTTATATAAAATCCTGCGGGGTCGGAAAGTACTGCTTCGGAGGATGGCAGAGGCGGAGGAGCAGGACGTGCAGGTGGAAGAGTATATTTCATGGTGGAGGGGTGAAAAACTATGAAAACAGGGTTCCAACTGCATTTGGCATGAAATTAGGGATTGGCGGTTATGCGAAAACCGTTGGCGGTTTTCGCGCGGTGATTGAGTGGTAGCGCGGTGATTGAGTGGTAAGTTGTTTTTTATAAAACGAATGCGATTCAATCATTTCATGACACGCGTCCCTAGGAAAACCGTTGGTTTCATGTGATTTTGGATCGTTAAACCCTAGCAGTAAAAGTCACACGACATGTAATATTGACCGTTGGATGAGGAGGGGTAGATCCAACGGTGGGGAGAGGAGCGCGATGGGAAAGATGCACGGGCGGGAGTTTTGGTGGGAGACAAGTGGAAAGCAATGATTGGATGGGTGTTTGAATAGTGGGAGGTGGGTTTGGAGGGGTTGGGTGTCAGGTTTAAACGAGAGCTGTTGGATTAAATGACTCAACGGTGGAGATATCTTTGTGAGGATGGATGGATATAAGAGTTCGGGAGGATGAAGGGTAGGAGGGGAGGCATGGTGGCCGCTGATATTTGAATATTAATGAATGGGATTGATTGGTGGCTTTGTGGAGTGATAAGGCAGGGGGGGAAATATAACAGGACGGGGGCTTAAAGAAGAAGGAAAGGCAGGGTCCGATGGAGGTATAAGGTGACTTGAGGCGGAGAAAAAGGGCTAAGGAAACAACGGAGATGGGGCAATCGATAGGTTAAATGAGGGTCGTCATATCCTATGGATCTATAGTGTAGATCTCGTCGAGGTATTGTTATCAGGGTGGAAATATTATAAAGAAAATGCGGGTTTTTAATGGAAATGCCGATGTGATGGGGTTTGGGATAAGGAAAAAGCGCGGTTTTGTGGAGAAAAATGGACCGAGGCTAAGGGAAAAGGGGCTAGCTGCTAGGAACTTGGTCACAGCGCCTTGGTTCTATGATGAAGAAGGAGCTAGCGGCTAATCCAAAAAGGGGCTTAAACCCAAATTTTTAATATGAGCGAAAAGGCCTAAAATGAGGCTTTTTAAGGTGTTTTTTAGTGTTTCGATATGTAAAATGGGGGTTTTTAAACCATAAAAAAAGGATTTTTATGAGTTTAAAAGGAATTTTTGAAGCTTTTTTAGGATAATGAGGGTAAAATGAGAAGGAGGAAAGGGGATTTTTCAGAGGAAAATGAAGAATAATAAAATGGAAAAATGAGTGAAATAGGCTTAGAAAATGATGGAGAATGGCCTAAAAAACAGTCTCTTTGGACATCAGCATGGTTTCTTGGTGGATTTTTTCAATGAAACAACAGTGAAGATTACTTTTTGAGTTCAAGAAGCATTAGAAGGCTTCAAGAATGAGCAATTTTCTATGAAAATAATCTCTTGAAGGCTCAAGACCTGTTTTAGCCATCATTTTCCATGACAAAAATTCACTGATATCTAACAGTGGCTCCACTTCGGGGATGGAAGCTCCTTGGAGGTGTCAAGAACTTTAGAAATTGATCTTTGGGATGTAGACCTATGCCTTTATCCATTGACAACCTTTTTTCTTTGATCATGCTGCTTAGAAAAGATGATCACTATTTCATATCAGCAAACAAATTTCTCCCAAACATTCTACCTACACAGCCTACTTTTCCTAGCATTTTTTCTTCATGAGGTGCACTTGGACTTGCAAACCTTTAACATCAACATTTTATTCTTTTATTTTGAAAGCATAAAACTAATCTAAATCTACCCTTATTTCTTCCATGAGTTCAGATTAAGGAGTTGAACTCATTAATTCTCTACCTAAGCTACTATCTAGCAAGATTAAATTGTCTGTCAGATTTTAATCTCTATTTTCTAAAACAGAAAATTTAAAACACAGCCAAGTCAGGATTAATCTATCTGACTTGCTATGATGTCTATGGTTGTATGTACAAGCTGCACACAGAATTTATTTGCAGAAATTTTAAAACAAAACTGTGAAGGCTTAAGATCTGAAAAAACAAAAAACAACCTTCAATTTTTCTTTTAGCTCTGGTTTTGATCCTTTAGAGTTGTTTTTTTCTATTCTTTCTTGGTTCAGATTTTAAACATGTTTGAACCATTCTTTCTTTTCTTTGGCTCAGATTTTGGTTTGATTAGAGCCATTTCTTTCTATCCTAATCTAATCTACTGATAAGTCAAGTTTAAATAGTTTGGAAAATTTTATTCACTAACCTATCAGCAGTAAATTGAAATCTATATAGTCATGATTAGGCTGTATGACTAAATAGCAGTGTTATTTTTAGTTGTGGCATTTAAGCTTGCACACTTTCATATTTCTCTTTTTTGGTATGGGGTTGTACCTTTCTTCTTTTATCTCTGCCCTCTTTTTCTATTTTCTATTGTTTTTTGTATTTCTATTTTTTCAAATTCAAAGCAGTGTTATATACAATGAAAAAAAAAGCTCTAGAATTAAAATATCAACTAACAGAAGTAATGTTTGAGCATCCTGCCATTGATAGGACCTCCAAAAAATTCAGCTCCATTCAATTCTTGTAAAAATAACGCATTGTTTCCAACAGAATATTGAATAAGATAAGGGCCTTGCCATAAATTATCAAACTTTCCATGTTTGCCCTTATCTTCTCTCCTTGAATCCCATTTTAAAACTTTATCACCAATTTTAAAATCACTTGCCTTGGTTCTTTTGTCAAACAGATTCTTGATGTTTTCTTGTAGTTGTTGTGCTTTGATGTATACCTCCTCTCTGGTTTGTTGTAGATGTATATTCTAGTTTATTCTTCTTGTCATATCATCATCTTCAGACTGTACTTCTTGGATCAAATTCATGACTGGCACTCCTAAACTGGTTGGAAAAATTGCATCAGTTCCATAAAATATCTGGTAAGGAGACATCTCAAATGACTTTTTAACTGACAATCTGTCTGCCCATAATGCATGTACTAGCTTACTGTGCCATGACTTCTTGTTATCTTCCAACAACTTCTTGATAATGTTTACCAAACTTTTATTCGATGATTCTACCAACCCATTACCTTGAGGGTAATAAGTTGTAGAATGACCCAATATAATTTGATATTTATCACAGAATTCCACCATATTTTCATATCCAAATGTAGCAGCATTGTCAGTTATGATCTTCCTAGGACAGCCAAATCTAGATAGTATATGGTTTTCAAGGAATGAAATGATGACTAAATCTATGGAATTCCTAGATGGGATGTCTTCTATCCACTTGGTAAAATAGTCTGTTGCTGTGAGGATCCATCTATGTTGGGCAGAAGAGGCAGGATGGATTTCCCCAATGAATTCTAGACCCCACTACTGAAAAGGAGCTTCAACAGTGATTGGTTGCAAAGGTAAGGGAAGCAGTTTTCTTTTGCCTTCAAAAATTTGGCATTTGTGACAGGCATTAATCATTTTGTGGACATCATTAAAGAGAGTGGGCCAGTAGCAACCAGCTCTAAGGATTTTGTTAGCAGTAGACTTCCAGAAGATGTGGCCTCCACATTCTCCTTCATAAAACTTATGCTTGATCTTTTCTGCATCATTCTCAGGCAAAAATTTAAGCAATAATCCACTAGCATTTTTCCAATATAAAAATTTATCTAAAATGCAGTAATTTACAGCGTTTAACTTTAAGAATCTTGCCTTTGTTTTTGAAAAACTAGGAGGGACATTAAGATTGAGCAAAACATACAAAATATCAGCATACCAAGATGAATTCAAAAAATGATCTTCAATAATTGGAGCTGTCAAATCTTCTTGTTCATATAATGCATTAAACATGTTTATATCAAGAGTTTGAAAGTTGGATTCAACCATAAGTCTTTCTAGTCCTTGACCTTTAATGAGCTTAGTGGGTTTGATTTCCAAGTCATATTTTAAAATTACAACAATCCACTTTCCTCTTTTGCCATCTGGATCTTGGGTTAACATGTCTTTTACAACTGAATGAGGCACAAATGATATTATGTGGGAATGTAAAATGTATAATTTGAAGTCCTTTAAGGCTTTCACCAAGGCAAAGGCTTGTTTTTCCATTATATTGTACTTCAAAGGTGCATCTCTTAATGCCTTGCTGAAAAATACAATTTGTTGCTCTTGTCCATTCATGTTTTTCTGTAATAGGACAACAACTACTGTGTGTTCTGATGTAAATGAAAAAATGAAAAAATCTTTTGTGAAATCAGGACTGATAAGAACTGGTGTTGTGGTAAGTTCTTGTTTTACCAGCTCAAATGATTTATTTTCTTCTAAGGTCCATTTAACTCCTTATTCTCTTTTAAGCATGTTTGTCATGTTTCTAAGGAGTTTAGCTAGATTGGGTATGAACCTTCTCAAGAAATCAATCTTTCCAATGAAAGATTGAAGTTCCTTGATGTTTCTAGGATGGTTGATTTGCAATATACCATCAATCCTCTTTGGATCTATCCTTATTCCCTCTTCAGATATGATATGTCCAAGAAGTTTACCTTCTTGGAGACCAAACAATGTTTTCTTTGGATTTAAGGACAACCCGTATTTTCTGCATTTCTCAAAGACTCTTATCAAGTGTATTAGACATTCTTCATCTGTTTTAGAATAGACAGTAATTTCATCTAAGTAAATCACTATGAAGTATCCTATTTCTTCTGAAAATTCAATATCCATGGCTCTCTGAAATGTGGAACCAACATTCATTAAACCAAAGGGCATTTTCAAATACATGAAAGTGCCCCAAGGAGTAGTAAAGGTTGTTTTAAGTTGATCATCAAGATGTACCAATATTTTATTGTAACTTGAGAAGCCATCTAGCAAAGAAATTCTTCTAGAACCAACTACCCTTTGTAAGATATGATCCGTTTTGGGTAAGAGATAATTGTGCTTTAATGATGCTTTTTTTAAGTTTCTAAAGTCAATGCAAAGCCTTATTTCTCCTATTTTCTTCCTAACAGATACAGGATTAGACACCCACTCTGAGTATCTAACAGGGACTATAATTCCAACATCATACATTTTTCTAATTTCTTTCTCTACCAAAGGTAATTGAACAGGATTAATTCTGTGCAATTTTGTTTAAAAGGCTTCTGGTTTTCTTTGGGGGGTATCTTATATTGAATTATTTCTGTATCATATGATTTCGGATCTTCATAACTCCATGCAAATACATCAGAAAATTCTTTAAAAAGCTCAATGTATTTTAGTTTAATGTGAGCTAGCAGTGTCTTGGATAATTTGATCATTTTGGGCTTTTCCTCACTGCCTATGTTGCATTATTCCACTTCAGACTCATTAGGTTCCAGTTTTGGATTTTTGGCAGCATCATTTAAGTCAAAAAATTATTCTAATGGGACCAATCCTCTTGGCAAGTTGTGATCTTTTGATTGCAACACTTCTAAGTCTTAATTTTCTCCATCTGTGCTATTTTCTGTTGTATGTTTACATTGATAGGTTAACAGATTTATTTCAGCAATCTCGGGAGATTTTTCTTCTTCAAAAAGTTGATTTTCTTCATTAGGACAGTATTGTTCATACTGAATCTGAGTTTGGTGTTTCAAATTCATTTTTGGACTGTAGGAAATCTTCTATTTGTTTATCTCCATCAAAAACTTGCTAGTATTTTTCATTATCTGGGACAGCTGGTATATATTTAACTTGGGTGGTGCATTGCTTGGTTTCATAAGGTGTAAGACAAGTTCTAGCAGCAAAAACTAATCCATTAGCAAGAATGTTTTGGTCCCTTGGGACAGAGGTGAGTTGGAATTCAGAAAATGTTTTCAACAAGTCCATGGCATCATCTCTATAGGCTCTAAGTCTGGGATGTTTAGTATTATATTCCCCATTTACTTGCCTAATTATCAATTCTGAATCCCCATGAATTTTTATTCTTTTGGCCCCTAATTTCTTCAATAAATGTAGGCCTAAAAGGAGAGCTTCATACTCTGCTATTTTGTTTGTACATTGGAAGTTTAATCTATAGGAATGAACCTCAGCATGATTGTTTTTAGTGTTATGCACCCATATGCCTGCTCCTGTACTAATTTTAGAGCAAGATCCATCAAAACTCATACTCCAAAGAGGATTGTTTTCAGTTTTGTCATTTATTTAATTGTTGTCCTCTTTGTTTTGCTTGCCTAATCTGTCATTGTGTTGTTCCTGCAGGTCTGTACTATGCTAGAAATTTTTTTTTTCTCCAAGGTTTTCAATGTTTTGAGTTTTTATTCTTTGATTTTCATGATCTGCACTATTTTTATGACTGTTTTGGACCTCAAGACCTGTGATATGTTTGTTGTAATTTTCTAAAATAGCAAACTGTCTTTTAGTTTTCTCCTTATTTTCCTCTTCATCTATTGCTGCCACTATGTTTGGGGATGAAGTGGTCACTATATTGGTTGATGTTTCATTGTCTAGCTCTTGCTCATTAGGAATCTCATCATTATAAAGAATGAATAGTCAAGATTAGTGTGTATGGAATAAAGAGGAGAGCTTTCTGGTATTTCTTGGTTACTCACCATGTATTTCATGTGTGTTTCCCTATAAAGCCTTCTAGGTTGACTGAAGATAGGGATGGTGGCATAGGTCATATCCATTTGCATAGTACCTTGTAACTTAACACCCCATGATCTCGAAAGAATCATGCCATATTTGGGGGGTATATCAGCCACTACAATTTCCATCACTAAGATTTTGGCTAGAATTTGAGCTAAGTTAACACATAGATATTTTATTAGGCCTAGGCATCTCACTCTACTTGAATCAAAGGAATATAAATCTTTATAAGGTCTAGTTACCTCAAGGCCTAGTTTTTCCATGATTACTTTAGGCATGAGATTGTGTGATGCTCCTGAATCAAGCATGGAATTGTGCAAAATATTATCATGGATGTTCAAACTGATGTAGAATGGAGGGGTAGTTCCTTCTTGAAATTTTCCTTCAATTTTAGGGCCAAATAGGAGCTCTGGTGTATCATCATTTAAGTTAACAGTATCATGAATTTCTTCTATGTTTAGCGCTTTCAAAACTTGACATCTATATACATTTTGAGTGACTATCTCAGTGAGTGGGACAGGGATTTTAATTTTATCAATTTCACTCTCTAGGCTAAAGGGAATCTAATTTTTCGAAATGTTTGATTCAGCCTTTTTAGTCACTGATTCATCAGCAAATTCAGTTTGCTGATTTCTACTATTTACAGCAGTTAAAATGGTTTTTTCAGGAGCATTAGCTGAAATTATAGTGCTACTAGGGTCACCACTATGTTTTTCATTGATTTTTGTGTTTTTTCCCTTGTTTGGATCAGAGATTTCAGCCACTGTTTTATGATTTTTTGCAGTTTTTTGGGAAGTATTTATAGTGTTGTTTTTGGAATAATTTTCAGAGGTTTTATTCTTGGGATTTTCTTGATTCTTTTTACTTCTTAGGTCATATTGTTTAGGTGATCCTATGATGGCATTTTCAAAGTCTGGTTCATAGTATTATGTTTCTGGTCTTCTATCATCATAAGGTGTATATAGACCTTGTTTTTTTTCATAAATGAAATCAAAATCCTCATTGTTTACTCCCAACATGTTTATGTGCTCATCCTCTGTTTTTTCGTTTGTTTCTTCATCCTCATTAACATAATTTTATTGAAAAGGAGGTTTGATCTGTTGATCAGCATCTCTTTGTCTGTTTTGAGGTTGATTTCTCCTAAAGTTATGATTTTGGTTTTGGGATTGATTTCTGTTTTGAGGAGCTGTTTGATTTTCTCTAGATTGATATCTCTCATACATGCTCATTCTCTCCATCACCTTCTCCATCATTCTTTCTATTTTTTATTCAAATGTAGAAGGTGCAGTGTCTTCCCTATATGATACCCTCTTCTCAGTTCTCATTCTGGCTCTCTTCTCAATTAGATTTGTTTCCACACTAAGAGCTACCTTCTGCATGTCTTATAAAGTTAAGGGATCTCTTTCTATTAGCTGATAGGCCATTTTAGGATCAAATCCTTCAGGGAATTTTGCCAAAACTGAGCCTTGTGGAGGTTTCAAATTTGGGGGTAGTGCATTATAAACACTATTAAATCTAGTGCAATAATCTTGCACACTTTCCCCAATATTTCTCTTGAGGTTGTTATAATATGAAAGTATTTGGAGAGGGTTCTTCCTAACTTGCCATTTGTTTATGAATGTTTGATGGAAAGCTTGGAGATCATTGATACTATAAGGGGTTAAGCCTTTGAACCATTTTCTTGCTTCTCCCCCTAAACTTTGAGCAAATAAACTCAGTTTAATCGTCTCATCATCTATCTCATTTATATCAAAATAGTCATTCATCTTGTCCACATGTGTTTGAGAAGTAATGGAACCACTAGAATCATATAATGGGATCTTGGACTGATAGTCCTGTGGAAAATTCGCTAGAGGTAAAGGAAGGACTAGAGGAGCATACCATGCTGCCATGATAGGAGGTTGTGGAAAAAATGGGGGGTTTACAAGTGGACGGTTTATGAAAGGAGGGGGAGGATGGAATGGAGTAGTTTTAACAGTGGGTGTATGAATAATAGAAGTGCTTGGACCAGCAAAAGACTGTTGAGCAGATCTAGGATGAGAAAAACCAAATTTATGAATAAAATGAAGGTCAGGTGGGGTGGTTTCTCTACTACCAGGATGTTCACCTCTATGTTGGGGTGAGTGTGGATACTCAAAGTATATCTGATCTATATCATCAAGTGACCTAGTTCTAAATGGGTTTCTTAAGTCAACTTGTGTATCTTACAAAGCTAAGAGATTTTCAGGGATAGAGTTAGCTCTATGTATTGGTCTGACAACAATTGAGGCCTTAGATTTAGAAGATTTCCTAAGGATGCTTTCTGGATTATCAACTATCTCAGGAGGGTTTGGGTCAGGAAAGGCTCGAGTATAAACTCTTCTAGAAGCCACTATGTGGTGTTTTTAGACCTAATAGTGAGAAAATTTTTAGCGAAATATGACAGTCTTTAAGAGGCTAACTAATCTTTTTTAAAGAAAAATCAATGTTCAAAGAATTCTTAACTGAGTTTCTATGATGTTATGATAAATGTTTTCCCCGTGGAGTCTTAGGAAAAACTAAAGGAGTCAACAGGCCTACTGAATACCAATGGAGTCGCCAGGTGAAGGATTTTTACTTGTTTTCAATGTTTTGGTTATTGTTCACCATCAACAATCAATAATAACCAGTCTTGGTGACACTTGTTTCATTTATAAATAGTGATTAGTTGAGTTGTGAAGCTATCTATTACTCAATAATATCCCCAGTATGGTCGCCAGTATGTTGGGGTCTCTGTAATTTGCAATATTGGAAAGAAAAAACACTGCAGAGCCTACATCAAAACCACTTTGGAATCCTAGGATCTAGCCCTCCTGGATTCAAAGAGGGATCTCTCTATATGAATGTTTTCAAAGATATTTCTTTAAGGATTAGTTTATGATATTAGGCTAGTTATAAGGTGCAAGGGTTTTCGTTTGTTTTGGTTTGAATGAACATCATAAAAATGAAGGAAGTCTTATTGAGCGGTAAAGGTGTGAGTAGGTTGATAGAATGGTTCAGCTGATAGGATAGGTAAGAAACAATGTCAATCCATTGGGCTATGGAGTCACAAAAGGATTTAATTGCACAACAAGTTTTAAGAGTGGTCCATGGGGCAATTCATCTATGTCAAAGGATTCTTTAGATTGATTTGTGATATGGAAACATAAAAAGTGTTGTGAAAGAAACAAACACACAAGAGAAAAAAGGACAACCTAAGATCAGGTAAGTACTTTTAAACTAGCCTGATTTTGACATGCACTTAATGGAAATACACAAAGTAACCTAAGATCAGGTAAGTACTTTTAAACTAGCCTGCTTTTGATATAATTTTTAAAGGAAAACATTAAAAACAAAGAATAGCTTAAGATCAAGTAAAGACTTTTAACTTAGCCTTCTTTCAGCATATTCTCAAGGAAAAACAATTTAAAACAAAGAATAGCTTAAGATCAAACAAGGACTTTTAACCTAGTCTACTTTCAGCATATTCTCAAAGGAAAAATATTAAGATGAACATAAAAATTAGCCTAAGATCAGCTAAATACTTTTAAACTAGCCTGCTTTTGACATACTCTTAAGGGAACTCTTCAAAGCAGTTGTCGGAGATAAACTAGAGGACAGGGATAACCATAAAATTCCCTAGTTCAACTTTACTTAGCAGACTTTTCAAGAATATTCAATGACAGAATTTCAAGTTTTACTCAGCCAGACAAGGACTCACCAACATTCCTGGACTGATTACACTCTATTGAATTATCCCCAAATACACAATTAGCAGAAAACATAAAGATAAATATTTATCAGTGAGATTTAGGGTACTTGACAGTAAATCCTAATCTATATTTGCTGTTCTTTATGAGAGAAAGTGGACAGTATGGAAAATATGAGAAAAATGACAATTATTGTAATAAAAACATCACCATTGACATAAACCAGGATCCCATAAATCAGGTTGTGTATTTGATGTTCAAACCAATTACAATCTTCAAGTCCAGTGGGTCTTTTACAGCTTCAAAACTCTCTTCTCAGCCTATCTTTCTTCAATTACAAACAGAGCTTCAGCAACCTCAATAGATATTTACACTTGATAAGTATTCAACCAACAATAATAATGAACTCCTCATATGATATATATATAGGTGAAATTGAGGAGGTGGAGTGAAAGGAGGTCTATTTGTTTAATTAGCACAGAGTAAATGCTTCTCGGCCTTTGGGAGGCCTTATGGAGAAGTTTTCAAATGATTTAACCCTGCTAATTGATTATTACATTAAATTTCGTCAACTTCAGTCACTTTTGTTGACTTTGGGGGCTCTTGGTAGGCTGGAAATTAATTCTGAGCTGTATTTGGCAAATATCTCTAATTGTGCATTAATTGTGTATTCTTTTGAGAAAATAAGTTAGGCAGGTAGCATTTCTGGCTTTAATTTCCTCAATGATGTGGCATTTGGAGGTTTTCTTCGTTGATCTATCAGCTTTAGTGGCTTTAAACACTGATTAGGCCTTAATCTTGATTTAAGGCCTTCTTTTCATCTTCGGGGTTTTTAAACCTTTTCATGCTGACTGTGTTCACCTTTAAACTGTGTTTTTAACCTTAAAACTATAGGATTAAACCTTTAATCCTTCAATCTTATGAATTAACCCTTTTCACTTTGATTATTCGCTGACTTTCCCTTTAATCCTGTATTTTAGCCATTAAGTCATTGCTTAAGTCTTTAATCTTTGGGTTTTAACTTTAACCTTTATCTTTAAACTTCATCTTCGCTGTTCATTCTCTTTTTTTATGTACAGGAGGTTTTTATTGAAGCGAGAGGGCTTTATAATATAACCAATGCTCATGGAGCACTAGTCAAACCATGAAAATAGACCCTGGAAACTCCCTTTTTCGAGATTTTTACCTCTGTTTGGACCACAAAGGTCATTACTTGCTGGTCCTGTCCTTTTATGGACTGTAGGAGGGCTTTCGACCCCAAAACCACCATAGAAACTGCAACAAACCACAAAACATGTTATATAAAATCCTGCGGGGTCAGAAAGTACTGCTTCGGAGGCTGGCAGAGGTGGAGGAGCAGGATGTGTAGGCGAAAGATGATATTTCATGGTGGCGGGGTGAAAACCTGTGAAAATAGGGTTCAAACTACATTTGGCGTGACATTAGGGATTGGTGGTTTTTTGAAAACCGTCGACGATTTTCGCTCGGTGATTGAGTGGTAAGAGGTTTTTTATAAAACGAACACGATTCAATCATTTCGCGACACGCGTCCCTCATAAAACTGATGGTTTCACGTGATTTTGGATTGTTAAACCCCGACGACAAAAGTCACGCGACATGCGATATCGACCGTTGGATGAGGAGGGGCAGATCCAACGTTGGGGAGAGGAGCGCAATGGGAAAGATGCACAGCCGGGAGTTTTGGTGGGAGCCAAGTGGAAAGAAATAATTGCATGGGCGTTTGAATAGTGGAAGGTGGGTCTAGAGGGGTTGGGTGTCAGGTTTAAACGAGAGCCATTGGATTAAATGAATCAATGG
Source organism: Pinus albicaulis (assembly GCA_034641835.2). NCBI lineage: Eukaryota > Viridiplantae > Streptophyta > Pinopsida > Pinales > Pinaceae > Pinus > Pinus albicaulis. The sequence continues at coordinate 621,179,455 of CM076582.1, forward strand.
CGTAGATATCTTTGTGAGGATGGATGGATAGAAGAGTTCGGGAGGATGAAGGGTAGGAGGGGAGGTATGGTGGCTGTTGATCTTTGAATATCAACGATTGGGATTGATTGTTGGCTTTGTGGAGTGATAAGGCGAGGCGAAAAGTATAACGTGATGGGGGCTTAAAGAAGAAGGAAAGGCAGGGTATGATGGAGGGATAAGGTGACCTGAGGTGAAGAAAAAGGGCTAAGGAAACGGCGAAGATGGGGCGATCGACGGGTTAAATGAGGGCCGTCGGATCCTATGGGTCTACGGTGTAGATCTCGTCAGAGTATTGTTATTGGGGTGGAAAGCTTATAAAGAAAATGCGGGTTTTTAATGGAAATGTCGATGCGATGGGGCTTGGGATAAGGAAAAGTGCAGTTTTGTGGAGAAAAAGGGACCGAGGCTAAGGGAAAAGGGGCTAGCGGCTAGGCGCTTGGTCACAACGCCTTGGTTCTATGACAAAGAAGGAGTTGGGGGCTAAGCCAAAAAGCTGCTTAAAACCCAAATTTTTAATATGAGCGAAAAAGCCTAAAATGAGGTTTTTTGAGGTGTTTTTAGTGTTCTGATAGGTAAAATGGGGGTTTTTAAACCATAAAAAAGGGTTTTTTATGAGTTTAAAAGGAATTTTTGAAGTTTTTTTAGGATAATGAGGGTAAAATAAGGAGGAAGGGGGATTTTTTAGAAGAAAATGAAGGATAATAAAATGGAAAAATGAGTGAAATAGGCTTAGAAAATGATTGAGAATGGCCTAAAAAACAGTCTCTTTGGACATCAACATGGTTTCTTGGTGGATTTTTTCAATGACACAGTAGTGAAGATTACTTTTTGAGTTCAGGCAGCATCAGAAGGCTTCAAGAATGAGCAATTTTCTATGAAAATAATCTCTTGAAGGCTCAAGACCTGTTTTAGCCATCATTTGCCATGACAAAAATTCACTAATGGCTAATACAACCAAACATGGCCTCAATTTTGGCTAAATCCCCACATTTTGAGGAGCAGAGTGCAAAGTATACCGCGGAGCAAAGCATTTTGGATATACCACCTGGTATCTTGGGGCCTTCAGGGTGGGTCGATGCCCCTCCTTTTTCTAATGGGTTTGGGTTGTATTTTTCTTAGCCCATGGTATTTGGACCATGGTATTGTGTCAATGTAATGTTATATAAATGGATGTAATGTTATTTCAAAATATAAAAAATAATTTATGTTTTATGGTAAAGGGCTAGTTTTGTATATGTCTTTTGTAGAGAAGGAAAGGCTTTGTAGCTAAGTGCGCAAAGACCTTAGAAGAGTCTGCATCTTATTGCACAGACCACCTGTAGCTATGTGCGTAGGCTAGAGAGCTGATTGTACTTAAAATATCCATCCTATAAAGAAGAAGAAGTTTTGAGATGACATTATGTTCCCTTATTTGCTTCTTGTCTATTTGCTTAATATTAGTTGTTGTGAAGTAGATGTTACAGTTGTGCATTATAACAATGTAGTTTATGATGTTATATAATGTGTTCTATTGAATGTGGCGAAGTAAGTGAATGGTTATAAAACACAGTCATTTTGTGTATGTTAAAATAAATTAGTAGCACAATATATTAAACACATTGTGTAGCCCCTCAAGGTTTTGGAAGCTTTGTTCTGCAACCACCGACAAGTCACCTCGGGTGAGATTGCGATCTTCTTGCAGGTCATTGCCAAAGGGGTCAGTTATCAAGGGATTTTTTGGTGTGCAACATAGATCGAACCTGGGTCAAGCCCAAACGAGCCAACACTAGGCCAGTGGATATACCATAATCCAAAGTCTGATCCAAGGTTCACTAGTCCATGTGCTTTTCCTTTCAGAGATCCACCTCACTCATATTTTAATCCATCCGATAATCCAAATCAACCAGAACATGAGAACCCAACACATAAATACTATTTGGAAATGGAAAGGCTAGGCTGAAAACACTATCACACCTGGCAAAACCCATGCCATGATAGAAAATAACGACATGAAATACCATGCATCCCAAATCTAGTAAGGAAATCACACATGCAAATCAATACTTGCAAAGAGTCGTGTTGTAGCTACTTGATCCTTATTTTCCTTGCTTGTTCCTTCCTTCCTCTTGCCTTCTTTTCCTTTCTTGATCTAATTCCAAAGTTCTCCAATAAAACTTGAAGTGTCCAAGAGTTAGAGTGAGAGAGAGAGAGAGAATACTAAGAGAGCTCCAAAATTGAATTGACAAAAGTTACCAATCGATCCTCATAATCCTTTTTATAGGTCTATATTTTCTTCATTTTCCATTATTTTACTTCATTTTCCTCCTCACATTCAACATGTGGTCTTTCATCTCCCTTTTCTCATATTTTCCATTATTTTCATAAATAATTGTGCCAAAATGCTAATTTTCCTTTCCAAATCCTTTGCCTTTTCCTTTGCCAATTTCCTTAGCCATAATGAACCAAATGAACACCCACTAAGATGTTTTTTTCCCAACATTCAGCTTGGAATAAGTGTTTTATCAATCATGGTTATTATTTTTTCCTTTATTAGCTTTTATTACATGGAATTTTCAGCAGGGTTGTTACAGAACTCTCCCCCTTAGTGGACACCATCCTTGGTGTTCAACCACACATATACCTCAGAAAAACCACTGAAATGTAGAAATATTTCCCATGGAGCTTTATGACATAACTCGATGCAGTATTTACAATGATCACCCAGTTTAAAGCAAACCAACATGACAACATGAAAAGAGAACAACATGACAACTATAATGACATGAAACCCATACCTCTTATTAGAGATTTATCACTTATCTCATGGAGGTATTTACATTGATGTACATATGTACATATATCAAAACACCACTCCAAAATCATATACCAAACATCATACCAAAAATTCTTTTACTCAACTGCCAAACAAGGAAGGATACATAGTCTGCATATGATCCACCATCTCCCATGTAGCTTCATCGGGCCCAAAGTGCTTCCATTTCACTTTAACTTGCTATATTTCTCGATTCTAAAGCATGAGCACCTTTCTCTGCAATATACATTGAGGCTCCAACTGGAATTATCCATTTGGATCCACCGCAATACATACCAGTTAATCACATTATCAACATATTTAACATACTTCTTAAGCAATGATATATGAAAAACATTGTGGAATTTCACTATGGAGGGTAGTGAAAGTCAACAGGCTATTGGTTCGATCCTCTCAATAATCCTGAAAGGTCCACAAAACTGGGGTGCCATCTTGGCACATGATCCAATCCAAAAGGTTATCTTCTTGAGATTGATGCGCAAGTACACTTGTTCCCCAACCTGAAACTCAAACAAAATATTCTGATCTACACAAATATTCTGCCTATCCTGTGTTGCTTTAAAATTATTCTTGATTACTTGAATTTCTTATTCCATATATTCCAACATGTCTGGTCCAATCATACCCACTTAATTGGATCACTCCAACTAATGGGAGTATTGCAACTCCACCCATACAATGCCTCAAACTAACTCATCTTCAAGGATTCCTAATACCCGTTGTTGTAGGTGAAATATACTAGTGGAATATACTCTTCCCATTTCCTCTATTCATGCATAAAATACACCTTAACATATCCTCCAATATCCTATTTACCCTCTCAGTCTATCCATCTATCTACGGGTGATAAGTTGTGCTGAAGGCCAAATCAATGCACAAACCTGCAAAAACAATCCTTCCAAAACTTGGAAGTGAACTTTGCATCCCTGTCTAACACAATATTCTTTGGAACGCCATGCAATATGACCACATATATGATGAACACCTGTGCCACATCCCTAGCAGAATATGTAGTATTCACTGTAATGAAGTGTGCAACCTTTTTCAACCTTTCCAAAACAATCATGATGGAATCATGTTGTATAGATTTCTAGTGGTATAGATTTCTAGGGAAAACCTCTGATGAAATCCACGAAAATGACCTCCCATTTATACTTTGGAATCACAATCGGCTATAGTAGTCCACATAGATTCCTACATTCTTCCTTAACCATTTGAAAATACAAACACCTAGCTACAAACTCTACCATATCCTTCTTTATATTCGACCAATAATAGAAATGTATTTTGATATCCTAGGTGACCCGAATATGGCTCCACATGAAATTCCCTCAAGATCACCTTCTTGAGCTCACTGTTGTCTGACACATATATCATGTCTCTAAACTTGACCTATCCATCTGTCGTAAGATGATAATCCACATCCTATACACATCCACTTGTACCTGTACCTGTGCCACTGCCTGTACTTGTACCTATACTTTTGTGCAACCTATCCACAATATCCATATACTTGTCATCTTTCCCACCTTCCTGAAAGATCCTATCCTGTAAATCTATCCCATAGGAGCTCATATTTTCTATGTCATTTACCTATACTCGCCAATTAAGAGAATCTGTGAACTTGATCTCCTTTCCCTTGATGTACTTGATCTTGAAGTCAAAATTAATGATCATGGCCAACCATCTAGCTTTCCTGTCATTCAGATTCAAATGGTCAAATAAGTATCTCAACGCAATGTGATCAATCATTAGTACAAACCTCCTGTTAAGAAGATAATTCCTCCACATCTTCAATGCATGTATGATCACTTCTAGCTCAAGATCATGTGTCGAGTAGTTTTTCTCATGCTCATTTAGTTTTCATGAATCATAGCATACCATCTATCCCTCCTGGATAAGGATTCCACCAAGTCCTCCTTTGCAAGCATCTATACATACTACTAACCCGTTGTCCGTATCTGCAATTTAATATTGGATCATGTGTCATCAGCTTTTGAAGCTTCTCAAAACTAACCTCACACTCCTTTGTCCATTCAATCTTCTTACCTTTCCTCTATAATGATGTAATAGGATAAAAAATCTATGAGAAGTTCCTGATGAACCTCATATAATAACCTTTCAACCCCATGAAGGATATCACCTCATATACATTTATAGGAGCTACCCACCCCATGATGGCCTTTATATTTTCTAGTTCTACTGCAATGCCCTCCTTGGAGACAACATCTCCCAAGTGTTGGTTCACTAAGATGACTATGAAAATAAACCTTAATACCTACATTAATTATCAAAAATGGATTCATGTGTTTATTTCAAGAGTGTTGGCACTGTTTATGCAGATTTAAATCAAAATATATTTAGGAATAAATGATTATAATCATTGAAATAATTAATTTCTAATTCTCAAAATTAAATCTGAAATAAATCAAAAGAAAACCTTAAAGCATTTATAAACCATAAATCTTGATCTATTCTCAATTGATTTGTAATGAAACCGTATCCAAACTCATGAATTGAAAGAATCACACTTAAATTATTATTGCCTAACAATTATCTACTGGAAGTAGAAATTATAGTGAATGAACATCAATCAACTATTCAACCCTTTAATGAAGAATGAGAGTAATCAATCATCGAGTATCTATAATAACATCACTAGAAAGGAACTTAAATAATATGTAATTCTAATCTGAAAAATACATTAAAGAATGATATGCAACTATAAGAGTATCAACACCTAATATTTATCTCAACGATAAAGGTAAACTACGCAAACGAATTCTAAAATAACACAACAATCGAAATAAAAATATATAGTAATTAACAATCGCAGAGAGGAAAAAAATGAGTATGGCACAAAATAAGCAACAAGTCTCCTAGTGACTAGGCCCAAAGCCTCCAGAAGCTACTTTTGGGAATACTCAAAACACGATTATGAAGAAACCGTGTTTTTTATCATTAATCACAGTAGCAAAGATACAACATCACCATAGTGAAAATACTCTGTATTTAATACAAATAATGATGTACAAATGAAAGTTACAACTCAGAAATTAACCCCTCTTATATTTTACCTATCAACCTTATATAACCAAATGGAAAACTAATAGACGAGAGAGAATCCTCAGGATCTGGAGATCCTGAAGATTTCACAACTAATAATCAAATTTTCACTATAGAATTAGCTTGATTCTCCTTTTCTTTCGCTAGCCGATGCGATCAAGAAATGATATTTTTCTTTCTTTGGCTGTTGTTTTTCCATTGTTTGAGCAACAATTGTCCAATTCTGATTTCTGCACATAAAGGCAAGCAAAATTTATTTTTTATGCTAAAATCATACAATTTCTTAACAATTTATTTTATTCATCTTTCACAATCTTTTCTTCTATATTATTCCCAAAAACGAAGATAAATACATAAAAGTAAATGATTAATTAAGATAATATGAGGATAAAAACATACCTTTTCCATGACTCAACATACTCTCCTTTTTACCTTTTTACATGTTCTCATGCAATAAGATAGCTGAGGTGTAATTGTGTCAAAGAGTAGGCACGATAAAACCATTCTTATGTTTAAGTATTGCAAATGCACGGCCCACGTGACATTCAGGTAAATCATAATCAAAATAATATCCTTCAGGGGGATACCAGATAACAGGACACCTGTAATGACATCATATCAAGTATTTCCCTTGCATATGATAATATTTTTGTACACATTCAGATGAGCAGCAGCAGCCTTAAAATTTCTGTAACCGAACGACTCCCGGTTTTTGACATTAACATTAGTGGAAGCTTTCCATCTTTCTTTCTCTGCCAACAGAGCATCATATTTAATTTCCTAGAAATATTCTCTACCAACATGTATAACATCTTTATGGAGAGGTCCCAATGTGGCCAAAACTCCTTGTTGTTCCATAAACCCTTTGTGATGGATGAAAAGGTGTAAAGGTTTAGTGGGTTCTCCTCTCACCCATAAATCTAGACCATGCTCGCTTTTTCGAAAAGTAGTATAGGCCTTGGCCCATTCAATCTGGTTTTCAGAAAAAAAGAGGAAGGCTTGGAATTGAACATATCTAATAAAGGGACAAGGATTAGCATCCCTTTCATCTTCCAAGAAAAAATATGCAGGTATAATTCACAGAGAAGGCATTTTACCTTCTCGTCCCGTTCCTTTCAGCATTGAACAAACTCTGAGGTACTCCTAAATTGAGTAGGTTTACCAGCCTTAACAGGTGTAATATTTAGTAATAAGTACCTTTATACTAAAAATAAGGCATAATTAATGGCTAGTGATTGACACGACAAAGCATCACAGTAAATCAAACAAATGCTTTTAGTTTTCTCCATGGCCTTTTGAAGTTGTTTATGCATTTTATTTCCTTTCTCCTGCTCATTTCTGAGAGTAGAAAAAATCTCATCTTCAGTTGGAGTAAGTGTATCCAGATTCTTTAATAACTCTTGGTGTGTTTGTAAAGGTACCACTTCTTTCTGGTGCTAATCCAACACCTTTTGGGTCGTTGTTAATTCATTTTGAAATGTCAGGATAACAACTTCCCTTACTAGGGGGACAAAATGAGGTGTTTCGTCTGTCTGAGCTACATTGTCACATGTTGTCACTGAATCATTTTGAACAACGGTTTCCACAGTACCGACTGTCTCTTGAGGAATAAAACAATCTACAAAATATGTTTGAACAACAATGATCATAACATTCACAGAAAATTCTATTTGAGTCTCCATTGAACAAGTACGTAAATTTTAGGTTTGAGTTCCAATATCCTTAGTGGAAAATTTCTTATTCTGGGTACAATGGTTTCTAATTCCACTTTCTTCTTTCGATTCTTATCTGATTCCTTCAACCATTTTCTTAGTCTTCTAATCATTTTCTTCAACTTTCTATTCTTTTTCCTCAACCATTTTAGCCTGGCATTGTCTGCGTCTGTCTTCTCCTCCTCCTTTATGGGTTTTTTATTGGAGAGGGAACAACTGTGTCCATTTCAGGAAAAAGGGAGGTTGTGCCAATGTCTCCTAATTGGTTTTATGATTCAAAATTTATTTATCCATGAGTTTCTCCCTCAGGATATTCATATATAAAGGGAATTGGTTCCCCTTGCTTCTAAAACTCTTCCTTTCCTTCAGAAGGGTAAAATATTTCCGTGTGGCCAGAACTACCTATAGAGGTAGGCTGGTTAAAAGTATGGTCTTGACCTTAAAAATTCTCAAATTGGCCTCCTTCCTCAAAGAGTGTTCCCAAATTTTCTAACACTCGAGACACATCCTCCTCTTCATCTAATAAAACAATGTTTTGAGGGTTTACAGGGATTGCATGAGATGGAACTGCATCATCCATTGGGTTTATGGTATGCTGTCGTGAGCTTAGCCTCACAGAACGTCTCTGTTTTTCTTGGCTAGAGGCTAAGGAATAAGTCCTCCTTTTTCTTTCTCTCTTTGGAATTTCTACCTTTTTAGTTTGTTGTTCTAAGTCATCAATATTCCTATAATCTACACTTTCCTGCACATCTGGTTCTTCCTCTGATAGGGGTAAAGCAGGATTTACAAATTTATCCCTAGTCAATTTCTGCTGGGCAAGTTCATGAATAATAATAAGATTAATCAAGCCATGATGACTAATGGTAGAATGTATATTTTTAGCTTTTATAACTCAGCTAACAACATCAAGAAATAAGGAATTTGGAAAGAACGACCGGTTAACTATGATTTTCTATGTAAGAACTACCAACCATTTAAGTTTTCGAGGCTTTACCACATCTTGACGACCATCGAAGTGATGTATGTTTGAATGGTGGTCGCTAGTTCTCGCCAAGGCTCCTATAATGATGTTGGGTAAACTCCTTTGCCTTTGTGTATTATTTACTCCTCTTGATCCTTAAATATTACGACTGCTTCATGCAATAGAACATGTTTATTGGTCCATTTTTTACCTTCTGCTGGAAGTCCCGAGACTTCATCTATGACTTCTGTTGGGGTTCTGTAATTTATTAGCAAGATTGGCATAGTCCAATTACAGAAGCAACATCGTTTCAACCAACTTTTGGATTCTAGGATCTAGCCCTCCTGAATCTGGAGAGGGATCTCTCCAATATGTACAAAGATGGATTTGTCTTTGAAGTTTGGGGTAATGATATTAGGCTAGTTATGAAGTCCAAGGGTTTTGTTTGTTTTTGGATGGTTGAACATGATTGCTGTTAGAGGTGAAAAGTCCTAAAGGTAAAGAGGTTCAAAGGTGAGAAGTTGCAAGCAAAAGAGTAAGTTTTGATCAAGAAGAAAGATGATGGCAGGTTTTCAGTCCATTGGGCTATGGAGTCATAAGAGGATTTAATTGGAACAACAAGAGGCAAGAATGGTCCATGGGGCAAGTCATCTATGTCTAAGGATCTCTTTAAAGGTTTTGATTTATGGAATGGAGTGATACATTAAGAAGGGGAAATAAACAAATGCAGAACAAAGAGCAACCTAGGATCTGGTAAGTGCTTTGAAACTAGCCAGCCTTTGACCAGGCACTTAAGAAAGACATGAAAGCAAACTAGGATCTGGTAAGTACTTTGAAACTAGCCATCCTTTGATACACTTTCAATAGAAAACATATAAAAAACTAAGGGAAACTTGAAGGCAACCTTTGGAGTAGAGACTAGCGGGCCGGGCTCACCACAAATCCTCTCCTAGCTCTTCTTTACTTGGCTACTTTCAAGACAATCACAGAGATAACATAGAATGGCCTAAGATCTGGTAAGTACTTTAAACTATCTAGCTTTTAACACATTCTAAGGGAAACAATCAAACAGTTATGCAAAAAAGACTGGGACCAGGGCTCACCATATCTTCCTCAGTTCATCTTCACACAACATATATTGAAAATAACATTCAAAAATAACATACAGCTAAGACAATAAGACGAGGGAACGCCAGCATTCCTATGCTTAAACCGAATTAAATCATTTCCGAATAACACAGTTGAAAGAAAACATTTAAATAAAGATTTCTCAGCCAGAGAAGGTTACTGATATGCAGTAGGTCCTAACCCTATTTAAACTGTTCTTTACAGAAGAAAATGAAACAAAATGAAAACAGGAATAAAATAACAATTTACAATGAGAATAACATCACCATCAATATAGACCAGGATCCCATAAATCAGCTTGTATTGATGCTCCAAACCAGTTACAATCTTCAAGTCCAGTGTTTTAATTCAACTTTCTTTCACAAACTAACTTATCTGTTACAAGCAGAGCTCCAAGAGCCAGTGAAATCACTATTTACAATCAGGAGTCTTCAGCTCAATTACATTACAATGCTTCAAAAATTACATAAACAACCCACCTCTCACTCATCTTCTACTGAAGTATATATAGAAGGATGAGGAGGTGAGATCTAATTAAAGATCTCAAATGCAATTAATACAGAGTTAATGTTTTCTTGGTCCTTGGGAGGCTCAATGAAGAAACTGTACAGGTGTTTCACTGTATTAATTGGTTAATACTTATGAATTACGCTCGGAGGGAGATTTTGTTGACCTTTGGGGCTCTGAGTGATGCTAGGGTTACTCTGCAGACATTCTTTCATTAAATCCTTGGCAGAAGTAACTCTTCGGCTACATCGAGGTAAAATATTTGATATCGATCAATAAATTCTGTTCCTGATTGAATCCTTTGAGGCACAGGTGGCACTTTAGTCGCTGGGAGGAATCAATTCGCCTCCATTTGTGGCGATGGAGGGTTTTCCTGATAAAAAACTTTAGGTTTTTCTTTAAACTGTGTTTTTAGATTGGGGATTTAGGCTTTTGATAACTGTCTTAGCCGTAATCCCCGCTAATCTGTCCATCAATTCCCTGCTCTGGTTCATCCTGGTCTTCGACACTGATAATCTTCGACTGTGCCCATTCCATGGTTTTCCTTGCAGTCATGCCAAGCTGCACAGGGTTTATAAGGCATCAATGCCCGAGAAAACATTGACGAAACATGTAATTTAACCCTACGGATGAATTTCCTGATGTATTCGAAGGTCGGAGGATCATCATCCTTGGCCGACGAAATTTCTTCATTTTAGCGGAAAAACCTTAAAATCTGCAAAAACAAATGAATGTTTAGAAAATCTTGCATTTATAGGTAAATCTGCATTGGAGGATGTGCGGAGAAAGGAGGGTCGTTGGATGGTGTAATCCAATGGTCCGGATTTAATCATAGAATGGTCGAAAAAGCATGGGGGAGGAAGATTAGATCAGAGTCGTCGATCGCGCGTGATCGACGGTCGGAGGCGGGCAATGGAAAGTCAGCGGCGGGGAATCGTTGATTGGGCAACAGAATCAGGTGACGCAATATGGGCTGTCGATCTACAGATTAGATCGACGGTGGAAATTGATTTTCGGCTATACGAGGGCCTGGTTATCGCGCGGGCGCTTTGGTTATCCATCCGGCACTTTCGGCGATCAACAACCGTTGGATGAGGGGGCCCAGATTGGACGACGGAGATTTATTTCGCTGGGCGTCCTAGTACGAAGTATAATGTGCGATGGACGATGGTTGCACGGCGGTTTTCAAATCGTACAAGGGACATGCATCAACCATCGTATGGAATCGCTGGTAAATGGACGAAAATAGCTTTTGGCCCGTAGGCGGTGCGAAAAATACCGCACGGTTTTGGGCAACCGGCGTGCTAGAGGTGGGGAACATGGTAAGTCGCGCTCCGCACCATCCGATATGCTAAGCAGATTGACGGTTAAAATTTCTCCACCATTTGCACAGCGGAAAACTTTGGAAATAAATTAAAAACCCAAAAATACGATTTTACCAAGGTTTTTTAATGGTTTGGCGGAGAGAATTTAATTTAAAAGGATAAGCGCCCGACGGGTTTAGCATTGGGTTCTGGCGCTCGGGTGTATGGAAGAAAAAGGACTGGAGGCTTAGCCCGAGGGGGCTTAAGCGCATAACATAGAAAATATGCGTTTTCTATGGTTTTTCAAAGGAAATGAAGGTTGCGGTAAGGTTAAAAAGTGGGTTTTCAACCTTATAAAATGAATTTTGATGGGGGGGAAAAGGAGAAACATGGAAATGGGGGATTTTCATGGGGAATGGAGGGATGGAAGAGGAGGTTAGCTTTTGAGGAGAAGGAAAGGGAAAAAGGGGTTTGCAGTAGTATTTGATTTTGGATTTTTGTAGGATTTCAGAGGTTTCTGAGATGGAAACAATAATATGGGAAACTGGACAGAGGCATGAGGCCTTCAAGAGTCTTCAAGAGCCAACAATTTTTTATAGGAAAAAATTGTTCCTTGAAGGCTAAAAAACAAATTTAGCCACCTTTAGTATAATAAAATTTTAGAGGTGGCTAACAGTGGCTCCACTTGGGGATGGTGCCTTCCCGAAGGCATCAAGAATTCAGACTTGATTTCTCTGGGAGGCTGACTTGTGCCTGATCCATTAATTTCTCTTCTTTTGTTAGATGATCTTGCTTTGCTCTGAAAAAATAGCATCAGTTATGAAAGAATACTGGACTTCGTCAATACAACTTTCTACCTACCCAATCCTACTGATCTAACATTTTTTCTTCATCAGAGTGCATTTGGAGTGGCGAACTCTTTTCACAACATTTTATTCTTTTGAAAGCATAAAAACTAATCTAACTCTACTCCTTATTTCTCCCTGAACTCAGTTTAAACTGTTGAGCTCAGATTATTATCTACCTAATTTACTGTCTGTTGGGATTAAACTGTCCAACAGACTTTCATTCTCTAAATTCTACAACAGAAATTTAAAAACAGTCAAGCCAAGATTAAGTTGTTTGACTTGCTGTGATCTATGGCATAAAAAACAAGCTACACATAGATTATTATTTGCAAAAATTTAAAATCAAAATGAAAGGCTTAAGATCTGAAAGTCTCTTATCATGGCTTTCCCTTTTCTTCACAGCTCTGTTTTTTCTTTTTTTTGAGCTGTCTCCTCCTTGTTCCCTGGTTTAGATTTTGAGCAAATTAGAACCAGTTTTTCTCTTTTTTGACTCAGAAGATAAAACAGTTTTGAGTCATCTCTCTTTGGAAACTTTGGTTCAGATTTTGAGTTTGTTTGAACCTTCAATTTCTATCCTAATCTATCTACTGATAAGCCAAGATTGAACAGTTTGGAAAATCGAATTCACTATCCTATCAGCAGAAAATTGAAAACTAATTAGTCAAGGTTAAAATGTTTGACTAACTAGAAGTTTGTTTAGTAGGAGTGCCATTTAAGCTTGCACACTTTCAGATTTTGTCTCTCTTTTTGGCATGGGGCATTACCTTTCTTGTTTTCATTTATGCCCTCTTTTCTTCCTTTCTTTGTTTTTTGTATTTTTTGATTTTTATAACTTTGAATGAAATGGTGAATGGAATATTCATAATGAAAAAAGATAAAAAGGCTTTAAAACAAAAAATGGATCAAGAGAAGTGATGCTTAAGCATCCTGCCATTGACAGGACCCCCAAACAATTCTGTTCCATCGAGTTCCTGTAAGAAAAATGCATTATTACCAGCAACTGAATGAATAGAGTAAGGGCGAAGCCATAGGTTGTCAAATTTTCCATGCTTGCCCTTTTCCTCCCTCCTTGAGTCCCACCTTAAAACTTTGTCCCCAATATTGAAATTGCTGGCCTTCGTTCTTCTATCAAAAAGCTTTTTTATGCTGTCCTGTTTCTGTAATGCTTTGTTATACACTTCTTCTCTGGTTTGCTGAAGAGGAATGGTCTGATTTATTCTTTTGATCATGTCATTTTCTTCAGTCTGCAACTCTTGAATCAACTTCATAACTGGTACACCAAGGCTGTTAGGGAAAATTGCATATGTACCATAGACAAGCTGGAAAGGTGACATACCAATAGATTTCTTCAAAGTTAGTCTGTCAGCCCAAAGTGCATGGATCAACTTTATGTGCCAAGACTTTTTGTTGTCCTCCAATAGTTTCTTGATTATGTTCACTAAGATTTTGTTGGAAGATTCTACAATTCCATTACCTTGAGGGTAGTAGGCTGTGGAATGCCCCAGTGATATCTGATATCTATGACAGAACTCAACCATCTTCTTTGATCCAAATGCTGCTGCATTATCAGTGATTATCTTGGTAGGACAGCCAAATCTGGAGAGAATGTTAGTCTCGATAAATTTTATGATAACTGAATCATTGGCCTGCCTACAAGGAATGGCTTCTATCCACTTGGTGAAATAGTCTGTGGTAGTGAGAATCCACCTATGCTGGGCAGAGGATGGTGGATGGATTTCTCCTATGAAGTCAAGTCCCCACTGTTGAAAAGGAGCTTCAACAGTGATTGGATGCAGAGGAAGGGGTAGCAATTTTCTCTTGCCTTCGAACAGTTGGCATTTATGGCAAGTAGTGGTCATCTTGTGTATATCAGGAAAAAGAGTAGGCCAATAGAAACCAACCCTCAAAATTTTGTTGGCTGTTGACTTCCAGTATAAATGGCCGCCACACTCTCCTTCATGAAATTCCTGCTTAACCTTCTCTGCATCAAACTTAGGCAAACATTTAAGCAATATACCACTTGCATTTTTCCAATAAAGACATCTATCTATGATGCAATAGTTTACTGCTTTCAGCTTCAAGAATCTTGCCTTTGTTTTTGTAAAACCAGGAGGTGAATTTAAATTAAGCAAAACATAAATAATATCAGCATACCAAGAGGAATTCATGAAATGGTTTTCAACAATGGGAGTCGAGATTTCCTCTTGATCATCTAAAGCATTAATCATATGAATATCAAGAACTTCACAATTTGATTCAGCCATTAATCTAGCTAGACCTTGGCCTTTGATGAGCTTAGTGGGTTTATCTCTAAATCATATTCAAGGATGATAGCAATCCACTTACCTCTCTTACCATCTGGGTCCTGCGTTAGAATGTCTTTAACAAGTGAGTTTGGGACAAAGGCAATGATGTGTGAGTGAAGGATGTACACCCTGAAATCTTTTAAAGCTTTAACCAAAGAAAAAGCTTGCTTTTCCAAAATGTTGTACTTAAATGGGGCATCCCTCAATGCCTTACTAAAGAATGCAATAGGCTGCTCTTATCCTTGTGGATTTTTCTGTAAAAGGACATCAGCTATGGTATGTTCTGATGCAAATCAGAAGATATAAAAATCTTTTGAAAAATCAGGACTTATGAGAACTGGTGTTTTGGTTAATGCTTGTTTCACCAGCTCAAAGGATGTCTTTGCTTCCAAGGTCCATTTTACCCATTGCTCCTTCTTCAACATATTTGTGATATTCCTAAGGAGCTCAGCTAAGTTGGGGATGAACCTTCTCAAAAAGTTGATCTTTCCAATGAAAGATTGCAGCTCTTTTATATTTTGAGGATGAGAGATTTGCAATATGGCCTCAATCCTCTTTAGATCTATCTTTATACCCTCTTCAGAAATAATGTGCCCAAGAAGTTTACCTTCTTGGAGACCAAATAGTGTCTTCTTAGGGTTTAAGGAGATTCCAAAATTTCTGCATTTCTCGAAAACCTTTCCTAAATGTTCCAAATGTTCTTCATCTGTTTTTGAAAACACATTGACATAATCAAGGTAGATAATGATGAAGAAGCCCAATTCTTCTGAGAATGCTATGTCCATGGCTCTCTGAAAGGTTGCTCCAGCATTCATTAGACCAAAGGGCATTTTCACATACATGAAAGTGCCCCATGGTGTAGTAAAGGCTGTCTTTAATTGATCAGCAGGGTGAAATAATATCTGATTATACCCTGAATAGCCATCAAGCAAAGAAATTCTCTTAGACCCCACCACCCTTTGTAAAATATGATCCATTTTTGGTAAAGGGTAGTTGTCTTTCAATGAATCTTTGTTTAAATCTCTAAAGTCTATACAAAGCCTGATTTCTCCAGTCTTCTTCCTAACAGACACCAGATTAGGTACCCATTCAGAATATCTAATAGGGACAATAATACCAGCATCATACATTTTTATGATTTCCTTCTTAACCAAAGGCAGTTGTACAGGGTTTATTCTGCGCAGTTTCTGTTTGAATGGTTTTTGGTTTTCTTTAAGAGGGATTTTTTGCTATATTATTTCTGTGTCATAGGACTTCAGATCTTCATAACTCCATGCAAAAATATCATAAAATTCTTTGAACAACTCTATGTATTGGAGTTTAATGCGAGCTGGCAAAGTTTTGGACAGTTTGATCATCTTTGGTTTCTCTTTACTGCCAATATTACACTCTTCCACTTCAGTCTCTACAGGTTCCAGTTTAGGTTTTTTTGCCACATCACTAAAATCAAACAACTCTTCCAAAGGTGTTAGAACACTTGGAAAACTTTCATCTTTAGAATGCAGAGTTTCTAATTCCTCTGTTTCAGATTATACACTCAATTCTGTTTTGTTTCTAAGTTTTCTAGTCTGAAGATTAATATTTACAAGCTCAGGAGAAGGTTCCTCTTCACCAAGAAAATTTTATTTAGTGCATTCTGTATCATAATCTGAATCTGAACTATGTAGTTCATATTCATTTCTGAATTGCATGAAGTCTTCTATTTGTTGATCTCCGTCAAACACCTGCTAATATTTCTTATTATCAGGCACAGCTGGCCTAAATTTTATCTGAGGTGAGCAATCTTCGGTCTCATATGGCGTTATACATGTCCTAGCTGCAAAGGCTAAATTGTGGGCTATAAGATTTCTTTTTCTCGGGACAAAACTCAATGTGGATTCCTCAAATGTTTTCAAAAGATCCATGACATCATTCCGATAGGCCCTAAGTCTGGGATGATTTGCATTATACTCCCCATTGACTTGCCTAATTATTAACTCGGAATCCCCATACACAGTTATTTTCTTGGCTCCTAACTTTTTCAGCAAATGTAAGCCCAAGAGCAGGGATTCATACTCCGCTATGTTGTTGGAACACTGAAAGTTTAATTTGCAAGAAATGCATTCGGTGTGCTTGCTTTTAGTGTTATTAATCCAGACACCTGCACCAGCATTTGTTCTAGTGCATGACCCATCAAAATACATACTCCAGAGAGGATCATTATCAGTTTTACCAGTTTGGTGAATGTCCTCTGTATGATTTGATTCCTCAAGTTTTTCAATATGTCGAGGAATGTTTTCTTCGCTGTCAAGATTTAAGTATAATGGATTGATGACTTGTAGTTCACGACTTGTGTTTTTTTTGCCAATGTTTTCAAATGTAGCAAACTATTTTGCACTTGAGTGATGTGCTCCTCTTCCTCCTTTTCAGCCATTGATCCTGTTAAAGCGATTTGTTCGGTAAGTACTTCATCATTAAACATGATAAAAGAATCAAGGCTGGTACTTACATAATACAGAGGAGAGTTTTCATGTCTGTCTTGACTTGTAACCGTGTATTGCATATGAGACTCCCTGTAAAGTCTTCTAGTCTGATTGAAAACAGGGATAGTCGCATAGGTCATGTCCATTTGCATAGTCCCCTGTAACTTATCCCCCCAAGATCTTGATAAAAGCATTCCATACTTTTGGGACACATCAGCCACAACAACATCCAAAGCTAAGAATTTGGCTGGAATCTGGGCTAAGTTGACACAAAGGTCTTTGATCAATCCTAAACACTTGACTCTGCTTGAGTCAAAAGAGTAAAGATCTTTATAAGGTCTGGTGATTTCAAGACCCAGGCTCTCCATTACAGCTTTTGGCATTAAATTATGAGAAGCTCCTGAGTCATGCATAGCGTTGTGTAGAATTTTGTCATGAACGTTCAAACTTACATAAAAGGGAGAGACAGGTCCCTCTTGAAACTTGCCTTCAATCTTTGGACCAAAAATAAGCTCTGGTTGGTCATCATTAAGATTGAGAGTGTCCTCATTTTCTTCTATGTTCAAAGCCTTCAAAATTTTGGATCTATAAACATGTTGGGCAGCTAACTCAGTCAAGGGGACAAAGATTTTGATCTTTGAGATTTCCTGTTCCAGGCTAAAAGGAATTTGATTCTTTAAGGTGTTGGTTTCAGCCTTGTTTACTGCCACTCTATCAGCAACAACAGCTTGCTGATTTTTTTTATCTACAGTTGACACAGCGGTTGAAAAATGAGTACTAGCTGAAGTGTTAGTACTACTGATGTTTGCACTCTGTTTTTCAAGATTTTGAGTGTCTTTCTCTTTACCTTTACCAGAATTAACAGCCACCGTTTTGTCCTTTTGTTTGACTGTTTTAGGCTTGGTTGTGGTATTTTTTTGAGAAGATTTGTCAGAGGTTTTGTTGTTGGGGTTTTGTTGACTAGATTTACTTCTGAGGTCATAATATCTTTGAGGTTCGGTGACGAAATTTTCCATGTT